>CM052797.1:100972257-101018582 GCA_028533885.1 Nasua narica | reverse complement strand
TTTATTTATTTATTTATTAGGAAAGAGAGAGAGTGAGAGAGACCATGAGAAGGGAGAAGGTCAGAGTGAGAAGCGGACTCCCCATGGAGCTGGGAGCCCGATGTGGGACTCGATCCCGGGACTCCAGGATCATGACCTGAGCCGAAGGCAGTCGCTCAACCAACTGCGCCACCCAGGGGCCCTAAACCTGAATCTTAACAATAGCAGCATAGTATTGACACTTATGATAATAATTGGTAAGATTTATTGACCACATGTGTGTAGGACACTATGCTAAGCACTTCAGGTGAGTAATAAACTTTGAGTTTCTTAATACTATAAACTTCATGGGGCGCCTGAATGGTTGGGGGTGGCTTAGACAGTTGGGCGGCTGCCTTTGGCTCGGGTCATGATCCTGGAGTCCCTGGATCGGATCCCACATCGGGCTTCCCTGCTCAGCAGGGAGTCTGCTTCTCCCTCTGACCTCTCCCTTCTCACACTCTCTCTCTCTCTCTCTCATTCTCTTTCTCTCAAATAAATAAATTTAAAAAAATATTATAAACTTCATTTAACAGAGAAAGAAATTGAAGCTTCAAGGTCAGAAAATTTACAAAAAAAATCCCAGAGCTAAGAAGGTCTAGAGCAGGGATTCTAAGTCAGACAGTTTAGTCATCCTCTTATTAACCATTATTTTAGAGTACTGACTGGATAAACCATAAGGAACAAAGAATTGAAATTATCTTAAAATTCTCATTGTTTCACATGTCTCATCAAATATGTTTGTCTACATTTCTTGACACTCCTGTGGTAATATTTTTATAGGATAAATTTCTAAAAGTGGGAATTGTAAGTCAAAAGGTATATGCATTTAAAAAAAAAAAAAAAAGGTATATGCATTTTTAGGGGCACCTGGGTGGTTCAGTCAGTTAAGTGTCTGCCTTCGGCTCAGGTCATGGTCCTGGGACCAAGCCCTGCATTGGGCTCCATGCTCAGTGTGGAGCCTGTTTCTCCCTTTCCCTCTACCTTCTGCTCCCCTTGCTGGTGCTCACTCTCTGTGTCAAATACTGGAAAAAAGTATGTGTATTTTTAGATTTAATTGCCAAATTATTTCCAAAAGTCCTGTGTATTTGCAGACTCAACTGACAACTTGCCTCCAAATAAACACAAATTAAAATCCCATGAGCAGCACATGAAAATGCCTATTTCCCCATACGTTCAGCAGCATTAGGTTTTTCTTTTGTGGTTTAAGATTTTATTTAATTAATTTAAATAATCTCTACCCAACATGAGACTTGAACTTAAACCCATAGATCCAGAGTCACATGTTCTACTGACTGAGTCAGCTGCAACGGGTTTCAATCCTTGGTCATTGATAGGTTAAAAAAAAAAAAAAGTTCATTTCTATGTTTCTTATTATTAAGGAGGCTGATTAACTACCTTTTCATGTATTTGTTGACACTTACATTTCTTCTTCTTCCTTATATGTTGTTCATATCCTTTGGCAATGCTGTTACTGAGTTATGTTCCTTTTGACTTCATAAGAATTCCTTGTATATTAAGATTTACCTGTCATTATGCATTATAAGCCTTTGACAGTTTACTTTTTTACTTTATTCATGGCAGTTATTACCACACTTAAGTTTATAATTTTATACTGCTGAATATGAATGTAAATGATTTTATGAGGAAAACTTACTCTTACTACACCCCGAAATCGAGTGTTTTTCAACACACACACATATTTAGTTATAATGAATGTTCACAAATATTGTGTCCCGCTTTTTTAATCTAATATTATTTCACATACGCATTTTCATGTAATAACAATCAATATACCTAAAAAATTACAATGCATTTCAGTATGCTGATGTGCTTACAGTCTGCATATTACTTACTTAAAATGAATATTCATTTATAACAAAAAGTAACAATCCTCTAAGACTTTATGGAAACTGTTTGGATTTCTACAATTAGAAATGTGAAGCTCCTGAGCCTCCATTATAGAAAAAATAGAAGAGTAGCTTAACTGAAGAACTGGCAAGTTATGTGGAACACTTGAAAATATTTATTAATCACAGGCAACATGTTTCCAACAGCACACAGAATTCCATCCAGCACCTGGCCAACCTTCATGATTCCCTGAAGTCAGAGCTTTAACTGTTACTCTAACATGAAGGAAGGCTGTCATTTCCCTGAACAGTTGCTATAACTGGTTCAAGATAACATTTAATATTTATGGGGCTGTTGTGTTAGGCTTGAACCTAATGGGTTTTTTGTTTGTTTTTAACAAACTTTTTTTTTTAACAAACTCTTAAGATCTGTGGCAAAGATCTCTGACTAGTCTGATGTAGAAGGAAGCATGTTCCTCTGGAGGTCATCAGGACTAAGTTTTCTTTCTCTTTACTTCATTTTGACATAACTGGGAAAACATTCATTACTATAAACACTATAATAACACTGTCAAAGCTTATTGGGCCCGGTTCAGTTTAAATTTAGATCAGTCCTTTCACTTATTTTCTCAAGGTTCCAAGTACTTAAAAACCAAATAGCTTACAGGTTTGTCTAATTTTTTTTTTTAAAGATTTTTTTATTTATTTATTAGAGAGAGAGTGAGAATGAGAGGGGAGAAGGTCAGAGGGAGAAGCAGACTTCCCGCAGAGCCAGGAGTCGGATATGGGACTTGATCCCGGGACTCCGGGATCATGACCTGAGCTGAAGGCAGCCGCTCAACCAACTGAGCCACCCAGGCGCCCTGTCTGTTTAATTTTATAGAATTCCTCACAGTTAAAAAAAAGTGACCCACCATCATTTAGAAAATGAGGTTAGTTCTGCCAGTCTATGATTTGCTAACAACTTAATGAAGTTCTTTGCATTTAATGCTTTGAATTCAAAAAAAGATAATGCAGATAACCTTCATTTATAAAGACTAAACATATATATATATATATATATATATATTTTTTTTTTAAATAGGCTCCTTAAGCAGCATGGAGCTGAGTGAGGGGCTTGAACTCATGACCCTGAGATCAAGACCTAAGCTGGGATCAAGAGTCAGAGGCTTAGCCCACTGAGCCATCCAGACAACCCAAAACTGAACATACTTAATGTAAATTTAGCCGTTGAAGGTAGCAGACTTATGTAAGTGTTCTTCAGCAACTGCTTTATACAGAGAATCATTACAGATCCCTCAATTGATTACTACATTAAGGCTTCTTTTTTAGTACCAATGGCTAATCTTTTTTTCTATTATAAAACAAAAAGGTTGTTGACAATTTCTTTAAGGTCTAGAAAATTTGGGTCAGAATAAACAAATATGGGGGCGCCTGGGTGGCTCAATGGGTTAAAGCTTCTGCGTTCGGCTCAGGTCATGATCTCAGGGTCCTGGGATCAAGCCCCGCATCGCATCATCGGGCTCTCTGCTCAGCAGGGAGCCTGCTTCCCCCTCTCTTTGCCTGCCTCTGCCTACTTGTGATCTCTCTCTGTGTCAAATAAATAAATAAAATCTTTAAAAAAAAACATGAATTTTTACTATTCAGAAGTTTGTATTTTCAGTTTCCTCTAGTTTTAGTATATTCCTATCATGTCAGCGGAAATGGAGGCTGACTTACGGCAAAAAATAATGACAGGTCAAGGAGAAAGAGTTCTACCAATCAAAATTTTGCACCAAAATCAAAATAAAACCATACAAACTATTTTAATAGATAGGTACAGTAAAAGTAAACCTAAGGATTATGATGGATTACAAACTATAGAAAAAGGCCTAGATAATGTTCTTGATAGAGCTACTTTCATAACCAACCTACACAATACATTTAGGAAACCAAGAACTTCAACTATTTCACAATTTGTAAGCTTTGGCCTTTGTCAGAAATAGCTGAGTCATTAGTTTACCTTCTAGTCTCCAGTCCCTATAGACATAGCCAACAAAGAGCAAAACCAACCATGAAGTTCACACTAGCTTCTAGTTGAGGTGATGAGTAAACTAATGGAAATAAGTAAAATTTTTGACTGAATGCTCTAAGGAAGCAGGGACACTTTGTTGAGGGAAAAAGAATAAAATGAAGTCTCGACTTAGTTCTTATGACATACTGAACTATTGTTTGACAGCCATTCTACATAAAACTGGAACTCTGCCCCACAGGTTGACAGCAGTGCAGATAAAACATGGCGGCAACAGCCATGATGTAAGATGGCTAAGGGAAGTGTGTCCAGAGAACCCTCCCACACAAAAGCTGAACTAGTAAGACTCACATCAGATTTTTATTCGCAGGTACAAAACTTAAAAGTGTTCTTGCTAATGTGAGAAAAACATGGGAGACTTGTATGGAACTGGTTTCGAGATACTGCATAATCAATAAACTCCAAAAGCAGCTCAGAAACATGAACAAAGTTCTGCTTTTAGGGATTTTACAAACTAAATGAGGTCAACAAGCATCTGTTATCAGTAGGAATTAAGATGTTTTATATGGGTTGGTTTTAATCAAAGCTTAAAGGTTAAATCCAAAACTTTTATTATTATTGATGAAAATATTTTAAAATGCATTGTAAACATTTCAGTCTTTTAAGCTGGAGAATGACGAACATACCTTGAGGGCATAACATAAACTCCAATGATCAATACAGGCCCTTTCAAAGACCACAAGCTATCATGATTTTTTGGTTTATTTTACATAAGTTGTTCTAATTCTCCCATTTACTCTTAGTCATTCATTATGGAGAACCTTGAATGCTTTGCCCCTTTCCACTAATACTGAACTATTAGTCCTATAGTCCTTTTGCAACATTTCTTCATTCAAAAAATTTCTTTTAAAAATAGTTTTCTTTTAAGGGGCGCTTGGATGGCATAGTCGGTTAAGCATCTGATTCTTCGTTTCAGCTCAGACTGTGATCTCAGGGTTGTGGGATCAAGCCCCATGGTGGGCTCTGAGCTCAGCAGGAAGACTGCTTGAGAGTCTCGCTCTCCCTTTGCCCCTCCTCCCATCAAGCTGTTTCTCTCAAATAAATAAATCATAAAAAAAAAAGACTCCCCTGCCCCTCCCCCCAGCGTGCTTGCTCTCTCTAAAATAAATAAATCTTAAAAAAATAATAAAAATTTAAAAACACAGAGATTTCTTTTAGAATTATGAGATAACTCTATCAGAGAACATCCAGGAAAATAAAAAGGGAAAATCACGAATATCACCAATATTCTCATTTTATTTTTCTGATGCAGATGTAAGACAATGAATGGAACAGCTGAACATTAGCTGGACTACACTGCAGTGTCAGTGTAGTCTTAGTTCAGTCTTCCTTTATAAAAGATGGAAAAGCTTTTATCATATTCAGGGCTAATAATCTATACTACGTATTTTTCTTACACTATTTCTTTTTTTTTTTTAATTTTATTTATTTGACAGAGGGAGAGAGAGCGTACATAAGTAGGGGGAGTGGCAGGCAGAGGGAGAGGGAGAAGTAGGCTCCCATTCAGTGGGGAGCCTGATGAGGGCCTTGATTCCTGGACCCCGGGATCATGACCTAAGCCTAAGGCAGACACTTAACTAACTGAGCCACCAGGTGTACCTCTTAAACTATCTCTAATTGAAAAAATACAAATAAATTTCACTTTTAAAAAGAACAATTCACCAACTTAAAACATTTCAACTATGTACCATAAACAAACTGAAGCTACAGACCTGGAGAAAATATTTCGAAAATATATAGCCAACATGAGATTAGCATCCCTTCTCCCCACCAAAATATACATTTCAACAAAATCAATAAGAAAAAGACAAAAAAAAAAAAAAAGACAAAAAATTGAAAAATGGGCAAAGAACATAAATTGGCAATTCACAGAAAAGGAAATGCAAACGGCCAATAAGCATAAGGAAAAAAGATCCAACTTATTAGAAATTAGGGAAATAAAAAAAAAAAAAAAAAAGAAATTAGGGAAATATACTTAAAATAACATAATAAAATATACTTAAAATAACATTTATACTTAAAATAAAATAACCTAGTTGTTAAGCATCTGCCTTTAGCTTAGATCATGATCCCAGGGGTCCTGGAATTGAGCCCCGCATCTAGCTCTCTGCTCAGCAGGAAGCCTGCTTCTCCCTCTCCCCCACTCCCCCTGCTTGTGTTCCCTCTATAGCTGTGTCTCTATCAAATAAATAAATAAAATATTTAAAAAATAATAATAAAGTAAAATAACATGAGGGATCGTTTCAAACCCATCCAACTAAATACACACTAAGTCAGATAATACCAAGAACTGGCCAGGATGTACAGAAATGAAAACTGCTGTATGCTCTTGATATACAACCATTTTGGAAGCATACTGGCAATCTCTAATATAGTTTAAGATCCATATACCCAATGACAGCAATTATCATTGAGAAACACACACACGTGCAGGATTAATGAATTAGAATGTCACTAAAACACTGTTGGTTACTGTGAAAAACTGAACACTACTAAATATTTACAAACAAAAAAATAGACTTTTATATATTCACAAAATAAAAGAGAAAATGAGAAAACTAGAGCTATATGCATCTATCAATATTTATTTCCAAAAACATTTTTTCTGTAACATGTACCTATACATTTAAAATTGTGGTAATTTTTTTTTTAAGATTTTATTTATTTATTTGAGAGAGAGAGAGGGAGAGAGCATGACAGGGGAGAAGGTCAGAGGGAGAAGCAGACTCCCTTTAGAGCTGGGAGTCCGATGAGGGACTCGATCCCGGGACTCTGGGATCATAACCTGAGCTGAAGGCAGTTGCTCAATCAACAGAGCCACCTAGGTGCCCAAAATGTGGTAATTTTCTTCTACAACTTTCACACATGAACACATATACTTTGTGCCTACTTTCAAAACATGCAAAGTGATATATTAAATATCATTTATGTTCATAAATATAGTAATAAATATAGTAAGTATGATAAACATTAAATTCAGGAGAGTAACTACTATTCTGGAAAAAGGAGGGGAATGTGGGAGAGAAGCTTCAATTTTATCTGTAATTTCTTTTTGTTATATAACTAGACCATCTGTCCAAAATAATTACAAAATTTTGTTTGGTTAGGATTTTGTTTCTGTAGGATCAATATATAACAGAAATAGAAAAAGCTTTGTGAAAATACTCTTCAAAAATAAAGCACACACACCAAAAAAGACAAGATCTTAAAGTTTAATAAAGTTGGGTGGTAGATACACGGGTCCATATTATATTATTTGCCACACTTCCTGTATATGCTTAAAATATTTCACAATAAAAATCTGAGAAATAGGGATGCCTGGGTGGCTCAGTCAGTTTCCTCTCTGTCAAATAAATAAATAAAATCTTTAAAAAATATATTAAAAAAAAAAGAAAGTCCACTTCTTTACACTGATATTTGAATAAATTCCTTAAGAAAGTCACTCTTTCCAGTTTCAACAATATTTTTTTTGTTTTTTTTGTTTTTTAAAGATTTTATTTATTTATTAGAGAGAGAGAGATTGAGAATGAGAGGGGAGAAGGTCAGAGGGAGAAGCAGACTTCCCGCAGAGCCGGGAGTCCGATATGGGACTCGATCCCGGGACTCCGGGATCATGACCCGAGCGGAAGGCAGTCGCTTAACCAACTGAGCCACCCAGGCGCCCCAAGTTTCAACAATATTTTTAAGTGAATGCTCATTTTTGTAATATTTACTGTAAAATAGCCTATTTGTATACTCTATAGAGGATATATTCATATAGAGATGCACCTTATTAGAGCACCTTGTTTTAAAAAAGATTTTGCTTGTTTGTTTATTTATTTGACAGATAAAGAGATCACAAGTAGGCAGAGAGGCAGGCAGAGAGAGGGGGGAAGCAGGCTCCTCGCTGAGCAGAGAACCCGATGCGGGGGTCGATCCCAGGACCCTGAGATCATGACCTGAGCCAAAGGCAGAGGTTTTAACCCACTGAGCCACCCCGGTGCCCTTATTAGAGCACCTTAATAGCACTTTAATTCAACGGAGGGTAAGATTGAAGGAAAATCTGCTCATTTATGGTGAATGTCCCCAATACGTAAGGCCCTAAAACTAATGTTTGTAACAGTACCTTGCAGAGAGTCCAAGATACTGAAGACATTCAATATGCTAATTTCCTTTCCTGAGCTGTGTAGAAAGACTGAAACTTTCCACATCTCTCAATTTCCTATGCCTGCAGAGGCTTTTCTTCATGTGCTTGTATGTAACGAATCCAGGATCCAAGAGGAGAAATAGAACTGTTTTCAATTAATCCACAAAAACAGGCATCTACATTCAATTTAAATTTGGACTTATCCCCTTTTTTCATAACCAACTGAAGCATATACACAATGGCTTCTTTATAGCCATAAAACTTAACAATGAGATTCTTTTCCTTTTTCATTGGGTTTCTTTTTTTTTTTTTTTTTTAAGTACACTGGTGCAAAAGGAATAGACACTTAGTGCTTTCTTTCCCCATAATTTTTTTCATACAGTATCTCCTTTCAGTATTCTAACATTTTTCTGGGGGAAGAGACAGTTGAGTGTGAACAGAAAGAACATTGGAGGAAGTTTGAAATTAGAAAGTACAGTTTTATGTTCCAGGTCTGTCATTTAATTTTCTATGTGATCCTGGACAAGTATCTAAACTATAAAAGGGGATGGGGCACCTAGGTGGCTCAGTTGATTAAGTGCCTGACTCTTCAGCTCAGGTCTTTATCGCAGGGTCCTGCGATTGAGCCCTGCCTCAGTCTCTGCGCTCAGGGTCAGCAGCTAGCCTGCTTGAGGATTTTCTCTTTCTTTCTCTGCCCTGTCCCCTGCTCTCTCTCCACCAGCCCCCTCAAAAAGTAAAACTTTTTTTTTTTAAGATTTTATTTGAGAGGGGCGCCTGGGTGGCTCAGTGGGTTAAAGCCTCTGCCTTCGGGCTCAGGTCATGATCTCAGGGTCCTGGGCTCGAGCCCCAAATCAGGGCTCTCTGCTCGGCCGAGAGCCTGCTTCCTCCTCTCTCTCTCTGCCTGCCTATCTGCCTACTCGTGATCTCCCTCTCTCTCTGTAAAATACATAAAATCTTAAAAAAAAAAAAAAAAGATTTTATTTGAGAGAGAGAATAAGTGAGAGAGAGCACAAGTGTGCAAGCATGCGCAAGCTGGAGAAGAGGCAGAGGGAGGGAGAAGCAGACTCCCTCCTGAGCAGGGAGCTCGATGTGGGGCTCAATCCCAGGACCTGGGGGTCATGACCTGAGCTGAAGGTAGATGCTTAACCAACGGAGTCACCCAGGCACCCCATAAATAAATCAATCAAAATAAAACAGGAATAAAAGCTATCCCATGGTAACTGGAAAGTGTGAGAATGTATACAGATCTTTTAAGTTGTAGAAGACATTTTTTTTTTAGCTTGAGAGAGACAGCAGAGCGTTCGAGAAAGAACACGAGTGGGGGGTGGGAAGGGACAGAGGGAGAGGGAGAGGCAGACTCCCCACTGAGTAGGGAGCCTGATGTGGGGCTCGATCCCAAGACCCTGGGATTATTACCCGAATCAAAGGCAGACTCTTAACTGATGGAGCCACCCAGGCGCCCTTGTAGAAGATATTTTTGAGAAGATAAATAAAAGACAAACTTAGTTGATATCACATTATCAAATGGCAGGGTTAAAATTAAATAAATAAGGCATGATATTCTGAGTAGTGTTACCCTGAGAGATCTGGAAGGTACCACTGAGAACATTAGCACTAAGACTTACTCAAATTATTTAAGTACATGTAATTATCAATATAAAATCCTATGTCAACTGTACCTCCTCTATAGCACCCCTTATTTCAATTTGTCAGTCACTGAAGTGTAAAAAAAAGGGAGACCAGAAAATTACCAAGAAAGCCCCACTGATAAGGTGACTCAGGAGGGACGCCTGGGTGGCTCAGTGGGTTAAAGCCTCTGCCTTCAGCTCAGGTCATGATCCCAGGGTCCTGGGATCAAGCCCTGCATTGAGCCCCGCATCGGGCTCTCTGCTCAGCAGGGAGCCTGCATCCCCCTCTCTCTATGCCTGCCTCTCTGCCTGCCTCTCTGCCTACTTGTGATCTCTATGTGAAATAAATAAATAAAATATTTTAAAAAAAAAGGTGACTCGGGAGGTGACCTAAATGAAGGGAGTTAGCTGAGAAGATTGAGAGAATAATCCAGGACCCAAAAACAGAACTGAGGAAGCAGTGAGGGAGGGAAAGGGTGCTGAGAGATAAGACAGAGATGGGGGTACAGCAGGGGGAGGTTCAAATAAGACCTCAGACCAGATTTTATTCTGAGATGAGACACCTTTGGGAGGTTTGGGACAGATAAGTGACATATACCTGTGTTTTTTTCAAAATATGTTAGTTGTGGAATCTTTTGTTTGAATGGATCCACAGAAGATCAATATGTAAAAAGATAAAATGGGAGCTGCTCTCGTTAAGGAAGAGGTACCCAGAGACTGAGCTGGGGCTGTCCTCACTTTCCCTCTCTTAAGTAACAGTTTAAAAATGATTACAAAGTCTGTAATATCCAAACTACCCAAGAACTTCATAATCTGGCCTCATCCTAACTTTTCCAAAAGCTATTCCTAGGAAACAGCAAAAAGGAGCACATCAAGCAGCTGTTGCCAACGTGTTGCCACAAAAATCAGTCCTTGTAACACCCACTATTCACCAAGTACCAACAAGGCCACAGCTCCTCTGCTCTCCCTCCCCCCAGACCCCTCTCAGGCTACGCACTACCCTTTACAGCTTGGGTTCCCTTTCAGGGCTTCCCCCATAATCATTTTATCTTGACTTCATTTGATTAAAAATGTTTTGGCAGTACAGTGCGATCTGCCTCTCATGACACCTCTCTGGATACAGCCTCCCTGTCTATTTATATTTTAGGAAAATTCTCCCTCCACGAGTGTTATTTCTTCTATCAGTGATGACATCCCAGTTTGCTCTATTCTAATCTAACCCATCCATCAAAGTCGACTTTGTGAAGTCTCCTCCTCACATTCTGACCCTTAACTGGAATCCTAAATATTAGTCTGAAGGGAACTGCCAGGCTATCTAGTTGGTGCTCTAACTCACTGTTCATTCCACAGACTAACCAGGTTAATCCTTTGCAGATTTGGTTGGTAGCCTTCCAGCCTTTGTGACTGCTTTTAGTGACAAGATAACACTACACCACACCCTTTCGGATATCAACTGTGAAACAATTCTTTCTTTTTTGTTGTTGCTGACCTGACCCAGAACGTGTTTCCTCCCACCACTGGTTCTGCTCTCTAATAAAGGGAAGTCTGACCGACCCCACCCCACCCAACTCGACCCCTCGCAGCCTGCGCAGCTTAGTTGGCCTTGCTGTTTTCCCCAATTCTGGCTCGACCTCTAAAAATCCTACCCATTTGCCAACCATCTCCACAGGCCATTTGTGAGGTCTACATTCAACCTGTAATGATTAGCTATCGGAGCTGCAGGCTGATTTGATGTTTGTGTCTCATGCCACTGGTTACACTCCTTTCTTGATTCTCTCCCTTGAACTCTCTTAGGATTTCTACACTTAGCCTTGCACTCAGCATGTGCATTCCGTCAGTGAGCATTTACTGGGCATTGTCAGGAACCACAATAGGCACTGAAAAAATAAGAACCGTGATAGGAACTGAAAAAATAAAAGCAAATAAAATGTACTCAGCCCATGGTAGAGTAAGAGCAATACAAGTAAAATAATAAATAGCTGAGGAAGTTGGAGAAGGCTTTAACTGAGGAGGTGATACTTGAGGCAGGGAGGAACTGTATCAACACCCATGTCTCACACAGCCTTGTGTCCCCAGCACTAAATGGTATAATGCTTTACCATCAGTTGAAGTTCAGCAAATAGGAAAACTCGGAAAAGTAGAGAAAGTCTGCTCAGCCCCCTCGGCCTCTCTTGGACAGAAGGGAAGGTGGTCACTAAATCCACAGTCTGGTAAGGGCAGTTTCAGAGGCTGACACTGTACCTGGCTACGTACAGTATTGCTCAGGTGGTTGTCCTCGGACATCTGTGCATTCTGGAAGTAGGACAAGGGTGCAGGTAACTCTGTCATTGGAGCAATCGTATAGAAATACTTTTTCACAGAAAACAAAGCCTCTTGGGGTTCTGAAAAGGGAAAAAGAAAATAACCCTTTGTGCATTACAATTATACTTTCATTTTTAAACACTTTTGTAAATCACACTCAAGAAAAACAAACCTTTCTTTCATGTGTTCTTCTCCAGGCCAAGCTTTCTAAGGACGTCGCAGGCTGTCACTTGCAGGCTTCCGGATTAGGTCTGAAATAGGATTTTACCAGGTCACCCAGAGTAAATCTATTCACACCAATCAAGTACTTAGAATATTTTTATATTTGTAATTCATAAACCAGAAATGTATTCATCAGCCATCGACTTCAAGTGACAAACTTTTGTTAGCTCAAGATATCTCTTTGGTAAGGACTACATCTACTTGAGAAATCAAATACTTTCAATCATGGGGCACCTGGGTGGCTCAGTAGGTTAAAGTCTCTGCCTTCGGCTCAGGTCATGATCTCAGAGTCCTGGGATCGAGCCCGCATTGGGCTCTCTGCTCAGCAGGGAGCCTGCTTCCCCCTCTCTCTCTGCCTGCCTCTCTGCCTACTTGTGATCTCTCTCTCTCTCTATCAAATACATAAATAAAATCTTTAAAAAAATATTTTCAATCACAAAAATATCTAATGATTTCAGATTTAGAGCAAAACGGAGCTAAATGATATTAAAGAATGTTCTCATCAACATTCTTTTTTCTATGCGGACTAATCCAACCTAAGCTTTCCATCTCCATAAAACCGTCTACTGCTTTTAACTTGGCAAAATTCTGTCATCTCATTTTATCCTTACTACGATGTCCCAAGCTGAGGTAAATAAGTAATATACCTATTTTACAAAAGCAGAAAAGGACTTAAGTTCACTGACTTGCTTAAAATCACACAATTGGAAAAAAAAAAATCACACAATTGGGCAGACCAAGACAAAAATCACAGACTCCTCACTCCCAGCCTTAGCTCTCTCCCTTGCATCCTGCACAGCCTTATTTACACACATCGTTTGGTCTCTGAGAGTTCTCTCTCCTGGTGGGGTGGGAGGTGGGGGGAATGACGCACATTCCCATTTGCTGTCTGCCTTAATTTCCATCAGCCAATTCTTTATGATTTCAACTTTTCTTTTCTTTTTTTTTTAATTTATTTTAGAAGTAGAATTTAGTGATTCGTCAGTTGCATATAACACCTAGTACTCATTACATCAAGTGTACTCCTTAATGCCCATCACCCAATTATCCCTTCCCCCCACCTCCCTTCAGCAATCTTGTTTCCCAGAGTTCAGAGTCTTTTATGGTTTGCCTCCCTCTCAAATTTCATCTTATTTTATCTTTCCTTCCCTTCCCCTATGTTCATCTGTTTTGTTTCTTAAATTCCACATATGAGTGAAATCATATGGTATTTGTCTTTTGGTGACTGACTTATGTCCCTTAGCATAACACCCTCTAGTTCCATTCAATTTCCCTTTTCATTGAAAGTCTTCAGTAAAAAAAAAAGAAAGAAAGTCTTCAGAAATACAGAAGGAAAGAAATCTGTTAGTGTATCTAAGCAGTATTCTCATTCATACATAGTGACTAAAACATTACCATGTACACTCACATGAAAGCATCTTGTCAAACTCCTATTTAATTTTCACTTTCAATTTCAGGATTTTCAATCCTCTAAATACTCTACTTTTTATATTCTAGTGATTTTTTTCATCAAAAAGACAGAAAGTAGGTTAAAAAAAAGGAAAGTAACTTTTTCTCCAGCACTGAGTTCAAATTAACTTTTTTTTTTTAAGATTTATTTATTTATTTATTTGACAGAGAGATCGATCACAGGCAGAGAGGCAGGCAGAGAAAGAGGGAGAAGCAGGCTCCCTGCCGAGCAGAGAGCCCGATGCGGGACTCGATCCCAGGACCCCGAGATCATGACCCGAGCGGAAGGCAGGGAGGCTTTAACCCACTGAGCCACCCAGGCGCCCCTCAAATTAACTCTTAATTATACCTGTATCTAGATCATTTAAACTACGATAAATTTTTAATAAAGGTATGCTTCCCTTCTATCCCAAATAGTTTTATACACCAGGCCAACCTTTCTCTTTCCTTCCAGCTTCAGCCCATGGTTAACTGACATGGATCAAGGGATTGAAATTAATACTAACTAAATAAGACATAACTAACGTAAGTTTGTTTTAAAATAAAGTGAATTTAAAATACAGATAGAGACAAGGGGCACCTTTGTGGCTCAGTGGGTTAAAGCCTCTGCCTTCAGTTCAGGTCACGATCTCAGGGACCTGGGATCAAGGGGGCTCTCTGCTCAGTGGGGAGCCTGCTTCCCCCTCTCTCTGCCTACCTCTGCCTACTTGTGATCTCTCTCAAATAAATAATATCTTTTTTAAAATATATTTTTTAAGATTTTTATTTATTTATTTGACAGACGGAGAGAGATCACAAGCAGGCAGAGAGGCAGGCAGGCAGAGAGAGAGGGAAGCAGGCTCCCTGCAGAGCAGAGAGCCTGATGCGGGGCTCCATCCCAGAACCCTGAGATCATGACCTGAGCCGAAGGCAGAGGCTTTAACCCACTGAGCCACCCAAGTGCCCCAATAAATAAAATCTTTCAAAAATAAGTTAATTAAAAACAAATAGAAACAACACTTTTATGGTGGTTATTTGCTCAAAAGGGGGATGTGGGACGCTTTGGGGGCTATTGGTAATGTTTTGTTTCTCGATCTGGGTGCTAGTTACATAGGGATTTCAGTCTGTGAGGATGCAGTGAGCTGTACCCCCACGGTATGTGTACATTGCTATATACTTCAATTAAATTCAGAGATATTTGTAGACATAAACCTGTATTTATGGTTATTCATACCACTAGTCCTAACTTTTTTTTCTTTTAAGATTTTATTTGTCCGAGAGAAAGAGAGAGAGTGAGCACAAGCAGGGGGAGCAGCAGGCAGAGGAAGAAGTAGGCTCCACACTGAGCAAGGAGCCCGACACACGACTGGATCCCAGAACCCTGGGATCATGACCCGAACTAATAAAGGCAGACACTTAACTGAGTCACACAGGCATCCCTAGTCTTAACTTTTAAAATGAATAAAAATAAGTCTTCGCAGCATGTATATTTACTTACTCAAAAGACAGGTGGAATGCCAATAGAACAAATATATTTTCTAAGTACAGTAAGTATTGAGAGTAAATGTTCTGACTTATGCTTCTAAGATTTTTTTTAAAGATTTTATTTATTTATTTGACAGAGAGAGACACAGCAAGAGAAGGAACACTAGCAGGGGGAGCAGGAGAGGGAGAAGCAGGCTTCCCGCTGAGCAGGGAGCCTGATGCGAGGCTCAGTCCCAGGACCCCGGGATCATGCCCTGAGTCAAAGGTAGATCCTTAACGACTAAGCCACCCAGGCTCCCCCCTTTTTTTAATAAACATTTTATTTATGCTTCTAAGATTTTTAAAAGCTGATTATCTAACTGAAATTTTGATATTAATGTAGCATTAATGATCAGCAAACAGAGAACATATTATTTCTTCTTTACCATAAAAAATATTTAGTACAGTACTTACTACTGCAGCTAACCCAGAAATGCCATGGATGGCAAAAGAGAAAGTTGCAGCTGGTTCCTTCTGGCTGCCCTGAAGACTATATCATATCATTTGAAGCACACCTCTATTACAGAAAAACCCTTAGAAATCTGACATTAATATTTGCATTTGATCCCTCAGAAACAAAATAACAAATAAGATAGTGTTAGCCAAATGAAACAAGCAAGGGACAGAAGGGGCCATGCAGGCAAAAATAAATAAAGAAAAAAAAAGTAAATACAGTATATTAAATTTACAGATAAAATAGAAAAAGAGGGTGCCTGGGTGGCTCAGTTGGTTGAGCGGCTGCCTTCGACTCAGGTCATAATCCCAGGGTCCTGGGATGTAGCCCCAAGTCAGGCTCCCTGCTCAGTGGGAAGCCTGCTTCTCCCTCTCCTGCTCCCTCTGCTTGTGTTCCCTCTCTCGCTGTCTCTGTCAAATAAATAAAATCTTAAAAAAAATAAATAAATAAACTGGGGCGCCTGGGTGGCTCAGTGGGTTAAAGCCTCTGCCTTCGGCTTGGGTCGTGATCTCAGGGTCCTGGGATCGAGCCCCACATCAGGCTTTCTGCTCAGCGGGAAGCCTGCTTCCCCCTCTCTCTGCCTGCCTCTCTGCCTACTTGTGATCTCTCTCTGTCAAATAAATAAACTAAATCTTTAAAAAAAAAAACAACAAAAAAGAAAGAAACTAAATTAAAAACTGAAGTATCAAAAGCATTCCCATATAGTACCAGTATTTATTTATTTTTAGGATTTTATTTATTTATTTGACAGAAAGAGAGCACAAGTGGGGGGAGCAGCAGGTAGTAGAGGCAGAGGGAGAAGCAGGCTCCCCGCTGAGCAGGGAGCCTGATGCAGGGCTCAATCTCAAGACCCTGGAATCACAACCTGAGTTGAGGGCAGACACTTAACCGACTGAGCCACCCAGGCTCCCCCACTAGTATTTATTTTAAAAAATAAGTTGTAATGAGAATCTGGTCATTTTAATTTAAGTAGTTGCCATTATTAGGCCTTATGCTTACAGGATCTGTTCAGCTATTATAAGAAACCACACAAACTGGTTATCATACTGGAGTTTTCTCAGACAAATCTTTCAAGAAATCAATAATGCAGTAGTCGCATTAGCATATACTGATAGCATTTTCAAAAGCACATCTTGTATTTACATGTGAAAACTAAGGGTCAGGAAAGGTGAAAGCATTTGGCAGCGCTTGATTATGAAGAATAACACCAGTTCCAGAACCCAGGTGTTCTGATGCCCAGCCCAGGTCTTTTCCAGTTCAATTAGAGAAAGCTCATGCTTCCACTAATGAAGAACAGAACTCTACAGGGTGACCCTTCCCTTCCTCTCCGGGGAGGGAAGAGCTGCCTGCTCTTTACAAGGAGCTTAGTGGGGAGCAGAGGCAAGCAACAGGGGCTAGGTCTTTAGTCAGGCCTGGAACAAACAAACACTGTTGGTACAAAGAAAGGCACAGGCAAAGCCCGATTTGATTCTGGTCCAGTAACAGCTGAAAACAATTGATGACTGCATTAAGGAGGCCAGAAGGCCGTCTGTCCAGGCATCGAGACAAAGGACACTCGTTGATTTTATAACATTCTTAGCATTCTTGCCCTGAAAACAAAAAAAGATAGCTGCTGGGAAGTGAGGGTCTTGTGACCTGGATTGCAAAAGGAAGAGGGACAGAAGAAGAGTTTGCTGTTCTCTCTCTGGCCACCTGCTAAAGATTTTCTGAGACTGACAGAGCGTAACACTTGAATTCACTGCCATCCATTTCCTTTTTGTCAAGACACTTGCTAAAGCAGATAAAAGAGAAATCTTTCTCTGATGGGCAACTACAATTTTTCTTACACACAAAGAAACTAAAAAAAAACCCAGGAGAATACAAATCTCAAAGCTTCGATGTGCTGAATTTAAGTCTTAATCTAAGAAAAACCTATCCATCAGCACTTAAAAAAGTTTCAAAGGAGAAAGCTCTCCCTCTGCCTGCCACTCCTCCTGGCTTATGCTTGTGCTCCAGCGTGCATGTGCGCTCCCTCTCTGACATATAGATACATGAAGGAAAGGAAAAAGGAAAGAGAAAAGGAAAGGGAAAAGGAAAAGCAAAGGAAACCACCCAAAGTATTTTTAAGTATCTTTGTATTGTGATGCCAATAAGTTTTTAAGTTTCTTTTTTTTTTTTAAGATTTTATTTATTTATTAGAGAGAGAGATCACAAGTAGGCAGAGAGGCAGGGGGAAGCAGGCTCCCCGCTGAGCAGAGAGCCCGATGTGGGGCTCTATCCCAGGACCCTGAGATCATGACCTGAGCCGAAGGCAATGGCTTTAACCATTGCCACCCAGGCGCCCCAAGTTTTTAAGTTTCAAATGAGTTTGTGATTTATTCTTTTTCCATTAAAGTATTTAATCAGTCTTAGTGTTACTCTGACAGCTTCTTCCTGCACAGGCAGCCCAAGTTCTGACTGTAGGATGGGCTGGGAGAGCCTCTATTTGAGTTTTCAAAAGTTCACAACCAATAATAAATGTAACCAATCTCCAAACTGCATTCATAATTAAATAAAAATAATTTGAAATTAACTTACAACTTCGGAAATACATGCTGGAAAGACTCTGAATTTTAAGAGACTGGGGAGCAAATAATTTCCCCGGTCCTGCAAGAGGCTTTGTGAAGGTGGTAGACTCTAAAAAGAGCAAGGATAGTGATCCATCTATTTGGTGATTTTTTTCTTTCTTCCATCCCACTCTACTTCTGTGAGCCATCTGTGGTAGTTTAGATTATTATTCAGCAAATATTCACTCCCCCTCACCCCCCAGGCATCCCTGAGGGAGAAATATACTTCTCCACTCCAGTGATGTTGGGCTTGGCTCTGAGACTTGCTTTGGCTTCAAGATGGGTGCAGTCTACTAGCCACCCCATGCTTTTGGGCACAATCCTCTGACAGGCCTTGGTCAAAGGGATCCTAGCAGATGTAGCACAAGCAGACACCTGAACTGTGCTTCTACAGTTGGACTTATCTTCTTTTACTTCGGCTGGTGCCTTGAGAAGAGCTTACCATGGGCAGTCACCGCCCCTTCAGCCTGGGCCCCAGAATAAAAGATGCAAAATAGATCTGCCCTAGCTGATCCATAGTCCTATACCTTGAAGCAAACAAAGCCTTAAGTCAAAACAAATACTCTTTAAGGCACTGGGTTTAAGGGAGGTCTGTTACATGGAATTACTGCAATTGTTTTAAAATAGTAATGGTTACATGAGCTCAGAAGATGCAATGAAAATGAAAAAAGACTTACAAATCCAGAATTCTTTATCTGAAGCCCTTAGGACTAAGTGTGTTTAGAATTCATATTTTTCTCAGAGTTTATAAAGGTATAAATACTATGTTTTAAAATGCCCTCTCAAGGTCATAGATAGAACCACAAAATCAAACACATTAATAAGTATATAGTAAAACATATAAATAGTCCTAAATTACATTAATAGGATCAGGTTAGATTTTTCTGTCAAATGAATTACAAAAAGACTTTCAGTTTTTTCAGGGGCTTTTGGACTTCATAATTATGGGACTACGGTCCTGTATTATCAGTATTTGTAGTAATTACAAAGAATCTTCACCCAAGAAACCTTTACTTTCAATAAGTCTACATGAAAGGTATGATCCCTCCCAGTTTGTTTCAAATTCGCTGTGGAAATAGATTGAATACAACTAATCTTTAATGAAAACGTGATTATTCACTTCTAATTGATTTACAAGTCATTGGTTTTACTCAGCAACATTTGCATTCTTTTACTTTATATCAATTTAAGAAACTATAAAGGCATTACAAAAACCAAACATTAATACCCTTTAATCAGCCAACACTTTTACTGAGTTTCTTCTCACTAAAACCAGATATGTGATAGGTGCTGGGGATGCTACTAGCAGATAATACTTGTGTTTACTTAAGAAGCTTACTTCTGGGTGGCTCAGTGGGTTAAAGCCTCTGCCTTCGGCTCAGGTCATGATCTTGGGGTCCTGGGATCCAGCCTTGGATCGGGCTCTCTGCTCAGAGGGGAGCCTGCCTGCCTCTCTGCCTACTTGTGATCTCTGTCAAATAAATAAAATCTTTTTTTTTTAAAGATTTTTATTTATTTATTAGAGAGCGAGAGGCTGAGAATGAGAGGGGAGAAGGTCAGAGGGAGAAGCAGACTTCCCGCAGAGCCGGGAGTCCGATATGGGACTCGATCCCAGGATCACGACCTTAGCCGAAGGCAGTTGCTCAACCAACTGAGCCACCCAGGCGCCCAAATAAATAAAATCTTAAAAAAAAAAAAATAAGCAGCTTACTATCTAGAGGAGGAGTTAGATAAGTATATATTTATATTAATTACATGTTGAAATAAAAATATTTTAGATGGGAGTGCCTGGGTGGCTCAGTTAGTTAATTAAGTGTCTGGCTTTGGCTCAGGTCATGATCCCAGGGTCCTAGAATCAAGTCCCACATCGGGCTCCCTGCTCAGTGGGGAATCTACTTCTCCATCTCACTCACTCTCTGCCCTCTCTCTCCCAAATAAATAAAATCTTAAAAAAAAAAAAAAAAAGTAAAAGAAATATTTTAGATGTAGGGTGCCTGGGCAGCTCAGTCACTTGAGCCCTGGACTCTTGATTTCAGCTGTCATGATCTCAGGACTGTGGGATCGTGCCCCACAACTGGGTTCCACACTTTGCGAGCAGTCTGCGTATCCTTCTCTCTCTGCTCCTCCCCTTGCCCGTGCACTTTTATGCTTGTTCTCGCAAAATAAATAAATAAGTCATTAAAAAATATTTTAGATGTATTGGGTTACATAAATTATATTATTCAAATTAATTTTATCTATTTCCTACCTTTATAAAACTTGCTTATTTTTTTTTTTTAAGATTTTTTATTTATTCATTTAACAGAGAGAGAACACAAGCAGGCAGAGAGGCAGGCAGAGGCAGAGAGAGAGGAGCAGGCTCCCTGCCGAGCAAGGAGCCCGAAGCGGGACTCGATCCCAGGACGCTGGGATCATGACCTGAGCTGAAGGCAGCTGCTCAACCAGCTGAGCCACCCAGGCGTCCCTAAAAACTTGCTTATTAAAAAGTTTTAAATTAACATTTGTAGCTCACACAGTTGGGTTTTTGGGGTTTTTTTGTGTTGTTTTTTTTTTTAAGATTTTATTTTTGAGAGAGAGAAAGCAAGCATGGACCGGGGGAGGGGAGAACAGGAGAAGCAGACTCTCCACTGAGTAGGGGAGCCTAATGCAGAAGTCGATCCCAGGACCCTGAGATCATGACCTGGGCCTACGGCAGATGCTTAGCCAACTGAACCACCCAGGTGTCCCACTCACACAGTTTCAATCAGACAGTGCTGCTCTAAATCTTCAGATTTTTCAGTTATACCCGCCCAGATACTAAAAATCCCTGACAGCCTTTTCCTTCCCAAAGCCTCTCTTCCTTCTGAGCCTTTGTGACACTCTACTATGGAGGTTTTCTTCCCATCACTAATTCTTCTTAGCTGGTCCCTCTCACCCTTCTTCCACTCCTTCATTGTAAGTGGTCTGCCTAGGCCTCTTTATTCCCTTCCTTTCCTTAGACATTTCCTCCACTGCTCCAACACCAACTAGTAAGTCTATTTAAATTACATATTCACAGTTCCAGATCTGTCCATGAGACAGCTTCACCTGCTGGCACTTCAAAAGTGACACTTCCAAACCACTTCATCTTTCTCTCTAGACGAGTTCTTTGCTTCTAACTTCCTTATTTCTACAATCATCTCTCCCATTCCTCAAAGTTAAAGTCTTCTAGCCAACTCTACACTTTATCCCTTGCTTTTCAATTAGCTGCCATGTCCTGTTCATGGTTTTCCTTTTTTATTAAGATTTTATTTATTTATTTGGGAGAGAGAGACAGAGCATGAGTGGGGTGGGGGAATTAGGAAGAGGGACAAGCAGACTCCTCACTAAACAGGGAGCCTGCTGCAGGGCTCAACCCTAGGACCCTGGGATCATGACCTGAGCCGAAGGTCATGAACTAACCAACTGAGCCACCCAGGTACCCTGTTTTTTCTCCTAAGCCTCTGCCATCACCAAAGATCAAACTCTCATCTTATCTCACCTGAATTACGCAAAAGTCACCTCAATTCTCTCATCCATTCTAGCCCCCAATATCAGATTAACGTGCCTGAAGTTCTGACCACAACAGCACCACTCTTAACACACCTTCCAAATCTGCCTAACATCTATCACATGAAGGAGAGGTAGTATTAGAGCTCTTTGAAAGGTTTTTCAGAATATATCGTAAAAAAGTCTCCCCTATAGGGGCGACTGGGTGGTTCAGTGGGTTAAAGCCTCTGCCTTAGGCTTTAAAAGACCCATGATCTCAGGGTCCTGGGATCGAGCCCCGCATCGGGCTCTCTGCTTGGCAGGGAGCCTGCTTCCCCCTCTCTCTCTGCCTGCCTCTCTGCCTACTTGTGATCTCTCTCTCTCTGTCAAATAAATAAAAAAAAAAATCTTTAAAAAAAAAAAAGTCTCCCCTATAATCTGCAACATTAATGGGAAAGTAGGAGCAGAGAGAGCCTGCATCTGAAAGAGGAAGAGGACCACATAAGCTATGGTAACAGACAAATGCTGTATTTTCCTGCTAGGGTGATTTTCAGAGATCAACTTCAACCCTCCGGTGCCCCCGAAATGGAAATTTATGCAGCATTCTAGGACTAGTTGCAACCATTAACTTAAAATTCAGCAATAAATCACATCCATTCAGAAGAAAGTATACCCAGAACTGTGGGAACTGTTACCCAAGGACCAGGAGTAGAATGGAAAATCAGACGATAGATGCCACTACTATCTACTGGGGGGGGGGGGGGGGGAGGAGAAGGAATCCATGCACTCAGTAAATATGATCCTTTTCTCCTTAAGCGTTTATTAGATGGCGGCGAGAGGAATCTTAAGTTGGCTGAACTCTGCAAATGAATTAAGAAGTGAAATAGGCTTTTGCAGGTGACTGAAATTAGTCACATGCAACTAGCTCCAATCTACTTTCCTGTTTTATTTTCCTTCATAACAGTTAATGTTCAGAGTGGGTCACTGGATGCTTGTGATCCAGAGGGTCTCTGTTTGTAATACATCCTCTGATTATGATGCCCTACCCACTTCGACGCCAGGGGTGAAAACTTTCAACTGTAAAAGATAATTCAAATAACAAGATTCCCTAACCAGGTGTGGTCTCTACCTGCCTCAAACGTCAGAGACTGTTACGAGCTTTACAATGTGCTCTGTCATATAGTCATTATGCATACCATAGTTTTTTGCATCCTTTTCTTATCTCCCAGAGTAAACTCTGAATACTATTTGAGCTTGTCCAAAGCAAGCAGCAAATCCTTTTAAAATTATTAGTCTCCTACAATAGAAGATTATTTGAAAAGAACCTGAGCGGGAAGAAAACGCAAATATCTAAGACACAACCAAAGCACTGAACATCATGCCTCGCGACAGTCCCAACCAAGGCAAAAGCATCAGACAGCTGTTTTCCGCCTCGAACATAAGACATAAGGAACTTAGCCCTGAGTGCCACTCGCTTCCTCAGACAAGGACACACTCAGGGCATGAGGCGCGGAGTTTCACCAGTTGCTCAACCAGACCCAGGGCAAGGCGCTTCCTCTTTCTCCTGCTCCACTCCAGTCAAGACAGTCCCGGCCCACAGCACCTGCGTCCTGAAACGTCTTCGGGAAACCAGCACTTCCGGACCTAGGCTTCGGAGGGGAATCGCTCTTTAACCTGACCCCGCGCTGTGCCCGGAGCCGGAGAAACGGGCCGCCCCTCCTCGTTCCCCACACAGGGTTCCTTGGTGTCGCCCGGCCGCGCCCCACTCATCCTCGAGGACGCCAGCTGCGCGGCCCGGGCGGCGACAAAGGGCCGGGCGCGGCCCGCGACCGCCCGTGTCCGTACCGAGCGAGGGGCGCCTTCCCCTCTCCCCGAACTCCCCATCACGCACCTACTCTTCCCTTGCCGCCGCCACCGGCCGCTCGCAGAGGAGGCTCCTTTCCGAGCAGCCGCTGTTTTGTTTCCGATGTGAAATCGCGGCCTCTAAAGCTGCCCGGTCCAGTCCCCGCCCAAAAAGCTTCGCTGATGTCGTCATTTCCGGCTTTGGCGTCGTTGGCGGCCGGCCGGGGGAGGGGCGGGACCCACCGGCGTAGGGGGCGGGACCTTGGAGGAAAGGGTGGAGCTTCCGGTGGCGCGCGCGGATTGAGGTGCAAACGCTGTGCTCCGAGCGGCCCCGGGACTTAGACGAACTTGCCTAGAGTGCTGGTGTGAGTTTCAAATTGCCTGGGATTCGAGACTGCTCCTGAGCTGAGGACCAAAGTTTCTACGCCAGCTAGGCCCAGCGTGTGCTTCTTCCGGCCTAGAAGTGACATCTTAAATCTTAACATTTATCTAGTACTATTTGTAATGTTTATCAGTGCGAATCAGCGGCACGACAGTCTTGAGAACTAATAAAAATTGTAAATGCCTGTGCCCTTCACACCCTACACAATGAATCAAAACTTCTGGTGGGGGGTGGAAACCTGAGAAACTGCGTTTTAAACAAACATAGCTCAGGATTCTTAGGCTCCAAGTTTAAGATCTTAGATGATACGCTTCCAGAGAGCATAAAATGTGTCTTATTTTTGAAATCCCAAAACCAGAGTACCTGGTACACAGTGAATTACACTCAACGATCATTTAATTTCCGCATCTGCCAGCTTTCCGTCCAAATTGCGGTAAAGACAGTACCAGTAACTAACTTCTTAAGTAACAGCACACTCATCTGAAAGCTAAAAGTAAACAATGAATATAATCATGTAAAACCAAAGATGATGAATGGAGAAATGCTGAAATTCACAGGTAATACAAAACTGACAATGAAATCAATGATGCATGGCATCTGGCCAAATGATCTTTTCTTATAAATTTCTCCCCTAAGATAGCCAGCCCCTCATACTCCTGCAGCATCAGTCCTCAGTCCTTCCCTCCTCTCCCCACCCAATACATGAACAGATTTAAGTAGGTTTTACATGCTTCACATTTAAGAACATGAGTAGTTTTTTTTCCATTAACAGGGAAAAGATAAGTTGGGGGAATAAAAATGTTGACAGCCCACCCCAAAGATATTTTTTAAAGTGCTCAGTTCCCCTTCCCTCCTTAAATTTCACAAGGGTAAGATTTTTTTCCTATTTGTTCACTTCTATATTACAAGTGCTGAGAACAGTGTTTAGCACATAAAAGTTAAATACATTTGTCAAACACACACAGCTAAAATCCATTTGTGAACTGGTTCAATCTCTTTGAATGCAACCTGGTAATAGGAGCAGAGTTTTAAAAATGCTGATAAACTATTTTCAGACACAATCTCAATACAAAACATTTGTGCAAAGATGTTCATTAAGTATTTATAGCAAAAATTGGAAAGCTAAACATCCTACAATAAATTATCGTTCATCCACTTCACAGAATGTTATTAAAATTGTTTACGAAGTTGTGTATAACATTTTTATTGTTAAGTTAAAAATAGACATAAGATGTATGCATATGTATAAATACAACTATGTTAAAACACATTCCTGCAAAAAGTAAGCAAAAAGGTGATAGAAAAAGTGATTAAAAAAAAAAGCAGGGTGGGGCGCCTGGGTGGCTTAGTGGTTAAAGCCTCTGCCTTTGGCTCAGGTCATGATCTTGGGGTCCTGGGAGGGAGCCTGCTTCCCCCTCTCTCTCTGCCTGCCTCTCTACCTACTTGTGATCTGTCAAATAAATAAATAAAATCTTAAAAAAAAAAAAAGCAAACAGTGACTTTAAGACACTGGACTACAGATAACTTTTTTGCTATTTCTTTTCCTTAGAAATACAAACACCTTTGGGGCATCTGTGGAGCACACGACTCGTGATCTCCGGGTGACGAGTCTGAGCCCCCACTGGGTGTAAAGATTACTTGAATAAATCTTTTTTTTTTTTAAGATTGTATTTATTTAGTTTAGAGAGGGTGGGGAGAAGCAGAAGGAGTCTCAAGCAGAAATAGGAATCTGGAGTCCAAAGCAGGGATTGATCTCAGGACCCTGAGGTCGTGACCTGAGCCAAAATCATGAGTCGGTCGCTTAACCAATTGAGCCACCCAGGCACCCCATAAATAAATTTTTTTTTAAGATTTTATTTATTTGACAGAGAGAGAGAGATGACAAGTAGGCAGAGAGGCAGGCAGAGAGAGAGGGGAAGCAGGCTCCCAGCGGAGCAGAGAGCCCAATGCGGGGTTTGATCCCAGGACCCCGAGATCATGACCTGAGCCGAAGGCAGAGGCTTCAACCAACTGAGCCACCCAGGCGCCCCAATAAATTTTTAAAATAAAAAAAATTAAAAAATTTTAAAATAAACACAAATACCCAGGATTTGCTAAGAGTCAGCAAAGAGTGGGAAAGACACAGAGTAAGACTAGGGCAAAAGTAATATCCTAGACACCAAACACCAGATGTCCATGGTGTTAAGAGATAGGGTAGAGCCTCTCACAAGGTTTCCTTTGTCTTTGCCTAGAGTCTCCTTTAGGCCATCACCACTCATCAGTGGAACGGTGATACAAACATTTGAGACTCCAGGCATTTGGAAGGCACACGTAACTATAAGCTACTCGGCGGAATCTCAGTAAGGTAGTAGAAAGGCGATAGGATCCAAGGTTAACTTTTTGTGTTCTTTAGTCCAGACGGAAGAATGAAGATAAGGAAATACTTGAGCAAGGATCAAGAAACTGCAAGTTAGAAACCAGAGCCAGCGGAGTGGGGGAGGTCTTCTGAATAGGATGGATGGAGTCATCTATCATTAACTACAGAAAGCAAAAGTTTAAGATGCATGTCACCATATACTCAAAAGCTAGAACTGGACAATATGCCTAATGACATCTTCTTTTTTATTTTTTAAAGATTTATCCATTTGTCAGAGAGAAAGCAACCACAAGCAGGGGAAGCAGCAGAAAGAGGGAGAAGCAGGCCCATCACCGAGCAAGGAGCCCTATGTGGGACCTGATCCCAGGACCCAAGCCAAAGTCAGATGCCCAACCAACTGAGCCACCCAGGTATCCTGCCTAATGTCATTTTTAAAGTTAAGGTTTTGTTGGGGCACTGGGTGGCTCAGTGGGTTAAAGCCTCTGCCTTCGGCTCAGGTCATGATTCCAGGGTTCTGGGATCGAGGCCCACATGGGGCTCTCTGCTCAGCAAGGAGCCTGCTCCCCCCTCTCTGTCTGCCTCTCTGCCTACTTGTGATTTCTCTCTCTGTCAAATAAATAAATAAAATCTTTAAAAAAAAAAAAAGTTAAGGTTTTGTTAAACTTGAGACTTACTTGCTGAGCAGGGGGAAATCAAAGAACTTTTACTCATTCAGTGAATATTTTTTCCACAACCACTATATAGCCCTGGAGGTTCAAAAACAGTAAAAGCTGGAATGTGTATGGAAAGGAGCTGGAGTTCAGTACAAGAATGAGAAATATAGCACGGAAGGTCCAAAATATCTGCAGTGGTGCATTTATATTTTCCCAAATGTGTTTGGAACTTGGGAGCAGGAATGGAGAAACAAAACAAAATAAATGGTGGCAAAAGCCAATACTAAGTGGTGAGAGATGAAGCAGATGGGAGATCCAGAGTGCCAGACCTTTAGAAGCACTTCGGGGAGAAAGGCTGTCAGAGACTAAAGCTAGTGCAGTCACTAGTCACTAGTATATGAAGTCGAGACTTGGTCAACCTGAGAACCAAGGCCAGTTATTTACACTTGGTTCTAAGTTCAGTGCAACTCAACACTTCCCACATAAAAGCAGTTTGCCTTTTTAAAAACTATGCCCAACATGGGGCTTGAACTCATTACCTCGAGACCAAGAGTCACAGGCTCTATTAACTGATGCCCCTGCCTTTATTTATACACAATGTTGCTGCTCTGTTTCTTATAGGGATAAAGAAATGAAATATGACAATAAATACTGTCATCAGAGCTTGGTGCTTGGCCACTATCTTATTAGCTTTCACATCGTTCTTATTCTTTGCAACGATTATCTCCTTAGACTTGGACCTGATTAAGGGCTAGTTATCTTGTATTTTTAATTTTAGTTCTGTTTGTCAATATTTTATTAAATTCTAATTTCCTCCTTAACCAAGAACTTGGGCCCCCTTTCTAAAATATGTGCCTCGGGCCCCTGGGTGGCGCAGTTGGTTGAGCGACTGCCTTTGGCTCAGGTCATGATCCCGGAGTCCCGGGATCGAGTCCCATATCGGGCTCCCGGCTCCATGGGGAGTCCGCTTCTCACTCTGACCTTCTCCCTTCTCATGTTCTCTCTCTCTTTCCTAATAAATAAATAAATAAAATCTTTAAAAATAATAATAATAATAAAATAAAATATGTGCCTCAATAAAATACTTAAAAATGAAACTTTTATAGCTTTTTCACCTACAGTAACAATCCAATCTCTTCAGTAGGGTGTACTTCCTAGTATTTTTTTTTCTTCCTAGTTATTTTTAATTGACAGGAAAGAAATGAACCTTCAGTTTTTGGATTCTATAATGTAAAATGTTCACTAGTTTTTCCTTTTGTTATTAAAAAAAACCAGGAAAAATAACTGTTTAGCACTATTTTTAAATTCACATCTAATAATTTTTGCTTCAGAAAGATTTTCTAAAAGTGCTTCCCATGAGATTTTAACAAGCACTTCCCTCTCCCCTTGGGTTGATATCAACATCTACACCAGACCTGTCCAATAACAGCTTTCTGAAAACACATTTTTTTAAAGATTTCTAAGTAATCTCTATACCCAATGTGGGATTTGAACTTACAACCCTGAGATGAAGAGTCATGTGCTCTACCAACTGAGCCAGCCAGAGGCCCCAATCACAATTATGGTTTTTTAAAAAAAATATATCTTATTTATTTGACAGACAGTGAAAGCAGGAACACAAATGGGGAGGGGGAGAGGGAGAAGCAGGCTCCCTGCTGAGTAGGGAGCCTGATGCTGAGCTGGATCCCAGGATCCTGGGATCATGAAATGAGCCGAAGGCAGACGCTTAACAACTGAGCCACCCAAGCGCCCCACAATTATGTTCTATAATCTGCAATGTCCATATAGTATTGCTAACCACTGGCTATATATGGCTATAGAACACTTAAACTATATTGTAACAAAAAACTGGTTTTTTTAGTCACATGACTTTCAAACACTTGAAATACACTAGTGTGTTTGAAGAACTGAATTTCAAAATTATTTGACAAAATTAAAACCTTAGGGAGCAAAGATCTAGACTATGAATTAGAATCCAATATATAGGCCTCCAGACACCCATCTGTCAAGAACACTGTAGTAGTGTTGCTTTGGGTGGATAAAATGTGACCTCTAAGTTCCCTTCTACATTTATTACTACCTCTGCTGAGAATCTTTCTACTGTCCCTTCCCTCGTGACTGTCAAGTTAGCACATCAAGCTTGACAGTTGGTATAGTATTTTATGTCTATTAGTATTCCTCTCATTATTCTTTCTCCACCATTATTAGACTATCAGAGCTATTAGAGGAATCTTATGTCTATCACTCTACCTACCATTTAACATGAATGCCACATATTAAGTGCTTCAATGGCTAAATAAAAGTTATACGCAAAAAACCAGAGGGACTACCTGTTAACAATTCAGCTACCACTCTGGGCACGAGAAGCTAGACCATAAATCCAACTACTATGGGATGTGGCACAGTAGGCATACTTGGGAGTGTCATTTAACAAAAACAACATGGCTTGAAAAGAATTTTTATTTACTTTTGCTTATAGAAATTATTTTTCATTCCTAGGCATTTTAGATTGATATTCCTAATTTGGCCTCCGTACGAGACAAGTGGTAAAATCAAAGGCAAAGATTCTATCAAATAAAGATGAAAATGTAAGCACCCATGCAAACAAATTATTTCAATAATTCAACATAATCACATTTCAAAATATCTATCATTTATCAAAAAATTATAAGCTTACTTTGGTTTATAGTATGAATGCTACAGTAATAGTTCCTGGGTTTGAAATATATCTATGAATTTCCCAGTTTACTTCCTGACACCCAGACTGTTTCTTTGCCTATTTGGGATTCTTTCTCATACCCTTATATTTGGAGCTTTCAGAGATCAATTTCACCATCTTTTGCCGAGCACCAGTACTTCTCAATTTTGGACTGTTAAAAGAAGGCTGAAATATGACCTGAAAATATCTGTAAGCATTTTGACATAAAAACCTTTCAGTACTTTTTGGGTTCAAAGTGGAAACATTTATAGAGCTCACCAGAAAAAGGGTAAATAAGCGTCATATACACACTATTAACATTATCACTTCTTCTTTACTTCATGTATAAGAAAATGTAAGTGTTTAGTTCAATTTGACTCTCAAGCAGTTTCTCCATTTGTCCACCATATCTAGCATTTCTGCCTGATTAGTACCTGAAACAGCACTCCACAAAATCACTCAGCTCTACCTCATACACAAGTGCTATGTTAACAATCAGATAAGTAAAAATAGAGTTCTCTAAAGAGAAAATGCTCTGGGACTGGCTGGGAATAAAGCCTAGAATTTTAGAGTTGCTCTCGGGCACTTTTTTTGGAAGACTACTGTTCATGAACGTACATAATATGCATCTATTTGTCTCAAAAAGTGTTTTTCTCTTTATAATCTACTTAAAAAGAAAAGTAAGCTGCATTTGTGTAGTCCGTTAGGATAGAATACTATGTGTACAAGTTCCCCTGCCTTTTCAGACGTCAAGTTACTCCACTTTTATTAAAAACCTATAGTAGCACCTGGTTTTGCTAATCAAAACAAATCGGAAGAGGATTTTCACTTTTATGAAAAAAGGCGGCGAAAGACAGCAAAAACAGCTTGTTTTGCAGCAAGCCCTTATAAAAGCAGCACACAGCCCATGCATGCATCGAGTGGCACCAGCAAGTCCCTTCCCTGGAGACTGCACTCAGCATCAAGCCACCACAGCTTTGAAGTAGGTCTGTGAGCAACTGTCCTTTATCTCGATTTATTTTGTGCATCTGTTAGCAAGATGTATTCTAAGGTACCAGGTAAATCTGGGAGAGATTATTTTTTGGTGAGGGAATACTCAAAATTTCCACATAAATTAATGGTTATTGCTTCTTTGCTTTATGCCAATTCGGCTTTCAAAACATTTCACAGGGACAATCAACTTTTGGGATAGCACAGGAAACCTGTACTGAGTACATACCTTCAACAGCTAATCGAAGTGTAGTCAGTCCTTGGATCAGCTAGTGCTGGCTTCACCTGGAAGCTGGTCAGCAATGCAAAATGTGCAGCCCCACCCTACCCCTACCAAATCAGTCTACATTTTAATGAGATTCCCCCAGGTGATTCAGGTATACATTAAAGTTTGAGAGGAACTTCAAACAACTTATCTTTCCTCCTATAAACAAATGTGCATATTTAAAATTATTTATAAGGTCAAATGAGGAAAAAGTGTATTCATTTTCTTATCTTTTTTTTTTAAAGATTTTATTTATTTATTTGACAGAGAGAGATCACAAGCAGGCAGAGAGAGAGGGGGATTAAAAAAAAAAGCGTCAGGGGGGGGGGGGGCTGGTATCAGGCTCCCTGCTGAGCAGAGAGCCCAATGCAGGGCTCCATCCCAGGACCCTGAGATCACGACCCAGGCCGAAGGCAGAGGCCTTAACCCACTGAGCCACCCAGGCGCCCCTGTATTCATTTTCTAACTGCCAGATCAAGAACGATTCTCAAGGGCCGCCTGGGTGGCTCAGTCGGTTAATTGGGCTCATGTCCTGATCTCAGGGTCCTGGGATCCAGTCCCATGCTCAGCAGGGTGTCTGTTTCTCTCTCTCCTTCTGCCCTTCCCCCTGTTTCTGCTCTGTCAAATAAATAAAATCTTAGAGAAAAAAAAAAAAGCAATGATTCTCAAGACTTTCAGACAATTTTTTTAACAACTTGAACGGGAAATATAGATTAAGATTAAACTGAAATTAATCTACGGGCAAACGGTAAAGAAAATCCAGAAAGCTCAAGCAATTTATTGGAAATGTTCTTATGTGTATTCTCCGAGATATTAGAATATGCCAGTTTATACATGTCCAGTTCTTTATATGCTAATCTGAAAAAACAAGAACCTTGAAAACCTTAAAACTTTAAGCTTGGTAGCAAAACTGGTCTTGAGCTGATATGAAACTATTATAAACGGTCTTTAACCCAGGGGCTCTGATAATTCCTGTTCTGATGCAGAAATGTTAATGTAGAAATTTGGGAACAAAACACAAATCTCAATGGAGGTGTGATGCAGTATATGTTATGTGCCCTCAAGACTTCCAGATAAGGGCCCTTTAAGATAAATACAATAAAGAGCTGGAGAATACAAAAGCAAGTACCTGAACAAACCTTCGTGCTAATGTTGGCTAAATAAAAAAAACCTAATATGATGCCTTAGAAGCAGTAATACAATAAGAGAAGATAGGAGTAATAAACTGCTTGAACAACGTGTGAAGCTTGGTGGGGGTGGGGGGAAGGGGTGTCAATTTGCGTAAAGGCTAGTAAATGAATTTACAGACGGCAAGGAGCATGAACTTTCTGAAATCTTCCCAGAGACCAGAACTTAAAAATGATAGAATACTAAAAGCAGGTATTCTCCACAGATGTATGATTAATCCAAAGTAAGGTAAATGGCCCTTTTTGACTTTTGTTACTAATACTCATAAATATCAAGTCCGTTTCTAGTATGCACTGCACAATTACAACATAATACCATTTATTTAACAAGACTATGAAAGAATGGATCCCCGAGATCAAATATATACAGTTTTAATATTGGAAATATTTACATAATGGAACCACCTCATGGTCCAATGTTAAGAACAGTGTTTCAAATTCCTTTTAAGATGTAAAAAAAAATCTGGTAACTCAAGCTTAGTTAACGCTATCTTAACAATCCCCCGCCTCCCAAATTTTGTCTTTCTTTTAAATACTCAGACATGGGAATAACTGCACCTAACTTGTCTTAAGAACTTAAAACCTCTTACATTTTCAGGTAATTTTGCTCCCTGGTGAAGTTCTGTTCTACAATAAAGAAAGCCCCATGTATGTCTCTAAGTTATCACTCTATTTTTAAACATTGATGAGCAGAGGTAAAAGAGGTGTGTGCGTGTATTTATACTCATGAGATATAAACCCTTTAAAAACAAAAGTGAAAACAATTAGTGGTAACTACCTTAAATGATTTACTTTATCCTTAAAAATAAGATGTAAACTTTGCAAATTGCCATTCTGAATTCCTACTGTAATTTTTCAAACTTTCCTAATTTGTATTGCCTACCTTTACCTTTTGTTTTTTTAAAATGATTTTTTCCATTTATGCTTTTCAGATTAAAGTTGTTTTTTTTTTTTTAAACAAATGAGTACACCAAAATAAAGCTAAGGACCAATTAGTGCAAAAATGCATCTAATAAAGCTCTCCAGGATCTAAGGATCTGCCTCATTTCTGAACAATGAAATTAAGGGGAAAACCATTATGATTCACACCCCCTTAAAAAAGAGAGGTTGAAGCAGCCAGCTAACAACAGGAAAGCCCTATTCCATTCACCACACTATTGCTTGCCACAAGAGAATACCATGCTCTGGGAGACTAATAACCTAATTACCCCAGACATTTGGGTTGGCACAACACCACGTTTCCTTTACGATTCTACTCTTCAATAAGGAAATGTTTAAGGGAGCCCTCCAAAGAAAATTAGGGAAAAGACATTTATACATACATTCACACAAACACATTCATACAGAGATACAGTGGGAATGGATTGTCTGCTAATCTTAGCACTCTAATTTTGAATTCCATGCCTTCAGGAGGGCTTACCATTTTTGATCAAGGGGTGGGGAGGGTAATAGGTATGATGGATATTCTTTCAATTAAAATTATTCATGTAGATTCCTATACAGTACAGTTCAACATTAAGTGCAATTCTGCAAAAGAATTGGGGAGTCATTTTAATATTTACAAGAAATAAATCAGCAGAACAAGATTATATCAGATAGGTTGTGTACAGTAGCTGTGGCTTATAAAACATACCAGTAATTTGTACCTGGTGAGTATAAAGAGAACCAAGGCAGGATTCAGATGTCTTTACAACCAAGGGAGTACACAGGGCATCAACAAATTAGAGGACAAAAAAATTCACATTTTCTACATTAAAAAAAAATTACAGATCTCACAAATGTCTTTGAAGACAAAGAAAAAGCCAAAGTCCTCTGAAGGGTGAGAAAGAAGAAATCTGAAACAGAACTCTAAATGTAAAAAGTTTTTTACTTCACAAGACCAATTTTCTTGGCTTCTGTTTCATATATCAATAATCTCCACATTTTGACTATAAAAACTTCTGCTTCTTCATCAAGTACCTAGAAAAGAAAAAGAAAAAAACTCTAAAAAAACAAAACAAAACAGTAACACGTGTAAGATAAGCAGTCATCATCTCCCAATAGCGACTGGTATTTGATCACTTTTTGTTGTTGTTGCAAATTTCATTTGTCAGAAACAGAGACAGAGCCCAAACAAGGGGAGTGGCAGGCAGAGGGAGAACCGGGCTCCCCACTGAGCAAGCACTGATGCGGGAGGATCATGACCTGAGCCAAAGGTCAGATGCTTAACCCACTGAGCCACCCAGGCATCCTGTGACTGGTATTTTTAAAGGCTTTATACATTGACAAGCATTTACTTTCAATAAAATAACTTGAAAGAAATCGGTCTAGTGCGAGAAATGTATTTGGCGAATATCGATTACAAAAAAGGATGGAGGGAGAGAGTGCATTCAGCCAAATTCCATGGCTTACTAAATACTGACACCACAATACTTTTATCTAACTTCTATTCTTTTACTTTTAATTTTACAAATACATTTATACATGTATTGAAAAACTATTTCCTAAAGAAAGCACATTTGTGTTATAAAAAACATAGTAAGTTAGGCAGAACTAGTTATACAACTGCATAATTATTTAAGAGTATCTTATCTACCCCCAAAACAGCCTTAAAATCGTAACACTTATCCAGTCCTTATTATGTACGTGACATTGAATTAAATACTAAATGAGAATATATGTAAAGCATTTAACATTGCATTTGGGATACAGCAGACAGAGTGCATGGACACTATCATCACCAAAAGGACACAAGACTACTGAATAAATAAATGGTCTTCTCCCCTTGGGAAATTGATAAATCAAATGATCTTCCTATCTACTTATGAGGTAGGGGCATATTATATCATCCCCCTACTCCTGCCCTCATGCTACATGCAGATTTGGGCCTCTATGCCAGGGTTACAGAGAGGTAAAATGGAACAGCATAATTTCCTTCTACAGGAGGCAGCTACAACTGAGCTCCAGGGTATCATTGCTGTGATGGAATGTGGCCTAATGCTGCCAGGTCTCTAGAGTTTAAGTTAGGAGGTAAGCAAACCAGGGGCACCTGGGTGGTTCAATCAGTTGATTAAGCGCTTGCCTTAATAGGTGTTTTGAAGAGTGTCTGGTACCTAAGTGATCAGTAAGTACTAAAAGAAGCCAGAAAACCTGATTTTTTTTTGAGAAGTTTCCCTAAATTTCTCAATGACAAATAATTAAAGAACTTTTACTCAGACGACTTCTATGAGCCCAACTTGACCAGCAGTCTGAGAGAACTATGCTGTGACACTAATTAATGTGAAAGTTGCACCTTGGAATTAATATAGATCTAAGCACAAAAAACAACCAAAGTTAATTTATGTAAATGAGGAAAGGTACAGTTTGAAAAAGTCAGATTTTTTTTTTAAAGAAAAAGTCTGAGGCGCCTGGGTGGCTCAGTGGGTTGAGCCTCTGGCTTTGGATCAGGTCATGATCCACCCCCCCATGATCCACCCCCCCATGCGGGGCTCCATCTCAGGCTCTCTGCTCAGTGGGGAGCCTGCTTCCTCCTCTCCCTCTGCCTGCCTCTCTGCCTACTTGTGATCTCTCTGTCAAATAAATAAAATCTTTAAAAGTCAGATTTTAACAAGAGCAAAGTACTACTTGAGCTAAAAATTCAGTCTCATTTATTCAAAAAATATATAGAGGGCAAGCTTTTGACAGAAGTGGCTGACAAAACTAGCCAATTGTGTGGTTTCCTCCCACTCTGATCAACAATAAGCCAGAAAATTAAAACAATATAAGTAATTAACCAGTAGAGAGTCTAATTATACTCCAAATATCAAAATATTTCAACGGATCAAATGGATTAACACTGACACATGACATCTTCACTGAAAGAAATTGCAACTCTGCCAAAGACAAATACTAGAACACTGGGGGTTTGTTTTTTGTTTTGAATTCCTTAACTCAAGCCCAACTAAAAAACCCTCTCTTGACCCCAAGGATAACCTTCTAAAGAGATGGGAAGGTCAGGGAAATGCAAATTCTATCCCCAAGGACCAGGATCTATTCACATTTCTCCTTTCATCTGGCTCAGTATTATGAAGTCAACAAACTTTTCACAAATACTTTATCAGAAATTCTAAACAACAGCTGCATCAACCTGGTTGGGCAACAGAAAACTAATGTTACCTGGGTTTAGACATCATATAGTACCTAGACACAAAATAGCTCGACCTTGGAGTTCCCTTGGTTAGGCACCCCGTTACACCCCTCCCTGACAACTCTGCAGTGGGAAATGCGAGCTCTCCCAGGCACCTGTCATTTTATGACATGCTCGCTGTTTCTTCTCCCTGACTCATCTTCCCTCTGCTGCCTTCCCACTCTGCCTTCCATTACTCTTTATATTAACCACCCTCAACTTCTTTAATCAGGTTTTTCATTTATTTACCTGAACTGAAAACTTGTTTTGTCCCTGAAAGACCCTGAGACACGCCTATAGTTCACTCAGTAAGTTCCTTACTTTCAAAGCCTTAATCTCTCAGGAGAGGGGAAACTGATGGATCCTTCCTATTTCTCTTTGTGAACAGTATCTCTATTAAGATTCATGAGATCTTACTACACTCCCCTTCCACTCCAACAGTAGCTATCTAGCAAATACTTAAGTCTTTCACCCACAACAGATGAGAACTCTGGCTGCTGGTTCCCATATTTCTCTTCAATAGCTGTCCCAACACAAAGAAGTTTCAATTTCTATGTGCATGACCCAGGCAGAAAGTTCATTATAGTCTTAATGACATCAGCTCTATCCCAGAAACTTTCTTTTCTTTTCAAGATTTTATTTATTTGACAGAGAGAGATCACAAGTAGGCAGAGAGGCAGGCAGAGAAAGAGGGAGGGAAGCAGGCTCTCTGCCGAGCAGAGAGCCCAACGCGGGGCTCAATCCCAGGACCCTGAGATCATGACCTGAGCCGAAAGCAGAGGCTTTAACCCACTGAGCCACCAGGGCGCCCCTCCCAGAAACTTTCTCCTGAGGCCAAATATGCACCCCACCATTATCTGGACCAACCCACCACGTGTTCTTAAACGTTCTACTCTCTCACTATAACCACTCTTTCCAACATTCTGCCCCAGCTTCACTGGAACAAGCAGCCTCTGATTCACATAACCACTAGCTCTATTCCAATGTTCTTGCCTTCTTTTCCTAGCTTGGAGCTCACAGTACGTTCAACCACTCTCACTTCTACGGGCAATTCTCTTCCTCCTTCCTTTTCTCATAAAATCACATTAGGTAAATGCAATCACCGACTCAACTCTAACATCCAAATTATTATTATTATTTTTAAGGATTTTATTTATTTGAGAGACAGAGAAAGTGAGAGAGCATGAGAGGAGAGAAGGTTAGAGGAAGAAGCAGACTCTCCGCAGAGCTGGGAACCCGATGTGGGACTCGATCCCGAAACTCAAGGATCATGACCTGAGCTGAAGGCAGTTGCTCAACCAACTGAGCCACCCAGGCGCCCCCAAATTATTATTATTATTTTTTTTAAAGATTTTACTTATTTATTAGAGAGAGAGAGACTGAGAATGAGAGGGGAGAAAGTCAGAGGGAGAAGCAGACCTCCCGCAGAGCCGGGAGTCCGATATGGGACTCGATCCCGGGACTCCGGGATCATGACCTGAGCCGAAGGCAGTTGCTTAACCAACTGAGCCACACAGGCGCCCCCCAAATTATTTTTTTTAAAGATTTTTATTTACTTGACAGAGAGAGGAAGACCACAAGTAGGCAGAGAGGCAGGCAGGCAGAAAGGAGGAAGCAGGCTCCCCACTGAGCAGAGAACCCAATTCGGAGCTCAATCCCAGGACCCTGAGATCAGGACCTAAGCCTAAGGCAGAGGCTTTAACCCACTGAGCCACCTTAGGCACCCTTCTAATATCCAAATTAAACACAGTGGGGATTTGATGTTTATTCAATGGCTACCTGTCCAAGTGACAAAGTCATACAAGTCTCTTCAAGTCTCAGTTTAGATGGTAATTCTTGTGATGCTTTTCCTAACTGCCCTCTCTACCACCAGATGCTCCACCTCCTCTGCCCTCTACATCTTTTTTATATATCCCCCAGACTGCTATACTTACAATATCAGTATTAGTATAACTGTCTCCCTGCTACTTCTTTAAGGGTAAATGTTCCACCTTTTCATGCTTCTAGTGCATTGTTCAACCCAATAAGCACTTAATAAATGTTTTCTAAATGTATGAATAGATCTAGGATTTGTATTTAGACATACAAACACCAAAAGCAGGGGAGTTAGAGTGTTAATGTTGTCTAAAGACATCTTGATGTGAGTGCTTTTAACCTCTTTTAATGCAGATTCATATCTTAGTTGGGGCTTCCAAAAAGAATGATTCTGGAACCAACACAGGTAAAAAATTAACCAAATACAGAGAAGTTTAGTTTGTTTACAGATATTAATTAGAATATTAATAATGGTAAACTTCTGACTTACCATGGCAACATCATCTAAAATGCTCTGAGGTGAACTGTGAGCCATAACCTAAAAGAAATAATTCACTGTCATTTTCAAAATAAATTAAAAAATTAGCAATATAGCCAAAAAATTTTAGAGTACTCTCAAACTAATATGGTAATTTCTTATGGCTGAAAAAACTTTCTGTAAATTTCTTTAATTCCCAGAATCTACTCTCTCCAATGGACATTTATGACAACCTGGGATCTTAATCACTACACTTTGTGTTCTAATTCAAATCCAGAGTTACAAATTCCAATGCTACAATAATTACAAGTGGAAAGGGCTGCCCAAACTTGCTATTCCTAATATTAAAAGAGCAGCTGCGATAGAAAAATAAGCATTTCTTTAAAATGCAATTAGTTATTCCTTTACAGATATACAGTGCTTCTACTATTATAACTGTCTTATTGAAGATAAGACTTCGCCTTCAGGAGACAACGGAAGGATGTGGTATATGGCATTCCTCAGTGGTTAAGAGCATAGACTTAGCTCTTACTCATGTGACTATGGTCAAGACACAATCTCCCCCTAGGCCTCAATTTCTACATGTATAAAATGGGATACTAATAGTAATTTATACTTGCTAAAGTTGCTGGGAGGTTTAAAGAATACAAAATTCTACAAAATACTTAACACAGTACCTGCCAAGAACAAAGTCTGGGCCACAGCAAATTAATCAATAAAAATGACTATTATTACACTATGAAGGAAACTATTTTGCTCCTCTTCCAAAGGATGGATGACTGATGAATTCATGAGATAGGCTATCAGTTGTCTCCACAAAAATCCCTTCAACTGTATTTCAGCAGCATTCTAACCATTAAGACATGGGGGTGGCAATGCATTCTCAGGGGCAGGGAGAGAGCAAAATTGGCAGCAGTCAGCAAATCAGTCCTCCTTGACCCTCTGAAATGAAAGCATATGGCACAGGGGTCTTAAATAAAGTGGAGGAGTTATGTAGCCATGAAATCTCTTAATAAGTGAAACTAAACTATCACAGACTTGTCTTTGCAAGATTTATTATTTTCAAAATGTCTAATATTTGAAAATATAAAACAAATGCTGGAGATGAAGGGAGAAAAAGACTAACCTTAGAACAAACAAAATCAACTAATGTAGCTTCTTCTTCACCTATGTATTCTATAATTTTCTTATTAATCCATGGTCTAATCCGTCGTTCCATCAATATCTGCAAAATAATGCATGGTTATTAAGTTAAAGAACTTTTTATTATATATACTATGAAGTCTATAGCCTCATGATTTTTCTTAAAACTAAAATACAGCATGCTCTCATTCACAAGTTGAAATAACATAGGTATGTATCGAGATACAATCACTTGCTTCTAATTGATGGAACACTTCAAAGGACCACCAAAAATTTCCTCAGTCATCTACCTAAATTCCTTGGCAGGTCAAGATGTCAGCCACATTAGAATCTCTACTTGTCATTAATAGAACAGCTGACTTTGTATTCTACATTCAAAACCACTTCCAATAAAAATGATGAAATACAACAATTTGCTACTCACAGAATCCACAATAGACCAATCCAGGGGATAAGCAAAGAGCTCAGGTTTGGCTGTAGGAATTTTCTCAATGAGACTCTTAATGTGTTTGCGCTTTTCTTCAGTGTTTACAGTGCCTTTGGCAGCATTTTTATCATCTTCACCATAATCCAAGGGAACCAGTTTCCTTTTTCGGGGTACATCATCACTGTCTTCGTCCTCAAATTTGTTAAAGACACTATCTACGGGGAGTTTCTTTCTCTTCACAGAATTAGGCTGACCAGGACTATTGGAAGCACCTATAGTAAAAATACTATATTAGCACGATGACTTAATTTTCAAATGTTAATTACGTTTTACAACCCACCATCCCTCAAGAGCAGTGCATAATATACTTCCACAAACCTCAGAGAAAGATCCCAACTGTAAAAAATGACTCACTACTCACAAGTGCTAGAAAATTTAACTTTTCACTTCTTCTCAGAACTTGAGGCAGCTGCAGATATAGGAGCACTAGTAGAACTACGAAAACAATCATGAGCTAGAAAGGCATTTTTGAGTATTTTTCTATCTACCTACCAAGGAGCACATATTTATTTTTTCCTTAAGGCAAAATTTAAGTATATATATAGTGGATTAAAATAAAGGAAAGAAGGAAGAAAAATACTAACGTACCCAGTTTAAGACTTAGTCCTATTTTTGGCCTATGTTCCTCAGGTTGTTGTTGATCTGGTGAATTTTCGTGAGGAATAATAATACCACATGGAGACTCATCCCCAGGAGTGTTGGGGGTTGCATTGCCACTGGCAGAGGAAACAGACGGGGCAGAACTGATGGGCCTCAAAGTTGGTTTGAGACAGGGCTTTTGCTCTGGCTCTTCTTCCTCTTCCATGGGTTCCTCTCGTTTTTCTTCTTTTTCTTGCTTTTCTTCTTCTTCTTCCTCTGATTCAGGTTCTTGCTTTATTTGTGGTTGTCTGCGCCTTTCAGCCTCTTGTTCCATCTAAAATTAAAAAATAACATGAGTAACGGACCACAACTCCACTCCACTCAACCAGCTTTCTGTTTTCCATTATCTTTCATAAAACCTCTATTTTTCATTAGAAATAATGAAACACTGCTGGCTTCTATAACCAGAAAGCTGAGCAGATCTGTAGCATATCTTAGGTACTCTGCAAAATGTTTTTTGTTTGTTTTGTTTAAAGATTTTATTTATTTATTTGACAGAGAGATCACAAGTAGGCATAGAGGCAGGGGGAAGCAGGCTCCCTGCCAAGCAGAGCCCAGTGTGGGGCTCGATCCCAGGACCCTGGGATCATGACCTAAGCCGAAGGCAGAGGCTTAACCCACTGAGCCACCTGGGCACTCCCAAAATGTTTTCTTATATTTTTAACATTTACATATAAAATACTTTAAACTCTTCAGATATAACAAAGGCAAACACAAAATAGTGGCTAGTTTAAAAGGCAAAGATATGTTTTTATATTTTTATTGAAGAAATTGTAACCCAAAGTGTCATTTTATTTTTAAAGATTTTATTTATTTGAGAAAGAGGGACAAAGTGCGAGCATGAGTGAGTGAGGGGAAGGGAAGAGGTAAAAAGAGAAGCAGGCTCCCCATGCAGCAGCAGAGCTCAATCCCAGGACTTCTAATCATGGTCTCAGCTGAAGGCAGATGATTAACTGATTGAGCCATCCAGGCGCCCCACAAAATTTTATTTTAGAACAACATAGACAGCCGCATAAGAGGCAACTCAAATCTTCAGCTTGGTCATCAACAAGTATTTGTTCTGTGGTACCTGGCTGGCTCAATCAGTAGAGCATGCAACTCTGGATCTCAGGGCTGTGAATTCGAGCCCAATGTGAGTGCACTGATTACTTAAAAATAAAATCTTTAAAACAAAATTATTTCATCTTTCTAGGTCATGGCTAAGGATGGTAGTCACTGTTGTATTCATGAATAGGGAAAGAAAGAACTAGAAGGGAAAAAATTTTCGGAGTCAAAAGCCTATACCAAACTGAACACTCTTCCTGAAATCATGAAAGATTAAAACTGCTTCCCCCTCTCTCTGCCTGCCTCTCTGCTTTCTTGTGATCGCTCTCTGTCAAATAAATAAATAAAATCTTAAAAAAAACTTGAATAAATTCATCAATAATTTTTCTGAAAACGAAACAAAAAAATAGAACAAAAAGATCCTTGGGGCACCTGGTTGGCTCAGTGGGTTAAGCGACTGACTTAGGCTCGGGTCCTGACCTCCGGATAATGGGATTGAGCCCCATGCTCAGCAGGGAGTCTGCTTCTATCTCTCCCTTTTTATTTGCTCATGCTCGCTCTCTCAAATGTTAAAAAAAAATCAAGAACTATATAACAATTAAAAATTGGTGCATGACATGACTTAACCCCATCTATCAACTCACAGTAGTATAATGTCTATTAAGCAATATGTTATGCATTCAAAATAACTCGTAGAGAATTAAAACAAAAACACACCCAACCTAAATGTTACAATGGTAGGATTTAAAAGACCAACTATACCATGATAATCAAGGTATGAATAAAGGAATAAAGCTATAAACTAGAAATATACTGACTCAAAGATTATACTCAATTTAGGGCGCCTGGGTGGCTCAGTTGGTTAAGCAACTGCCTTTGGCTCAGGTCATGATCCCGGAGTCCCGGGATCGAGTCCCACATCGGGCTCCCAGCTCCCTGGGGAGTCTGCTTCTCTCTCTGACCTTCTCTCCTCTCATGTGCTCTCTCAATCTCTCTGTCTCTCTCTCAAATAAACTAAATCTTAAAAAAAAAAAAAAAAAAAAGATTATATTCAATTTAAAAGCAAATTAGAAAAGAGCATGTAAATTATAATCCCACTTACAAAATTTATGTGAGTAGGGTATACATATGCCTGTGTGATGACATTTTAAAATTCACAAATCTATGATTGTACCAGGCTGATAAAAAAGCAGATGGTTCTTAATTTCTTCACTATCATGCTACATATTGTCTGAACCTTCTATTTACTCACCTAAGTACTTTATCAGAAGGAAAAAAAAACATTTCATTTTGAAATATAAAAGGGGCATGTAAGAAAACATGGCTTCTGTTGACAAATAAGATATAACAGATTTTTTCAAGTTGATATAAAGAATTATTAGATTATTAGATATTATTAGATTCATGATATATTAAGAACTAAAAACTTGAACTAAAACTAAAACTAAACACTAAAAATGACACACTTTTTTATACACTCTATGTGTATATACTGCTATGTCCTATGCCAAAGTCCTTTCCTTTTTTAAATGGCACACTGTTCATGAAAACACCTTTAAATTATTGAGGAAATAAAAAGATTTAAGGTGGCCCCAAAAGTTATGAAATGTCAGACACAATTATAGGAAGGACAGGTTTCTAGGTAAGTTTTATTAGATGACATTCATTTAACTTAGGTAATATAATATTTCACAGAAATAAAGGAATAAGACACAGAAAGATGTTTAGAATAATTAAAGCTATAAATCAACTAAGACTGGTGATCTGCATAATAAAATTTAAAAAACTACTAATATCCTCCCCCAAAACCAAGATCCGTGGAGCATACACTGCATTTCCCTCATGAGAACACTGTTGTGGACGTTAGGGTAACTCACCCTCTGGAGCTCTGCGTCTGGATCCGGATGCCCTTCAGCCAGAAGGCGCTGCCTGATTTCCTCTAGCTCTTCCTTCTCTCTCTTCCTATCCCGTTCATCTGCTTCCATTTCCTTTTCTCTATCACGCAACCTTTTCTGAAGAGCGCTTCCTCTGAAAAAGTACATTGTAACAGGCCTTGATACTCAAACCAACTATTACAACACCTAATATCTCCAAAAGTAACTTCTTTCAAAACTAAAGGCTGCATGTTGACAGAATGAAAAATGTCTTACAGTTCTGTATCTGGGAACACCCAAGACAGTGTGCTTTCCACACATAAATGTTTAATAAGGAAGCATGGTCTTGTCATTTACCACCATGCTTCATTGTCAAGTCATTCTAAGTAACTAAAACAAGTAGAAAATATTTCTCTGATGAAAGAAAGCTCTCCTTTTGTACTCGTTCCACAGGGAAAGCCCACCACACAATGTTTCTTGGATGTCAAGTTGTAAAAAACTACCACAAGGAGTAATAATACCACTAAGAACAGTTCTCTATCTTCAATTTTTTTAAATTTTTTATTAACATATAATGTATTATTTGCCCCAGGGTACATGGCTGTGAATCATCAGGCTTACACATTTCACAGCATTTGCCATAGCACATACCCTCCCCAATGTCCGTAACCCTACTCCCCCTACCTCCCAGCCACCCTTAGTTTGTTTTGTGAGTTTAGGAGTCTCTCATGGTTTGTCTCCTTCCCCATTCCATCTTGTTTCATCTCTCTTCCCCACCCCCACGACCCCCTGCCCTGCCTCTCAAATTCTTATCAGAGCAATCATGTGTTAATTGTCTTTCTCTGACCGACTTATTTTACTTAGCATAATACCCTCTACTTCCATCCACGTTGTTGCAAATGGCAAGATTTCGTTTCTTTTTTCTTTTTTTAAAGATTTTTATTTATTTATTAGAGAGCGAGAGACTGAGAATGAGAGGGGAGAAGGTCAAAGGGAGAAGCAGACTTCCCGCAGAGCTGGGAGTCCGATATGGGACTCGATCCCGGGACTCCGGGATCATGACCTGAGCCAAAGGCAGTTGCTCAACCAACTGCGCCACCCAGGCGCCCAAGATTTCCTTTCTCTTGATGGCTGCATAGTATTCCATTGTGTGTGTGTGTGTGTGTGTGTGTGTGTGTGTGTGTATACACACACACACATATATATATATCACATCTTCTTTATCCATTATTCATCTGTTGATGGACATCTAGGTTCTTTCCATAGTTCGGCTATTGTGGACATTGCTGCTATAAGCATTCGGGTGCGTATGACCCTTTGGATCACCACATTTGTATCTTGAGGGTAAATACCCAGTAGTGTGGGGGTGCCTGGGAGGCTCAGTGGGTTAAAACCTCTGCCTTCAGCTCGGGTCATGATCTCAGGGTTCTGGGATTGAGCCCCGCATTGGGCTCTCTGCTCAGTGGGGAGCCTGCTTCCCCCTCTCTCTCTGCCTGCCTCTCTGCCTACTTGTGATCTCTCTCTCCCTCTGTCAAATAAATAAATAAATAAAAATTAAAAAAAAAAAAAATACCCAGTGGTGTGATTGCTGGGTCGTAGGGTAGCTCTATTTCCAACATTTTAAGGAACCTCCATACTGCTTTCCAGAGTGGTTGTACCAGCTTGCACTCCCACCAACAATGTGGGAGGGTTCCCCTTTTCCCGCATCCTAGCCAACATCTGTCGTTCCCTGACTTCTAATTTTAGCCATTCTGACTGGTGTGAGGTGGTATCTCACTATGGTTTTGATTTGTATTTCTCTGATGCCAGAGTGATGTTGAGCACTTTTTCATGTGTCTGTTGGCCATTTGGATATCCTCTTTACTGAAATGTCTGTTCAAATCTTCTGCCCATTTCTGGATTGGATTATTTGTTCTTTGGGTGTTGAGTTTGAGAAGTTCTTCATAGATTTTGGATACTAACCCTTTATCTGATATGTCATTTGCGAATATCTTCTCCCATTCTGTCAGTTGTCTTTTGGTTTTGTTGACTGTTTCCTCTGCTGTGCAAAAGCTTTCGATCTTGATGAAGTCCCAGTGGTTCATTTTTGCCCTTACTTCCCTTGCCTTTGGCGATGTTTCTAGGAAGAAGTTACTGTGGCTGAGGTCGAAGAGGTTGCTGCCTGTGTTCTCCTCCAGGACTCTGATGGAGTCCTATCTTACATTGAGGTCTTTGATCCATTTTGAGTCGATTTTTGTGTGTGGTGTAAGGAAATGGTCGTTTCATTCTTTTGCATGTGGCTGTCCAGTTTTCCCAACACCATTTGTTGAAGAGATTGTCTTTTTTCCATTGAATATTCTTTCCTGCTTTGTGGAAGATTAGTTGACCATAGAGTTGAGGTTCCATTTCTGGGCTCTCTATTCTATTCCATTGATATATGTGTCTGTTTTTGTGCCAGTACCACACTGTCTTGATGATTACAGCTTTGTGATAGAGCTTGAAGTCTGGAATTGTGATGCCGCCGACTTTGATTTTCTTTTTCAACATTCCTCTGGCTATTCGTGGTCTTTTGTGGTTCCATATAAATTTTAGGATTATTTGTTCCATTTCCTTGAAATAAATGGATGGTATTTTGATAGGGATTGCATTAAATGTA
>CM052797.1:100958863-100971757 GCA_028533885.1 Nasua narica | reverse complement strand
GGAGTCTTTTGGGTTTTCCACATAAAGTATCATATCATCTGCAAAGAGTGAGAGTTTGACTTCTTCTTTGCCAATTTGGATGGCTTTTATTTCTTTTTGTTGTGTGATTGCTGAGGCTAGGACTTCTAGTACTATGTTGAATAGCAGTGGGGATAACGGACATCCCTGCCGTGTTCCTGATCTCAGGGGAAAAGCTCTCAGCTTTTCCCCGTAGAGAATGATATTCGCTGTGGGTTTTTCATAGATGGCTTTGATGATGTTGAGGAATGTGCCCTCTATGCCTACACTGTGAAGAGTTTTGATCAGGAAAGGATGTTGTACTTTGTCAAATACGTTTTCAGCATCAATGGAGAGTATCATATGGTTCTTGTTTTTTATTAATGTATTGTATTACATTTATTGATTTGTGAATGTTGAACCAACCTTGCAGCCCAGGAAAAAATTCCACTTGGTCGTGGTGAATAATCCTTTGAATGTACTGTTGGATCCTATTGGCTAGTATTTTGGTGAGAATTTTTACATCCGTGTTCATCAAGGATATTGGTCTGTAATTCTCCTTTTTGATGGGGTCTTTGTCTGGTTTTGGGATCAAGGTAATGCTGGCCCCATAAAATGAGTTTGGAAGTTTCCCTTCCATTTCTATTTTTTGGAAGAATTTCAGAGGAGTATAGGTATTAATTCTTCTTTAAATGTTTGGTAGAATTCCCCTGGGAAGCCATCTGGCCCTGGGCTCTTGTTTATTGGGAGATTTTTGATGACTGTTTTCAATCTCCTTACTGGTTATGGGTCTTTTCAGGTTTTCTATTTCTTCCTGGTTCAGTTTTGGTAGTTTGTGTGTCTCTAGGAATGCATCCATTTCTTCCAGATTGTCTAGTTTGCTGGCGTATAGCTGCTCATAATGTGTTCTTATAATTGTTTGTATTTCTTTGGTGTTGGTTGTGATTTCTCCTTTTTCATTCATGATTTTATTAATTTGGGTCCTTTCTCTTTGATAAGTCTGGCCAAGGGTTTGTCGATTTTATTAATTCTTTCAAAGAACCAGCTCCTAGTTTCGTTGATTTGTTCTACTGTTCTTTTGGTTTCTATTTCGTTGATTTCTGCTCTGATCTTGATTATTTCTCTTCTTCTGCTGGGTTTAGGTTTTATCTGTTGTTCTTTCTTCAGCTCCTTTAGGTGTAGGGTTAGGTCACGTATTTGAGATCTTTCTTATTTCTTGAGAAAGGCTTGTATTGCTATATATTTTTCTCTCAGGATCGCCTCTGCTGTGTCCCAGAGATTCTGAACAGTTGTGTTTTCATTTTCATTTGTTTCCATGAATTTTTTAAATTCTTCTTTAATTTCCTGGTTAACCCATTCATTCTTTAGTAGGATGCTTTTTAGCCTCCATGTATCTGAGTTCTTTCCAACTTTCCCCTTGTGATTGAGTTCCAGTTTCATGGCATTGTGGTCTGAAAATATGCAAGGAATGATCCCAATTTTTTGGTACCAATTGAGACCTGATTTCTGTCCCAGAATGTGATCTCTTCTGGAGAATGTTCCATGCACACTAGAGAAGAAAGTGTACTCTGTTGCTTTGGGATGGAATGTTCTAAATATATCTGTGATGTCCATCTGGTCCGGTGTGTCATTTAGAGCCTTCAATTCTTTGTTGATCTTTTGCTTAGATGATCTGTCCATTTCGGTGAGGGGGGTATTAAAGTCCCCTACTATTACTGTATTATTGTTGATGTGTTTCTTTGATTTTGTTATTAATTGGTTTATATAATTGGCTGCTCCCACGTTAGGGGCATAGATATTTACAATTGTTAGATCTTCTTGTTGGAGAGACCCTTTAAGTATGATATAGTGTCCTTCTTCATCTCTTATTATAGTCTTTGGCTTAAAATCTAATTTATCTGATATATGGATTGCCACCTCAACTTTCTTTTGATGTCCATTAGCATGGTAAATTGTTTTCCACCCCCTCACTTTAAAGCTGGAGGTGTCTTTGGGTCTAAGATGAGTTTCTTGTAGACAGCATATCGATGGGTCTTGTTTTTTAATCCATTCTGATACTCTGTGTCTTTTGATTGGGGCATTTAGCCCATTTACAGTCAGGGTAACTATTGACAGATATGAATTTAGTGCCATTGTATTGCCTGTATGGTGACTGTTAACTGTATATTATCTCTCTTCATTTCTGGTCTATGTTCCTTTTAGGCTCTCTCTTTGCTTAGAGGACCCCTTTCAATATTTCCTGCAGGGCCAGTTTGGTGTTTGCAAATTCCTTTAGTTTTTGTTTGTCCTGGAAGCTTTTTATCTCTCCATCTATTTTCAGTGTCAGCCTACCTGGGTATAGTATTCTTGGCTGCATATTTTTCTCATTTAGTGCTCTGAACATATTATGCCAGTCCTTTCTGGCCTCTCTTTATCTTCAATTTAAATCAATTCTTTCCCTTATGGAAAAAATCCTTCAAGGAAGTAGTGTATAATCAACAGACAGCAGAGATTCTCTCTAGCCAGCAGCACATCTCAGTATGCTGAAATTACGTACTACTGATTTTATGATTTAGTAATTTTACTGATTTTTTTTTTCATTTTCTACAAACTCAAAACCTTGGCATGCTTTTGAAGTTGCTAATTCCAATGTTTTAATTATGTGGGGGTACAGTGTATTAAAATTATATAGTAAATGCCTTCACTACATGTCATGGCTCATGTCAGATACATACGGTTAAAAAGAAAAATCAAAATAGTGTCGATATCCTCAGAGAAATTATAGTTTGGAATGGAGGAAGCAGAACAGAGCCAACAATTTTACCAGAGTGCCACAGTGCAAGAATAAAAGTAGTTTAGAAATGCCATGGGAACAAAGACATGAGGGAAGGCAGGCTTTACAACTCTCAATTTACAATAATATATCAATAGGGCAGGGGATGGGATGGCATTGGGTTTGCTTTGCAACATTCTTGAAGTTCTTGAATGCAAAAATTTTTAGACCACCTTAAATAGTTATCAAGACTAGTTATAACTTGCTATAAAAATTGGACCTCTATAAAACCCATGAAAAAAAATTAATGTTTTAATGCTATTATATGGATCACCACCCCACAAAAGATACAATTGTTGAACCCTTTCCAACAGTTCTCCCTTGCACTCCCCAAAATAACATATCAAATATGGAGGTAATTACAAGGTAAAAGATGAGGATTTTCTTTCTTACTCTAAACTTGCACCCTCCGGTAGGGAAAATACAGCTAATAAAATACTGAAAGTATGAGCTCATAAAGCAAGGCTTCTTTACCTGTAATATTTGGGATCATCTCTATCATCATCATAATCTTCTAAGAATTCTTTCAGTCTTTTAGCTTCTTTTGCCTTTCAGGAAATAAAAGACAAAGTGTGCAAAATTAACATAAAAGTCCTGTAGACTATCCCCTCCTCTCCTGGAGATAGAGGTTTCTTATCCATACCACTTGAATTTTGTAACTCTCATGTACTTTGTATATTATATAGCATTAGATATATTTTATCTTTTAGTCATAAAACAAGCCAGATTTAGAACTTATTTATGCAAAAAAAAAAGTGCATATAGTATTTACTCTCTGGATATAATCTTTAAAGTACAGTAATGAAACCTGAGCATACCAAGAAACAAAACTGAAAGTTATTTTATTGAATCTATTTACTCAAGAAAAATATTTTACATTTCATTTTTAGATAGACAATGCTAGAGAAAATAGTTTTTACAAAATACAGGACTGAAAAATGTCAAGTCACGTTCATGCATCAATCTAACTGGGTACAAAAACCATGAAAGTATAGGACTATCTTACTCTTGTTTTTGGAATTTCAAATATAACTATTTTAAGATTTTATTTATTTATTTGAGAGACAGAGAAAGTGAGAGAGAGAATGAGAGGAGAGAAGGTCAGAGGAAGAAGCAGACCCCCTATGGAGCTGGGAGTCCGCTGTGGGACTCGATCCCGGAACTCAAGGATCATGACCTGAGCCAAAGGCAGTTGCTCAACCAACTGAGCCACCCAGGCGCCCTCAACTATTATATTTAATACTACTTATAGCTAATAATTACATACAAATATACAATACATAAAAATATTTACTTACACTCTATATCCTTATTTACTCTTACTCTATCAACTGTTATATCTATATACAAAGGAGGTAAGTTTCTGAATATCATAAACATTTATTTAGACTACAGTAAAATTTTAATACATTGCAAAGTTCAAATGTTACCTCTCTGTAAAGACTCCTTTAATCTAATCATCTATCCATCCCCAGAGTTTTCTATGCACTCCCCAAATATTGTGAACACACCTTTATCAAAACCTTAAAGATTCACATACTACAGTAACTACCTATCTTTCTGACAATACCAACTACTTATTTTTAAGTTAGAAGCATTTAGTTACTCCTGTGTGCCCACTACCCAGCACAAGCAACAAGGCTGTGACGTAACCCACACTCAAAATGTGCCAAGTGAACAAAAGCAGATTTGTTAAGTAGGAATGACAATACTTACAAATATTTAAATAAAACACGGGAAGGTCCATGAGATACATACTAAAATATAAACATAAATTACCAGTCTTGCCTGATTTCCTTCAAGGAGTAGACGGAGTAGAAACCTTCACTTTTTACATCATTTATTTCTGTTACTTATCTTTATAAAATAAACAAGTAACTGCTTTTATAACTGGGACTTTTTTAAAGCTCTCAAACAAAAATAATAGGAAAATTTTCTCCATAAAGATTTCAGATTTGCTTGTAATAAGCAGAATTACTTCAAATCTATCCCACCATGTTGTTCATGGCAAACAACTTCTCAAATACTTGTTCCTCATTATATTATTCTCTTCCTATTTTCTAACCTAGGGATGAAAAAAAATTCTACAACGGGAGCTACAATTCAGGGGAGTTGAAATTACTGCCAATAATTCTATGGCATCATGGATCTACTATATAGAAAACCCATACTATCTATCTAGTTGCTGCAAGCACCCTCTTTCGGTTACTTAGAAAAACTCCCTCTGTCTTATGTTCAAAAGCTATTTGAGGATTCCTAACATCAGTGAATTTTTAGAAGAATAACCTCCAAACTAGAGATAAAGTAACTTTCATGAAATTCTGGCAAAGACAGAATACATGGAACATAGTACTCAAGCAAATACTATGCTAAAATCTTTCTGTCTTCTTAGTAACCACTTATGCCAATGATTTCACTATCACACTTTATCAAACAGTGTAAACACCGAAAAACAAGGTTCACTTTTATGACTGTCATGTAGTTAAAAGGTAGCATAAAGAAAAACTATAATCATAAATGTTATATGCTGAAGACAGTAATTGTGGTTTATGAAAACGGGTCTTTACACTGTATGCTAATTAAGTGGAATTTAAATCAAAACATGAAAAACAAAAAAGGTCTTATGACACTATTCCCTTCATCCACATGTGCCACACTGATACAGAACAGTATCTATTGATGCCTCTTCAAATTCAAAATGTTACAGACTCTTAATCAAAGAATGTTTTATAAATCCTCATTTTATATATTACTCTATGGCAGACTTACTTCAATGGTATGCCAAAAGATAATTTTGTTTATAGGCAGCAAAAATGTGAAAATTAAGAGTAAAAAAAGATTTTAGTGTACTGGAATTGTCTCAAGATTACTTGAAATATATAAAAACTAAATTATCTAGGGTTGCCAGGGTGGCTTAGCCAGTTGGGTGTCCAGATGCTTGATTTTTACTCAAGTGGCAATCTCAGGGTCCTGACACGGAGCCTCACTGGGTGTGGAGCCTGCTTGGGATTCTCTCTCTCCCTCTTCCTTTGTCCCTCCACCCCCAAATTTAATTGTCTTAAGAACTCATACACCTTAATGACAAAGTTACCTCTAATCTAGCTAATGGTCAAGAATTTGACCTGATTTTTATCTAAAAAATCATTGATTTGTAACCTAGAATATTACCATTTCTCTTCTTCTTTCTTCTTCTCTTTCCGCCTCTTTCTCATACTCCCGGGTTTTCTTCCGTTCTCGGATTTCCCAATTCTTAAGGCGCTAAAAAAGAAATTGTCAAATTTAATAATACAAATGTATACAAAGGGCTCTAAAATTTTCCCTAACCTACTGAGTAGCAAGCTTTAAGGACAAAAGCATTTCTTGGGGTATCTGGGTGGCTCACTTGCCCCGCTCAGTTAAGTGCCCAGCTCTTGGTTTTGGCTCAGGTCATGATCTCAGGGTTGTGAGATACAGCCCTGCATGTTGGACTCCATGATCAGAGGGAGTCTGCTGGATACTCGCTCCCTCACCCTCACCCTCTGCGCGTATGGGTGCATGCTCTCTCAAGTAAAAAAAAATAACGGGTGCCTGGATGGCTCAGTTTTTTAGGTGACTGCCTTCAGCTCAGGTGATGATGTTGGGAGTTCCAGGATCAAATCCCACCTGAGGCTCCCTACTCAGCAGGAAGTCTGCTTCTCTGACTCTCCCCGCTCTTATGCTCTCTCTCTTATTCTGTCAAATAAATAAAATCTTTTTATTAAAGAATAAAAGCATTTCCTCAATTTACCTCTTGGTAAGCAGCTTCTTTCTCTCGGAGTTTTCTTTCAAGTTTTCTTCGTTCATAAGCATCTTCTTCATCCTCTTCTCGGTCGCGTTTCTTGTCTTTCTCTCTCTCTCGTTCCCGTTCCCTTTCTCGTTCTCTCTCTCGCTCTCGTTCTCTTTCTCGTTCCCGTTCTCTCTCTCTCTCTCTTTCTCGCTCCCGTTCCCTTTCACGATCTCTGCTCTTTTCTCTATATAAACAAAAGATTTTAAAAATCTGTCAATCTTTTTGTTTTCCTTTATAAACCAAGGAAAAGGAGGGCAACATATATTACAAAATAATACACAAACTCCTAGGCCAGAATTTAGCGCTTGATTTCTGCAGAACTGTAAACTCCTCTATATTTATCAGGATGACACAATAGAACTCTAGTCTCAAATTCTGAATTGCATTTTAAACTCAATATTAATGCTTAGCAGTATCTCAGAAAACAAACATCTGGATATAAAAAAATATAAAGGACTGACAAACATGTTAAAAGACAGCCTACTTCAATAGTGATCAAGGAATAAAGGTGTTGGCAAAGTTGTGGAGAAAAGAGCATTTTGGCATGCTGTGTGGATAAATTAGAACTACACTACTGACCAACGAAAAGTTCTCAAATATTGGAGAGTATAAAACCAAATTGCAGAATATATGTAGCATGATGCCATGGATCTAATTAAATACAATATAGTGTTTATAGATTCATATCAATAGTAAAAGAATACATACACTGATTGTATATATGTCAAATTCTTGATAATGGTTACTCAAAAGAATAATGGTTATTCCAGGAGAGGAAGGGAGGGAAGGACTTTAATGCCCACTAAAGATTAAAGACACTGGATTTCTAGTTCCAGCAACAGATGGGACTGCCTAAAAGAGGACCTCCCTTCAGCTACAATCAGGTAAAAATTTGCAACACAGAAATGTATTATCTGAAAACCAGCTTGGGGAAAAAAAGGTAAGCTTTTCTTCTTTCCCCACTTTCTTCTGATGTTCATTTTTGCTTTACTCCTTCCTAAAGAATTTGAGATGATTCATCAAACAAATTCAATATAATTAAAAAAAAATTTAAGCTAAAAACAAGGTAAAATTACGAGTCCTAAATTGAAAGCTAGGAGATGAGTTGTGGCCATACAGTGGGCTATCAGACCAAGTAAAGACAAGCGGTTACAAGCAGGGGTGCTAAAGATGATCTCCCAGGATGCAGGACCTCAATGAAATGGTAAATAGAAAAGATGCCCAACAACCCAGGGAGAAAAGAGGGAATCATGTCTGCCCAGAACACTGGGTGGACAGTGGCTGTGTTCTGGGTCTGTGTATAAACTGGTTTCAGATAGAAATTAACCCTGAAGTTGAAAACTGCTACCCGACTGTGGCTGAAGAAGTTCTCTCCTCACAAATATAAACGGTGCAGAGAGTGCCCACTCGCAGTCCTACTAAAGCACCAGCGAGCAGTAACTTCCACCAAGCCTTACCTTGATCGACTCCGATCCTTATTCCGATCCGAGCTCCTTTCGCGGTCGCGGTCCCGGTCTCTCTCGCGGTCCCGGTCCCGGTCTCTCTCTTTTGTCCGGTCACGATCCCTATCTCGTTCTCGTTCCCGCTCCCGTTCCTTCTCTTTTTCTCGTTCACGTTCTCTTTCCCTTTCTCGTTCCCGTTCTCGCCTTTCTCGTTCCCTTTCACGCTCCCTCTCTCTTTCTCTCCGTTCTTTCTCAATTTCCTGTCTTTCTTTCTCCTTTTTGCCTTTCTCTTCTTCCAGTTTCTAGAAACCAATAAAAGTACTTTTAGAGTTAACTCCATAGCTCCAGTATTCAGATATTTCCCGGCGCAATGCCCAAAATAAGGAACAAAAACAACCAAACCACTGGCACTTTAATATTAAGTACTTGTGGTTTTATTTGACAAATTAAACTGAAGCAATCACAAGACTAATAAATAGATTGCGTGCAAACCCATATACTCTACACAGACCAGGAATCTCCAATCTTGGATGCTGGGAGATTGTGTCAAGTGTGGTTGGCCACTCAATGATTATGTAATAACTAAATGACCATGAGGAATGTGGTGATTAGTAGTAATTTCTAGAAATACAATCACTTAGCTAAAATGTAATTCCCCTCATTAAGAATTTTCTGTAAATCAGTGTGACTACTGATTTACTATTGATACTAAATATAACCCCAGACTTCCCATTACCTACGGATTACTACTTGAAGATTTCCAAGGGGAGGTGGGGGAGGACAGTTAGGTCTCTGTAATACAACTAAATAATCTCCTACCCACTTGTTTGCCCACCCTCCAAAAGATAAGCTGAATTCAGCCAATATTTGCCCTATTATCTAAATGGAAATGTTTACTCCCACCATTACAAGATGGACAGCCCACCAAATACAAAAAGTTTGAAAATCACTCACTTCAAGCAAAAATGTACATAACTGTAATATTCTCATTTCACTTAATTTTAAAAGCAACATATTTATGCCCATTATGCCTATAAGACAATAAAAATATATCAACAGTGATAAATCCATCCTTGGAAGGAACGATTGCATATGAACTTACAGATGCTGTGCTAGGACATGGATCGCCAACACTGGATTAACCTTGCCTACAAGCTATGTTTCTGGGAGGAAGAGCAAGTACATGGTTCACAAATAAACCAAATAACAAAGTCAGACCAAGTTTGTACCCTGACAAGATTACCAGTGTACCACACGGTTTCTACACAAACTCAGGAAAAAAAAAAAAAACAAAACAAAAAAAACAAAACAAAACAAAAAAACCCAAACAGGAAAAACAAAACAAAAACAAAATACATTTATCCCTTTGGTTCCATGTTTAGTGTCACCGAAATGAAATTTAAACTGCAACAATAAAATGTGCAATTTTTTTTGGTCTTTTCTCAGTCATGTAAAGCATTTAAAACAACTTTAAAAAGCAATCTTACCTGTTAAACTTTTTCTCTTGTTCATGGCTCAGAGAACTGATAGAGGATTATGAGAGAAAAGCTAATGCATGAGAAATCAATATATTCAGCTGCTGTGCCAGTCTATATCAAAGGAGAATGTAGGCAAAGCCAATACTGAATACACTGAGGTTACAAAGAGAAGAGAAAAGAAATGATAGGAAGAGGACAGAAATTGAAAGCTATTTAAAGGGGCGAATTCTAATTTCTGAAACAGTTCTAATGGACTATAAAAATCTGTATTGTAAAATGAGGCTAGACTACATAAAACTTACCTCAGTGTCATACACTTATAAAGAAATATTTATTTCTGAGATAATACTTACAGATTTATTTTAGCTGTTCCAATAATAATTTCTTTTGTAGAATAACTTTTTTACTTTTTGCTTATTCACTGTACTACTTATTTCTTAGTAGTGTATAATTCTACTTATGTAAATAATAAATTTGTTTCAGAACTCATTTCAAAAGTTTTGTTCTAAGTAAACGAACAAGTGAGTGAATCTGACCCACACTAAATGCATTTCTAAAAGACTATGTATGCGGTTAAGTAGATGCACGCATACGTACATATATATATTTTTAAGACGAAGACTAAAGAAAAAGAAAATGAAGTGAGTCTAAAAAGATGCAAGGAAGTAATGAAATAATGAAGAGGAAAGGACAGAAAAAAAAATCATAAATCTTACCTTATTCTCTCTTCAGACTCGTCCGTGCTGTAAATGGACGCCCCCTGCCACGCTGATACCCTGACAGTCCGTGGTTATTTAATAAACTCATACCAAAACATGCAAAGGTTCACTGAGCTCATTTTTTGTTACTAGAGTTTCAAATGTTCCCTTTAACCATACCACCCAACAAAAAGAACCGTTTTTCATTTTCATCTTTAGCTTTTTTTAAAATACATTTTGGAAAAAACACTCCCCCCACCCCCCGCCATAGTGAAGTGAATCTAAGGCAATCAAGTGCCTGACAGCTTCTCAAACTCTGAAGCAATTATCTTTTTAATTAATTTTTTAAAACACAATTTTCTCATACTTTACCAATGACATGACAGGGTTTAACAAATAACAACAAGGGGGTAAACCACACACACAACTGTATACCATTTTCAAGCTTACTCAGACCCTGATTTTGAGTATTGAACCTAACCAAAAGTATTCCTTGAAAAGGACTTCCCACAGACTACCTTTTAAGCTCAAAATTAATTTGGAAATTATATGTGTGCTTTTAGACATACTTAATTCCTGAAAAAGCACTGTGTATGTGAGCTAGGGCTGGGCATCCCGATAAGTGTTCAGCAGCACTGATTCAATGGCACTGTCAACTTGGGATTTTGAAAGCAATAAGAAAAAGTAAGATTGAATAAAGAAAAAATGAACACTTAACATTTCACTGAGTTAAAGATCACTCAGTCGTTGAAAGCAAAAACCAGTAACATCTTATTATCTCTAACATCAAAATACATTTCATGCTGTGTTTGCATTTTACCGTTCATAAGCATCACCTTCAACACCAGCGAACATTCACAGATGCACTGTCATTGAGAGAAGCTTTCAATAGGCAAAACTCGTGAGTGGGATTTACTATGCACAAATACCCATTTCCAAGCCAGTTACCCCTTTGCATATTTTTCTGAGGGGGCATCCATAAATATAATAAAAAACAGAAGCTCATACTTACATCCTATTCCTTGTTACTTTCCAAGCTGAGAGTTTCATCTTGCATTAGTCACCATATGATCTCTATCATAATGGTGGGGGTCAATGAATAGATTAGCTTTATGGGAATTTACAGTTCTTCCATGCATCTAAAATTTGGTAAGTCTGGTAACCACTGGCCTACTTTTTAAAATCTCCCCCTCTCAACTTATATCTACACAAATATATATCTTAAATTTTAATCTCAGCTCTAAAGAAAAGATTTTCCTAAGATTAAATTAAATAACTGCCCCAGAAATAAACTACAGTGTAGGTTATCCTGCTGCCCCACTGAATCTAATTTAAATCTGACCTTGATGTTTATGTTAAAATCTAAAAATAAAATTAACTTTTATTCATATTAAAGTGAGATGACTGCAGAGTAGTCAGTAATTGAAAAAACTAAGTACAATATGTCCAGGACCACTTTAATATGGTATTGTTCTTCTGTTTCTTTGTCTCTATCTAAATATTAATTAACCTATAAAAAGCACTTAAAATTATATTCTAATGTAAGGTTGATTTTTTTTTCTTTTTGTCTGTTTGCTTTGGGTTCTGTAAAAAGTCTAGATTGGTATCAAGTAAAAAAACAAGAATACTACCTTGTGTGTGTCTCTGAATTTGCTGATTTCTCGGGATATCAGATCTCTTTTGTCTTCTTCCATTTCTATAGCATTTATATCCTCCTAAAAAAAGATAGGAATAGGAGAGAATGCATTAAAGATTAATCCACATTAATACAAAGATACTAAAAGATAATCTGTACCATCTCACAAAAAAGATAGAAGTATAGTATAAGAAACTTATATAGTATAAGAAACTAATGATCTAAGTTAAATAGTGAGAAATCAGATGAAAAAGAATCACAAGTCTGGCCATTAGCAATATAAACAGTTATTGTCAATGCCTTATAATGTAAACGAACCTTAGTGATGAGTGGGTAAGGGATCAGTGGGGCCACCGGAAATCTGCGGAAAATCTGCGGAAAAATCCACAAAGATTTAAAAAAGAGCAAGAGTTGTCATTACTCTGCACAACTCACTGTATGTTTATAATGTAAGCAATGTAAGATTTCTGTGACATTTTCTTGATTTCAAATTACTTAATAAAAAAGATTTCACTTACTCTCTTTAACCCCTCCTGTCACCTACCACCTCCTCACCCTCCAACTCCCCCAGGCAATGGAATAAAGAGTCTCACAGTAGCAGGACTTTTTCCTTCATCCCCTGGAAACAATCATACCAACAAAATTTACCCGTAATTCCTGCTATTGAGCAGGAGCTCTTTGATCCTCTCCTCCAAACCCATATCAAACAAATATTCTAGCTATTTTCTCCTTTCTTGTTAATGCTGGGGAGGAAGAACAAGCTCTACAAACCTCAATCACCCTATACCTAATAGACTACCAATTCCCATTCCCAATGACTGGCATTTTACTAGACAGGATTTTATGACCACACGAGGAAAAACAAGCCAAGTAATAAAAATGTATTTGGCCACAAAGCAAACTGAAGATAGCCTAAAAACCATAGTATATGTTTCACGGTACTTTTTCACGTCACATACAATCCATGCACACAACATATACCCAATATTTTTAAAGAATACTCTCCATAATCTCTCTAAATTTACC
>CM052797.1:100808026-100958763 GCA_028533885.1 Nasua narica | reverse complement strand
CCTACTCTTCAACCACCCTCCGATTAGAAGTTCAACTGCAGTACTGTCCACAGAGGGGAATGAGATGTGGTTTAGAAGGAAAAATGGCAAGAATTAAAGAATGGGTAAAGATCTTCAGTGAAGGATATCTGGTGTCCTGCTTGGAGCAGGGTTAGAACAATATCTGGGAGTAAGGCAAAACAAAGCCACCCCCTTCATGGCCAAAAAAACCAAAACCAAAACAAAACTTCCTTTGTCCCTGAACATCAGCATCTACTTCAAGAGTCAAGGGTTTGACATTTCCTTATGTAATTTGAATCCACAGATAAACACAAGCATCTATGGCGGTATATTTCAAACATAAAAAACACACATTTTGGTGAAAAAAGCTAGTGAGTTACTTGATAAAACATGGTCAAATTACGTTTAACAGTATATCATTATAAATCTTGGTCATTTTCCCCTCGAAAGTTGCAAAGCAATGAAAGCACAAGAGTGACACCATAAAAAGAAAATCGTAGAAATGACTATTGTCAGATATCAGTAACACATACGTCCTCCTTCTTTTCCTTCTTCTTCTTCCTGGGGTGAGAGTCAGATTCTTGTGAGGGGGCATTGAGCTCACTGGAGTATTCTCGTATTAAAACTTCAATGGCCCCTTTGATCATCTGATCTCTTCTCTTTGTTTCTTCATCTAAGGCTTCTTCATCATCATTAGTGACCGTTTCTGGCCTTGCAGTCTTTAAAAAAAAAAAAAAAATTAAGGCAAGTTCAGGGAAGTGAAGAGGAAAAAGAAATTCAAAAAAAAGGAAAGAAAATCATTCTAAAACAAACCAGTACACAAAACAAACATTTTTTCTCTAAAACATCTGCGTAGTCCTAATAAATGCAGACTTGGTTTTGTTCTTAACTTCACAAAACTACATTTCATTTACTGATTTTTCTTGGATACTGATACTTTATCATTTTCTTTTCCTTTTTTCCTTTAATGGCTAATATTCTGACCCCTAACCAGTTACAGGGAGATTAAACCACAGTACTAACACACTACACAACATATTTGCCAAGCTTTCAGCTTTTCAGATTGTCTTCCCCAAATACTTCCACAAACTAATGTTTACTAAATCAAAACACAGCTGAAAATTTCATTATGTGAAAAAAAGCAAAATACAATTGTACACTGTGACAGCCACCATTTAAAATAAACAAAAGTATGTGTAGCTTAACAAATGAAAAACACAAGGCAGCTATATATAACAAAAAGCCAGCATCAAAAAAACAAGAACAGGGGCGCCTGGGTGGCTCAGTTGGTTGAGCAACTGCCTTCGGCTCAGGTCATGATCCCGGAGTTCCGGGATCTAGTCCCACATGGGGCTCCCAGCTCCACGGGAAGTCTGCTTCTCCCTCTGACCTTCTCCCCTTTCATGCTCTCTCTCACTCGCTTGCTCTCTCTCCAATAAATAAATAAAAAATCTTTAAAAAAAAAAAAAAACAAGAACAAAAAGGCAAGCATCAGACCCGCCATGGGCTGAAACAATGACATCTTTTTCCTCCTCTGTGGGAATGTGGGAATACCGCTTACAAAAACCATATACTTATACTAAGAAGGAACTAGCTCTAAATGCTGCACAAGTCTTTCTCCAATGACCTGCACATGTAATCTTAAAAAAAAATAACACGAAAGTCATGTTGTAATGCTTCTCACAAATAACTATTTTAGGACTTTATTATTTTTTAAAAAGACTAACCTAATTGTATTGATGTGAAAAAAATATTACTGACTTCTGACATACTACTATTCTTCTTCCTTTTATATTTATTTTAAGGCCCCTGGTTAAAGAATTAACCCAGTTGAAACTACATAACTTAGAGATTAACTCAAAACTCTGAATAATTTCATTATTCCCAACCAATCTTTTTTAAAATTAGGAAACATGGGAAAGTATGACAAGCAACAAGATAAACATAAAAATAAGTACAAAAATTTTTATAATTTAAAACTACACACACACACCTTAAGGTATTTATCAACTTATTTAGTAAACATATGCTGTGTGCATTTGCAGATGCAAATAAGAACAATGCTCTTCTGCATAAGTACTGGCTCTTGGTCACAATGTATGCAACTATTTAAGGTAAGTTTCATACCTTGTGGCTCCTGAATACAACTCAGAAGTGATTTCATATTTCATAATTCTGAAAGCTACCTCTAATGGATACTAATTCAACAGACATTTATTTCTTGATTTGCTCAACAAAATTTTTTTAATTAAAAATGACTGAGCCCCCCGCCAAAAAAAATGACTGAGCCCAGCATCGGGCTCCCCGCTCAGCAGGGAGTGCGTTCTCCCTCTCTGTCAAATAAGTAAGTAGAAGTAATTGCTAAACCCAACATAGGGCTCAAACTTACAACCCTGAGATCAAGAGCTGCATGTTCTACTGAGCCAGCCATGCACCCCGGCTCAACATTTTTTTTTTCCAGCTCAACAAATTCTTAAGAGCCTACTGTGTATGTGCAAGATTCTATGCTAGAAGCCAAAGATAATTTGATATTGGAAAAAGAAATAACCTCACCCCAAAGCATTTAGCAAATACGGTAAGTAGTTACGCTACAGATAACTTCAAGTCATAATGTGTGGTATTTTAAAACTAACTACTCTTGAGTTCCCTACTTTCTCAAACCTGCCTCTTCATCTAATCTTTCTTTTTTAAAGTAAGCTCCACACCCTCTCTCCTTATGTCTCTGTCAAATAAATAAATAAAATATTTTTAAAAAGGGGGGGGTGCGCCTGGGTGACTCAGTTATTAAGAGTCTGCCTTCGGCTCAGGTCATGATCTCAGGGTGCTGGGATCGAGCCCCGCATCAGGCTTCCTGACCGGCAGGAAGCCTGCTTCTCTCTCTCCCACTCCCCCTGCTTGTGTTCCCTCTCCCCGTCTTTCTCTGTCAAATAAATAAATAAAATCTTTAAAAATAAATAAATAAATAAAGTAAGCTCCACGCTGGGCATAGAGCCCAAAGCAGTGAACTTACGTCCCTGAGAAGAAGAGTCGGACGCTTGTCCGAGTGACCCACCCAGGCACCCTTTTATCCAATCTTCTTCTGCAAACTTTCTGCTTGGTATCTTGGGTAAAAACAAGAAGCTTTACCCAAGGACGGTAAATATCTGTCGAAATTATTTACCAAAAACATTGTAAACTATAATCGTGATGATGTGTTTTTACTTTAAATCAGTAATATATCCCAAGGTCTTTGTGCAGCTTTTACTAAAATCCCTTCAGTAATACTATGCTTCTCCACAGGTTTTAAATGAAAACATCAACCTGACATTAACTTGCCACTGAAAAGTAGGTCCTAAGACATACATGGGCCAATTCAACCCAAACCCTCAGCTCTTGATATCTAGTTTTTTTATTATGAAAATATACTTTGAGAGCATCAAGTCTGTCTTTAGCATTTTCCCTACATGCTAAATTCCTTTCCATAAACCCTCAACATCTCCATGCTCCTCTAAGCATAAAGGCAGAAGTGGGGTGGGGTGCCTGGGTGGCTGAGTCAATGAAGTGTCTGTCTTCGGCTCAGGTCATGATCCCAGGGTCCTGGGATGGAGCCCTGTGACAGGCTCCCTGCTCAGCGGGGAGGCTGCTTCTCCTTCTGACCCCCTCCCACCACTTGTGCGTGCACATGCTCTCTCAAATAAATAAAAATGTTAAAAACAAACAGAAAGTGGCGCCTGGATGGCTCAGAGGGTTAAGCCTCTGCCTTTGGCTCAGGTCATGATCCCGGGGTCCTGGGATCGAGCCCCACATTGGGCTCTCTGCTCAACGGAGAGCCTGCTTCTCCTCTCTCTCTGCCTGCCTCTCTGCCTACTTGTGATCTCTAACAAATAAATAAATAAAATCTTTATTAAAAAAAAAAAGATAAAAGTGGAATTATATAATCTGAAGGCCTAGTCATTTAAAAATACTCATAAGCCCCCAAATTCCCTACCACCACCAACCTAAATCAAATGTAAGTATTAGTATAGCTAGTCTAACTAAATTAGAAATAAAGCATTTGAAATGAAGGAATTCACATCACCTTCTGAATACTGCCCCCTTGATCCATAGGGAAAATGTACATTTTTAGAAGGAAAACTTATTAGCCCAAGTCTCTTCACCAATTGCTAATGTAAGAAAACCAAAAATAAAAAAAATAAAAAAATAAAAAACAAAAATAATCAGGTATATCACAAGGAAAAGTTTGCGATTCTTTTTTAGTCAAAGAGAACTACACAACTACTTGTGTTCTGTGTTCTGGCTGACAGTCAAGAAAATGCCGGACTCAAGCAGCACATAAGCTCACCGAGGTCTCTGCTCAAATCATCCATCTTAAGTCACTGTCTCCCAACAGTCAACAACCAAGAAAAAACAATACCCTCTCATATTTTATCTTGAAAAATTGTGACGAATCTGTCATCTAGTCCAGAACAGTTATATTTGCTTAAGTTATTTGAAAAAAAATTTTTTATCTGATAGAATTGCTCAACTTTTTCTTTTTACCAATATTGTTGAGTTAAATGGACATACCAACAGACTACACCATGGCTGTCTTATGGCTTCAAGTATCTCTGGGTACCATGCCAAGTACACCCAGAAGTCATGTCTGTTAATGTTTTAAATTTCATCTTTTCTGAAATAATTGTTCTGTTTTTACTGGAGGTACCTCCAGTTCCATTTTTGAGGTTATGCACAGATTTAAATTGTGGTTCTTCTCACTAATAGTGATTACAAGTTAAAGTCACACAATTGTGCACTTCATGTTCAAAGTACTCTTTGCAATGTTACAAATCAAACCACCTCATCAGCTGATGATTAAACAATGGGGGGGAAAAAAGACTCTCAGGGAATTACATAAAAACTGTGAAGACGTTAATTCTATTTAATTCCATGCTTTAGTTTAAATAATTCAGTTATCACTGCAAGGAAAAATCTGAAGTTTTACTTCAGACCACTGTTTTTTTTAATGTGACAGGCAACATTGCTCATTTGAGATACAATTTATACTACAATGAAATTGCATTTATTTTTTCTTTAGAAAGCTAGGTAAAGACAGTAAGATCATGAGGTGAACAATGTAACTGCAACTGTTACTCAAAGGATCATCCCATTCTTGCTATGGGCAAGATACTGTCTTAAGTTCTGTGCAGGTACAAGAGGAAGAGACACAGCCTGTGAACTTACTGCCCTTTCTCTCTTGTAATCTGAGCTATGGAAATAAAGCAGGGCATAAGGGGTGTGAGAGAAAAGAGAGATACCAACAATATATGTTACAAAGCACTGACCTAACAGCAGTAAAAACCTGGGAACATAAGTGGAAAGAGAGAAATTAATTCTGCCTGAGAGAAATCAAAGGTAGGATTGATGAAGGCTATTTGAATCCAGTAACATTGTAATTAGAACTATATGGATAGAATTGCTACAGGGAGCTTGAGTGGGCAACAAAGACATGAGATATCAGCAAAGAACAAGGAAGTTTGTAGGGATACATGACTGACACATACAGAATGACTAATGAGAGAAACCAGAAAGGTAGACTGAACAAGCCTTGAATGCCATGCTAAGAATACGGCCTTTATACTCTAAGAAATTCAAAATCATTAAAGATGCATGAAAAGTGGACTGATAAAATTACACTTCTGTTTTAGAAATATAGGCAGTGGAGCACATGGGTGGCTCGGTCGTTAAGCATCTGCCTTCAGCTCAGGTCATGATCCCAGACTCCTGGGATCGAGCCTTGCATCAGGATCCCTGCTTGGGCTCTCCCTCTCTACCCTGCCCCGCCCCCCCACCCCCACTTGTGTTCCCTCTCTTGCTGTGTCTCTCTCTGTCAAATAAATAAATAAAATCTTTAAAAAAAGAAAAAAAAAATATAGTCAGTGCTATAATAGATGAGAGAAAACAAAATGCAGAGAATCAGTTAAAATATTATTAAAAGTACAGAAGCACCTGGGTGGCTCAGTGGGTTAAAGCCTCTGCCTTCGGCTCAGCCCTAATCTCAGGGTCCTGGGATGGAGCCCCGTATTGGGCTCTCTGCTCAGCAGGGAGCCTGCTTCCCCCCTCACCTACTTGTGATCTCCCTCTGTCGAATAAATAAATAAAATCTTTAAAAATATATATATTAAAAGCACAAAAAAGATACAAGTAAAAAAGCTAATTATAGAATACTTAGAACTCAATCCTGTATTTATGAAAGAAAAACAAATTCATAAATTCCAACTAAAAACTATATTCATACAGAGAAAAATCTCCGGAAAAATAGGCAACAAAACATCTACAGTGGATCTTAATGGTGATGGAATTAGAAATGGTACTTCATTTCTTTTTCACAGTTTGCTTTCTGAGGTTTTTTTTTTTTTTTTAAGTTTTATTTATTTATTTATTTATTTATTTATTTATTTATTTGAGAGAGAGAGAAAGAGAGAGGAAGAGGTCAGATGGAGAAACAGACTCCCCGCTGAGGAGGGAGCCCTGCTCGGGACTCACCCAGGGACTCCAGGATCATGACCTGAGCCAAGGCAGTTGCTTAACAACTGAGCCACCCAGGCACCCGCTTTCTGAGTTTTTAACAAAGAATATACAATGTTTTTGTAAAGCAGGTAGGGGTAATACCCCTGTTTTCAAAACAAAAAAGCTATTTGTTTTGAATGATAAGGAAAACCCAAAAGCAGCAGAAAGGATTTTTTGTTTTTGTAGAAACAAGAAAGTAACAATAAATATACTTCACATCCATTCAAGCTTGAGGTTCCAAAAGGAAATAGGAAATACACCCAGGTTTTAATTATTTTTTGTTTTGTTGAAAAGGAGTAATGATATGTATATTACAAAACAACACATAAAAATGTGTTCTTTTACTTTATGTTCACTTAATATGGTTACCAACCTGAGGAAAGTAATAAGGCTTATTTTCATTTATTTTAGAACCTGTATACTTGTTTTAAGTAGGCTCCACGCCCAGCACTGAGCCCAGCATGGGGTTTGAACTCATTCCTGAGCTCGAGACCTGACCTGAGATTAAGAGTCAAACCCTCAACTGACTGAGCCACCCAGGCACCCCAGAACTTGTGAACTTTTAAAAGAGAAGGCAACTAATTAAAATTAATGTGTAGGTTGAAATACATTTTGTTGTACTTACTTACAAAGCTGCCTTAATGAATTAGCTCTGTTTGGAATAGTGTGTACCAGTGTGTTCTCTGGCAAGTTAACTTTGTCCAGCCTCCCTACCTTCATACCAACCTGGAACAAGCAAACCAACAGTCATCCACCCACTATGGGTAGATAAGATTTAAAATAACTATAAGCTATAAAAATACCCTCCTGCATTTTAGCCACAAAGACATAATATGTTGAGGAGGATAGCAGATTCACTCATAAGAAGCATTTACACTGGAAGAACACAGTTGGCCTAGAAAAGATAACACTGTAGAAACATACCCCATTAGAAGCTTTCTTCTTTGCTTTCCATTCATCTAGTTGTGCCTTTGTCTTTGCATCAACTTTAACAAGGAGCTTCTTTTCTCCAATCTGCAGGTCATGCAATAACCTGAGTGCACGGAGGGTAGACTCAGGTTCCTTATACTCACAGAAGCCAAAGGCTAAAAATGGATGTAAAGAATTAGTGAAATATCAATACAGTTATGAAAATAAAATATTTATGGAGAATTAAAATCATTACAGACCAAATTTTTTTTAATGGCACAAGACACCACTTTACTATTTTTTTTTTAAAGATTTTATTTGACAGAGAGACAGAGAGAGCGAGTGACAGAGATCACAAGTAGGCAGAGGGGCAGGCAGAGAGATGGGGGGGGGAAGCAGGCTCCCTGCTGAGCAGAGAACCCAATGCAGGGCTTGATCCCAAGACCCTGAGATCATGACCCAAGCCAAAGGCAGAGGCTTTAACCCACTGAGCCACCCAGGCGCCCCAGAGACCAAATGTTCTAATAGCAGGATTATTCATGTTATCACTCCTTCCTTTCCTTCCATTAGCACCCTCAAACCATGACAAGAAAACAGAAAACAAAAACAGGGGAAAGAAAGAAAAATTCTAATCAAGCAAACTGCTACTTATTAGAAGTGCTGATAAAATATTTAGCAAAACCAGCAAATTTCATAATTGAGTCTTTTATTTCCTGAATTCATTCCATCCAGACTTCCTAAGAGCTAGCTATAAGTGACAACAGACTCCTTAAACCTATCATAAGCACTTCCTTTTTTTTTTTTTAAAGATTTTATTTGACAGAGAGAGACACAGTGAGAGGGAACACAAGCAGGGGGAGAGGGAGAGGGAGAAGCAGGCTCCCCGCTGAGCAGAGAGCCCAATGCAGGGCTCGATCCCAGGACTCCGGGTCATGACCCAAGCCGAAGGCAGATGCTTAACGACTGAACCACCCGGAAGCCCCAGCACTTCCTTTTTTTTAAATAGGATACTTACTTCTATTTTTGTTTTTGAAGATTTATCCATTTATTTTAGAGAGTGTGTGGGAGAATGCATGCGTGTGAGCACAGGAGGAGGGGCAGAAGAAGAGAGGAGAGAATCTCAGGCAAACCACCGCCCCCATTCGCTCAGCGAAGAAGTAGGCACAGATGGACACCTCACCAACTGAGCCACCCAGGTGCCCCACAAGCACTTTTCAATTCTGAGAAGTTAAACTACAAAAGTACTGACCTTTTATCCTAATAAGTTTGATTTTTCTATTTAATTTTAATAACTAGTCTCGCCATTATTACCATGCCTTTAAATCAGAGATATTAAAACAATTTAAAGGAGTAACCTAAAAATTGAAAATAAAACGAATCCAATTTGTACATAAATATGTATAGTTAAGAACACAACCACACAGACAGGAGCTCGTCAGAGTGATTTTAAAACAACAAATTTGACCACAGGTTTTTAGTGTGATATATCTTAAGACAAAAGATATGTCAATAAAAAAAATTTCTATAATCATATTGTTGATGATAGTGTTGGTATTAGTAGTCTATATAACTATAGTACATGAAATATGAGATGAAACAAGCCAGTAATTATTTAATAGTCTATCATCCCAATGTCTTTGAAACTAAGGATTCTCAGTTTGGGAGAAAAAAAAAAAGATATATTACAGAAAAAGTTAAATAAAAACCTCTAAGTCCTGAATGTAAACTAATGTGCACTGGAAAAATGTAAAGGAAAAGACTAAACAAGTGTTATTTTTTTTTTAATATTTATTTATTTAAATAATCTCTACACCCAACATGGAGCTAAAACTCATAGCCCCGAGGTGAAGAGTTTCACAGCCCAAGATCAAGAGTTGCACGCTCCTCTGACTGAGCCAGCTTGGTCTGCTAAGACTAAAAAAGTCTTATAATGAATATACCTAATTCCCAGATTTTTAGAGCAATTTCCCACTAAGAAGAACCAGAGTTCCTTAAAGAAATGGCTGGTCCTAAGTATGGGACAGAAAAACTTCTAGATGACTTTATAAAGAGATAACTTAAGACAATTTAAGCTTCACTGGCAAGAATCACAATTCTTTTTAAATATAACAAATTGAACATGCTTTAATCCTTAAGTTCAAAATGTTTCCTAAAAAATGTCACTGCTGGAGCACCTGAGTGGCACAGTCGGTTGCACATCTGACTCTTGATCTTAGCTCAGTCTTGATCTTGGGGTCATGAGTTCAAGCCCTGCACTGGGCTCCACACTGGGCATGCAGTCTACTTTAAAAAAAACTTCACTGCTAAATGATACTGAGGACATCAATTCATTCTTTTGAAAAATGAAAGAACCATAGAATTTATCCTGTTTTCCTTATACAAATTAATTCTGATAAGGAAGATTTGTACTTCGATGAATGAATGACAGAATTCTTCAATAGACTAGCACATTTTGCAACCCTCCAATGAATTAACCAATCCGGGAATAGAAAATCAAAAGCTGCTACAACAAAAATTTTAAAAATTAAAAAAACAGTGTCTCATGATGAAGAGCAGTACCTTCAAAAAATTCTTACAAATAAAAAACAAAAATAACACATATGAATTCAAATCCAATATGAGTCTCAAGATACAACCAGTTTACATAAAATACAAAGGACAGAAAAGCACTGGCACATTATTCTACTAGACCTGCAATCAGCAAATCTATACTCAAGAAAAGCTACAATTTCTTGACAAATGAACCAGATTCTTCTACAAAGAATTCCAAAGGAAAAGAGAAGAACTTAAAATATTAAGAGACTCAAAAATACGTCAACCAATTGCAATGTGTGGACTGTATATGGATCCTCTATCAACTATTAAGAGTTAACATTTGCAAAAATTGGACATCAGAAAATTGAATTATGATATTAAGAAAAAAAGTTAATTTTTGAAGGTCTTATAATAGCATTTTCAGTATGTTTTTAAAAAACTCTTATCTCTTAGACACACATGCTAAGATACTTATAGATATAATAATGATGGATGCTTGGGATTTCTTAAAAAGAATATAAGGAGGAAATGGACAGAGTATAGGTTAAGCATAATTGGGCAGAGTTGATAAATGTTAAAGCTAAGTGATGAGTATATAGAAGTTCATCATATTTTAATCTTACATATGAATTTTCCCATAATAAATACTGTTTAAAGAATGCACATCTAACAGGTGCTTTTACGAACAAGTATGAAAAGAACAATTTGGTTCTATGACTAACAGGTCATCTCACCATCTGTTCTGCTTTCTTCCTAAGTCCTAATTGTTGAATGTTGATCATATACTCCTGCTCTGAGAAAAAAAGGACTTTTCAAAATAACATTGTAAAAATCAGTCTCAGTAATTTTTCCTCTCCTACCTCTTTCCTCTTAATACTTTTCCACTTTCTAATCTCAACTCAGCTAAATCTTCCCAAATGCCTTTAATCCTATTCCAATAAGAAGGAAAACAGAGTGCTGACAGAATACTCCCATGGTTAAGGGCAATGAGAGCAAAACATGCAACAAGTGACTTAAGCGCACAGGTTAAAATGAACTCAGTAAGAAAAAATTACCTACCTTGAAGTTTTCCAGATGCACCTTGTACTCTCTTCCAGCTCAAAACCAAGCCACATTTCTTAAAAAAAGAGAAACAAAAAATGATCATCACCATCTGACAAATCAACTAATCAGTAATAAAAAGAACACAACTGATATTTTTACCAGGAGAAAAATAAGAGCAAAAGGGAAAAAAAGGGGGTGCCTGGGTGGCTCAGTGGGTTAAAGCCTCTGCCTTCGGCTCAGGTCATGATCTCAGAGTCCTGGGATCGAGCCCCGGAATCGGGCTCTCTGCTCGGCGGGGAGCCTGCTTCCCCTTCTCCCTCTGCCTGCCTCTCTGCCTACTTGTGATCTCTCTCTCTGTCAAATGAATAAATAAAATCTTAAAAAAAAAAATCATTACCAGCTATTAAATTCTTTAAAATTCTCTCAATTCCCACATACCTATTATATGAAAGAGATATACATCATTTAAAAGAAAAATATAAATTCTTACAAATTCTTATTTGCAGAAAATTGACTACCTTTTAGCTTTTATTTATTTTGGGGGTGGGGAGAGAGGGAAAAAGAATGCAGAGAAGGGCAGAGGGGAAAGGGGAAGGAGAGAATTCCAAGCAGACTCTGCACTGGGCATGGAGTCCAACTTGGGGTTCCATCTCACTGAGATTACAACTTAAGCAGAAACCAAGAGTCAAAAACTCAACCAACTGAGCCATCCAGGCACCCTTTGACTACCTTTTAATAAATTAGAAATTTTACAGCATTTTTAACATACCCAAAATGTACACATAAAAAACCAAAATCACCATTATAATATTTAAAATAAGCTACAGTAAATTCAAGTAAATACTCTGAATCCAGAGAGATTATGTTTTAAAACATACATCTGTATTATAAAGAACTTTTAAGATTTTTTTTCTTTTTTAAGATTTTATTTATTTATTTGACTGAGTGAGAGAGACAGAGAGCAAGCATAAGCAGGGGGAATGGCAGGCAGGGGAGAAGCAGGCTCCCCACTGAGCAAGGAGCCTGATGGGGGGGGCTCAATCCCAGGACTCTGGGATCACAACCTGAGCCAAAGGCAATCATTTAACCGACTGAGCCACCCAGGCGCTCCTAAAGATTTTTTTAAAGTAATTTCAAAAAACAAACAAAACAAAACAATAAAGGAATCTCTGTACCCAATTGGGCGCTCACACTTGCAACTCTTGAGATCAAGAGTCACATGCTCTAATGACTGAGCCAGCCTTTATACTGTTAAAGGATTTTGAAAAACATGGAAAAATGCTTGACATGGATGCAAAAATAACATGGGACATGAAATTGTAGATAATACAGTAAGACTTTAACTATGTAAAGAAAAAAATGTCCAGGGATGCCTGGGTGGCTCAGTTGGTTAAGCAACTGCCTTTGGCTCAGGTCATGGTCCTGGCGTCTTGGGATCGACTCCCACACTGGGCTCCTTGCTCCGCAGGGAGCCTGCTCCTCTCTATGCCTCTGCCTGCCTCTCTGCCTGCTTGTGTTCTCTCTCTGTTGAATGAATAAATAAAATCTTTAAAAAAAAAAAAAGAAAAAAATGTCCATAAATCAGAAATATTAATGGAGCAGGTTGTCTGAAGAGTAAAACATTACATTTTGTTTACGTTCAAAGTTTTAAACATTATTGTTTTTTACACTAAAGACTTATTCATTTGCGAGAGAGTGCACAAGCAGGGAGGGGGGCAGAGAGAGAAGGAGAGAATCTCAAGCAGACTCCTCTGAGCAGGAAGCCCAACACAGGGCTCGATCCTAAGACCCTGAGATCATGACCTGAGCTGAAACCAAGAGTTGGACACTCAACCAACTGCACCACCAAGGCACCCCAAACATTTTTTCTAATTATTAAAGTAAAAACCAGAAGGTTAAGGAAAAAAGTTATTTCTGGGAAATGGTAACTGAAGATTGCCTGTCAAAGCTGAGAGAATGCATGAATTTTTCACATTTCCCTTCAGAGAAACCAATAAAATGATTATCTAGGAATATAAAAGATAAAAATCCATGAGGTCAAACGTTATATGGGTAAACAGTAGCAGCAGTCAATAAAATTTTGAGAAGACAAAATGCAAATGGAGGGATGGGAACTCATTCAGTAGATCAAAGAAACCTATAACTCCAAGTATCTACAGATGAAGATACTCATAAGAATTAGGCTAATTGATTCTACAAAGCCATGTGATCTGGCCTGTAGGTAAAAGGTACACACAAGGGAGAATGGAGCTGAAGCACGAGACTGAATAAAAACAGGTGCTTGTGGGGTGCCTGGGTGGCTCAGTCGGTTAAGTGTCTGCCCTTGGACATGATCTCAGGGTCCGGGGATCAAGCCCCACGTCAGGCTTCCTGCTCAGTGGAGAGTCTGCTTCTCCCTCTGCCCCCATCCCTCATGCTCTCTTTCTCAAATAAACAAAATATTAACAAACAAAAACAAAAAACAGGTGATTGCCTGACAATATGAATATGGAATAATCAAAGCCTCAAGAGTTCTTTTCAAGCCAACTACTTTACTCCCCACCCCTAGAGAAGATAACCTGCAGTCTTTACAGGCAACTGTACTTAATAATCTCCACCCTCAGTGAAGACAGAATGAAGTTACGGTCTGAAGAAAGTGAAAAGAACGGGCCTCGGATACAGAGCAGCAGATAGATATGAAAGATCAGGATGGGACACAGAACAGGTAAAAAAGGAACAAAGTAAAAGTAGACGAGACACTTCAATGAGGTTCTTCACCCCCAACCCCATACAGGCAGCCAATCATATACTCACTCGGCAGGAAACTGGAAGTTTTCTAGAGAAATCAATCAGCCCCCAGGAAAAGAACTCCATATACCAACATTCAAAACCTCTAGCTGCTGGCTAGATTACCCTACAATGATGCTCACCATTTTACAAACCCACCTTATGCATACAAAAGTTTTTTTTAAATTTTAATAAATCTCTACACCCAAAATGGGTCTCAAACTCACAACGCCAAATCAAGAGACACACACTCCACTGACTGAACCAGCCAGGCACCCCCAAAAAACATCAATCCCTAACTCAAATATGAAGACAAGCAAGGATCGTCAGACATTCAAAGAATGCCTTAAATGAGAAACGAAGGAAAGAGATAAATTCAGGAATGAAGTTTAAAAACAAAATACTGTGCTGCAGATATAAGTCAGGAAAAAGTTTAAAAAGAGGTTTTGCGGAGCCTGGCTGGCTCAGTTGGTTAAGTGTTTGGCTCTTGTTTTCAGCTCAGCTCAAGTCTTTATCACAGGGTTGTATGATAAGCCCTGTGTTGGGCTCCAAGCTGGGCATGGACCCTACTTAAAACAAACAAAATGAAAAAAAAAAGGGAGGGGAGAGAAGAGAGAGAGGTTTCAAATAGGAGATATGTATGTATGTCTATCTCCTCCACGACACCACACATCCACAGCAGCATTATTCATAATACCCGAAGAGTGGAAACAACTCAATTGTCCATCAACAATTGGATGGATGAATGGATAAATAAAATGTGGTATATCCAATAAGTAGAATATTTGGTCATGAAAAGGAATGAAATATTCATATATGCTACAATATAGATGAAGCCTAAAAACATTAAATGAAAAAAGACAAAACATGACAAGCCATATGTATTCTATAATTCTGTTTATGTAAGATACCCAGAATAGGAAAATCTACACAGACAGAAAGTTAAGAGAGTGGTTGCCATATGCTGGGGAGAGAGATCAGGAAGTAACTTATTTTCAGGGTTTCTACTTGGGGTGATGAAAATGTTCCGGGAATTTATATGGGGTGATGTTTGTACAACTTTCTGAATATATTAAAAACCACTGAATTATACATTATAAAAGGGTGAAATTTAAGGTCTATGAATTATATCACAAAAAAGATGGGTTTTTAAAAAATATTTTATTTATTCATGAGAGACAGAGGCAGAGGGAGAAGCAGGCTCCCGCTAAGCAGGGAGCCTGGTACAGGACTTGATCCCAGGACTCTGGGATCATGACCTGAGTCGAAGGCAGACGCTTAACCATCTGAGCCACTCAGGCGCCCCACATAAAGATGGTTTTAAAAAAATCCTCCCAATGTTCCACTTTAGGAAAAAATTGGCATAGTCTTGTAAAACTGAAGAAAACATTCCCAAAGACTCAGAAATTCCACTTCGAAGAGAATATATGATAGAAATTTTTTCATGTGACTGAGGAAGACATATTACCAATAACACAATATCAAGATATAGATATATCTTGATAATATAGTATATATTATACTATATTGTATATACTGTATATACTATATATAGTATATTATATATACAATATATATACAATATAGTATACAATTATATATACAATATAGTATATTATACTATAGTAGGGAGAGGGTTAGAGGGAGAAGCAGACTCCCTGCCAAGCAGGGAGCCTGATGCAGTACTTGATCCCAGGACTCAAGGATCACGACCTGAGCCAAAAGCAGTCACTTAACCAACTGAGCCACCCAGGTGCCCCTTGAAACATGTTTTAACACAAGGATCATACAACTTACAAAACAGAAATGGCAGTAAAATCAAGAAGGAAAAGGTTTTAAAATAACCTCTCTAAAAAACAGTAGGGATTATGGAGCAAGGGGGTACCACCACTGTTGTTTTTCATTATAAAATCATTTGGTGTTATTTCACTTAATGCTCATTTGTCACTAGGATAACAATTTTTCAACTAAGACAAAAAGGAAAACCAATGACTTCATGAACTCGAAAGAACGTATTGTTTATCCTCAGAATAAAAACCTTAAAAGTAATTAATTCACCACTAAATGCTAAAATCAGTGTTTTAAAGGCTGCGGGGGGGGAGGGTACACATGCAACAGGACACAACTCAAATGGTCTCAAAAAATTAACCCTAAGACTACTTATTAACGACAAAGGGAAACACGGTATCCTTACAATAAAGAGATGTGACCACCTTAACCAAGTATCTAAACTGAACATGACCTAAAACAGGACCAAGAGACACCATATACCTCTTGTTATGCTGCACTGAGGATATCATCCATGAACCATTCTTACAAAAAATGCTTACTCTGAATCTAGGAGCAAACAGTCAAATTCAAATTAGGACATTCTCCAAACGATCTGGACTCTTCAAAAAATGTTAATGTCATGAAAGACAAAAACAAAACAAAACAAAAGACAAGGGCACCTGGCTGGCTCTGTCTTTAAGCCACTGCCTTCGCCCCAGGTCAGCCCAGAGTCCTGGGATTGAGCCTGGCATCGGGCTCCCTGCTCAGCGGGAAGCCTGCTTCTTCTCCTTCTCCCTCTCCCACTCCCCTTCCCGCTCTCACTCCCCCTGCTTGTGTTCCCTCTCTGTCTGTCAAATAAATAAATAAATAAAATCTCAAAAAAAAAAAAAAAGGGGCGCCTGAGTGGCTCAGTTGGTTAAGCAACTGCCTACGGCTCAGGTCGTGATCCCAGAGTCCTGGGATCGAGTCCCACATCGGGCTCCCAGACTCCGCGGGGGAGTCTGCTTCTCCTTCTGACCTTCTCCCCTCTCATGCTCTCTCTCACTGTCTCTATCTCAAATAAATAAAATCTAAAAAAAAAAAAAGAAAGAAAGAAAGTCGCCTACTACAGATGTATGACAATTCAACGCAATGTACAATCCTTGACTGAATCACACATAAACAAAAAGCAGCATTAAGATTACTAAGGAGGGAGGCCTGGGTGGCTCAGTTGGTTGAGCGGCTGCCTTTGGCTCAGGTCATGATCCCGGCATCTTGGGATCGAGTCCCGCATCAGGCTCCTTGCTCCGCAGGGAGCCTACTCCTGTCTCTGCCTCTGCCTGCCTCTCTCCCTGCTTGTGTTCTCTCTCTGTTAAATGTATAAATAAAATCTTTAAAAAAAATAAAATAAAAAAATAAAAATAAAAAAAAGATTACTAAGGAAACTACATATGAACTATAGGTATATTTAATTAACAACACTATATTGGAAAAAAAAAATCAATACTGTAACAGCCTTAAGTTTCTTAAGTGTGATAATGATTTCATGATCATACGAGAATGCCCTTGGCCTTAGGAGAAACAAGAAGTATTCAGAGATGAAATGTCATGTCACACCTTACTCTCCAATTATTGAGAAAAAAAGTGTGTGTGTGTGTGTGTGTGTGTGTGTGTGTGTGTATAAAGTAAATGTAGCAAAAATGTGTTAGAAGGATGTTCATTTTACTACTTCAATTCTTTTGCAGAACTGAAATTTTTCAAAATAAAAAGAAAATAATTAGTATCATCTTTCTGCTTTTTCATAAATTTGAAATCCATAACAATAAAATTTAACAATGAGAAACAGTTTAACTTACAGCAAGGAGCTGTCTTATAAGCATGTCTGAGGCTTTCTCAGAAATGTTGCCGACAAAAACCGTAGTAGTGGGACCACAATTTTCATCATTTTCTTTAGCCTTTAAGCCTGGGTGATCTTTTCTTGCTCCCAAATGCTTTCCAACCATGGACACAGTGGGCACTAAAACCTAGAGTGAAGAAAAACAATAAAATTGGAACTGGCAATTAAATTTCCTATCATGTTTAAAGTAACAGTCTAAAAATAATTTTAAAGTACTAAATATATAGCACATTATTAAAGATTTGACATAATCTAAAGCTTCTATCATTTCTTCCATCATCTATCATTTTTCATTAATATAATAAAATCAAATTTATTCATGACAAATTCCACTATTACATTTTTTTTTTAACAAGATTTGCGAGAACACACGCACAAGACGGGGGAGTGGCAGGCAGAGAGGGAGAGAAAATCTCAAGCAGATTCCCTTTGGAGCCCCGATGTGGGGCTAATGACCCCTGAGATCTAACAACCCTGAGTTCACGACCTGAGCCGAAATCAAGTCAGATGTTTAATCAACTGAGCTACCCAGGCGCCCCACATTACCTTTCTTTTGAAAACTTGGAAAAGGAAATAAAAATAACTTAGATGGAAATTTTTTTATATTTAAGACCTAATTCTAAAATGTCTTAAGACATCATAAATCATTTAAAATTATCAAATATATCCAAGATCTTCTTCACAACTTTACTCTGTACTAATATAAAAGCAAATTTTCGGGGCACTTGGCTGACTCAGTCAGTTAGGTGTCTGACTCTTGATTTTGGCTAAGGTCGTGACCTCAGGGTCCTGGGATAAAGCCCTGCATCAGGCTCCACGCTCAGCGGTCAGTCTACTTCTCCCCAACTGCATCTCCTTCTGCCCTTCCCCAACTTGTGCTTGCTCTAAAATAACCCCACCCCAAAATTTTTTTAAATAAGAGCAAATTTTAATTATCCCCACTAATCCTCTGACAGAGCATTTGAATACTCATAGCACTCTCCAACACTTTAATTTTACCTTCATCAGTTAGTTACATTTTTATTTTCCCTTTATTAACTTTCACTTCCCATAGGAACAACCTACTCATTTTTGTATCTGGAATTGAAGTTAGCAAAATATGAACAGTAGGCACCAAATAAATCATGGGGTTAACTGAAGGAGCTGCTCCAAACCCCAAGTCCCACCTTTTCCTTTGCTGAAATGCAAGAGAGTAAGAATACTTGTCATGTGGAGGTTTTCCAAAATAGTCAAACAATGGGTATCCAATGCAAGAAAAACTGGACTCCCCCTTGGTCTGCAGAACCATATCTTCTTAGTCGTCTGCCTCACAGCAGAGTCCTGTTTGCCCACAAAGTTACCATCTCCTTCTTAATATAAGTAGCACTCCCCTTCCTCCCTTTTCCAAAATCCACAGGTAGAAAAACAATTGAAAGTAATGAAATCTACCCTCCCTCATAGTGGAATTCCAGATGAAATCTGATACTCTACCACTTAACTCAAAGAAAAATTCTGGTCAAACAACAGTTAAGAGGGTTATTATTTATTCATGTGTTACAGCAGATAAGCATTCTGAATATGCTTAAAATGTACAAAAGCTTTGATGAATGTGAAGGATTAAGGCTTAAGACTGAATAATAGGGATACCTGGATGGCGTGTCCCAGGACCAAGAGTAGGGAATGAGGGAATGATGAAGGAGCCAATGACCTAAATCTAAAATAATAAGTATGGGGGGGGGGCAGGGTAGCTCAGGAGGCTAAAGTCTCTGCTTTTGGCCCAGGTCATGATCTCAGGGTCCTGGGATCGAGCCCTGCACTGGGCTCTCTGCTAAGCAGGGAGCTTGCTTCCCCTTCTCTCTCTGCCTGCCTCTCTGCCTACTTGTGATCTCTCTGTCAAATAAATAAATAAAATCTTTAAAAAATAAATAAAATAAGTATATGAAGAGTCTAGAGAATATAAGGTAAATCATAAAACTATTTAGGGAGCCTATTTTAAAGGCAACTGCATAATATGCATAGCTGAGTGAAAATGATAAATAAATAGTATGATATACATGGATGCTCTCCCTATTACTCTTTTAAATACTTAAAATAATTTAAGTTTATCAGGGTTTTTTTTAGCTTTAAATGCAGTAACACATGCGATGCCTAGGTGGCTTAGTCTTTAACATCTGCCTTCAGCTCAGGTTATGATCCCAGGGTCCTGGGATTGGGCCCCATATCAGGCTCCTTGCTTGGCGGGAAGCCTACTCCCTCTCCCACTCCCCCTGCTTGTGTTCCCTCTCTTGCTGTGTCTCTGTCAAATAAATAACATGTGGAAGGAAGGAAGGAAGGAAGGAAGGAAGGAAGGAAGGAAGGAAGGAAGGAAGGAAGGAGGGAGGGAGGGAGGGAGGGAAGGGAAGGACGGAAGGAAGGAAGGAAGGGGAGTAGTGACACTACTGTATCTCCTACCTCCCCCTTAAAATTATACTTACAGTTGGAGCAGGAGCCATAATGCTCATTGGTACAGGAATCATTGGGGTCCCTAAGGAAAAAAGCACATTAAATCTTTGAATACAAAAATATATGACTATATTCTATATCAATTACATGGCGCACAAATTGGTATCCTCACAATTTAAGTAGAAACATATGACTAATGAAAATTAGATATTTAGGAATGTCTTATTTTCAAAAGCAATCTGGTATAGGCTGGTCTATATAAACTTCCATAACAACAAAAAACTATTCTAAAAGCAAGAAGACTACCACTACAACACGCTTTTGTCTCAGGAGTTTAAAAATCTGGACAGTTATTGATTCATGTTCATCTGATTCAGTCTATCCTGAAAGCCAGTAATTTATGCAAATACAGATTTGCTTATGAGTAAACATGGTAATAATGAATCCTTTAAAAGATTTAAAAAAAGGGGGCACGTGGGCCACTCAGATGGTTAAGCCTCTGCCTTCAGCTCAGGTCATGATCTCAGGATCCTGGGACGGAGCCCCACATCGGGCTCCCAGCTCGGCGGGGAGTCTGTTTCTCCCTCTCCATCTGCCTCACCCCTGCTTGTGTACTTTGTCTCTCTCTCAGATGAATAAATAAAATCTTTTTTTTTAAAGATTTTATTTATTTTTTTGACAGAGAGAGATCACAAGTAGGCAGAGAGGCAGGAAGAGAGAGAGGAGGAAGCAGTCTCCCACTGAGCAGAGAGCCCGACGTGGGGCTTGATCCCAGGACCCTGAGAACATGACCCGAGCTGAAGGCAGAGGCTTTAACCCACTGAGCCACCCAGGTGCCCCAATAAATAAAATCTTTAAAAAAAAATTTTTTAAAAAAGGTATCAAATGAGAAATTAATCTAGAAATCTAGAAAGAATCTTGTTACTGCTGGTTCTTTAATAAAAACAAAAAAACCGCGGTGCCTGGGGGACTCAGTTGGTTAAACAACTGCCTTTGGCTTAAGTTATGATGCTAGAGTCCCAAGATCAAGTCATGCATCGGGCTCCCTGCTCAGTGGGGAGTCTGCTTCTCCCTCTTACCCTCTCCCCTCTCTCATACTCTAATAAATTTTTTTTTAATTTTTAATAAAAAAATTTAAGAAAACACGTAAAAAATATGACCAGTAATCTCAGTGTCAAAGAAAATCTCTAAGACAATCATCTGGTGGATGCACTGATTTAAGAGGGGTCAATGGGCCAGTAATACCTACATTTTTGTTTTCAACTACATTGCTTAACAACCAATGACTACTGTTCTTGTGTATATAACTAATGAAAACATCCTACCATCTGGGCACTAAGAAGAATGCAAAGAGAGCAAAAATCAGTGAAAGATTTGTCTACTTTTCTAATATAAATTTTAAAACATTTTTAAGTACAAAAAAATGTTTTTAAGTACATCTCAAGAAGTTCTGAAATTTCTCTTCAGTTCAAATTTAACATCAAGTTTAGAGAATTCTCCAGCTGAGACTGGTAATAAATTCTTAAACATTTAACGTTAGCCATTTATTTTCCAATATAACTTATTTAAATTAATTTTTAAATGAGAAGACTCAGGATCCCTAAACAATGTAGTCAACAGTATACTGCACAAAGTAGAAAAAAACATGGAGGTGCCTGGCTGGCTTAGTCAGAGAAGCATATAACTCTCGATCTCAGGGTCATGAGTTTGAGCCCGTCAGGTGTAGAGATTACTTAAATATGTACATAAGCTTTTAAAAAAGAAAAGAAAAAGACAGACTTCAGAATCAAACCTGGATACAACTCTTAGTTCTATCACATTTAACTACACAACCTTAGGCAAGCTCTTTAAGCTGCAGTTTCCTCAATTCTCCTGAGGTAATTTCTTTGGAGCATCTATGAGACTAAGATTATTTGTGTAGCACTTTAATACAATGGATGCTCGGGCTCTCTGCTCGGCAGGGAGCCTGCTTCCTCCTCTCTCTGCCTGCCTTTCTGCCTACTTGTGATCTCTCTTTCTGTGTCAAATAAATAAAATCTTTAAAAAAAAATACAATGGATGCTCAAAACTATAATCCATCAATCCATATATCTAAATTTTTCACTTTTAACTTTGCAAAACAAAAAAAAAGGTCCTCCCCCCTTTGTCAACTATAATCTATATGGCACCTTATCCATAGGTAAAATTACTACTAAAGAAAAATTCAGGGATGCCTGGGTGGCTCAGTTGGTTAAGCAACCGCCTTCGGCTCCAGTCATGATTACGGGGTCCTGGGATGGAGTCCCATATCGGGCTCCTTGCTCAGCGGGGAGTCTGCTTCTCACTCTGCCTGCTCTGCCTGCTGCTCCCCCTGCTTATGCTCTCTCTCTCTGACAAATAAAATTAAAAAAAAAAAAAGAAAAGAAAAAGAAAAATTCAGGGGCACCTGGGTGGCTCAGTAGGTTAAGCACCTACCTTCAGCTCAGGTCCTGATCCCAGGGTCCTGGGATGGAGTCCCACATGGGGCTCCCTGCTCAGAGGGGAGCCTGTTTATCCCTCTCCCTCCGCTGATGCACGCATGTGCACTCTCTCTCTCTATCCCTCTCTCAAATAAATTTAAAAAAATCCTTTTTTCCTTAAAAGTTTTATTTTTTTTAAGATTTTATTTATTTGACAGAGAGATAGAGAGACAGTACAAGTAAGCAGAGGAGTAGGCAGAGGGAGAGAAGAGAAGCAGGCTCTCTGCTGAGCAGGGAGCCCCATGTGGGGCTTGATCCCAGGACCCTGGGATCATGACCTGAGCGGAAGGCAGCTGCTTAACCAACTGAGCCACCCAACCGCCCCAATAAATAAAATCTTAGGAAAAAAAAAAAGCAAGAGGCAAAATAGTATATATAGGATGCTACTACACATCTGCATTAAAAGAAAAAAGGGGTGACTGGGTGACTCAGTCCTTAAGCATCTGCCTTCGGCTCAGGTCATGATCCCAGAGTCCTGGGACTAACCCCCACAACGGGCTGGCTCCCTTTTCTGTGGAAAATCTGCTTTCTCCCTCTCCCACTCCCCCTGCTTATGTTCCCTTTCTCTCTGTGTCTCTCTGTCAAATAAATAAATAAAATCTTAAAAAAAAAAGACAAGAAAAGACAAATGAAAGAAAAAAAAGACAGTGGATAAAAGTATACTTAAGAGGGGCGCCTGGGTAGCTCAGTGGGTTAAAGCCTCTGCCTTCAGCTCAGGTCATGATCTCAGGGTCCTGGGATTGAGCTCCGCATCAGGCTCTCTGCTCGGCAGGGAGCCTGCTTCCCCCCCTCTCTCTGTCTGCCTCTCTGCCTACTTGTGATCTATCAAATAAATAAATAAAATCGTAAAAAAAAAAGTATACTTAGGGGCAGCCTGGGTGGCTCAGTAGGTGAGGCATCCAACTCTTAATTTCAGCTCAGGTTGTCATCTCAGGGTCGTATAATCAAGCCCCGGCTCAAGTTCTGCACTGGGTGTGGAACCTGCTTGGGATTCGCTCTCTCCCTCTGCCCCTCCCTCCCAGCTCACATGCTCACATTCGTGCATGCTCTCCCAATCTCTTTACAAGAAAAAAAAAAAAAGAATATATACTTACAGTGGCTTGTAATGTACATTAAAAACTATCTGGAAGAATGAAGAAACCATTGAGCCTGTTTTGTTTCCCTCTTTCAATAAGGGAATAGTAACAACAGTTATGTGGAAATATGAGCAAAATTTTTCACTGTATACCTTTTTAACTACTGAATCATATGAATTAGTATGTATTTATTGGAATACGTATTACCTTTTTAAATAAAGGTGTTTTTAAAAAAATCTTCGCAGGTGAATTTGATACTCAGCCAGATATGAAAAGTACTGTCATAGGAAAATAAAACATCACATTTACAGAAGGGTGCTAATAACTTTACTCTAAAACACAGTCACACACATTGCACTGTGCAAGCAATTCTATTATACGGATTAGTACTACGTGTATCTACACTTTACCTCCAAGTCACCATTGCTTGTCATTAAAGTTAACACTATCATGACAAAAAGTGTACAGGTTAAAAATAACAACAGTATCCACAAACTTACCTGGAGGTACAGGTGGAGGAAAACCAGGAAACTGTGGGGGTGGGATCCCTGGTGGGAGTGCTGGGATTCCCATGGGAGGGCGATTCAAATGAGGGGGGAAAGACATTCTTACTGCAGCGGTCTAAAGAAAAAAATCATTACAAATCATTTTATTTGAAAACTTTGCAAATTGATATGCCTGGTTTGTTGGCCTTCATTTTTAGAGTATCTGCAAAATTCTAAAGTTTTCTTACCCAAAGGAGTTGGCAAAGACCCTCTTTTCTCTGTCTGTCCATTGAGAATTTTTAAAACTTAGATCTTTTCTAAAATAAGTTCCCAAAATGTACACGATCTAAATTCAGGATAGACTCCTACAATCATATGGGAATACATATAAAGGAAGAAAAAAATTTTGAGGTTCAGTTAATATCCAAAAACTAAATACCAAACATCAATGAATTTTTTTTAAACCAATCAGAATCCAGGAAGATTATCTAACAGTTTTTTTCTTTAAATGTTCTGATGCATTCATTTTTTACACATATCTGCACCCTGAAAACTAAATGTACAAAAGTTACACAGTATTTGTTGATTCATTGTTGGCCAGTTCCTCAAGGACAAATGAATGTCTCAGTGAACTATAAACCTAAGAGGGAAGAAACCTCCTGACATCAGGTCACATACTAACCCATACTAAACACTTGGATATAAAGAGAACATAGTGACAATGAGAAAAATGTCCTAATTTTTGTTAAAAGCAAACCTCTTAACCATTCTTGAATGAAATTCAATGAATGAATGAAATTCAAGAATTACAAGCTAACTTTTTTTAAGAAGCTAACTTTTTTAATACAAGAATACATTGAACTGTTTGGTTTGTGATATTATTACTTAAAAGAAATTTAATTTTGCCCTTAAACAAATATAAATATTTAAGACTCCCCTACCACCAAATTTTATATTTTTGTCAACATACTTGAGTGTCTAAAACTATTGGAAAAAGTAAAAAAACTACGTTAGAATGTCCTGGGAAGATTCCATGCACCTCAGCTTAAAAAAGCAGCCAAAATAAGTGATCTCGTACCAGTGATGGCACTAAATAGTAGTGATTTGATCAACAGGAGATATTTCTGTCAGACACCAAGAAAAACTCCCCCCACACTCTGTAACTGAAGGAGTCTAGAGTTGTTTGAAGCTTTTAAAGAACATCTGTCTCTACTATTTTTTGTGTTTCATACATTGATTTACTCACCCTTCAGAAGAGAGAAGATAAAAAGTGCATGTCTTCCACTTCCTCGCCCCCTAATCCCAACAGTTTGGTATATATCGTTGTATTCTTCTAAATACCTTTCTATACACAAACTAATATATAATTATTTGTGTTTTTCTGCAAACAATATAATCATACTATATTGTTAGGTGCATTTCTCCCTCATTAACAGCTCTTCATATCAGTTCATTAAGCTCTATTCCAATCTTTGTAATGCAGTAAACTACTGTCATACAGGCATATAATAATTATTCATTCAATATGGATGGTTGATTCAACATTTTGCCTCTTATAATACTGAACATTCTTGGACATATAAATCTATGCACTGTGCAAGCAATTCTATTATACGGATTAGTACTACGTGTATCTACACTTTACCTCCAAGTCATCCTCCAAAGCTAGTGTACAAATCTATATCCCCACCACCAATATATGGGAATGCCCTTTGCTCAGATTCTCACCATTGCTAGAATAAATCAGTGTTTAAATTATAACCTGATAGGTAAAAAAAAAAAAAAAAAAAAAAAAAGCTCTCATTTCAACATGCATTTCCTTAATCACTAATGAGGTTGAGTATCTTTTTACCTGTTTATTAGACATTTCTGTAAAACGGTCTTAGAAAAGCACGTCCTTCAGACTCAGCTGTTCTTCCTCAAAGTTCTTTCGACTTAATAAATTAGGATAATACAATATTCTATAAAATCTAAACTTCAATTTCAGAAAATATAGTACACTTAAAATACTTAGAAAGCTTTACAAATAAATTCCTAGGATTTCATACACTTAGAAAATAAGGTATTGGAAATGCTTTAAAATATTAAGCATCAGCATAAATTAAAAAGGAAAATTGCAACTAATTAATGACTGCAGAAGTGTCAAATTTTTAAATGATCTTTTTGTAAAACTTTCTGCCCAAAAACAAAAACAAATATTCTATATAAAAGGGGCAGGAATGTATCTTCTTTTAACACAGGGCTACTGTCCTACTTACAGAAACTCTTCTATTATCATTATAATACTCTATATCTCAGCACTTTCTTAGGAGGGCAGTTGATATTAATACCTGTTGAATAAATAAATCAATGAATGAATCAGTAAACCAATTTATTAAGAAGTTCCCATGCGCCAAGTACTATGGTAGCAATGACCCAGTGCCTAGGTCTCAATGTTTACAAAGATTAGAGCATGATTTCATCTCTAGAATCATTTATTGTCAAATATTAGCTATAACTATTATTTAAAAACCTATATTCTTGGTGTTTAAATTATATTTCATGACTTTTAAATGTATAATTCATTCTGTACAGGTTAACCGGATTATGTCTTAGTTTATGCCAATATATCCATTCCATTCACTTTTAATTTTTCTGCGTTCTATGTCCCTTTCATTTAGCACTGTTCACAACTTGCTTATTCACAGGCGAGCTTCAAAAGTGAAGGTAATAGGGGCGCCTGGGTGGCTCGGTGGGTTAAAGCCTCTGCCTTCAGCTCAGGTCATGATCTCAGGGTCCTGGGATCAAGCCCCATGTCAGGCTCTCTGCTCAGCAGGGAGCCTGCTTCCCCCTCTCTCTGCCTACTTGTGGTCTCTCTCTCTCTCTCTCTCTCTCTCTGTGAAATAAATAAATCAAATCTTTAAAAAATATATATTTTAAAAAAAAGTGAAGGTAATAAAAAAATAAAGTGAAGGTAATAGTAAGATAATGGTTCCTCCTGTGGTCAGAAAACTACAATTCTGGTGATCACTGATAAATATTAATGTTCAGGGGCGCCTGGGTGGCTCAGTGGGTTAAAGCCTCTGCCTTTGGCTCAGGTCATGATCTCAGGGTCCTGAGATGGAGCCCCACATCAGGCTCTCTGCTCAGCGGGGAGCCTGCTTCCCCTTCTCTCTCTGCCTGCCTCCTCTGCCTGCCTCTATGCCTACTTGTGATGTCTCTCTGTCAAATAAATAAAATCTTTTTAAAAAATAAATAAATATTAATGTTCATTTTAAACATCATAAAATGAGAGTATCAACACTTTTTTCAAAATGAACTTTTGTTTTTACATGTGAAAATTAGAATAAACTTTTATAACCGTAAGCAAAGTTTATCAGTTTTTACCTACAGTTGATAAATTGTAATACTCTCATTACAAATTATATAGAGATTCAAATATAGTACATACTTTGCAGAACAAAGTAGGGAAAAGACTAGAAACTATTAAAATATGGTGGTCAGGCCTCACCAAGAAGGTAGGCAAACTGAACAAAGACTCCAAAGGGGCCTAGGCAGAAGCCTTGTATCTGAAGGTAATGGCCTTCCAAGCAAAGGAAACAGCAAATAAAAAGAGCCTGAGGTGGGCATGGAGTGTTTGTGGGAGGAAAACAAGGCCAACAGCTGGAGCAGAGTACGTGAAGAAAGTCAAAGATAAACGCCAACCAAGTATTACATGGGGAAGGGGATTCAGAGAATGTAGTACTTTGTAGGCCACTGCAAAGGTTTTGATTGTTACTCTGAGTAAGATGGAAAACATTTGAGGGGCGCCTGGGTGGCTCAGTGGGTTAAAGCTTCTGCCTTTGGCTCAGGTCGTGATCTCAGGGTCCTGGGATCGAGCCCCACATCTGGCTCTCTGCTCAGCGGGGAGCCTGCTTCCTCCTCTCTCTCTGCCTGCCTCTCTGCTTGCTTGTGATCTCTCTCTCTGTCAAATAAATAAATAAAATCTTAAAAAAAAAAAAGATGGAAAACATTTCAAAGACTTTTGACCTGACTTATATTTTAAGTGTCACGGGCCACTGTGTTAAGACTGGAGAACAAGGGTAGAAGCAGGAGAGTACGACCAATAACGCAGTCTAGAGAGGGTGGCCTGGAATAGGTGGTAGTGGTTACAGTGTTAGATTCTGGATGCAATACTTTGAAGGCAGCCAATTGGTGCTGAGGGATCATGCGTGAGGTTTAAGAAAAAAAATGCAAAGGTTATTTTATCAGCACTTAATGACTTATATAACATTTAAAAATACTTGTATTTTTCACTTTTTTCACTTTCACTTTGGAGTTGATTTCACTTTTAGAAGGCTCAAAGCATTTTTACCTGCTAGGTATGAGACCTTACGGCCAAAGTAACAAAAACAAGCACCTATGATGCAAGTGTTCCTTATCTCCAGCATGGCAGTCTTCATGCAGATTTATTATGCATTTGTCAAAATTAACTGAAATTAAAATGGGTGCAGTATATTGTATGTAAATTTTATCTCCATAAATCTAGTCTCCATCTAAAAACTTTTTCCAAAAAAAAAAAAAAAAAAAACCTTTCAAGGGCTCCTGGGTGGCTCAGCAGGTTGAAGCCTCTGCCTTCGGCTCAGGTCATGATACCAGGGTCCTGGGATCAAGCTCTGAGTAGGGCTCTCTGCTCGGCGGGGAGCCTGCTTCCCTCTCTCTCTCTCTCTCTCTCTCTCTCTGCCTACTTGTGATCTCTTTCTCTCTGTCAGATGAATGGATAAAATCTTTAAAAAAAAAAAAAAACAAACAACTTTCAAATAAGATTTATCTCTACCACTCAAAATATGCATGCATTCTGCTTTTCTTTTTCATTTTTTCCTCCACGCTTTTAAATCACTCTTTTTTTTACTACATTTACTGCTTATAACTATTCCTCCATTGCAGATTTATCCCAACAGAAAACAAATTATTTCACCCGGTATAGATATAGTGGCTAACCCCATCACGAAACTGTACCAAATTTCTGAATGGTAAGAGGTAAATAAATCAACAGATTCTCCTTAGTAAATGAGTATACAACTCATTCACCAAATATCTAGCTCCAACTTTGTGTCAGGTTCTTTTCTAAGCATTGGTTTTATTAGCTCTGAAAGAGCAAATTTTAAGATATTATATAGTTACACAGCCAGCCCAGTAGCTCTACACTGATCATGACTGTACAATGCATTGTTCACCTCTGTTTATAGCCTGCAGGGTACAACGGAATGACATATCTGCCTCAGCCTAAGCAATGCAAACCCTTCAAAACATCCTTTCTCAAACTGAATTTCTACAGAAGTAGAGTCTTCAGGAACTAATACTAAGAAAAAGTGTTCCATGTCTCAAGAATGGGATATGCTTGATTAACAAAAAATTTCTTTTGCACGAAAACTTTTCAGAGGTGTGAAAATATTCAAGTCTCCAAAAAGGGAACTGATCTTTTTCTGAGATTTCCACTTAGCTGTTTTACCAACTTTGATGATTAAAAAACAGTATTACCTACGGAGAAAAATTAGTGGCAGACTGGAGCTGAGGTGGGAACAGGGACTGATGTGCAAACAGGAAAGAGGAATCCTTTTTGGGGTAACAGTTGCACAACTCCGAACATTTACCAAAAAATCATCAAATTACACATTACAAAGAGTGTATTTTGCGTGTGAATTACAACTTAATAAAGTTGTCTTTAAAAATAAGCAATACCAATTTAGGACAATTTCAGGCTAAATCCAATTAAGACCTGTAGATCAGACTATATTGCATCAGTATTAATTTCCTGATTTTGTTCACTGTACTGCTGTTAAATATGAAAATGTCTTTATTCTGGGAAATACACCTTGAAGTGTTTAAGAGCTAAGGGACATCTCATCTGCAGCTTACTAGTAAAACATTTCAGAAGAAAACTATGAAGAAAAAGGATAAAGCAAATATGTGAAATGTTATCATTTGGGGAATCTGGATAAAAGGTACTTGAGAATTCTTTCTACTATTCTTGGAACTTTTTTGAAGTTTCAAATTGTACTAAATAAGTTTTTAAAAGTAGTATCAATAATTCTCGTGGTGTAGGGGCTCCTGGGTGGCTCAGTGGGTTGAGGCCTCTGCTTCGGCTCAGGTCATGATCTCAGGGTTCTGGGATGGAGCCCCACATCAGGCTCTCAGCTTGGCAGAGGGCCTGCTTCCCCTCTCTCTCTGCCTGCCTCTCTGCCTACTGGTGATCTCTCTTCTGTCAAAAAAATAAATAAAATCTTAAAAAATAATAATAATTCTGGTGGTGTAAATACTATGTTCTTTTTCTTTTCTGAAGTTTCAAAATTCAAAAAAAGGGCAGAAAAAAGCTATTCAAAAACTTTAGGGGGAATCAATCGAAATCCTTTTAGGAATGGCAGTGGTAGTTGCCAGAAAAGACTATCAAAATTAAAATACACAGAATGTTTTTGTAAGACACTGAATGACTCAATGACTACTTTTGGTCCCAAAGTTACAAAATAATCAACATATTTTTTTCTTTAAACCATACGTAAATGAGAAGTATACAGCTAATCTGTGACCCAAAAAGTTACTTGAAAATTCCAAACTTATAATAGATCTGAAGCAGTTACCAATGTTAAAATGAACTCATCTTATTTTAAAAACATATTTAAAGCCTTACCACAGTGGAATAAAAAGATACCAAACCACAAAATAAAAACACTTAACCCAAACTATTATTAATATATGGTGCCTTTTTGTAACACTGGAACAATAAAAACATTTTCTTCCTAGAAGTGCTTTGGAACCATACCTAAATAAATCAATCAGGGAGAAATCCTACTTTGGAGATCCCAAATGGAAATTGGATAACCCCAAGGAGATGAATTTTTTTTTAAGTAGGCTCCACACCAAGTGTGGTGCTCAACATAGGACTTGAACTCAGAACCCTGAGATCAAGACCTGAGCTGAGGTCAAGAGTTGGATGGCTCAGGGAACTTGGGTGGCTCAGTTGGATAAGCGTCTGACTCTAGATAACACCTCATGATCTCAAGTCTTGAGACTGAGCCCCCTGACGGATTCCGCACTCAAATGGGACTCTCAGCAAGGAGTCTGAGAGTTTCTCTCTCAAATAAATAAATAAATAAATAAATCTTTTAAAAAAAAAGGGGTTGTGCACTTAACTGACTGGGCTGCCCAGGTACCCCAAGATCAATTATTTAGTAAAAATATAAACATTTTAATTTATTTCTGTTCATAAAAGACTTTGACATACATTATCTGACTCTCCCAAATTACTTGGTCTAGATATATTATTCTTTTACAGATGAAGAAGCTAACCTGTCCAAAGGAAAACAATAAGTGGGTGGGGACTCCAAAGTTCCCACTATCCTGAAATTACCAATCCAAAGGCTGTTTTCACTGTATCACAATGCCTCTTTCTAGTAACAGCATACCAAGAAATAACTTACTAAGGGTTAACTTTTTTTTATTTATAAAAGTTTATTCAGAGTACACTAGAAAAATTTTAAGAGTCTGGGCTTAGGCTCTTAAATAACAATATCAGTTAATGTGGACTAAACACTATGTTACTTAGACATTGCACTAAGGATTTTACGTATGTTTTCCTCAATCCCCAATCACAATAACCTATGAAGTGGATACTATTCTAATCCTCAATTTTCAGATGAAGAAAACCAAGACTTCAAAAAAAGTTAAGTTAATTAGAATAGTCTACTCTCTGCTCGAATCATGAGGAACCGATTATCAATTGGATGCCTTTCAAGGCCTCTAAAGGTTTTTGGAAGTCTTTTAAAAGTTAAAGTCCCCAAAACAACATAAAAATTGTCTACTGCCAACTACCTAATTCAGGATACTTCACACTACAGCAGTCTGGTACAAGTCCAATCTCTTCCCTCCTTTCGTCTGCTCCACTCTGCCCAGTATCAAAATGGCTTTTCCATGGCAATACAAACCCACATTACATAACTTCAAAATAATCTTCATTTCCAGGGATCTACTTCGAAAAACGTATTTTAAAAAAGTACTGAAGACCAAAGAAGAGTAAGAAACAAGTAGCTCATTTTAATGCGGAACTTGGTCATAGCCTAGAATGAATGGGAATAGTTTACTGCAACCTCCAAAGGAAGAAGGGGGCAGGACCACAATACCCATGACAATCTTAAACAAGAGAACCAGGGGGGTGCTAAAAAAGGTGGGCATTAGCTGAATTCGGGTTGGGGGAGTGAGGGAGTCCACTCGGTGGCGGGCTCTGGATGACGAAATAGGAAAGGAAAGGAATCCGTTGGTGACCGGCACCTCGCTAAAAAGGGTGGGTGCTCGATGGCTCGTAAGCAGAGCCTGGGGCAGGAGTGTCCTAGGCCCAGAAAATCTACAGTCGGCCTTCGCAAGCTCGGGTTAGAAAGGGGCCTCAGAGAAGTGCTCCGAAGGGGCCGACCGATCATTTTGTGGCAAACGTGGAGCCCAGAACGCGCCGAGGCGATTCACTCTGTTGCGGACCGTGGAAAGGAAAAGGAAAGTGGGCGACAATGCAAGGAGGAAAGCTCTGGCAGTAGGTCCGGCCTCCACGGGCTCCTGCTGGGCCCGCTGGTTTTCGAGGCCTTAGAGAAGTGGAGAAACCCAAGCCTCGCCCCCGTCCCCTCCCCCACCCCAACCCCCCCAATACCCCCAATCCCACCCCGGTCCTTTCGCAGCCTCCCTGGCTTCCCCCCTCCCGCAACCGAGGTACCCGGTTTCCCAGTTCCCACACGCGTCCAGAAGCGTGAACTCACCCGCCGCTGAGGAAACGGTGCGGTCTTCGCGGTGTTCCGGGCTCCAGGTTACGAGTGGGCTCCACCGGTTCAAGGTTTCTGCGCGCCGCTCACCGGGAGTCTGGTTCGGAAGCGCCTACTCGCACAGGCCGCAAACACAGCCGCGCTGCGCGGGGAGCTTCTGGAGGTCTTCCTCTTGCCCAGCGTGCACTGCGGCCGGGGAGAGTGAAGAGGAGAATCATAGAGAAGAACACGTATAGATAGTCTTCTCTTTTGGCTCTGAATCACCACGCAGAGACGCATAACCATAGAGAAGGAGCGCCTCGTGGGGACTAGAAAGGCTCGAGCTGTAAATTACGACCCACCCTGCCATTTTTGATTGGAGCCGATTGAATCTTATGACTACGAGACGCCATCTTGAGGTCAAGGTTCTGCTGCGCACGGCGCAAAGGCTGTTAGAGAATGTCTTACTTTTTGTAGTATGTGTCTCGGGGTTTATAGCCTTGCCGCGTGGCTCATTGAGGTTCAGTGTGCTCCCGACGGGGCGTCACCTAACACCTCCGGGGAAACTGCGAGTGCTGAACTTTCCCTGGAAAACAGCTACCCTTGATACCGAAAAATAACTGGCAAAGGGCGTGGTGGTTTCAAGTGCACGCGCACACCCCTTGTGCGCGCTGGTAGGACTGAAGAAGTGGCTAAAGATACTTGAAATGCCTAAAACGGCTTGTAAAAACATCTAACGTAACTTTCATCCTGTAATGTAAAGGTGCTGAAAAGAACACTTATGAGATTAACGGAAATAAAACTAGATTAATGGAAATAAATGAAACTAATCATAAATGATTCTTCAATTTATGAACATTTATGAGCAGTATCTTTTCACAGGCCTTTGTTTCCCGGCTCTTGCTTCTCAAAAAGCTTATTTATGCAATATAAATTTATTGTCTTCCCTGAGTGCCTGGTGCTAAGTGCTGGGAGTATGAAGGAAAATGCAAGTGAGATTTCACCATTGTTTGGGAAGAGCTGCAAACAACGCGGAACAGATGATAAACTGACCATTGTGCATAAAATTGAAACATACAGCCTTTCCTTATCTGCTTTTCCTACTGAATTTTACTCTATAGCACTTACCACTACTTACTGTACTATGTATTCTTAATTATTCTATGGTTTGTCTTTCCCTACCCCACTAGAATGTAAATTTCTAGGGATTGTCTCTTTTGTTCACTGCTGTATCCCAGTGCCTAAAACAAGGCCTGGTACACAGCAAATGCTCAATAAATAATTGTTGAATGAAAGAAATCATTATGTGTGAGTATCAACAGAACATAAAATGTGGTGGGAGATAATGAGAAAGGCCGTACCATTACTATCATTTGTAAAATTTACATCCACCTGTATTTCTTATTAAGTTTCCTTACCATTAAGTAGGGCTAATAATATCTATTCTATTCCCTAGAGCTATAGCAAGAATTAAATTAACTAATGCATGTGAAAGTACTTTGTTCAGTAAAGTGCTAGTCAAACGCTAGTTACATTTTTCAAATAACAGATTATGAGAGCACCTGGGTGGCTCAGTTGGTAAAGCGTCTGCCTTCTGTTCAGGTTATGATCCCAGGGTTCTGGGATTGAGCCCCCACATTGGGCTCCCTACTCAGTGGGGAGCCTACTTCTCCCTCTGCCTCTGCCAGTCCCCTGCTTGTGTTCTCTCTCTTGCTTTCTGTCAAATAAATAAACAAAATCTTTAAAAAAGCAGATTATGCCCTTTTCTACAACTACAGGCATGAACAGAAATCCTTTCAAATTACTCTATCCCTTTTTAGAAACATTGTATACAAATTCATGTATTACTTTTATTTAAAAAAAAAAAGAGTTGTCTTTATCAAGTTTGCTAGCTTTTTTGTAGTAGATATTTGTTGCTTACATTGACCCTGCATACATTACCCTGCCTTTGGTACTGGCACTCCAAATTTCTTAAATGATCCTTCCACTACTCTAGATCTTTTTAGTTTAGATTCCTAACCCTAGCCAGACCCTTTAGGACACAGGATAAAGTTATAACCTAATCAGAGCCTGGTAATTGAGTTCTTATGTTGTACCAGGCACTATTTTAAGTATTTTGCAAATATCAACAACTTTAAACCTCACAGCAACCCACCAAAGTAGGAACAGTTGTGGTGTAGATGAAGAAACTAAGGCTTAGAAAGGTTGAATAAGGGGCGCCCAGGTGGCTCAGTCGCTTAAGTGTCTTCTTTCCTGCTTTTGGCTTCCTGCTCAGCAGGGATTTCCCTTTGCCATGCCCCCCCTGCTTGTGCACTCAGGCTCTCTCTCTCTCATCAAATAAATAAATAAAAATCTAAAAAAAAAAAAGTTGAACAAATTGCCCGAAGTTATAAGAACGGTGTTGGAGCCAATCTGGTTCCTGATTCCATGATCAACTATTACACTCTGCTGCTTCATCTAGCAAGAATAATGCTAAGAGGGGTTGAGGGAGGGAACTCTTTTCATTTAAAAATGGGAGGATTTAAACTTAGAACTAGTGGAGATAAGAATGAAACAATCACATAAGAAAGCTGAGCTAAGAGAAGGTGAGAGATTTTTTTTTTAAGATACCGTTTATTTATTTGACAGAGAGAGATAGCGAGAGAGGGAATACAAGCAGGAGGACTGGGAGAAGGAGAAGGAAGTGGGCTTCCTGCTGGGCAGGGAGCCTAATGGGGGACTTGATCCCAGGACACTGGGATCATGATCTGAGCCAAAGGCAGACGCTTAACAACTGAGTCACCCAGGCATCCCAAGAAGGTAAGAGATTTTTTGACAGTATAATTTGAGAACACAGATTCAGCCATTCTTTTTTTTTTTTTTTTTTTTTTAAGATTCTCAGGGGCGCCTGGGTGACTCAGATGGTTAGGCATCTGCCTTTGGCTCAGGTCCTGATCCCAGGACCCTGGGATTGAGCCCCTCATAGAGGGGTCCCCTGCTTGGCTGGAGCCTACTTCTCTCTCTCACTCTATACTGTTCCCCTGCTTATGCTCTCTCTTTCTGTCAAATAAATAAAATCTTTTTAAAAGAAATAAGATAACAAAAAATAATAAATTTTAAAAATATTTACAGAGAGAGCACGAGCCCCTGCATGACAGTAAGTGAGGGAGGGGCTGAGGGAGAGGATCAGCCAGCTGACTACCCCCTGCTGAGTGCATAGCCCAATCCAACCAGGGTTCTATCTCATGCTCCATGAGATCTTGACCTAAACCAAAGCCAAGAGCTGGAGGCTTAACCAACTGAGCCACCCAGGCACTGCAAGATTTGGCCATTCGCGAAGCCATTATGTTTCTAGACTTCTCAGTATGTAAGCAAATATATTCCTTTTCCTAAATCAGCTTGAATTGAGTTTTCTATCCCTTCAACAGAAAGAGTCCTGAACAATACACCTGTATGTCACTTGTAGAGGTAGGTTAAGCCACTCACCTGCGGTAACAGGCATCCCCCTTCTGAGAAGTTTTTCCTCACAGGCCCTTGCTGAGGAAAGCGGCTGTAGATAATTTCGACACTGGTGGCCACATTATGTGCATTTTGACCTATTCCAATGGCCACATCTGGTCAGCAGCAGAGCATGTGACCTGTGAGAAGAACATTGTTTAGTTGGCCCGTGCAGATCCTGTCAAGAACTTAAACCAGAGATGTAGAGGATTCAGTTAATTGATAGCAAAAGAGAAATGCAGTGATGGGGGTTAATGTGGGTGAGTCATAGGAAAAACAGAAGGTCGCTAGAATAGGCACCTTTGTTCCCCAGATCGGGAGGAGGAAATTACTGGAATTCTTATCAAGAACCTGAGCTGTCATCAGAACTGCTGGATTTAAGGCAATATCCTGATGAATATCTAGTCTCCCTGAGACCCAACCATGTAGCCTCAGTTCCTGCTTCATCATTCCAGGACATATGCTGCTGGATGATAGTCTTTTTCTCACATAGTCTCCCTACTAGACACTGAGTTCTTTCAAGGAAGGGAGCATGTGTTTATTCACCTTTATTTTTATTTCTTTAATTTACCTTTATTTATTTATTTATCTATTTGTTTATTTATTTATTTATTTATTTGGAGAGAGAGAGGGAGAGAGAGAGAGCACAAGCAGGAGGAGTAGCAGAACGAGAGGGAGAAGGCGGCTCCCCACTGAGCAGGGAGCCCAATGTGGGCCTGGATCCCAGGACCTTGGGATCATGACCTGAGCTGAAGGCAACCGATTAAGGACTGAGCCACCCAGGTGCCCTGAATAAATAAAATCTTTAAAAAATAAAATAAAATAAAATAAAATTTAAGGAGTCTGGTAACACAAAGATATAGAATAACAGGAACACTTAGGCATTTTTAGTAGAAGTGTGTATTGGTACAACTACTTTGGCATAACCTAGAAAAATAAAGCATGTGCTTTCCCTGTGACCCAGCGGCCCACTCCTACTGTTGTGTGAGAAACCTTTGCATGCATGCACCAGGACTATATTCAAGAATGTTTTTAACACCATGGTTCATAAAAGAAAAAAAAAATATTGGAAATTACTCAAATGTCTGGCAGGATGATAAACATATTTACAATGAGTCACATATGAGCATTACATAAAAATAGAATGAATAATTCAATTTTACAGTGGCACACATGAGATGCTGAACAACAACAAAAAGAAACAAGCCAGAAGTCTATATTGTATGACACTATTGTAAAGATTAAAAATTGGCATAAACTAAAAAAAAAAAAACTGGCATAAGTAATAATCTATTGTTTAAATAAACAAATATGTGTGGTAAAAATATATCTTTAAAAAAAAACAAAGGAACTGAGGAGCTTGGTGGCTCAGTCAGTTAAGCATCTGACTCTTGGTTTCAGTGCAGGTCATAATCTCAGGATCCTGGGATGGAGCCTTGCATCAGGTTCCTGGCTTAACAGTGAGTTGGCTTGTGGATTCTTTCCTTCTCCCTCTGCCCCTTCCCCACTCCTGCACCAGCACTCTCTCTGTCTCTTCCTAAAAATAAATAAATTTAAAAACAAAGGAATTATTTTTTTTAATTTTATTTATTTACTTGACAGAGGGGAGAGAGATCACAAGTAGGCAGAAGCAGGCAGAGAGAGAAGGGTAAGCAGGCTCCCTGCTGAGTGGAGAGCCCGATGCAGGGTCAATCCCAGGACCCTGAGATCATGACCTGAGCAGAAGGCAGAAGCTTTAACCCACTGAGCCACCCAGGTGCCGCCAAAACAAAGGAATTATTAATTGAAAATTCAGGGTAATAGTTACCTCCTAGAGTTATTATTTCCCTTTCGGAGGGAGGAAAGGTGATGAGAAACAGAACATACATGTAGCCTCAATCATTTTGGTAATGTTCTGGTTTGCAAACTCAGTGGTAGGTGTACCAGTTTTCATTTTATTATGTTTCATAATTTTTTTTAAATATTTTATTTATTCATTTGAGAGAGAGAGAGGCAGACAAGACAATCAGGAGGAAAGGCAGAGAGAGAGGGAGAAGCAGTCTCTCTGCTGAGCTGGGAGCCATGGAGCACAATCCCAGGACCGGGAATTCATGACCTGAGCTGAAGGCAGATGCCCAACCATCTGAGCCACCCAGGAGCCCCTATGCTTCATAATTACATATGCATTACATATATTTTCAATGTAGTAAATATTACAAAATTTTAAATTAAAAAATAAATTATGCAATGACATCTATATATGTAGATGTCATTTAAGTTTGCTTTTTAGAATTTTACATAAATGGAATCATTCAATTTTCTTTTTCTTTTTTAAGATTTATTTTTTTAAGAACATGATATTTTAAAGATTTCTAAAAATTTATTTATTTGTCAGAGAGAGAAGAGCACAAGCAGGGCGAGTGGCAGACAGAGGGAGAGGGAGAAGCAGGCTCCCCACTGAGAGGGAGCCTGATTTGATACTTGATCCCTGGACCCCAGGATTACAACCTGAGCCGAAGGCAGACTCTCAACGGACTGAGCCACCCAGACGTCCCATCTTTTTTAAGATTTATTTGTTTATTTGGGAGAGGAGGGGCAGAAGGAGAAGGAGAGGGAGAGAGAATCTCCAGCAGACTCCCAGCGGAGCAAGGAGACTGACAGGGCTTGATCCCACAATTCAGAGACCATGACCGAGCCAAAATCAAGAGTTGGACATTCGACTGACTGAGCCACTCAGGTGACCCTGGAGTTACTGAATTTTCTTTCTTTGTTTTTTTTTTTTTAAAGATTTTATTTATTTATTTGAGAGAGAGCACAGGCAAGGAAGGGTCAGAGGAAGAGGGAGAAGCAGACTTCCCACTGAGCAGTGGACCCAATGTGGGACTCAATCCCAGGATCCTGAGATCATGACCTGAGCTGAAGGCTGACACAACCGACTGAGCCACCCAGGCGCCCCAGAGTTATTAAATTTTCACTCATGAATAGGGCGAGGGGTTTTTGATACATAAAATCAGTACGTAGAAATGTACCTAATTTTAAAGACTGAAATACCTCTTTTTTTTTAAGTTTATTAATTTTTTTCAGTAATCTCTACACCCAACAAGTGGCTCAAATTCACAACCCGGAGATGAAGAGCCCACTGAGCTAGTCACGTGCCCATGAGCTACCTCATTTTAAAAATTGCTACATTGCATTTCATAATTTGGTTGTGTCATAGTGTATGGAAATAGAAAGTTTTCAGAAGCAAGTAACAGAGGACCCAACTCAAACTGGCTTAAACAGTAAGGAAATGTTTTGGCTTATCCGGCAGAGGGATACCCTCCAGGATTGGGTGATCCAGAGGCTCGGTAATTTTTTGTTTTTCTAAAGATTTATTTATTTATTTGACAGAGAGAGAGAAAGAGCGATCACAAGTAGGCAGAGAGGCAGGCAGAGAGAGATGGAGAAGCAGGCTCCCTACTGAGCAGAGAGCCCGATGTGGGGGTTCGATCCCAGGACCCTGAGATCATGACCTGAGCCAAAGGCAGAGGCTTTAACCCACTGAGCCACCCAGGCATCCCAGGCTCAGTAATTTTATCAAGAACAAGGTTCTTCCTGAGGCACCTGGGTGGCTCAGTGCTTGAGCTTGTGACTTCGACTTAATCTCCTGGGATTGGCCCCATGTCAGGGCCTGCACTCAGCCAGGAGTCCGCTTCTGCTTCTCCCTCTCCCTCTGCCCCTCCCCCTGCTCATGCGCTCGTGTGTGCGCTCTCTCTCTCTCTCACATAAATAAAATCTGAAAAAAAAAAAAACAGAAAAAAAAGAAGGGGTGCTGGGTGGTTCCGTTGGTTAAGCATCTGCCTTTGGCTTGTGTCATGATCCCAGGGATCCCCCACTCCCCCTGCTTGTGTTCCTTCCCTCGCTGTCTCTCTCTCTGTCAAATAAATAAATAAAATCTTAAAAAAAAAAAATAAAAGTGCCCAGGGAATAGCCCAGTGCAGGTACTTTGTAGGAAACTGGCTAATAATGGAAGGGAACTCAGGTGGTCTAGGCTACAGGTACAGATCTGGGAATAGATAGTTGTTGAAGCCCCAAGAGTAGATGATGCCAGCTGTGGAATCACTTACAGTAAGGAGAAAAAGGCCTTCGGAAAACCAGCATTTTAAGACATGAGTGTAAGAAAAGGACCCTCCTAAGGAGATTAAGCAAGAGGAAGCAGAGTGGTAGGAGGAAGACGGTGGGACACACAAGCCAAGGAAAGATTTGTCAAAGAGCAGTGGTGTTCTACTTTGTTAAAATTGTTAAAACTTGTTTTTGTTGTTAATTTTGTTGTTTTAATTTTGTTAAAATTGTTAAAGACAATTTTAAAAAGTTGTTTAAATTTTTTTAAAGATTTTATTTATTTATTTGACAGAGAGGAGAGAGATCACAAGTAGGAAGAGAGGGAGGCAGAGAGAGAGCGGGAAGCAGGCTCCCTGCTGAGCAGAGAGCCCGATGTGGGGCTCGATCCCAGGACCCTGAGATCATGACCTGAGCCAAAGGCAGAGGCTTTAACCCACTGAGCCACCCAGGCGCCCCTAAAAAAATTGTTTAAATGTGAATAAAATCAAGGGGTGCCTGGGTGGCTCAGTCAGTTAAATGTTGGACTGGATCTCAGCTCAGGTCCTGATCTCAGGGTCCTGAGTTCAAGCCCCACACTGGGCTCCACCCTGGGCTTGCCTACTTAAAATAAATAAGTAAAAATCTAAATATATGTACAAAATGGGAACGAATGTCTGTAAATTAGGAAATTAATAAATAAACTCTACAGTGGGCGATGGTTGCCTTCTCAGTATCTGTTTCCCTCTTCTTCCTTTCTTTTTTTTTTAAAGGTTTTATTTATTTATTTGACAGAGAGAGACAAAGCAAGAGAGGGAACACAAGCAGGGGGAGTGGGAGAGGGAGAAGCAGGCTCCCCATGGAGCAGGGAGCCCAATGCGGGGCTCAATCCCAAAACCCAGAATCCAGGGATCATGACCTGAGCTGAAGGCAGATGCTTAATGACTGAGCCACCCAGGCACCCCTCCCTGGGCACTTCAAACCCAACATGGGTAAAACTACACTTATTATTGTCAGCCACTTTTTATTTGTTTAAGTAAAATCACATAAAAGTCACCATTTTAAACATTTTTAAAGTGTACAATTTGGTGGCTCTCAGTACATTAACAGTATTGTGTTATTAACAAACACCACTATCCAGGACATTTCCATCACCCCACGTGGAAATTTCCTAGACATTGGGTGGTCACTCCTTGTGACCCACTGGCAACCACTAATTAGCTTTCTGTCTCTATAGATTTGCCTCTTAAGGGCACTTCCTATACATGGAATCACAGAATATGCGGCCTTGGGTGTGTGGTTCTTTCGTTTAGCAGGTTTTCAAAGTCCATCCGTTGGATACCACGTGACGGTACTTCCTTCCTTGTTAGGCTGAATAATATGCTACATTTTATTTATCCATTCATCAATGGATGGACATTTGGGTTGTGTCCACCATGAATAATGGTACTACGTACACATGACGCATGTGTACAAGTTTTTTTTTTTTTTAAGATTTTATTTATTTATTTCAGAGAGAAAGAGAGAGTATCCTTGAGAGAGACCATGAGCCAGGGGAGGGGGAAGGAACAGAGGGAGAGGGAGAAGCGGGCGCTCCGGGATCATGACCTGAGCTGAAGGCAGATGCGTAACCGTCTGAGCCACCCAGGCGCCCCCGTGTACAAGTTTTTGTTCGAACATGTTCTCAATTCTCGGCTATATCACTAGAAATAGAACTGTGGGATCATATGGTAGTTCTATGTTTAACTTTTTAAGGAAATGCCAAACTGTTTTCCATAGCAGCTGCACCATTTTACATTCCCACCAGCAAAGTCTGAGGATTCTCTTTGTCTACATCATTGCCAATACTTGTTATTCTTTGGGGTTTTTTTGCTAATTATACCTTTCCTAGTGGATGTGAAGTGATATCTCATTAGGGTTTTGATTAGTATTTCTCTAATGACTAATGATGTTGAGCACCTTTTCATGGGTTTGCTGGCCATTTGTAAATCCGCTTTGGAGAAATATCTATTTAAATTCCTGTTTCTAGGGGTGCCTGGGTGGCTCAGTGAGTTAAAGCCTCTGCCTTCGGCTCAGGTCATGATCTCAGGGTCCTGGGATCAAGCCCCGCATCGGGCTCTCTGCTTGGCAGGGAGCCTGCTTCCCCCTCTCTCTCTCTGCCTGCCTCTCTCTCTACTTGTGATCTCTCTCCTCTGTCAAATAAATAAATAATAAAATCTTTTTAAAAAATAAAATAAATTCCCATTTTTAATTGGATTTTTATTTATTTTTATTTATTTATTTATTTAATTTGATTTTTATTATTGTGCTTTAAGAATTCTTTATATATTCTGAATATTATCTCTGTTCAGATATTTGTTTTACAAATATTTTTCCCTCCTGTAGATTGCTTTTTCCCTCTTTTCATACTGTCTTGACTCATAGAAGTTCTTAATTTTGATAAAGTCCAATGCACTTATTTTTTTCTTTGCTTGTGCTTTTGATATCACATTTAAGAAACTGTAAAAAAAAAAAACAACTGTTGCCTAATCTAAGGTATCTTAGTCTGTTCAAACAGTATGGCGGTTCCCCTAAAATTAAAAGTAGAACTACTGGCAGGCCTGGGTGGCTCAGTCAATTAAATGTCCACCTCTTGATTTTGGGTCAGGTCATGATCACAGGGTCATGATCCAGCCCCGTGTAGGGCTCCATGCTCAGCACAGGGTCTGCTTGAAATTCTCTCTTCCTGTCCCTCTGCCTGTCCCTGGCTCCTGTTCTTTCTCTAAATAAACAAACAAACAAACAAACAAACAAACAAACATTCTTTGGCTTAAAATCTAATTAGATCTTCTTGTTGGACAGTCTCTTTAAGTATGATATAGTATCCTTCTTCATCTCTTATTATATTCAATAAGTAAATAAATAAATCAGAATAGAACTGCCATACAATCCTTGGGGCGCCTGGGTGGCTCAGTGGGTTAAGGCCTCTGCCTTCAGCTCAGGTCATGATCTCGGGGTCCTGGGATCGAGCCCCACATTGGGCTCTCCGCTCGGCCGGGGAGCCTGCTTCCTCCTCTCTCTCTGCCTGCTTCTCTGCCTACTTGTGATCTCTCTCTGTCAAATAAATAAATGAAATCTTAAAAAAAAAAAAAGAACTACCATACAATCCAGTAATTCTACTTCTGGATATTTATCTGAAGAAAATGAAAAATGCTAACTTGAAAACATATATGTACCGCTATGTTCACTGAAGCATTATTTATAATAGCCAACATATGGAAATAACCTACATACCATTAATGGATGAATGGGTAAAGAAAGGGTGGTATTTACACACAATGGAGTATTATTCACCCATTAAACAGAGTGAAATCTTGCCATTAGCACAACATGGATGGACCTTGAGGGCATTATGCTAAGTGAAATAAAAAATACTGTGTAGTCTCACTTCTGTGTGGAACCAAAAAAACCCTACAAAACTGATAGATATAAAGAAGAGATTGGTGGTTCTCTGAGGTGAAGGAGGGGCGTGTAAAATGGATGAAGGAAGTAAAAAAGTACAAATTTCCGGTTATAAATTAAATGTCAAGAGGATGTAATGTACTACATAATGACTATAGTTAATAATACTGTACTATACATTTGAAAGTTTCTAAGAGAGTAAATCTTAAAAGTTCTCATCATGAGAAAAAAAGTTTTGTAACTATGTATGGTGATGGATGTTAATTAGACATATTGCAGCGATCATTTCACAATGTATATGAACACCTGACATAAATATAATGTCACATGCCAATTATGCCTCAATAAAATAAAGTAAGTTGGAAAGTGTTCCTTTCTCTTCTGTTTCTGGAAGAATTTGTGTAGAATTGTATTACTTTTTTTCAATAAATGTTTAATAGAATTCACCAGCAAAGTCAGAATTGTCTTTCTAGGAAAGTTTTAAAATAAAATTCAAGGGCACCTGGTGGCTCAGTCCGTTGGGTGTCTACCTTTGGTTCAGGTCAAGATCCCAAGTCCTGGGGGCGCCTGGGTGGCTCGGTCGTTAAGCGTCTGCCTTTGGCTTGGGTCATGATCCCAGAGTACAGGGATTGAGCCCCGCGTTGGGCTCCCTGCTCTGCGGGAAGCCTGCTTCTCCCTCTCTCCTTCCTCCTGCTTGTGTACCCTCTCTCACTGTGTCTCTCTCTGTCAAATAAATAAATAAAATCTTTAAAAAAAAAAAAAAGATCCCAAGTCCTGGGATTGAGTCCCACATCAGCTTCCTGCTCAGTGGGGAGCCTGCTTCTGCCTGCCATTCTGCCTGCTTGTGTTCTCTTTCTCTCTCTCCCTCTCTGTCAAATAAATAAATAAATAAATAAAACAAAAACCTAAAACTCAACTTAATAGATCTATAGATATCCTGAGTTCTTGCTGAGAAATTTTCTCTTCCTTTGTATTTCTCCCTATGAATTCTAGTCCCTACTAACCTCTCCATACTCTGTTTTCTTTCTTTTTTTTTTTTTTTTGTTTTTTAACCTCTCCATACTCTGAACTGTGTCCCTCACGCTCTCTTTTTTTAAGATTTTATTTTTAAGTAATCTCTATACACAATGTGTGGCTTAAACTCACAACCCCAAGATCGAGAGTCACATGCTCTACTGACTGAGCCATCCAGGCACCCCTGAACTTTGTCTCTTTAACTAAGTGAAACTGCTAGGATCAGCTTGGGTTTTCACTCCCTGCACTGCACCTGGAAACTCTCTCCAGGTAGTAACACTGTCAATGGGCAATTATAGGGCTCACCTCACTTGTTTCTTTTTTTTCACACATTAATATCTTCTGCTGCTTGTTGTCTCAAAATCATCGTTTCATATATTTTGTCTAGCTTTCTAGCTGCTTAATGTATGAGAGTTCCTATTACTCCACTGAATTTTTTTGAACATTTTAGTTATTTATTTGACAGAGAGAGAGATCACAAGTAGGCAGAGAGGCAGGCAGAGAAAGAGGGGGAAGCAGGCTCTCCACTGAGCAGAGAGCCCTATGCAGGGGCCAATCCCAGAACCCTGAGATCACGACCTTAGCCAAAGGCAGAGGCTTTAATCCACTGAGCCACCCAAGCGCCCTGAATTTTTTTTTAAGATTTATTTATCTATTGTGCAGGATGGTGGGGGGGCGAGGGAGGGCACAAAGCCCGAGATGGGGCTTGATAGCACGACCCTGAGATCATGACCTGAGCCGAAACCAAGAATCAGATGCTCAACCAATTAAGCTACCCACACTCCCCAGATGTCCACTGAATTTTTAAGATTACTTTTGTATTTTCTCCCTAAAAGTTCTGGCTCATCATTTTTTATTTTTTACAATTTCTTGCTAGCTTCAGCAAATAATTAAAAAATTTTTTCTATTATATAATTAATATATTTGATAATTACAATAGCTGAGCATCTCCGAGGTAAGCACATCTCACTGTTTGCTGATTCTTATTCCCAGGGCCTTGTTTTTGAGTTGTATTTAGCCTAAGTTTATCTGTGACAATACTTAGGAGCTTACGTTGAAGATTTTTTCTTCCAGAGAGGGTTTTATTTATATTTGCTGTGAGCCATAGCACACTACCAGCCTGGGATCTCTTCAATTCAAACTTAGATGCTCAGAGGGAAAAAAACGATGTTTACAAATTCCCAGTGAAGACTATTATTATCACTATTGTTAGCAGTAGCATTATCATTATTGCAGTATAGTGCACCTCGAGTTGCACACACACACTAAGACAGGTTTCTTTTTGCTCCCTTTGTTGGCAGGCAACATTTTTTTCTAGCTCACCCTTCACTCAGTCTATTGAGGCTCTAAGTTCTCTTTTTCAAGGGCTCTCTTTTACTGCCCAAGACTTAGTTTTCTATTCTGCTACATCATTACTGATTATCATGACTCTAGGATAGGGTCCTCGGCCTTTTCCATAAACTTACCTCCCTGGGAGTCTTCTTCCTTTTCTTCCTTTTCTTCCCTTCCTTCCCTTCCTTTCCTTCCTTCCTTCCTTCCTTCCTTCCTTCCTTCCTTCCTTCCTTCCTTCCTTCCTTCCTTCCTTCCCTTCTTCCTTCTTTTCTTTTTTTAACATTTGGGAATTCCTCTTATTTTCTTGCCAGTTTAGTACTGCATTTAAATGCATATTTGTGGGGACACCTCGGTGGCTCAGTCAGTTAAGCGCCTTCCTTCAGCTCAGGGTCCTGGAAACTGGGATCTGGGATCGAGTCGCCCATTGGGTTCCCTGCTTAGCAGGGGAGCCTGCTTCTCCCTCTGCCTGCTCCTCCCCTTGTTTGTGCTCTCTCCGACATATAAATAAATACAATCTTAAAAAATATATATTTGTGTAGTTTATCTAACATCTGAGTATTCTGCTGCTCAAGCCTTTTCAGAATATCAAGTCAGGCGTACTCTTAAAAATAGAAGTCTCATTCTGAATTCCAAACTGTTCCTTTTATTTATTTATTTTTTCCCATTGCTCTGGATTCATGGTCCTTGGTCAGCCCACAGGACAAATGGTTCATCGACACTTATACGACAGGCCTATCTCTAAACATAGGAGAGAGATTACATATACCGCACACTCTTAGTAGCAAATGTCTACTCTCTTCATTGTTTTTGGATGCCAGTTCCATATTCCCTGGACAGAACATCTGACTGGCACAGCTAGGGATCAGGCTGATAGAATACCAGTGGGATGGGTCAGGGCCTGCCTCTGAGGATTGATGCAGCCATTTTCAGAGAACAAGAAGGTAATTATTCACTAAGAAGATACTTTAGAAGGTCTCTATTTTGCCTTCTCTACCTACCATAGAGCTTCAAAAAGTGAATCATTCCAAATGACCTAACTGTTTTAGCCTTAGTAGTAAAAATAATGGGCAGTGTTTGAGTGTTGCCTGAATTCCTATGTTGAAAACAACTCTGGGCAATGTTTTTGGTTTCTTTTCTCAACTCATGGTATGGTTACCATGGGCCTTTTCACAGAGGAAAAGCTGTCATTTGATAAAGTCTTTCGTTCTTTATTTCTTTTCCCAATATTTATTTATTTATTTATTTATTTATTTGAGAGAGAGAGAGAGAGAGAGAGCACCAGCACAGTGAGAGGCAGAGGGAGAAGCAGACTCCCTGCCAAGCAGGGAGCCTAATGTGGGGCTGGGGCTAGGACTCTGGAATCATGACCTGAGCCAAAGCAGATGCTTAACCAACTGAGTCACCTAGGCACCCCCGATGAGGTCTTTCTCCTTTAGATCAGTTTTCTCTTCTATGAATTGTGTTGTTGGTATCACATCTAAGAACTCTTCACCCAGCCTAGGTCTTGGATCTCCTCATGTTTTCTTCTGAAAGTAGTTTTGCCTCTTATATTTAAATCTATGATCAGGGACACCTGGGTGGCTCTGTCGGTAAAGCCTCTGCCTTCGGCTCAAGTCATGATCTCAGGGTCCTGGGATCGTGCCCTATATCTGGCTCCCTGCTCCGCGGAGAGCCTGCTTCTCCCTCTTCCTCTGCCTCTCTCTTAATCTCTGTCTCTGAGATTAAGAGAATAAAAAATTAAATAAATAAATCTTAATGAATAAGTTTATGAATCTTATTATAAATAAGAATAAATAAATCTTAAAAAATAAATCCACGATCAGTTTTGAATTAATTTTTTTCTGAAGATATTATTTTTAAATAATCTCTATACCCAATGTGCAGTGTGAACTTCCAAACCTGAGATCAAGAGTCAAATACTCTACCCACCGAACCAGTCAGGTGCTCCCAGTTTTTAATTAATTTTTTTGTAATTAGGGGCACCTGGGTGGCTCAGAGGGTTAAAGCCTCTGCCTTCAGCTCAGGTCATGATCTCAGGGTCCTGGGATCAAGCCCTGCATCAGGCTCTCTCTCTGCTCAGCAAGGAGCCTGCTTCTCTGCCTACTTGTGGTCTCTCTCTCTGTCAAATAAAAAAAAGACATTAATTTTTTTGTAATTATATATGAGTTTCAGGTTCAGATTAAATTTTTTTGCCTATTTTTTTGTCCAATTGCTCTAGCACCGTCCTTCCTTTAGGATAGAGGAAAGAGTATACTACCTGTATTGAGTTGCTTTTGCACTTTTGTCAAAAATTGCTTGGGTGCATATCCAAAGCTGAGAAGCGGAGAGGGAAACGAGGTCCTGAGTGTGTTATCTGATTCTTAAATTGGGCTTTAGCTGAAACTGTAATTGCCCAGATTGTTTAGTTATGTGAGCCAGTACATTTCTTCTATTGATTAAGGCAGTTTAATTTGTGGTTTCCGTCTTAACTAATGGAAGAAAGATACAGGTCATATATTGGCCGGACTTAAATATAACCTGATGAAATATGTTATCATATTTAGAGAAAAACCGTAAGTGGAATAAGGTCAGCCATCAGCCATTTAAGTATAGATAAAGATAAAGCAAGGTGCTCTTGGCAAAATCCAGGATTGCCTCTAATTTGTTATTTTGTGGTCCAACATCCAATGTCCCTTTCTATTTGGGGGTAATCCCTCACCATGCATGCCTCCCATTCTGGAGCTTAAGAGAAAAGATCCTCCCTCTTTCTACTTTGCCTATAACCAGGCTATTGGGTATGTGATCTGTGTGAGATTAGATTCTCCTGTACACGATTTTGAATCTTGAGAGACAAATATAAAAATGCAGGAAAGTTTAGAAATCACTCACAACAGTATATATTAGTTTTCTTTTTTTTTTTAAAGATTTTATTTATCCACCTGAGAGACAGAGAAAGTGAGAGAGAGCATGAGAGGAGAGAAGGTTAGAGGAAGAAGTAGACTCCCCGTGGAGCCGGGAGCCCGATGTGGGACTCAATCCTGGAAGTGAAGGATAATGACCTGAGCCGAAGGCAGTCAGTCAACCAACTGAGCCACCCAGGTGCCCCTATATTAGTTTTCTTTTGCTGCCATAACAAAGTACCACAAATTAAATGGCTTAAGACAACATAGATTTATTATCTTATATATTTTTAAAGGTATTTTTATTAAAGCAAGGCCCTGTCCCTGGGCAGGAAGAGCCACCTTTATAGTTTTATATGTCAGAAGTTGGATACAGGGATGCCTGCGTGGCTCAGTTGGTTAAGCCGCTGCCTTCACTCAGGTCATGATCCCAGGGTCCTGGGATGGAGTCCCACATCAGGCTCCTTGCTCAGTGGGGAGCCTGCTTCTCCCTCTGCCTGCTCTGCCTGCTGCTCCCCCTGCTTGCTCTCTCTCTGACAACTAAATAAAATCTTAAAAAAAAAAAAAAAGAAGTTGGATACAAGTTTACTGGAATAAAATCCAGGTGTTGGCAAGACTGTTTTCCTTCCTGAGTCTGTAGGGGATAATTTCTTTTTTTAATTTTTATTTATCTTTTTTTAAAAGATTTTATTTATTTATTTGACAGAGAGAGACAGATCACAAGTAGGCAGAGAGGCAGGCAGAGAGAGTGGGGGAAACAGACTCCCCATTGAACAGAGAGCTCAATTCGGGGCTCCATCCCAGGACCCTGAGATCATGACCTGAGCCAGGCGCCCCTGTAAGGGATAATTTGTTTCCTTGAGTTTTCCAGCTTCTAGCTGCTCCCTCCTTCTCCCCTCACCACTGGATTTCTTGGCTCCTGGTTCCTTTTCTCCATCTTCAAAGCCAGCAATTTTGACTCTTTCTGTCATCATGTCTATGACTATGGCTGAGAAAGGCTGTCTGCTCTGTGATTAGATTAGACCCACTTGCATAACCCAAGAAACTCTTCCCATCTCAAGATTCTTAACTTTAGTCACATGGGCAAAGTCCCTTTCACCATGTAATGTAACATATCTACAGTTTCTGAGAATTAGGATGTGGATATCTTTAGGGACCATTATTCTACTTACCACCCTTGCTGTCATTGAGTGTACAGTGGTGGCAGGACCTTATAGAGTGCAGTGGAAAAGGTATTCAGTGGAGACAATGCTAATGATGGCATTCTACCCTGACCTCCCATGGTGAGAGCTTGACAGTGATTCCTAACTCCCTCCCTTGTACCTGATCAGTTTTTGAGCCCGACATTCCAAACTTCTCAACAAGTCTAAGATACCTAATAGCTATCCAATTAATTAATTTTCTTTTTAAATACAGAGTGACTTCCTGAGTTCTGTCTTCATGGGTAGCCACATCATTTCAAGGAGAAACGTAACTTTAGAATTTAGTTATTCTGGTTCCCTGGGCAAAGACCATCTCTAATAAGAGGTCTATGCATGTTAGGCTTTTACCATAAATATTCAATTGCTCTGATTACTTTTTTCTTGTTCTGATTCTATACAGACCAAGTACCATTTCAGCAGGCTTCTCCATAGGACTGTTGTCATGAGAACTATTATCATGGGAACATATATGTTAACTGTGTTAATTTTGAGCATTCCTATCTGGGTAACAGTAATATTTCATTGTGAATTATTGGATTGGGATCCTCAATCTGGTAAGATTCCCTAGAGAGAGATCCACTCTAGGTGGGTGATAAAATAAAAACTCTGTACATGTAAGCCTGATGGTTGGATTCTGGGCTCTGGTAAATTTAACAAGGAAATGAATGCCATCTCCTAGCATCATTTGGGAAATGGATTTATCTTAATCCAAACTGGATACCTGGATGTAGCCACTTAGAAATGTTTATTTTGGGGACACTTTATTTTAGGCTCAGTATGGTAAGTATCTAACTCTTGATTTTGGCTCAGTTCGTGATCTTAGAGTCATGAGATCGAGCCCTGCATCAGGCTCTGCACTCAACAGGGAGTCTGCTTGATATTCTCTCTCTCCTTCTGCCCCTGTCCCCCTCTCTCAAATAATACATAAATAAATCTTTTTTTTAAAAGATTTTATTTATTTATTTGACAGAGAGAGAAAGATCACAAGTAGACAGAGAGGCAGGCAGAGAGAGAAGGGGAAGCAGGCTCCCCGCTGAGCAGAGAGCCCAACATGGGGCTCGATCCCAGGACCCTGAGATCATGACCTGAGCCAAAGGCAGAGGCTTTAACCCACTGAGCCACCCAGGCGCCCCACATAAATAAATCTTAAAAAAAAGAAAAGAAATGTATATGTTAGTAGCTAAGGACCAACTGTGTGTGTCTGTTTATGTGAAGGACCTCCTTTAAAGGGGAAATTGAAGGGCACAAGCCTGGAAACCTGTCTTCTGTTTGTTTTATATTTCCTGTTGTGGCTAAATATTCTTAAGATCTTTTTCTTCTTCCTCTTCTTCTTCTGTTTTTAATGTAATGTCAACCCTCAATGTAGGGCTCAAACTCACGACCCTGAGATCAAGAGTCACATGCTCTACCAAGGGAGCCAGTCAGGCATCCTTGTTAAGATCTTTGTAATGTTATGTTGAACAGCTTAAGGAAATGATTCTATCTATTAAGTCCAAGGCCTTGGTTTGCTTACCTTGTAGAATTTACTTTTTTTTTTTTTTAAGATTTTATTTACTTATTTGACAGAGAGAGACACAGCGAGAGAGGGAACACAAGCAGGGGGAGTGGAGAGGAAGAAGCAGGCTTCCCACCTGAGCAGGGAGCCCAATGTGGGGCTCAATCTCAGGACCCTGGGATCCTGGCCTGAGCCAAAGGCGGACGCTTAACGACTTAGCCACCCAGGCGCCCCTAGAATTTATTTTTATGTTAACTTTTACTTCACTAACTTTTTTCCTAATTAAAATTTAAAAATTTTATATTTTTTGGTGAGATATCAAATGGAAGAGTGCGAAAGACATGTACATCGTCTAAAGCAAAATTATAAAGTGAGGATTGGCACAACCCGGAGGTTATGAGTTGAACACTGCCAACACCCAGAAGCCGAACATGTGCCCCGATCATCAGTTCCTTCTCTGAGCCAACCACTAGCTTGATTGTTCCTTTTTTGTTATATGACTCAGTATATGGCAAACAGTTCATCCTGCTGAAAACAACAAAAGGGTTGGTAAAATACTGAAGAGTGGACAAAGAAGATATGTAATTATCAGACTAAAATCTAGGTGAAGGCAGGATCTAGAGAGTAAGTGGAGCAATGATGTCACTTTTACCCTGGGGCTTGTTCCTTAATTGGCAACTTAAAGCTTGATTTCTCTAGGCCTTATGGGCCACGTGGGACTGAAGACAAAGCCCATGGCTTGGTGGGAGTGGGAAGTCTAAAGCTGGGACTGCAGAGGGCTACAGTTTCAGTGTAATGGTAAATTATCAATAAATGGACCATTCACCAGACTGGAAAGAACACTGTGTTGGAAGAACTGCAGAGGGGGCGCTGGACCCATAAAGACAGCCCTCGCGGAGATATGTAGTCCAATCACATCTGGTAATTAAAAAAAATTTCCAAACAGTGAATATACCCTAAAGTGGTCCCTCCTGGCAGAAGGAAAAACAAATCTTCTCTGGAGGAATGAACCTTTATCCAAGGCCTCAAAGAATTCCCACAAATAATTTTCCGCACAAAATGTAGCTCATAGTAAAAAATAAGCACATGAAGAATGAAAATAAGTAAAAACAAGCAACGATAGGAACGGGTCTCATCGTTCCAATTATCTGTTGTATAAAAACAAAATAGGGGCGCCTGGGTGGCTCAGTGGGTTAAAGCCTCTGCCTTCGGCTCAGGTCATGATCTCAGGGTCTTGGGATCGAGCCCCGCATCGGGCTCTCTGTTCAGCGGGGAGCCTGCGTCCTCCTCTCTCTCTCTCTGCCTGCCTCTCTGCCTGCTTGTGATCTCTCTGTCAAATAAATAAATAAAAATCTTTCCAAAAAATAGTTCTTTTTCATTATTATTGACATAATTGCACTTACATAGTAAAAAACTTCAAGAGTACAGGGCGCCTGGGTGGCTCAGTTGGTTGGGCGACTGCCTTCGGCTCGGGTCATGATCCTGGAGTCCCGGGATCGAGTCCCATATCGGACTCCCGGCTCTGTGGGAAGTCTGCTTCTCCCTCTGACCTTCTCCCCTCTCATTCTCAGTCTTTCTCTCTAATAAATAAATAAAAAATCTAAAAAAAAAAAAAAAAAAAAACTTCAAGAGTACAAATTTGTTTTGGGGCACCTGGCTGGCTCAGTCTATGGAGTGTTGATCTTGGGGTTGTGGGTTCGAGTCCCACATTGGGTGTAGAGATTACTTAACAATAAAATAAAATAAAAAGTACAGGGGTGCTTGGGTGGTTCAGTTGGTTGAATGTCTGACTCCTGGTTTTGGCTCAGGTCATGATCTCAGGGTTTTAGGGTCGTGGGATTGAGCCTTGCATCTGGCTTCAGGATCAGTGTAGAAGTCTGCTGGAGGAGATTCTCTCTCTCTCTCTCCTTCTGCCCCTTCCCCTTTGCCCCCGCTCTTTCTCTTTCTTTCTAAAGTAAAAAATCTTAAAAAAAAAAAAAAAGTACAAATAGGGCGCCTGGGTAGCTCAGTCGGTTAAGTGTCTGCCTTTGGCTCAGGTCATGATCCTGGGGTCCTGGGATTGAGCCTCACATTGGGCTCCCTGCTCAGTGGGGAGTCTGCTTCTCTCTCTCCCTCTGCCCCTCTGCCTGCTTGTGCTCTCTGTCAAATAAATAAATAAAATCTTTTAAAAAAAGTACAAATGGATTTATTTTTTTTAAAGATTTTTTATTTATATATTTGAGACAGAGAGAGAGAGAGGAAGCAAGGGAGAGAGAGAGCACCAGCCAGAGGAGGGGCAGAGAAGCAGACTCCCCGCTGAGCAGGGAGCCTGAGGCAGGACTTAATCCCAGGACTCCATCCCAGGACTCTGGGATGACGACTTGAGCCGAAGGCAGACACTTAACTTACTGAGCCACCCAGGCGCCCCTTCCATATGGATTTAAAAGAAGCCTCTCTCCTTCCTCACCTTATATTCCTTGGAGGCAATCATTTTCCACAATTTTAGGGTGCTTATTACAACTTAAAAAATTTATTTTATTTTAGAGAGATAGTGTGAGCAGGGGGAGGGGCACAGGGAGAGGGAGAAAGAATCTCAAATTGACTTGGTGCTGAGCACAGAGCCTGAGTGAGACTCCATCTCATAACCTCAAGATCATGACCTGAGCTGCTCAATTGACTGAGCCACACAAGCGCCCCCTCTAGGGAATTTTTAAGAGGCTAGCTCAAAACCGATTAACTTACTAAAAATCCCTCCCCCGCTTTTTAAAAAAAGATTTTATTTTTATTATTTTTTAAAGATTTTATTTATTTATTTGACAGAGAGAACACAAGCAGGGAGAGTGGGCGAGGGAGAAGCAGACTTCTTGCTGAGCAAGGAGCCTGATGCGGGGCTCGATTTCAGGACCCTGGGATCATGATCTGAGCTGAAAGCAGACGCTTAACGACTGAGCCACCCAGGCACCCCTTTATTTTATTTTTTATTTTTATTTTTAAAGATTTTATTTATTCATTTGACAGAGAGGGACACAGCGAGAGAGGGAACTTCACAAGCAAGGGGAGTGGGAGAGGGAGAAGCAGGCTTCTCCCAAGCTGGGAGCCCAATAGGGGTCTCGATCCCAGTACCCTGGGATGATGACCTGAGCCGAAGGCAGAAGCTTAACAACTGAGCCCCCCAGGTGCCCCACAAAAAAAAAAATTATTTTTAAGACCCAACATGGGGCCTGAACTCATAACCCTGATATCAAGATTTGCACCCTTTGCAGATGAGCCAGCTAGGTGCCTCTAAAACCTGTCTTTAAAAAAATGGGGCACTGGGGCACCTGGGTGTCTCAGTGGGTTAAAGCCTCTGCCTTCAGCTCAGGTCATGATCTTAGGGTTCTGGGATCAAGCCCCGCAGCATTGGGTTCTCTGCTCAGCAGGGAGCCTGCTTCCCCCTCTTTCTCTGCCTGCCTCTCTGTCTACTTGTGATCTCTGTCTCTCTGTCAAATAAATAAATAAAATCTAAAAAAAAAAAAAAAAAAAAAGGGCACCGAGGTGGCTCAGTCGGCTAAGCAGCTGCCTTCAGCTCAGGTCACCATCCCAGCTCGGGTTCTGGGATTGAGCCCCAAGGCTGGCTCTCTGCTCAGTGGGGAGTCTGCTTCTCCCTCTCCCTCTCCCACTGCCGCTCTCCCCAGCTTGTGCTCTCTCTTTCTCAAATAAATAAATAAAATCTTGAAAAGAAAAGAAAATCTTTTTTCCTTTCCTACTTTGAAACTTTGAAGTTTTAAAGTGCTGTAGACAGTTTAGTTTTTAATAACCTGGTTTGTAATAAGCATAGGAAAAAAAAATTCTCAGTCATTTTTGCAGTTAGCCCAACTGTTGGCTATCTGCCCAGTTTTGAAAATATAATTTTCAGCAATATAACTCTCATATATGCTCACTCATTATTACATAGATTTGGTTTTACTATTGGTCTAATTATGTCCTTTGAAACATAAAAGAGTAGGTGACTAAGTCAGGAGATGGATTCTTGTTCCAACTTTGTCAATAATTTGCTATGTGACTTGGCAAGTCCCTTAACCTTAGTTTTTGCTACTGGGTTAACAATTATCAAGATAGAATCACAGAACATTAGAATTGGCAGAGACTTGAGAATTGATAAAGTACAATTCTTTTATTTCATGGAGGGGTTGAGTGACTTACCCAGGAGCTTTCTAGAACAAGTCTCTGGCATCACAGACCGGTGCTCTTTTTATTACAGCAGGCTTTCTTTCAGTGTCGTTCCAACAAACAAACAAACAAACAAACAAACAAACAAACCAACCCCCGAAAAGTGAAAGCCCAAAACAAATATATGGCTTTTTAGAAAAGGCAGATTAACAATGTTAACCATTAGCCTGTACCGTAGCCCACAAGCTAGTCTGAAAATGAACCCCATCTAATTTAAGGATGATTTAAAATTCAGAAGTTCTAAAACTACGTAAGAAAAGGTTGAAAAGTAAAAGGTAAGGAAAAAATTCGGCTTGGAGAATACCCATAAAGGGAAAACAAAACTCCAACAGTACTTATATTCTTTTATCAATTCTCTCTGGTCTTTTCCTAACTTAGGCAAGGTGAAATCAGGGAAGAGGAGATGGCTTGTTTTTATATATTTTTGAAGGAATGGTGTGCAATATGGGTTCGGGAAATCGAGTTATTTGCTTCAACTCCACTACACATTACATCACTCATCTAATTTAGCGCCATTCCCTCTCCGCCCGCTACCCAAAACAACGCGCTGAAACCTTCGACACCGCAGTCAGTGCAAAAACTCCAGGTCCCGAAATGCTCCACGGCCAGCCTTTACCGCCTCCTCACAGGAGCAGCCTTTTTGTTCCTGGGAGTTGTAGTCATTTAGAGCCCTGACTTCCGGGATGCGGGGAGGGACGCACGTCCAGGGGACTACATTTCCCAGGAAGCCGTGCGCGCCCTTCTCCGCCCTCGCCGGCGTAGGACTCCACCCCCTCCCTCTCCTCTCTCTCTGGACTGCACTGCTCACGCCTTCCTGGTAGTCTGAGCTGGGAGAAGTTCACTCCGATCAGCTGATCCCAACTGACAACAGGAGAGGAGGAAGCCCGGGAGGCAGAGAAGGAGGAGGGGGGGGCGGAGATGGAGATGAGGATGGATCCACCGGTGCCCTGAGGAACAGCCCCCGCCCCCGCCGGCGCCCTGCGGTCCCCCGACGCCGCTTCGCCGCGGCCGAGCTGCTCGGTAGTGGGATCCCCGGGCCGCCGCGGGCGGGGAGGGAAGGGCACGGCCCAGCGCCGGGCCAGCGATAGTCCTGGAGCTCTGGCTGCCCCGGAGGGGGGGGCGGGCGGGTGCGGCTGGGGTGGGGGTGGGGTGGTATAAACAATGGATTCGGCTTTGGCCTCTGCTAGCGTGGGGGCGGATTTTGGGGGACCTTCTTTGTTTAGACTCAGCTGGTGCCCCTCGGGTTGTGGTGGTGTTGCCCGGGAGAAAGGAAGGGTGAAGAATCCCCGGGTGGAGAGAGGTGTCGAGGTGGGGGCCCGAGTGGGCAGGTTGTTTGCTTGGCCGGTCGGGCGGTGAGGTGTTCTTTTGAAGGTTGATTTTATATTTTTCTAAATTGTGGCACATTTCGATTTTTGTTTCTGTTGTGGGAGCTGATTGGGCATGGCTGAGGTTAGGGTGTAAATAAGGTCTCCTAGTCACTCCCTTGCCTTCCTTGTTTGTCTAAAAATAAGATTGATAGATTGATTACTAGAGGGAGGAGTGAATATTTGTAAGGAGGATTTTGCATTTCGTTAGGGTATTAGAATGGAGGTCAAGGCTAAGAGGGGTTAAGAATGTAATTGTAGAAGTGACAAAAGCCTCTGCCCCACTTATCTTTCTTTTTTCTTTTTTCTTTTTGAAGTTATTTTTAAGTTAGTTTTTGAGTGACAAAGAGAAAAATTATTTGTTTTAACTCACTGCAGGCCTGTCTTTGCAATGGGCCATAGAGGAGGAATTCTGTCTCCTGTTGCTCCTTTTTTTTGCAGTTAGAGAAGGGACAAAAGGAAGTAAAGTAATTGTTTTTTATTGTTTTTAAACTTGACATGGTGGCTTTTGTTTCTAGGTTGAAGGTCTGTAATAGACATTTGCCTAGAGTTGAAACAACCTAACTAGATTTGCCAAAGACTTTGGTGGAGCTAAAGTCTACATTATTATAATTTCTAAAGGTTTTTTACAGTCCTCTTTATTCACCTCACAAGTCTGTGTTGCCAGTTAGGGGAGTACAGAGGGTTGTCCTTCTAAGGACTGTTTGCTTAATGACTTTGATTCTGAATTTAATAACTGGATGAACAGAGAATTTCAGTCTGTGAAATGAAGAGACAGTCTCTGAAATGCCTTAGGCCTAGAGATAGTGGCTGTTTTCAAAGGGAGGAGCCTTGCCCATGATTTTTTTTTTTTTTTAAAGATTTTTATTTATTTATTAGAGAGCGAGAGACTGAGAATGAGAGGGGAGAAAGTCAGAGGGAGAAGCAGACTTCCTGCAGAGCCAGGAGTCCGATATGGGACTCGATCCCGGGACTCCGGGATCATGACCTGAGCCGAAGGCAGTTGCTCAACCAACTGAGCCACCCAGGCGCCCCTTGCCCATGATTTTGAGAAGAAATTTCTGGAATCAGAAGTAGCCTATGTAAGTTTTACAAGCAAGAATGAGATTTCTCTCAGGAGTTCTGGCGTCTTATTTAACTACAATCTTTTTTTTTTTTTTCTTCCTTTCTTTTTAAGGTGTACTTCTGTTTTTAGATTAGTGAAATCCTTTTCCTTCCTCTATTCTAGGTATCCCCTGAAATACTGACTTGAGGTTGGATTATATTGCAAAGCTCCTGACCACTCTCCTTCACTACCAAAACCTTGTGGCTTAGGCCCAGCCAGTGAGGTGCCCACCTCAGTGAACGTATTGGATCTCTCTCAGATAGCCATAAGAGACCCTCTCAAGTTAATTTTGACCACAACTTTGCTTGCACTTTATGGAGGAGAAAACCATCAAACCAAATCAACGTTGCTGCTGATCCAGGAATCTTGGAGGCAGAAAATTAAAAATTCAAACATTTGTGAGCGGGTGAAGAATTCTGAGAGGACACCGAAGGTTTGTTTTTGTTTTTTTGTTTTTCCAAAGGTGTTCAGAATCCTGTGAAAGTTCTCTGCAGTCCTCAGGCTCAAAGCCTTTGTCTTCACTCCTGGGGCAAGCCCAGGGACCATTATATGGTGGGTGATTTCCTTGCCAACCTGAGTATGAGTGCTCAGACTTCCCCAGCAGAGAAGGGCCTGAATCCGGGGCTGATGTGCCAGGAAAGTTACGCCTGCAGCGGGACTGACGAAGCGGTCTTTGAGTGTGACGAGTGCTGCAGTTTGCAGTGTCTCCGCTGCGAGGAGGAGCTCCATCGGCAGGAGCGCCTGAGAAACCATGAGCGGATAAGACTCAAACCTGGCCACGTCCCTTACTGCGACCCCTGCAAGGGCACCAATGGGCACTCGCCGGGTGTTAGGCAGAGGGCAGCCGTGAGGTGTCAGACCTGTAAAATCAACTTGTGCCTGGAGTGCCAGAAGAGGACTCATTCCGGGGGTAACAAAAGGAGACACCCCGTTACTGTGTACCATGTCACTAAGGTCCAGGGGTTACTGGAGGAGGACGAGCTGGATGAGGAGACCAGGAGGAAGAAGATGACTGAGAAGGTTGTGAGTTTCCTCCTAGTAGATGAAAATGAAGAAATTCAGGTGAGCGAGCCTGTGGGTGAAGTGGGAGTCCTGTGGTCGTGCCGCGGATCTCTTGTCGGAAGGGAGCTCTCTAAAGGAAAAGTCCGAGAAGAGCTCACGTTTTGATCGTTTCGGGCGAGACCCCGGAAAGCTTAAGTTGCCAGGAGTCAGATTTCGTCACTTACCGGTCACTTACCGGTTGTGTGACCTCAGGCTGAATTACTTTCCCTCCTTGTCTTAGTTTTGTTCTCTACAAATTGGAGGCAGTGCCTCCTTCATCAGGCAGTTGTGAGGATGAAGTGGTACCATGTTTGTAAAGCCGGTTGCATAACAAATGCTCAGAACATGGTAGCTGTTATTATTGCTACTGGGGTTGTTTCGAGGGAGACCTGACTTAGATCAGCTTTCTGAGTGAGCGCTTGGCGAGTTGTGAATAAATGGGGCTCACGAGGGGCTGCGCGTGCAGCGCGGGAGACACAGTGGGTCCCCTGGGAGCGCCAGGCAGCAAATCAGAAACGTGCTAGCTCAAGTTAGAGAGGGGGTGGTGTTCGAAAAGTGGCTTTTGAGAAGGATAGCTTTCTGCCCAGATGGCCTCTTCTTTTCCTGTAGAGGCTGATCAGGAAAAGCCAGTGAGGGCACCTGCCATGACGGAAGGACTGGAGAATGTCTGATCGGCTTCCGAGTTGGGGCAAGGGTGGTGTGGGATGGGAGCAACTGGGGAGATGGCGGTGTGTGACAGTTAGGGGTGACTGTGGAAGGGGCGGTGTAACATTTACACTTTCCAGTGAAGGTAGTATAATTCCATGCTTTTGAGTGAAGACTGCTTGAATTCCACGCTCATTTCCCCTCTCACTGACTGTGTAACCGTGGAGAGCGATTCGAGCTTCGTGCCTCTGTCTCACTTGTACTTCCCAGTAGTAGTTGAGAAGATTCAGAGAGAGAGTAAGGAATGGAAATGGAGGGGGCCCTTATCACAGGGCCTGGCACATAGTGTCCAGTACCAGCTCCTTGTTTCTGTCAGTGTCATGGAGTATTTGTGGGAAATCGACTCGGTACTTTTCAGCAGTGATGACTCCTCATGCCTCCAGGTTGGGGAATAACCATTGTAAGTTGCTGTTTGACAACTCTCCAGTTGCCGGTTAAGAATTTTTCAGCTCTGGGGGCGCCTGGGTGGCTTAGTCGGTTGAGCGTCTGACTTCGGCCTGGGTCATGATCTCGGGGTCCTGGGATCGGGTCCTGGGATCGAACGCTACATCGGGCTCTCTGCTCAATGGGGAGCCTGCTTCTTCCTCTGCCTCTGCCCCTCCCCCTACTCATGTGCTCTCTTCATCTTTCAAATAAATAAAATCTTAAAATAAAAAAAAGAATTTTTCAGCTCTTTTTCCTCCTTGGTAAGGTAATGGAAATGCATTACATCATGATTCCATTGTCAGCTAAATATTTTGCTAACACAGACTTCTTTATTGGCCGAGAGGAACTAATGGAGTTATGGAAGGGTGACCCAGATCCCAGTCTGCCTCTCTTGTTAGCAGTAATGTCTTCATTATGGTTATGCTCCAATTGGGTGACAGTGTGGACTAAATATTTTATAAATGGAACACTTGGATGATTCTTGTTGGTTTTGCCACCAATTCAGCCTATGGAAAGGCTCACTTTGGATTGCTGTCACTTTTGTAAAGCAAGAGGGAGATTTGAGATGAACCAGTAATCCTCAGGGATCAGTTTTGGCACCAAAAAGAATATTTTCTGATGGGAGGAGGATGTGTATTTTTTCCTCTTGTGCCATCGATACATGCTCCTTAGCAGAGAATTAGGACAATATATGGAAGTGTAATGAAGAAGACAAATCTGACTATCCAGAGATGATATTTGTTCCTCTTTTTTCTTGCAGTGTGTGGTAATATATGTAACTGAGTTGTTTGTAAAGATTCCTCCTGCTTTGCTTACCTTCTTAAACACTGACCCCTTTCCGGGAAGTAACACTTTCTGAAGCTTAAGCAGCACGGGTTGGGACTAATGGATTAGACATAGAATTTATTCTTTTTGGGTGGTCATTTGTTCTCCCAGAGTTACAGTGGAAAAATACTTTGAGAGACTGTCTGATTCCGTTTTCTAATGTGCATGTCCAAGACAATTAGATGATTGTCTGCTACGAATCTAGATTATAAATTCAGCCAGCATGTAGACTCCTGGAGAGCAGGACTGGGTCGTAGGCCCTGTGTCATGTACAATGGTAGGCACATTGTCTGGGCATAAATACCTGTTGATAGGTCGGTTGTGTCACATCTCAACTTCAGCTTTTAAAAAATGGGGATCGTGCACATTTCTAGTTAAAACATAAATTAACAGAAAAGGGCATATATGATGGCAAGAGTTTCCCTTCTACTCCATTCCCTTAGTCTCCTTTGGATCGGTTCCTATGAACAAGGAACTACATGCCCATTTAGAATTTTTTGATGTGTGCTTATTAACGTGTGTATGTATCCTTTATTTTTTATTTTTTTAAGATTTTATTTATCCATTTGAGGGAGAGAAAGTGAGAGAGAGCATGAGAGGGGAGAGGGTCAGAGGGAGAAGCAGACTCCCTCCTGGGCAGGGAGCCTGATGCAAGACTTGATCCCGGGACTTTGGGATCGGGACGTGAGCTGAAGACAGTTGCTTAACTGAGCCACCCACGCGCCCTATTCTTTTTATTTTTAAACAAAAATGAAATCTGATATACTTACTGTTCGGTCCCTGAGCTTTTTTTCACTAAAGGATACATCTTATTGATATATCAGTACATCTTATCGCTACATTGAGGTCTACCTCATTATTTAAAGGCTGCTTCCTATTTTATTGAATGGATTTTCTATAATTTGAGCCTGTTAGTGGGTATTTGAGTAGTTATATAAACAAGGATATGTTAAATAACCTGAGAATGTATTTGGAATGGATTCTCTTTGTCAAATGATGTGTGCATTTTACTTTATGCATTTTATTTTTATTTTTTAAAGACTTTATTATAGAAAGAGAGCACATGCACAGGAGCAAGGGGGTGGACAGAGGGAGAGGGAGGGGGAGAAGCAGATTCCCCACTGAGCAGGGAGCCTGATGACAATATGGAGCTTGATCCCAGGACCCGGAGATATGACCTGAGCCAAAGGCAGATGCTTAACCGACTGAGCCACTCAGGCACCCCTGATGAGTGCATTTTAAATTTGGATAGGTATTACAAGATTTCTAAACCTCATTTTCTTAGCCTCTGAAGTACTTCAGTGAGTCCCCTGGGTTCTGATCTTGACTCCTAATAACTAAAATTTAAAGAGCTCTTACTATGGTTGCTAGGAACTGTTCTTAGCACTTTGCATGTATGAGCTCATTTAATTCTGATGATAACTATGTATTAGTTTCTTATTGCTGCTGTAGCAAATTTCCACACATTTAGTGGTTTAACACGACACAAATTTATTTTCTTACAGTTTGGAGGTCAGAAATCCTAAAATGGGTCTGCATGGCTGTTTTTATTGTGGGACTCTAGGGGAGTATTTCCTTGTCTTTTCTAGCTTCAGGAGGTCGCTTACATTCTTTGGCTTGTGGCCCCATCATCTAGCTTTAAAGAGAGCAATGTAACATCTTCCAATCCCTCTCTGTCTCTCTGCTTCTGTTGTCATATGTCCTTCTTGGCCCTCTTGCCTCCCTCTTACAAGGCCACTGTGATTACATTGGACCTACTTGGATGATCCAGCACTGTTTCCTCCTTTCAGGGTGTTTATTGTGGTCACATGTGTAAAGTTCCTTTTGCCACATAAAGTGAGATATTCACAGGTCTCGGGGATTAGGATGTGGAGAGTAGGGGGCGCGGTTTCAGCCTACCACACCCTATGTAGGAAGTGTCGTCAGTTTGGGCTGCCGTGTGTGATAGAATACCGTATGCCATTATATTATATACCATTCAGTAGCATATAAACAACAGAAGTTTACTTCTTGCAGTTTTCTGGAGGCTAGAAAGTCCAAGATCAGGGTGCTGGCAGATTCAGTGTCTGGTGATGCCTGACTTCCCGAGTCATAGACAGCCATCTTATCTTCCCCCTGTGTCCTCAGACGGTGGAAGGGACTTCTGGAATCTCTTTTATAAGGGCATTAATCTTATTCATGAAGACTTCACTTCATGACCTAATCAGCCTCCCAAAGGCACCCCCCTCCTAATACCATCATGTTAGGGGTTAGATTTCAACCTGAATTTTGGGGGGACACAAACATTTCATTTATAGCATTGTGTTTTTAAGTGAGGACACTAAAACACAGAGATGAAGTAACTTGCCAGGATCAAGTTACAGTAAGTGGCAGAGGATTTGAACACAAGTGTCTGGCCCAGAAATCCTTGCTGTGACTGTGACGCTCCAGTTGTCTCTGACCAAGGCAGTTAAGCTTTCTTTTTTTTTTTTTTTAATAGATTTTATTTATTTATTTCACAGAGAGAGATTACAAGTAGGCGCAGAGAGGCAGGCAGAGAGAGGAGGAAGCAGGCTCCCCGCTGAGCAGAGAGTCTGATGTGGGCCTCAATCCCAAGACCCTGAGATCATGACTTGAGTCGAGGGCAGAGGCTTTAACCCACTGAGCGACCCAGGCGCCCCGCAGTTAAGCTTTCTGATTAAGCTTTATATGACCAGTAGCATCAGCCCACCAATTCCTCAGGGCTGCTTTGAGGCGAAAATAAAGCACAGTTCTGTATAAATGCAAGACAGGGTTATTATTATTATTATTAAAAATTATTTTAAATTTTAAAAATTAAAAAAATTTTTAAAGATTTGTTTATTTGTCAGAGAGAGAGAAAGTGGCGTGCACAAGCAGGGGAAGTGGCAGGCAGAGGAGGCAGAGGGAGCAGTAGGCAGAGGGGGAAGCAGGCTCCCTGCTGAGCAAGGAGCCTGACTCAGGACTTGATCCAAGGACTCTGGGATCATGACCTGAGCTGAAGGCAGAAGCTTAACTGACTGAGCCACCCAGGCGTCCCACAAGACAGGGTTATTGAAGAACTGTTGACTCATAATAGTAAAGATTCTGTGAGTTAGGCCCCATTTTTGTTTCTCCTTTTATGTTTCTAGCATTTGTGAGTTCTGACCATTTTCAGTTTTGTATATAGGAATTATTTTAGAAGCTTATAGGCTGTAACTCATGTGTGGTTTTCTCAAATTCTTTGGCCTAGAATCCCCTAAGATTTGTTGCTTATGGTTTGAGTATTACACGGTTTCTTTGGGAAAACCTCGAAGTTCCTTTTAGAAACAAAAAAGTTCCTTTTAGAAGTGTGAATTTTATCATTACCTTGTCATTTGTGTGTATACTATAGTGCTAAGGAGAGACTGGCTTTTCGTCTCAGAAGCAAGAATTCATTTGTGACTCTTAAACGGACCCTTTAGTCTGTTAGCCAAAAGCACTCATTAATCGATCACAATTATTGAGCATATATTGTGTGCCAGGCACTTTCTAGGTTCCAGGGATACATGACTAATAAGACTTGGTCCATGGCATCATAGACTTACTGTTCAAGCAGGGGAAGCAGAGTTCACACGTGTAAAACGCATAAAAAGATGGTTCAGGTGCTCGCTTCGGCAGCACATATACTAAAATTGGAACGATACAGAGAAGATTAGCATGGCCCCTGCGCAAGGATGACACGCAAATTCGTGAAGCGTTCCATATTTTAAAAAAAAAAGATGGTTCAGGTATAGTATTAGGCAAGAATGACTTGGAAGCTACTTGTGTAGGATAATCAGGGAAGGCTTTACTGTAGAGATGACCTTTCAAGCAAAGGCCTGATGGCTGCTACTACCTGGGGGAATAGACCTCCAGGCAGAGGGCAGTGGGAACAAGTCAAAGGTGGATGGCATGTTCAGGGTATAGGACGAATGCCAGTGAGGCTGGAGGGAGCTGGCAGAGAGTGATAAGGGCAGAAGCACAGAGGTAAATGGGTTCCAGAGCATGTGGGGCCTTGCAGGCCGTAGAAAAAAGCGTGGCTTTTAGGTGTAATGGGAAGCAGCAGATAGCTTTATGGTAGAAAGTCACATGATCCGATAATTTTCAAGAAATGGCTGCAGAGTGAAGACTAGATTGTAGTGACTGGGGGGGGCGGGGCAAGAGGAAAAGCAGGGAGACCACTTAGGAGGCCATTGCAGAAGATAAGGTGAGAGGTGGCTTCAATTTGGGGTTACCATTGACCTTGGGGAGATGGAAAGACACTGATGAGAGCTTCTGGGTTGATGAACTTGCCCCATTGGGGTGAGTGGTGTGCCTGGAGAGGGCATGGAAGCTCCTCCCCCTCTCCGCATACCTCTCCCTATGCATCTCCATCTGGCTGTTGATTTGTGTCCTTTTTTTTTTTTTTTAATATTTTATTTATTTGACAGAGAGAGAGAGAGATCACAAGTCTGCAGAGAGGCAGGCAGAGAGAGAGGGGGAAGCAGGCTCCCTGCCGAACAGAGAGCCCGATGCAGGGCTTGATCCCAGGCCCCTGAGATCACGACCTGAGCCTAAGGCAGAGAAGCTTTAATCCATTGAGCCACCCAGTCCCCCCCCTTTTAAAGATTTTATTTATTTGACACAGAGAGAGAGAGATTGTATCCTTTATAGTATCCTTTAATAAACTGGTAAGTACTAAAAAAAAGTGATGAATTTGGGACGAAATTTGGATGTGAAACAGGAATGCTGTCATAGAGTGGAGGGTGAGGAATGAGAGAACTCTCAGTGGGGACTGCTTGGCATTTCGTTTGTGCAGATCTCACTGGGTTATTACCCTGTATTTTATTGATTTGATAACACTAAAAGTCTTTAAGAACCTGATTTGTACAATAAAGAGTTAAATTAATCTCATTTGGTATTCTCTAATGCAGTGGTTCTCAACCAGGAGTGATTTCGCTCTCCCGGAGGGCATTTGGCAATGTTGAGAGATGTCTTTGGTTGTCACACCTGGGGGATGTGCTACTGGCTAATGGGTAGCGGCCAGGGTGTTGGTAAATATGTTACAACACTTAAGGCAGCCCCCCACAAAAAAAGAATGATCTGGTACAAAATGTCAGTTGTGCTGTGATCGAGAAATTGATCTAACGGATGAAGGTTTGGTCTCATAGGAGATCTGTGTTTTGGTGACATGGCAAATGTACCAGGACAAAAATTTAACCTGTACTCCCTCTCTTGGTTCTGTTTGCTCCCCAGAAGGAATGTAGCTGAAATCCGTATTCTCTTTTGGCATACTTGCAACCTCTGCTGTGAAATGGTTAGACTTTTTCCTGTGTTGTATTCATTGATTTTTCTAGGCCTCAGTGGAACTGTGCTAGGAAAACGAGAGGACTTCTTGCAGATCCATTATTTAGAGTCCGTGATAAGTAAACGATCCACACTTAAAAGTCATCCATAAGCTCTTGAACTTAGAGACAGCACCCCTAGCAAATAACTCAAAGGTTAGAAGAGTGAAGTTCTGACCATCGGTTTTCTTAGTGGACGAAGAGGATAGTGTTTTCCTATCTGTTGTGTCTTGTGAGGGATTCAGACATCCCGTCTTACCTGAATGTTTATTGGTCAGAGAAAAAAAGTGAATGATTAAGTTTGTTTTTTTTTTTTATTCGTAGGCGTATCTTTAAAACCCATGTAAGTTTTTCTTTTTTTCGTAACCACCCCATTCTCTTCTTTGTCTCTTTTCTACAAACTTCCTGTGATTGTCTCCTTCCCGAGAAAGTAGAGCAGCAAAGGGACGAGAAATTTCACCTGTTTCCCCTTTGTGATCACCGACCCCTGACGAGGTCATGAGAGCCTAGGAGCTTCTCATGCCGAAGACTCATGTGAAGTCCTCTCACGCTGAGCAGGCAAGGTGATCAGGAAGCCCAGTGGCCTGGGAACAGTCCATGAGGAGCTAAGAAAGCGTCCACTGGGGCAGGTCCCTTCCTTGACTCAGAAATCTACAGTCCTGGCGCGCTTGGGAATGAGAGGCCAGAGTGAGTCTCCATCCCTTCTTCCCCACAGTGGTGGACTTCCTCTCCCTGAGACCGTTCCTTTAAGAAGACCCATCACGTTGCTTGGCTGCTCCACTTGTTTACAGTCCCAGAATAGTGTGGCTCAAAATACTGGGACTTGGCTTTTTTTTTTTTTAAATTGGCTAAAGGAGACATTATTCTTGTAAGATTCTGGAATGGAAACCAGCAGAGCATGTTTTCGTACTATATGGGAACCCTTGACCACAAACTGGCTCTGCTGCTCTGCCCCATTTTTGTACCCCTTCTGTCTTGGACTTAATCTGCTAGTGACCCCCGTGGCCTTGTCCTCTGCTTCCTGGTCTGGGGTACCGTGCTGGGGCTTGGTCTTACAGACAGGCTGGCAGAAACCCTCGAGGACTTAATTCTGGCCAATAGGACATGAGCCAGGGGAATCGATCTAAACTGTGGAACCTCCCCATTTTTGCTCTGCACATGGCCAGACCATTACAGTGTAGGGACTAGTTTTGGTGCTGTGGCTGGTTAGCCTTTGGCAAGTTCTGGTCAGTACGTGGGTATATGTGCTGTAGGATTCTTGGGTGCCATATAAGAAGACAGAACCAAAAAAACCATAGGTCTGCTGAGGAGCTATCAAAATCGTAAGTAATAATGGGCTGAGTAGCAGAGGCTCCCTCCCCCATCGCTGCTTTTTACTCCTAGAAACCCAACAAAAAGCCCCTTGGTAATGGTAGTCGGGGGAAGGCATTGAATGGAATTATTGGGAAATGCAGGGTTGAGGATGACTCAGGCAAACACGAGGAGGAAAGGGCCCCTATTATGTACCTCCGGTTTCTGCTCAGCATCTTCTTTCAGTTCTAGCAGGCCCCTGGCATTTGATTTGGGAGGCTATTTTGTTTAATACAGGGCTTTTTAAAATTTGACCCATATAAGCCATCAGCTCTTCAGGGAACCTGTCTTTAACTATTTCAGGTTACCTTCTGTTTGTGTGATTCTCTTTTTTCTGGTCTGCTACTTCCTTGAAGCGATTGATTTTTCCGGAATTGGGCAAATATTTGGCTTTTTGAGCCAGGGTTGGTATAACAGGCGGATTTCTTATTAAGTTGGCCTTACATGTTTTTCCCGTGGACGCATCTCCTGGCTTTAGCATCCTTGAGTTTATCCTGGAGATGGCGTAGCATGAAGTGGTTCTGACAGCTGGTTAAACTTTCCTGGAGGAGTGGGATTTGCCTGCTTTGGGAGGAGCTCCCATGAGACTATTTCTGAGGTTAGAACTGCTCAATGTTTTGATGAAGAAGGGAAAGAAAACAAAGATATAGGGGGCACCTGGGTAGCTCAGTTGATTGATCACCTGACCTTGGCTCAGGTTATGATCTCAGGGTCCTGGGATTGAGCCCCTCCATCGGGCTCCCCGCTTAGCAAGGAGTCTGCTTATCTCTCTCCCTCTCGCTCTGCCCTTCACCTCACTAGTGCTTTCTCTCTCTCTCTCTCTCTCTCAGATAAATAAGTAAAATTTTTACAAAAAAACCAAAAAACCCCACAAGGATATGGAAGGTTCCAGGCAAGAATTGGAAGGACCTATGGGAAGAGATCCAGAGGGACTTCTGGAGGCAGGAGAGCATGGATGTTTGCTGGGAGGCTGTTTTGTTCATTTCCCCATTTTTCCAGTGGCTTTTGGCCAGCAGTTAAGAGACTCTTACTGGTTTGTGTGGTCAGCTTGGTGGTGACTGGAGTCCTTGGGCAGAGAAGTAGGTATACCAGCCATGCAAAAGCACCTGACCTCTGGCTTGACCTCACTGGAGGATGATTCTACTTTCTGATAGGTTCTGGAATTTTTTTTTCACTTCCTAGTTTCCTTCCTTTTGAGACTGAATTATTGCTGTCTTTCCCAGAGAATTTGACTCTAGATGTTAGAATGCTAGAAAAGAACTGACAGCCTGGTTCCTGCACATAGTCACAGACATCCTGAATTCAAGGTAAGAGACAGCATAATCTTGGGGCGCCTGGGTGGCTCAGTGGGTTAAGCCTCTGCCTTCGGCTCAGGTCATGATCTCCGGGTCCTGGGATCGAGCCCCGCATCGGGCCCTCTGCTCAGCGGGGAGCCTGCTTCCCCCTCGCTCTCTGCCTGAGTCTCTGCCTGCTTGTGATCTCTCTCTCTATGTCAAATAAATAAAATCTTAAAAAAAAAAAAAGAAAGAAAGAAACAGCATAATCCTGAGTAATTCAGCAGTCATAGAGTATTCTAGAAATTCCTCTGCTTTCTAGCCCAATCCTTTCTGCCTGGTGAGTGTCATCCAAATGGCTAAACTTGTTTTCCATGATCTCTCATAACCTTTTCGTTCAAAGTGCTCAGTTCAGTTCATCTGTATCACTCAGCAACAGTCGTAAACATTTATAGAACGTCACTTACATGCCTTATTAGTTTGAGTAATCTCTATGGAAAATGATTTAAAATGAAAATTCAGAGGTTAAGTGAGTCTGGTGGGTGAGGGGAGGAGATGGCAGAGGCCTTCATTCCCACGAAAGCTTAGCTCTCTTTTGTACTTGTCTGTGAGTAGAGGCTGTCTGAGGATCCCATGATTCTTTTTGTACACCCTCTCTGGTCCTGCCTGGTGGCCATGGGTTTAGTTTGCAATCATAGGTCACAGGTGACCGCATGGGTACTATTGCTTTTTTCCCTCATCTCTCTCTCCGTCAACGCTGGTGGTTAGATCTGGACTATGAGTGATGGACAGTTGGACAGGCAGATGGCCTGATTGCCTTTCTTTTTCCATTTTCTCTGTCTTCTTTCTCTCCTACCCTGTCTCTTCCCTCTCTCCCTTCCTTCCCTCTCCTTGTTCTTCTTTCTTTCTCTCTCCCCTTCTCCTCCCCTCCCCCCTTGCCTTCCTTCCTTCCCTTCCCTCATCATTCTCTCCCTCTCTCCTTTCCTTCTTCTTCCCTCTACTTCCCTCCACCCCCTTCATGAATTAAGAAGCTAAATCTGCCAGTGCCAGGGGAGACAACTTTCTTTCTAGAACTAAATAGAAGTGATTTTAGGTTTATGTTCTGTTTTGGATTGTTCACAATATTCCTCTTCCATTTTCATTACCACGCAAAATTGCATTTGCTACATTGTTTTTAAAAGGATTGACCTAAAAAAGGCTTTGGCTCCATAGTGCAGCCTTCTTCGAGCGCCATATTTGAAAGAGCAACCCCTGACCTGGCTTTGTAGTTCTAGTCTTTCCTGATTTTCTTTTCACAGTACTTACCACCATTGGACATAACATGTACTTTTATTTATTTATTTTTAAGATTTATTTATTTTAGAGAGAGAGACACACAGTGCCAGCATACACGGGAGTCGGAGGAGGGGCAGAGGGAGAGGGAGAGAGAGAGAATCTTAAGCAGACTCCCTGCTGAGCGTGGAGCCCGATATGGGACTCTATCTCATGACCCTGAGATCATGACCCCAGCTGAAACCTTGAGCTGGATGCCTAGCTGACTGAGCCACCTGGGCGCCCCTGATATGTACTTTTAAAAATCAGCTCTGTTGTGGTATAGTTTATACATATAATATATGCATTTTAAGTGTGAGGTTCTGTAGGTTTTAATAAATGTATATCCACATGTGTAACTACCACCACAATCAAGATAAAGAACATTGCCATCCCCCAGAAAGGTTCCTCAGCAGTCACTGATGTTTTCTATCACGTAGATTTGGTTTTCCTAGAGTTTCATATAAGTAGAATCATGCAGTACTGTTTTGGGTGTGACCGCTTTCCCTCAGTCCGGTTTCGGAGCAGGGGATCATTCATTTGCATGTCCCAGGTCACTTCTTTTTACTGCTGAGTAGTATTCCATTGCATGCATCTACCACAATTTGTTGACCTGTTGACTTGTTTTTTGGTGTGTGTGCTATATATTTTAATTGTTTGAATATGGTCTTTCTTCTTCCCCATTAGGATACAGTCTCCGTGAGGGCAGTTAGTTATTTTTTTATTGAGGTGTAATTTGCATCTCACGAAATGAGCCACGGGAAACTGAACGGGTCGGTGGTGGTTATTTGGCAGAATTGTGATGCCATCAGCTTTGGTTTTCTTTTTCAACATTTCTTTGGCTATTTGGGGTCTTTTCTGGTTCCATACAAATTTTAGGATTATTTATTCCAGGTCTGTGAAAAAAGCTGATGGTATTTTGATAAGAATTGCATTGAATGTATAGATTGTTTTAGGTAGCATAGACATTTTAACAATATTTGTTTTTCCAATTCATGAGCATGGAACATTTATCCATTTCTTTGTGTCTTCCTCAGTTTCTTTCATGAGCATTTTATAGTTTGCTGAGTACAGATTCTTTGCTCTTTGGTTAGATTTATTCCTAGGTATCTTGCAGTTTTTGATGCAATTGTATATGGGATCCACTCCTTAATTTCTCTTTTTTCTGTCTAATTGTTACTGAAAAAAAATGCAACAGATTTCTGTGCATTGATTTTACATCCTGCCACTTTGCTGAATTCCTGTATGAGTTCTAGCAATTTTGGTTTTTTCCGCACAGAGTATCACGTCATCTGTGAAGAGTGGGAGTTTGACTTTCCTGTTTCGGATGCCTTTTCTTTTTGTTGTCTGATTGCTGGGGCTAAGACTTTTAGTACTTTGTTGAACAACAGTGGTGAGAGTAGACATCCATGTCGTGTTCCTGACCTTAGGGGAAGAGCTGTCAGTTTTTCCCCATTGAGAATGATATTTGGGACACCTGGGTGGCTCAGTAGTTAAGTGTCTGCCTTCGGCTCAGGTCATGATCCCCGGGTCCTGGGATCGAGACCCGCATCGGGCTCCCTGCCTTCGGCTCAGGTCATGATCCCCGGGTCCTGGGATCGAGACCTGCATCGGGCTCCCTGCTCTGGGATCGAGACCCGCATCGGGCTCCTTGAAGCCCAATTCTGGACTTCAAGTTCGCTTCTCCCTCTCCCACTCCCCTTGCCTGTGTTCCCTCCCTTGCTATCTTTCTGTCAAATAAATTTAAAAAATAAAAAAAAATGATATTTGCTGTGGGCTTTTGTATATGGCCTTTATGATATTGAAGTATGTTCCCTCTATTCCTACACCATGAAGAGTTTTATTTTGTTGTATTTTGTCAAATAGTTGTATTTTGTCAAATGCTTTTCCTGCATCTATTGAGAAGATCATATGGTTCTTGTCCTTTCTGTCATTAATGTATTGTATCACATTGATTGATTTGCGGATTTTGAACCACGCTTGCAGCCCATGAATAAATCCCACTTGGTCGTGGTGAATAATCCTTTTAATGTACTGTTGGATCCTATTGGCTGGTATCTTGGTGGGAATTTTGGCCTCCGTGTTGATCAGGGATATTGGTCTGTAATTCTCCTTTTTTGGGGGTCTTCATCTGGCTTTGGGATCAAGGTAATGCTGGCCTCATTGAAAGAGTTTGGAAGTTTTCCCTCCATTTCTGATTTTTAAAACAGCTTCAGAAGAATAGGTATTAATTCTTCCTATTATTGACTTTAACTAGTTCTAGCTATGTTGTTAACTTACTAGGACTCTGCTGTTGTGTTCTGTGTAGCATAGAAAGCAGGCCCCGTTCGGTCTCCACGTCAGCCACCAAAGATTTCCTTGTAAGGCTGTGTCATATGTTCAGATCTTTGAGATAAAGTATGAGAGGAGCATTTTTAGTGAATCTGTGGTTTAGTGAATCATAATAATTCTTGGAATCACGTCACATCATTCTTCGGAAGACCGAATGCCTTCATATGCATAATGCATGTATTATGCGATCTCATAACAGCTTTTTCTTTAATTGAAAAGGTAGTATTTATTGCACACTCCCCTTTTGAGGGAGGGAACAGTAAGTACTGAGTGAGGATCTTGTTCCAGTATCTCTAATTCTTTAATGAGTGTGCCCTGGAAGCCTTCCCTGGGAAGGGTTTTTACTTGGGATAATGGAATGAACGTCTGTGGTGGCAGCGATGACTCGGGCCTAGAGGCGAACAGTGTAACTACTGGGATGACGTCAGCCAGCTCTTCTAGCATTTACTGTCTGATCACACGGTGCAGAGTGCTGGTGGTGCAGTGATCTCGTTTAAGCCTCACAGCAATCCTCTGAAGTAGATTGTGTTATCCCCATTTTCCAGGTGAGAAAACTGAGGCCCAGGGAAGTTAAACAACTTCTTTAAGGTTATTCTAAAATCAGCCAAGTGGTATCGAGGCAGGTTGGTTGAACCCGTCACAGTAGAACTATACTGTTCCCTTCCCCAGAGAGAATATAGCATTTAGATATTCATTCATTTATTTAGCAAATATATATTGATTTCCTGTTATGTGTCAGTCCCTGGGCTAGGGCTGCAGTGGTGAAGAACACAGAGCAGACCCTGGCCAGCATGGAATGTGTTACAGTTGGGAAGCTCAGAACCAGGAAGAAGGGGAAAATGTTAAAAGAGATAGCGGGTGGGGAAGGGAGACACTGAGCAGAAGGATTGAGTGAATTGCCCTTGGTCTGATCCAGGTAGAGGTGGATCCGAACCTGGCTCTCTTGTCTTCTTTCTGGCGTGGTGCTTTTATTGCTAAGTCCCAGAACCTTTACCAGGGTTTACGTCTGTTTTGTAGCTGGCCAAATATGGGTATGCTATGGCACTTGAGAGGGCCTGGGTCTCCCATCTGGAAGCTCCTTGGAAGAGACTCTTTGGATGATGTGGGTCTTGAGGATGACTCGGTATTTCTAGTGGGTCCTCAGATTTCCAAAAAAGCTTTGGAAAGCTTTTTGTTCAGATACAAAAGGAGAGCTGAACAGGGTGAGTTGGGTGAGGTCAAAGAAACTGATCAGGGAGCTAAAAATGAGGTATGGATCGTTTCTCCATACAGACACTCTGTTGCTGGAGTGAGAGGGGAGCTGCGGGCAGAGTCTGGGAGGCTCCGTGTCAGAAGCACCGCTGTTCTAAGAGAAGGGAGGAGAATTCCTGACCTCTCAAGTAATGGAACACTTTGGAGACAGTGGAGTGGAAGAAAGTGATCTTTGCCCTTACCAAATGTGCTCAATGTGTTTGTGAAGCTAATCTCATGACTTCAGTGGTCTTAAGAAAACATCTGATTGAGAAACAGTTGTGTTTTTGTATGAAATTCTGTGGACACATACGTGGATAAACACAAAGTTGCACACTCCTTTTAGGATAGAAAGGCGATTTTCTGGACTTGCTGGGTTGGAGAAACAGGTTTACTAGAACTTTCTGACATAGGGGTTTACTCTTGGAATGGAACCTCCTTATCATTTGGGTTGTAAAAACAGACTGACTACTGATCTGTTTGACATTGTTTTAGTAAAATCTTGTCTGAAAATATGACCACGGATTTAAATCATTGGGCTTAGTCGATTAAACAGCTGCCTTTGGCTCCAGTCATGATCCCGGAGTTCTGGGATCCAGTTCTACATTGGGCTCCGTGCTCAGCGGGGAGACTGCTTCTCCCTCTGACCCTTTTCCCATCTCATGCTCTCTCTCACTCCCTCTCTCTCAAATAAATAAATAAAATGTTTGATTAAAAAAAATAAATCATTGCCTGGAGTTTTTTTCAACATGATGAAAGTGGCTCTGGATTTTTTGGTAAAATTTTTGTTTGTTTATTTTTAAAATTTCCTCAGATTTTTTTTTTTAAATTATTTATTTATTGGAGAAAGAGAGAGTGAGAGAGCACACACGAGCAGAGGCAGAGGGAGAGGGAGAAGCAGGGAGCCTGAATTGGTCCCAGAACCCCAGGGTTATTACCTGAGCTTAACCCACCCCAAGTGCCCCTGTTTTTTTGTTTGTTTTTATTAGATCGAGAGAGAATGGGGTGGGAGCAGAGGAGACGGAGTGAGAGAGAGAATCTTTAATAGTCTCCTTTCCCAGCGCAGAGCCCGACACGAGGCTCGATCTTACCTCCCTGAGATCACATAACCTGAGCCGAAATCAATAGTTGGACACTTAACTGACTGAGCCACCCATGCGCCCCAGCTCTGGATTTTTCTAGGAAGAGTTCTCTCACCTTCCACTTCCCTTTTACCTTCCCAGGAGAAGACAAGTGTTACCTCAGTTCTAGAACTGTCCTGGGCTAACATCAGGTCAATGCCGGACACTGGGTGACGCCCAGTACGTGTATGTTAATGAGAAGCAGCAAACAAGTTCTAGTTTCCTTTTGGGATCATGGTCCCCGTTCTGGTGAGAGTGAGAATCTGGTTTGGTTTCTTTGGGTTCCGTCTCTTCCTCTACACCCAGTTTTGCTAAAAATATAGTGAAGGTAAGATAAATCAGAGACCAATATGTAGAAGTAATTAGTAGGAAGTTCCCTTTGGCAGTAACTATTGAACTAGGCAAGTTTTAGAATCTTGGTGGGGAGGTATAGAGTGATCTTCGGTTCCCGCGTGGAATGTGTTACAAGCATTGGGTTGTGGTGGTAGGAGAACCAAGTTTTTCTTAGCTCTTTCTGTGACTTGGGCGAAGGAGCTGGTTTTTGCCCTCAGCCACAGGGAACATCTTTATAAAGATTTGAAGGACTGTATGATTTTAGTTGGCACCAATTAGATCCTTTTTGTCTCTGGAGGCCAGAACTGAAAGGACCTCAGCGCTGAGCTGCTTTCCTCTGTAGTGTTTGCGAGTGCCTTTGGGATTTCGCTTCTGTGGTCTCGTGCTCTGCTGCGCTTTTCCTCCTCTTCACTTCAGTTCCTTCCTCATTTCTTGCTTTTTCCCTTTGCAGGGAACAAAGCTGTTTCCCCTCAGAACAAAGCTTATGTGGTTATTCTTTCTGGAATGATTCTCTAAGGGCTAAGAAGGAATTTCTTGATGGAGATTGTCATCATTCCCATTGCTTGCTTGGGTCAGAGGCTGACTGCTGGATGGACCCTTTTCACTTCCATAAACTACTCCGAATTCTAAGTTGGAAGAGTGGAGATCACTGAGTACTGTTAATATTTCATTTTAGAAACTCCTTGGAACTCTATAGGGAGCGAAAAAGCTTTGTGGGTAAGATAGAGAGGTATACTGTTTGGTTTCTTTAAACTAGGTGTTAGACGGTCACTTTACTAAGAGGCAGCTGTAAAGCCATAGCAATACGGTGTTGTTTCCATGAGAGGAAGAGGAAAGGAATTATCAGAGCGGCTCAGCGAGTTCTTTCATTTTCAGGTGGAATCAATTTAGATCTTAGCACATGGCCGATTTAGTCCCTGCACGAGCAACTTCTGGGCCGCAAGTGGGTGCAAGCCTGGCCGCTGCTGCTTTGCCCCCTGATGCGTTTGCAGTGGGGGGGGGGTCTCCAAATAAGAAGGGGTACTATTTAGTGAGGGCTTACTGTGCTCCACGCAATGTGTTGTGCCTTTTCCCTGCTTTATCTCCTTTAGCCTCTCAGGATCCCAGAGCTTGCGGACTCTTACAGTCTCGTTTCCCAGACACCTAGGTAGTGACGTCACTTTTCCAAGGCCAGGCAGTGGCAAAGCCAGGAGGGGAATTTGGGTGTTTTCGACTTGTCTGATGGCCAAGAGATGGTGAGCTCGGGGAGAGCAGAAGGTGGAAGCTGGGGAGGGGAGGCTTTGCTGTTGTGCAAGGGCCGAGAAGCATTTCGGACATACGGAGCTGGGTGCAGAGTCAGGGGGCTGATCACCCTCCAGGAAAAGAGCATAGTGGGGTCATTGATTGCAAGCTGGCAAGGAGAGCAGGAGCCTGGTTCCCTTCTGGCTCCTTCCCTCCCTCATCAAAGGGAATCTTCTTTTCTTTACCTTTTCCTCCCTTGACTGGAAGTCAGTCTCGATGCCGCCTAGGCTGTTCTCTTCTGGCTCAGGGGAAAAGGCCCACAGATTAGGATGAGCTGAATAGTGTTAACAGGGAGCAAAATAATGTGGAAGGCAGAAGAAGGAGAGATGAAAGACAGTGCCCGTTAAGCAGGCATTTTCTCCATTTATCTCTTTACCTGACTAGCAACCCCCACCCAGTCAGGGGAGGCCCGGAGGCTCTGGCCTTATTTTACGTGTGAGAAACAGTACAGTCAGTGGATGTTAAATGCCTACCGTTGGTGCTCTGTGCACCGACATATTCCCAGCAGAGTAGATTTCCGAGGGAGGAAATCTCGAGGCCCCGTCTTCTTCCCCAGGACTGTGCGAGAAGGGGCTGGCTCTCACAGCCATCCGATCTTATCTGACTCCTTGCCAGGAGAGGTTTAGCGAGCTTCTGTTCTCTCTCTTGTGACTAACCTCCCTGTTCGGGACCAGTGACACCGGTCCCAGATGGGCTGTTGCATGTAACTTCTTGTTCCTCTCAGTTGTCTGGGACGGGGAGCTCATCACCGGGTTTCTTGACTGCTGCTTTGTGTGAAGCCTATGGCTTCAGTTCTTTAGGACTTCGCTCCTTACTTGGGCTTTAGTAGGAGGTGGTGGGGCAGCACCCACAGGTCTCAGTCGGGGTGGGGTGTTTGGTCCTACCATGGCTTCATGAGAGCGATTCCTCACTACCTTGCTGTGGATGTGTGTTTCACATGCAGCTTGGGAAGCACAAAGGCATCAAAGACAGTTGCTTTGGAAATGTCCTGATGACAGTGGCCTCTACTGTGTTCCAGATAACGAACTTCTTTTTTAAGATTTTATTTATTTATTAGAGAGAGAGAGACTGAGAACGAGAGGGGAGAAGGTCAGAGGGAGAAGCAGACTTCCCGCAGAGCCGGGAGTCCGATACGGGACTCGATCCCGGGACTCCGGGATCATGACCTGAGCCGAAGGCAGTCACTCAACCAACTGAGCCACCCAGGCGCCCCAGATAACGAACTTCTTAATGGCCGTCCTCAGGCATGCGACAGGCACAGTTGGTGCAGCAAGTAGGCTGCCTGTGTCCATTAACGGCCCTTTTTGGCATGGCCGTTATTCCTTCTTATAGTCATCTTAGAGGTGAAGACCCAAGAGAGCCATTTTTTTTAAAGATTTATTTGCAGAGAGAGTGTGCGTAAGGGGGAAGGGGTAGAGGCAGAGGGAGAGAATATCAACCAGGCTCCCGTGTTGATTGCAGAGCCTGATGCAGGGTTCGATCTCATGACCCTGAGATCATGACCTGAGCCCAAATCAAGAGTCAGACACTTAATTGACTGCACCACCCAGTTTCCCCCTACCCCCGTTTTTTAATAACAGCTTTATCGAGATGTAATTCCTATACCATATATTTCACCCTTTAAGAGTGGATAATTCAGTGTTTTTAGTATCTTCATAAAGTTGTGCAACCCTTAGCACTAATTCCAGAACATTTTTATCAACCCAGATAGAAACCGTATAGCCATTAGCAGTCACTCCCTGGTCCCTCCTTCCCCCAACCATTGGCAACTCCTAATGTACTTTCTGTCATTGTGACTCTGCCTGTCATGGATATTTCATGTAGATGGAATCCTAAAATGTGTAGTATTTTGTGTCTGGTTTCTTTCACTTAGCATGTTTTCAAGGTTCATCCGTGTTGTAGCATGCATCAGTCCTTCATTCCTTTGTAGGGTTGAGTAATACTCCCCTGTATGGATACATGTTTTGTTTATCCATTCATCAGTTGATGGATATGGGAGTTGTTTTCACCTTTTGGCTATTAGCGATCTTGCTGCTGTGGACATTTGTGTTTACGTTTTGTGTGGACATGTTTTCAGTTGTCTGGGATACACACCTAGGAGTGGAATTGCTGAGATATACGGCAACTCCGTGTTTAACTTTTTGAGAAATTGCTATACTATTTTCCGGACTGGCTGTGCCGTTTTATGTATTCTCAGGGGCGCGTGATCATTGCAGTTTCTCCATACTCTCGCTAACGTTTGTCATTATCTTTCTTTTTTAAAAATTTAATCTTTTTATTATTTATTTGATTATTTATTTTAAAGATTTTATTTTATTTATTAGAGAGCGAGAGTGTGGGGGGGGGAGGGTGAAGGGGGAGGGAGAAGCAGACTCCATGCTGAGCAGGGAGCCTGACGTGGGCCAGTCCCAGGGATGACCTGAGCCATAGGCAGATGCTTAACTGACTGAACTTACCCAGGGACTCCTATTTATTTTTTTGAAAACTTCTTTAAGTTATCTCTATATCTGAGGCACCTGGGTGGCTCAGTCGGTTAAGGGTCTGGCCTTGACTTAGGTCTTGATCCCAGGGTTCTGGGATCGAGCCCTGCATTGGGCTCCTTGCTCATCTGGGAGAGCCTGCTTTTCCCTCTCCCCCTGCCTGCTGCTCCCCCTGCTTATGCTCTCTCTCTCTCTCTCTTTCTCTCTCTGTCAAATAAATAAAATCTTAAAAAAAAAAATAATCTCTACATTCAACTCAGGGCTCCAGGCCACAACCCTGAGATCGAGAGTTGCATGCCTCACGGACTGAGCAGCTATGTGAAGATTTTTGTTGTTATTGTTGCTATCTTTTTGATCATAGCCATTCTAGTGGGTATGAAGTGAGACCTCATTGTGGTTTTCATTCACATTTCCTTAATGACTGTGGTGGTGAGTGTTTTTTCATGTGCTAATTGGCCATTTGTAAATTTTTGGGAAAATGTCTATTCAGAATTTTGGCTTAATATTTAATTTTTTTTTTCTCGTAGAGTTAAAAGAGTTCTTTACATATTCTGGACTACTAGTCCCTTATCAGATAAATGATTTGCAAATATTTTTTCCCATTCTTTGGGCTTTTTTTTCAGTCTTTTTTTTTTTTTTAAAGATTTTATTTAATTTATTTGGCAGAGAGAGAGAGAGGGAGATCACAAGTAGGCAGAAAGGCAGGCAGAGAGAGAGGGGGAAGCAGGCTCCCTGCTGAGCAGAGAGCCTGATGATAGCCCGATTGGGGCTCTATCCTAGGACTCTTGAGATCATAACCTGAGCCAAAGGCAGGGGCTTTAACCCACTGAGCCACCCAGGTGCCCCCCTTTTCACTGTCTTGATGGTATCTTTTGCAGGATATAAGTTTTTAATTTTGATGAAGTCCATTTTGTCTATTTCTTTTGTTGTTTTGCGTTTGGAGTCATATCTTCTAAGAAGCCATTGCCCAATCCAAGGTCACATAGATTTGCTCCTACGTTGTTTTTTTCTTTTTCTTTTTTTTTTTTTTTTAAGATTTTATTGATTTATTTGAGAGTGAGAGTGTGTGCATGAGAGGGGGGAGGGGCCAGAGGGGCCAAAGGGGCCAGAGGGAGTGGGAGGAGACTCCCTACTGAGCAGGGAGCTAGATGGTGGGGAGGGGGGGCGCTCAATCCCAGGACTCTGAGATCATGACCTGAGCCAAAGGCTTAACTGACTGAGCCACCCAGGTGCCCCACCCCATGTTATCTTCTAAGAGTTTTATAGTTGTAGTTCTTTCATAAGCACTAAATTGTATTGCCTAAAGCTTTGCAAGTTCCTCTTAGCTGTTGCTGGGGGTAAGGCTGGGTGGGTAAACTCCTATATCTGGTAGGAGCTACAGCTAGTAAGCTCCTACATCTGGAGCTTCTTTTCTTTGCCACCTTAACAATTCAATCAAGGACCTTGACCTTGGGAAGCAGTTGTTCTTGCAAGTTTTCTAACTATCATGCAGTTTATATTTCTTTCTTTCTTTCTTTTTTTTTTTGAAGGTAACGAATGAAGAGGACTTTATTAGGAAATTGGACTGTAAACCTGATCAGCATTTGAAGGTGGTTTCCATTTTTGGAAATACTGGTGATGGAAAGTCTCATACTCTCAACCACACTTTCTTTTATGGCCGTGAAGTCTTTAAAACTTCGCCTGCCCAGGAGTCCTGCACTGTGGGGGTGTGGGCGGCCTATGACCCTGTCCACAAAGTAGCAGTGATAGACACAGAAGGGCTCCTGGGGGCGACAGTGAATCTCAGCCAGAGAACACGACTGCTGCTCAAGGTCCTGGCCATCTCAGACCTCGTCATCTATCGAACTCACGCAGACCGGCTGCATAATGACCTCTTCAAGTTCCTTGGGGACGCCTCAGAAGCTTATCTGAAGCACTTCACCAAGGAGCTCAAGGCTACCACTGCCCGCTGTGGCCTGGATGTCCCCTTGTCCACCCTGGGCCCTGCTGTTATCATTTTCCATGAGACTGTGCACACTCAGCTGCTGGGCTCTGGTGAGTAGACGGGACTGTCACAGATGGACCTTTCTGGGTATAAGTAGGCAGCAATCGGGCTGCAGTGACTTCTGGGGGAGGGGGATTGCCCAGCAAAATTTCTGCCTGGGCAAGACCTGAGGGAATGTTTGAAGAAGGGTGGAGTGAGCAACAGTATCAAAATCCCGGCAGGATGGGGATTGAGGATTGAGGATTACCGATCGGCTTAGGCAACAAAGAGATCTTTGGCCATCCAGACAAGGCCTGTTTCCCAGGGATGGGTGGATCGCGGATCAGGGCAGGTTCAAGAGAGAACAGGAGGACAAGAATTAAGGTTGTGTGTATATTCCAGTCTTTGAAAGAGTTGTATTATAAAGGGAAGCTGACAAACGAAATGATGGCTAGAGGCTGATGGGGGATTTCAAGGGTTTTTTCCCCCCTTCTTTAAATTGAAGCTGTGAAGCATTGCACATATTTGTGTGCTGATGCAAATGCTTCTCGGAAGGGAACAGTGTAGATGGAAGAGAGCAGAACAGTTGGAGTGAGGCCCACGTGGGTGGGTTGGCCTTAGAAGCATGGACAGTCCCTCTGTAAGCACAGGGAGGGGAGGAGCAGAGGGTGTGGACACGGATGCAGGTAATGTCTACTGTATCTATTTTCTGAGAGAAGTAGGAAGCAAAATCATGACTGAGGGAGGATGAGGGAGCAGCGGGGACAGTAGTGTTAGCCCCTAACACAGTGATCCCATTTACCTGTTCATTCAGTCAACGTAGTTTCTTTTTTTTTAGGGGGGGTGCAGAGAGAGAGAGAAAGAGAGAATCTGAAGCAGGCACCACACCCAGTGTGGAGCCTGATACGGGCCTAGATCTCACAACCCTGAGATCATGACCTGAGCTGAAATCAAGAGTTGGATGCTTAACCACCCAGCATCCCATCAGTTAACAAAGTTTCTTTTCTTTTCTTTTTTTTTTTTAAAGACTTTACGTACTTATTTGAGAAAGCGAGCGAGAGAGCATGAGCAGAGGGAGGAGCAGAGGGAGAGGGAGAAGCCAACTTCCCGCTAAGCAGGGAGCCCAAAGTGGGGCTCGATCCCAGAACTCTGGGACCGTGACCTGAGCTGAAAGCAGTCGCTTAACCGACTGAGCCACCCAGGCTCCCAGTCAACCAAGTTCCTTAAGTGGCACAATGCCATGTGCTGAGCACTGGGGAGCAGAGCTGAGAAAAGCAGTTCTCACCCTCGAATAGCTCCGTGTCCCGCTGGGGAGGCCACACAGGTTCTCTTCTGGAGCAGATGTGGGTCCTGGGGCTGTAGGAGTGCAGAAGAGGGACTCTTTACACCTCCTGAGGGGATCTGGGAAAGAGGAGGTGGGGCTCGAACCTAGACATGTGGCTTGATAGGGCCGGAGAGGAAGGATGCTCTGGAAAGCGCAAACCCCTGGTGGCTCGAAGGGGCAGGTTGTGTCCAGGAACCCTCAGGTCGTTCTGCTAGAGCCTCCCGAACTCCCTTCCAGCCCCTCCATGCGTGCCCCACACAGCACCCACATGCTCTTCTCACAAGCTTTACTTAGAATTTAGATCGTGCCGTACTCCTGCTTACGAGCTGTCCGTGGCTTTCCCTACAAACTCATTATGATGTCCTCACTGTGAGTCCTGTGTCTCTGACCTCTTTCCCTTATTATCCCCTTCCTGCCCCCAAGTTTACCCTCTTACTGCATCGCTCTGTTGGTTTGCATCAGGACCCCTGTCACTATCTGAGATCCTCCTGTGTGTTTGCTTACTTGTTTTTGTTTCTTTCCGATTACAAAGGAAACTTACGAAGGCAGGAAACTTGCCTGTCTCATTCACTGGTGTGTCTAAAGAGCCTGGATGAGTGCTCGACACTCAGCTTTGCTGGACGAATAAGTGAAGAGGTTCTCATTGTGTCTGAAGCACAGATAGTAAGGGAGGGAATGGTGAAGATACTTGGCGGTCAGATCACGGGTTGCCTTGACTCAGTTCTCAAGTAGGACCGGAGCCCCTCAAGGATTTTAAGCAGGGAGGTATATGACAGGAACTGTATTTTCCAAAGATCGCACAGCAGCCTGTTGCAGGCTGAACCACAGAGACATGCCTGGAGGCAGGGAGACCAGCCAGGACATTACCGTGGTGCTAGACGAGAAGTGATGGGGGGCCGAGCTGGGGGCAGTGGCACAGGAGGGAAGTGGACAGATCAGGGCCGTATTAAAGAGTTAGAATCAGGAGGACCTGTCTCCAGCAGGAGACTGAGAAATCTCTGTTCCAGTGGAGGCTCCTTAGCAGGTGATGCTGAGATAAGGGGAGAAGGTTGGAAATGCTGACTTGAGGATGCCTCCTGTGATCCACATTTTTTTTCAAGATTTTATTTATTTATTAGAGAGAGAGAGGGAGACAGTGCACATAAAAGCACAAGCATGAGGAGGGCAGAGGGAGAGGGAGAAACAGATTCCCTCCTGAGTAGGGAGCCCAATGTGGAACTCGATCCCGAGACTCTGGGATCATGACCTGAGCTGAAGGCAGAGGCCTAAACAACTGAGCCATCAAGGGTGCCCCATGTGATCTGCATTTTTATGCCACTTCGGATTTTTACAACCTTGGTAAGGGGAAGGTTTAATTTCTAGTTCAGGATTTTGAAAAGACTAGCGCTTCATAACTAACTTTTTTTTTTTTTTTGCTGTGTACCATATACTATGTTAGGTGGTTTGTTTTTGTTTTTGTTTTTGGTTAGGTGGTTTTTTAAAAAATAAATGCTAACTTACTGTATCCTTGTTATTTGGCCCAGTTAACAGCAGCCCCATTTTACAGATGAAGAAGCTGAACTCAGAGAGCTTGAGTTATGTAACCAAAAGTTTTCCAGCTAGTAAGTTGCAAAATGGGGGTTCAAAATAAGTTTTCCTAACTCCTAAATCCAGAGCTCTTTCTGGAATACTCTTGCTGTTTCTTGAAACTTGAAGATGGAACCAAGGCAGCTAGTTTACCCAGGGAAGGAGAAGAGGTGCCAGAATTGTGGGCAAATTGATAATTTCAGTTTTCTGTCTCAGACTTTCTGATTTTATATTGTTTTATTTTATTTTAATCTCTCTTTTTGGGAGAGGGAGAGTGAGTGAGCAGTGAGGAGGGGCAAAGGGAGAGGAAGAGAGAAAATCTTAAGCAGGCTCCACGCCCATTGGTGGTGCTCCATGCGGGGCCCGATCTCATGACCCTGAGATCATGACCTGAGCTGAAATCGAGAGTCGGATGTTCAACCAACTGAGCCATCTGGGTGTCTCACTTTCTGATTTTATTTGATCCTGTTCTTTTTCTGGACAGAGGATTCTAGGTGGGAGTTAGTAGGCATATGAATTCTCTGTTTTATAAATGAGGAGAACCAAGCTCCCATAATCATTTGGGAGCAGAGATTGTATCCAGGGACCAGCTGTGAGATGGTGTTGGGAGGGATGGCGGGTGGCCAGGCTGGTACCTGGGTGGCGTTGGGGGGAGTCACTCCTTGATGATTGATCCTGGGATAGCCTGAGATCCAAAGTCACTGCCACAGGAAGAGATGAGGAGGAGATGGATTTAGGGATGAACCACAGAATTTTGGCTACCTTTTTTGATGACCATACTTTCAAATTTGAGTAGGGCCGTATCTCCAGTATTAATTGGAGTGATTTTGTTGTTGTTGTTAAAATACTAAAGGAAATTAAAAAGACCTTCTAACATTTATCTCGAGGATATTCATTGAATTCATTTGTACTACCACTCCGCAAATTTCTGGATAAATATCCATGAAACTACCTCCAGATACATTGGCAAATTGTCTATAGCTTCGCCATCATAAGGCCAGCATGTTCGAAATAGCTGTTTAAGTGTCCTTAGTAGGAGACTGGTTAAATATGTCTATACACTGAAGGACTGTGTAGCTATTAAAAAAATAAGGAACTTCTCGGAGTGTGTTATGAAAAGAATAGGTGCTTATAGTATGTACTTAAGTGGTACAAGCAAGCTGCATGTCTGTGTTGGTACATGTGCAGGAAAAAGAAGTCCGAACGGGCAAAACAAACGCTGAATTGTAGTCACCTCTGGGAAATAGGAGGGGGCAGAGGAAATCTATTTTTTTATGCTTTGACCTGTTTGCATTTTTTACAATGAGCAGATTAAAAAAGCCTTTCCCTTGAAGTATAATGTACATACAGAAAAGTGCCCATCATATCACACAAGTGCATTGATGTGATGAATTTTGTAGTCTGGATGTACCCGTGAAATCAGCAGCAGGAAATGACATGACCTGCCAGCACCCACTTCACGGGGAAGCCCTGCTCATACTCCATCTAGTTAACGGTAACCTGAAATCTACCAGCATAGGTTAGTGCTGCCTGTTTATGTACTTTATATAGAGAGTCAGAATATGTATAACCTTTATAATGCAAGGCAGATTTTTTTTTTAAAGAAAAAAATTGTTTCATTGTTCATGTACCTGTTTCCTTGTCCAGATCACCCCTCAGAGGTGCCAGAAAAGCTCATCCAGGACCGGTTCCGGAAGCTGGGCCGCTTCCCTGAAGCCTTCAGTTCCATTCACTACAAGGGAACGAGGACTTACAACCCTCCCACTGACTTTTCTGGGCTGCGGCGGGCTTTGGAGCAGCAGCTAGAGAACAACACCACCCGTTCGCCCCGGCACCCGGGGGTCATCTTTAAAGCCCTGAAGGTCAGTTGGGCCCCTGCCCTGAGTGCTTCTCACTAGGGTACCAGTGGGTGGCAAGAACACTCAGCTTCCCTTTTGCTGGTGCTGGGGATTGGAAACTGGGGCTGGAAAGCGAGGTTGTAGGGAAAGGAAGCACAAGAGTGGAGTTCGCACCTGCGGAGTGAGAGCTCCTCTTGCTAAGAGCACGAGCACAGAGGGATCTTGGGTTATAGTTAAAAAGTGACAGGTCCCCATGTTAGAGAAAAACCAGGCTTTCAGACAAAAAAAAAAAGCATTCATTTCCGCATGGTATGGCCCAGCCCTGGTGATTTGACCTTGCATTGAGGCTCAGTTATCTGAAAAGGACTCACCTCCCCTTTTTTTTTCTAACCTTTATTAGTTTATTTAGGAGGACAACATTTTGTTATCACTATAAATGGAAAACCAGTATCACAGGTAGAAATTTCCTAAGACAAAAAATACAGATACATGATAACAATAATTGCTGTTTATCATATACCAGTGTTCGGAGGACTCTATATTAGTTCATTTAGTCCTTATACTGGCAGTGTGTGTGGCTGGCTCCGTTGATAGAGCATTCAACTCTTAATCTCAGGGTTGTAGGTTCAAACCTCACTTTGGGTGTAGAGATTACTTAAAAATAAATTTTTTTAAAGATTTTATTTATTTATTTGACAGAGAGGGACACAGCGAGAGAGGGAATGCGAGAGAGGGAACACAAGCAGGGGGAGTGGGAGAGGGAGAAGCAGGCTTCCTGCTGAGCAGGGAGCCTGATGGGGGCTCGATCCTAGGACCCTGGGGTAAATGACCTGAGCCGAAGGCAGACATTTAACTGACTGAGCCACCCAGGCGCCCCTAAAAATAAAATCTTAAAAAAAAAATCCTTACACCAGCTCCATGTGTTAAGTGCTATTACCTAGCCTCATTTTGCAGATGAGGAAACTGAGACCCAGGGAGGTGAAGTGATTGCTTACACATAGTTACTAAGTAGGAGCTCCAGCTGGTGAAGCGGGCTGGTTTCCTCTAGAGCTCCTTATAACCAGCAGGAATCTCCTGCCTCTCAACAAATAGAGTGACATACTGTGTCCTTTCTAGGGACTGTTGTTCATGCAGGGTTCTGAGAGCGGGGCTTGCTTTTTCTTCATTCAAAAAGAAATATCTCCCGGGTGCCTGGGTGGCTCAGTTGGTAGAGCAGCTGCCTTCGGCTCAGGTCATGGTCCCGGAGTCCCGGGATCGAGTCCCATATCGGACTCCCGGCTCTGCGGGAAGTCTGCTTCTCCCTCTGACCTTCTCCCCTCTCATTCTCGGTCTCTCGCTCTCTAATAAATAAATAAAAATCTTTAAAAAAAAAAGAAATATCTCCCTTATTCTAAAGGGAGATTAGCAAGTGTTCAGGAGATGATAAAGATAATGCTGTTACCTAGGTGGGACTTTCTCTTTAACAGAATCTGAAATTTTGAAAATGAATTTACACAGAAGTAATTTCTTCTGTGGAACTGGGTGCTATTCACTGTATCACCTGCAGTCGTGCCCCACGCCCCTAAAATTCATCTTGTATACGCCAGTGACGCGAGGCCTAGCTTTTGAGAAACATCTCTAAGCCTTATATCTTTGTCCTTTAAAATCAGGCCAATTGTTTTTCTTGTGTATCTCAGCAGTACTATCGATGTATAATTTAGTAAAATCCTGTTAGAAAGCACCCTGCTGTTGCACGGATTTCGTTTCTCCCCATCCTGGTGGTTGGTGCTTGCTTCCTCGTTACAGAGACCCTGCCCTCCAACCATAGCAGATGCTGTATAACCCGTCTGAGGCCGTCAAGGGTTAAACTGGTGCCCCTTCTTTGTCGGATGACACGTTAGGCCTCGCAGGTATCTGGGTAGGTGATCACTGTGCCGGGCAATATCACTTCGCTCCCACAGGGGTATGGCTTCTCCACCATTCCTATGTCATTATAGCCGTCAACAGGCAAGAAATCACTAAAACAGTAGCAGTGGGGGGGGGGGCGTAGAATGGGGTAATAGAAAAATATAAGTTAAAAAGTATTACTGATTATTGAAAATTGCCATTTTAGAATTGACTAGGTAGTCTCAGTGAAATCTTGATATCGTATCACAGTGCATTGGTCAAAGCATTCCCTGGGCCCAGTAAAAGCTGGGAAGCGGGTTCCCAAAAAGAATGTTGAAGTTGTTGATATCATTATGGGAATGAGAATTCTAAGTTTAGGGCAGTTTGGCAGTGATCCGGTTATATTGTGTTTGTCTAAATTCATATCCTCTGGCTTATGTGAGGAATACTGGTTAAGTGCAGAAAACATTGGTTATACTACAGTAGTTACGGTAATGAAAACAAGGAGCAACTACAATGCCTCCACTAGGGATAGCCATTGTTAGCATTTTAATATGTGCTCTTATAGTGCGTGCTCTGTGTGTTAAAAAAATATAGCTTGTCATCCCATGATAGATGTAAACTTGTAATCCTTCCCCCATAAAACTTCGTAAACCTTTTACTGTAGTATTACTATTTTAGTGCATGAGCAGGGGAGGGGCAGAGGGAGAGGGAGAGAAGCAGAGGGAAAGGGAGATTGGGAATCTCATACAAGCTCCACACGCAGTGCAGCCCAGTGCTGGGCTTGAGCTCATGACCCTGAGATCATGATCTGAGCTGAAATCAAGAGTCAGATGCTTAACTGACCGAGCCACCCGGCGGCCGTAACATTTTACTATATTATTATATGGTTTTTATAAATAGTTTCATTGTCTAAACATATCCAAATAACAATTGTTGGACAAGAAATTATAAGTAAAATTTCTCTATTAAAAATTATGTCACAAATAATCATAAAAGCTCTTTTTATATTTGGAATTATTTTTATAGAATATATTCTCTTGAAGTAGATTGTGTCAAAAGTGTGTGCGTGTGTGTGTGTATGTATATATACACACAGTGAATATGTATCCCATTTCTGTCATTTTACATAATTGGACATGGAATCCTATTTAAGTACTTTGCTTATATTATTTGGTGTCTTTTTTGTCTGTTTTGCCTATTTTTAGTATTTCAGGGATTTTACTTCCAACACAGTCTCTGACTATGTACTATTTATTTTAGCATTGTTTATAATGAATTCATCCAAGGGATCCCTGTGAATTCCTGTTTGCAATCTGCTTTGCGGATGGTGCTGTGTTACCTTCAGGCTCAGGACGGAGGAGCAGGGAGGGAGCAGGGCCTTTGGGCCAGTGCTGGGCTTGTAGGATCTAGAGAGAGGCTGGGAAATGTTGGCACAATTGGAGCTAGGGATATGAGGATGCTCTGAGGACTAGGGGATAGAGACTGGGGTGGGGAGGGATAGGAAGGAAGGCAGAGGAGAAAGGGGTTTGGCGTAAGACCAGGCAGGCTCATGTACATGAGAACAGATTTGGGGCATATGCTGATTTGCTCAGTCCATTGAGTTAAAAGGTTTGTAGTGGGGTACCACTACAGTGTATCACACAGTAAGCGAAGCTGGGTAGATTGCATATGAGAGTTCCTTGTACCATTCTTGCAACTCTTCTACACGTTGGAAACTTTCTCAAAATGGAAAGTTACCCTTTAAACAAAGTTTGTGGTTTTTGCATCGTGGTTGCTTTAGGCTGGGTGTTTGTGTCCTCCCCAAATTCCTTTGTTGAAACCGTAATGCCCAGTGTGATGGTATCAGTGGGCCTTTGGGTCGTGGGGATGGAGCCCTCATGAATGAGATGAATGCCCTTGGAAAGAAGCCCCAGAGTGCTCCCTAGCCCTGTCCCCCGGGTGAGGACGCAGTGCAGAGGCACCGTCCGTAAACCAGGGAGCAGGTCCTCACCAGAACCTGACCTTGTTGGCGTTTAGATCTTGGGCTTCCAGCCTCCAGATGTGTGAGAAATACATTTCTATGTCGAAGCGATCCAGTCTGTGTTTTGTTTCAGCGGCCTCAATGGACTGAAGACAAGGGTTAACAGCTTGGGTTCTGGAGTCGGACTCGTGTTGGAATCCTAGTTCTGCCACTTACCAGTGGCTTGGTGTTGGCAACGTAAACTTTATTACTTGTCCATTGGTTCATTCATTCAACAAATAAAAGAGTGCACCCAAATAAAAGAGTTTGAGGTGCTGGAAGTACAGTGGAGAACAAGACAGACAATAACCTTTGTCTTCCTCCTAGTACTTCTTCAAACCTTTTCCCTCATCTGTAACATAGGAGTAATAAAAGAATGTTCCAAATGAAGTTGAGCTAAGGATCAAATAGGAAAGCGCACTTGAGGAAACTAAGACGTGGTATATAGTAAATGTTAAATAAGCATTGAAAGGGTGGAGAATATTAAGAAAAAATTGTGAAAACGTATTGTATTTGAATAATTCCTGAAATACATACCTCTAATTAGATTTGAGGTTAAGGTATACTTAAATGTTCTGGCGAACGTTCTTGAAATGGCTCAAAGTCACAGTGGAAGATGACACTCAGGTATGGCAGATGTCATCAAAAGAGGCTGAGGCCATACCTGGTACACAAAGGGTTGTGAATCTGATCAGTATAGATTTTAATGAAGAGACCGACGGCTGGGTTCTTGAGTTCCTTAGGTTTTCTCTAAGCTAACGCAGCTATATGTTTAAGTTAGACTGTCGGGGACACTGAGTGCTGTAGGCAGTAATTAGCGCTCAGGGATTTGACCCTCAGGGGACTTCGATGTCCTCCTCTCCGCCAGTTTGTTAGGCAATTTTGAGAAAAATAGTTACACTGTGCTTATGAGGTGGTATGAGTCATGAAGTTTTCTGTAAATATACAGAGTCCGGTCAGCTGGAGTTGTAGCGATTCTTGGGAACTGGCGTCCACAGAGTTTCACCTGGACCCTGTATTTAGTTCTGTCCTCTGGGGCGGGGACCGGGATGCGGGACTTGCCGCTTCCGTCCACGGGAAGGAGTTACCGGTTTCAAAACGCACGTGTTTTCGGCTCTCGCCAGGGAATGGCGGGGTTCTCATAACTTACTGAAATCCGTGAAAAATGTGTTTCTATCTTTTTGGTTGTCATTCTGCTTTTAATCTCTTCTTTAAGTTAGAAGTTTGTTAATTTCCAGTTACCATTCTAATAGAAAACTACTTGTAAGGTCTGCATTAGGCAAATTGACCCACTAGAGTTTTTATAGCTGTTAAGACACAGGAACTGAAGTTTTCATAGTTCACAACAGTGTATAATAGCATGGCTGTCTTTTCTTTATTGATTTTTTATTTGGCTTTACTTCTTGGCTTACTTTTATTTCTGCAAGGAGCCTCGAATTCTTTTTGGAACAGAAGACTGGGGATGGGCATAAACAGATAAATTATCAATGACAAACTAATTTGTTTGGCTTCCTGCTTCTCCCAGTTTTTTTTTTTTTTTTTTCTTTTTCTCTCTTTGGTATTCTTAGCCTTGTCCAATTCCTCACTAACTCACTGAGTAAAAACACTTTGTGAAAGCCAGGGCCATGTTCCAATATGATAAGTGTGATTTTTTTTTTTTCTATACGATTGTCTCTTTATTTTAGCTAATATATACAGGAATATGGTCAGGAAAAAGTATATAAGCTTTTGGGAAAATGGAGAGACAGATCACCTAAGAGGCTTGATTAAAACTGTGATACACGAATGAAGAAATCTCAACTCCCTAGTAATCAAAGAAATGCAAGTGGCAACCCCAACACTAGGAGGGCAGACACTGATAAGTCTGGCACTAAAATGTCAAAAAGGATGTGAAGCTCTGTAAACTCTTACAGACGGCCTGTTGAAGTTCACCTTAGTACAACCACTTTGAAATGCCATTCAGAAATATCTAGTGTAGGTGAAGATATGCATAATATATATTCTAGCTGTATCATTTCTAGGAATTTGCCTTAGAGAAACTCTTCCACCTGAACACGGGGAGACCTTTATGAGGATGTGAATAGCAGCTTTCTTTGTAATGGCAGAATAATGCAAACTAAGTATGTAAAAAATGGGTAAATAAATGGTGGTGTTAAGTGACTCTTTGCTACTTTTTTATTTTTATTTTTTTAAAAAGATTTTTGTATATTTGACAATATATAGTCAAATTGCTAGTGCACAAGCAGGGAGAGCGGGAGAGGGAAAAGCAGGCTCCCCACTGAGCAGGCAGCCTGATGGGGGCTTGATCCCGGGACCCTGGGATCATGACCTGAGCCGAAGGCAGATAATTAACTGACTCAGCCACCCAGGCGCCCTGCTACTTATCTTAAAGACAGAATTGGGGTCATAGTGTATGTATGTGCAGTTACATACTTTGCTTTTCTCATGGAACATTGAAGCCTAGCATTTTTTCCCATGCCATTAAATATTTTATGAAAATATGTCTTTAAAGTAGTTGTATGCTTTTCGTTTATATGGATGGATCATTTTTTACATTTAGTTAATTATGCTCTTGTTTTAGTAGTGGTTTTCATTTTCTCCTGCTTATATTTTCCATGTATTTAAAGGAATGGTCCACATTCTGCCTATTTCCTTAGGATCAATTACAACTCCTAGTACTGTTTTGGACTGATGTTTACAGAGTGCTTACTGTATGCCATGTACTGTGCTCTGCACTGCACGTGTAATGAATTCACTTAATCCTCGTACTCGCTCTACGAGGTAAAGACATGGGGAGAAAGAAAAAGAGGTAGAGGCAAAGGAGTTAATTTGCCTAATATAACTCACTTAGTCAGTGGCGGAGAATTCGAACCATCTAGTCTGGCTACCAAGTCTGTGCTTTTAACCCAGGGCTGTATATTTCTTCTTAATAGTTATTCCACTTCTAAGAAGGTCAGAGGGTGCAGGCATCTTTAAAGTTCCTCATATATCCTGCCAGTTGCTTCTTGAAAGGATATTCCCATAAATTGTATTTGTTTGGTTATTTTTTTTTAAAGATTTTATTTACTTATTTGACAGAGAGAGAGAGATCACAAGTAGGCAGAGAGGCAGGCAGAGACCGAGGAGAAAGCAGGCTCCCCGCCAAGCAGAGAGCCTGACTCGGGGCTCGATCCCAGGACCCTGAGATCATGACCTGAGCCAAAGGCAGAGGCTTTAACCCACTGAGCCACCCAGGTGCCCCTGGTTATTTTAATGCTTGAAAAGTCATTCTTTAAATTATAAAAGCAATATGTGTTCATGATAAGCAATTCAAATAGTACAGAAATGTGTAAGGTTCAAGTTAAGGTCCCTCCCCACCCCCATCATAACCATTGTTAATACTTGTATATGCTTCTAGAAATTTTTAGTCCTACATAAGTGCATACATAAGTGTATGTATCATGTATATATTTTTCTCCCTAAATGGGATCATATGATTCCTACTATTCTATAGCTTGCTTTTTTTCACATAATTGTGCAATCTTGGTTATATGTTAATAAAAAAAGTATTCATCTTGGTTATCTTTCTATTATAGTACATAAAATGTACTGCATTCTTGGGGCACCTGGGTGGCTCAGTTGGTTAAGTGTCTGCCTTGGGCTCAGGTCATGATCTCAGGGTCCTGGGATCGAGCCGTGCATTGGGCTCCCTGCTCCATGGGGAGTCTGTTTCTCCCTCTCCCTCTACTTCTGTTCTCTCTCTCTCTCTCTCAAATAGATGAAATCTTAAAAAAAAATACCACATTCTTAGTGCCATTCGTATAGATTAAAAAAGTTATGAGCTGTATCTTATTTATGAGGTTCTACTGATTGATGTAGCGTTGGATTCAGAGGGAGCCCAAGTGCTACTTCTCATGTTCATTATTGAATAGGAAATGTGGTGATAAGGAGGGAAGAGTTTGCAGAATGCATGTGAGAGAGAGTTCTGTAGTCCTCTTCTCTAGTGCCTGCTCAGTTGTTTCCTGATGTATCATGCTGACCTGATCGTTCTTCCTGCCGGCCAGCCGCGGTGGGGTCCAGGCTCCCATCCCTCTTTTCTAGCAGGATTATTTCCGACTTCTTGCCCACTCCCTGCTTTGCTCAGCTTCCGTGGGAGCCATAACTCAGACCCCTACCAGTAGAGTATACCCTCACTGAGCAGGTAAATCTGTTTAAAGAGCTGCTCAGGTTTCTAATGAATAAGGGAATTGAATATTGAATTAACTGTAGTCCGTATTTATAGTTCTGAATACTTGAGAGAACCATTTTATAGTTGAATTTGTATAGGCTTTATATAATACCTTTTTTAGCCTCTGATCTCTAAATGTAGAAACTCTGACTTTCCAGTTCTGTCACATCAGGAAGTATCTATTTATAAAATTATTTTGTGGGGAGAGGTGGCATCAGTGATTACATAAAGAGTCTCCATTTTGAATCAGAAAATTCCCTGCTAGCCCTTGATGACTGGGACTAAACCTTACAGGTTCAATAGAGAGGGCCATACTGTTGCCAGGGCAACTGAAGTTCAAGATCATCTGGTCTCCAGGCAACCTTTTCTAGAGTTGCCTCAAATGCTTTCTCTAGCTTTCTCAGGAGAGGTCTCCCTGGCTTCCTCTAACAGCTTGGGGACCTCAGGAGGAGGAGAGCCCAAGAAAACCTGGAATGATGTGAGGTTTGGAATTTTTTTTTTTTCTTAAAGATTTTATTTTTAAGTAATCTCTACACCTAACTTTGGGTTCGAACCCATACCCCAAGATCAAGAGTCCACACTCTACTGACTGAGCCAGCCAGGCACCCCTGAGGTTTGGAATTTTTGGACAAAGTTTGTGGATTAGGTAGCAGTGTCTGCATTGGAAAGAAACAGTCAAGCTATAGAGGAAGGAGGATAGTTTCTCTTTACCCTTGTATCTAAAACATACTAACATCAGAATTTTTTTGTAAACAGTTGTGCTGTTACATTCCCATACTCCGGATTGATGTCAGTCCTCCTGAGGCTCGTTAGGGTCGGATTTGTTACCAGCCGCCAGCTCTTCATTGGCTTGTGAGGGAGATGAGATGCTTATCATGTTCCCCAGCAGGGGAGAGGCCAGGGGACCAGTGTCGGAGTGATGAGGCTGGTTAGCCTGGGAGTTCTTCTCTTTCTGATGTCATAAGAGGTTATGGCTGCCCTGGCCAGCGCAAGCCAGCAGTTACTTTGTCTAGGGCGGGCGACCCTGGGGGTTCTGTGGGCACATGCGTCATGGGAATCAGCCTGCAGACTGTTCTATGCCAAGCTTTCAGATCCTTGCTGCCGTTTTTCTGGAGAACTTTCAGAGAAGTGAGTCAGGCCGCTTGGACCAGAAAGAACCTCGAGCTGTCACGGTTCCTGGGCTGCAGCTGTATATTTGCTGGGGAGTGCCATCACCCCTGCATTCAGCCCCGCTGGTGAACACAGGCCAGATGGGCTGAGTTTCCTAAGGGCAACCAGTACTTAGGTCATCCTTTCAGTAACCTGTTTAAAAGAAAAAACCCTGGGGCTAAAAATGCTTTTTTTTGGTTTCCCCCATACCTCTTTAGTAGTTTCTGCATTCCTTAGTGATCTTTTTTCCCTTCCTCTGTTCCCCCATTAGATACATAAGCATCTTTTTTTCCTTAAAAAGATTTTTTTAAAGATTTATGTATTTTATTTATCAGAGAGCACGCGCACGTGTGCATGAAGGGAGAGCAGCAGGCAGAGGGAGAAGCAGGCTCCCCGCTGAGCACGGAGCCTGATTCGGGGGGGCTTGATCCCAGGACCCTAGGATCATGACCTGAGCCGAAGGCAGACACTTAATTGATTGAGCCAGCCAGGTGTCCCAAGATTTATTTATTTTTAGAGAGAGAGAGAGAGCACACTCACGCACAGATGGGAGAGGGAGAGAGAATCTTAAGCAGACTCTGCTGAGTGTGGAGTCCCACATGGGGCTTGATCTCATGACCTGAGCCGAAACTGAGAGGGAGATGCTTAACCGACTGCGCTACCCAGCTGCCCCGATAGGTAAGCATCTTTTTGCAGCTAAATATTCGCCCACTGAGTTCAAGCCCCAAGTGTAGAACTTATTAAAAAAAAATGTTTACCAACAAATGCAAGTAGCTATGAAGACCAGTGAGCTATTATGGAAAGGGTGGAAAGAAGTTCTTAATATCCCCTGCATTGCCTTGATTAGATATCTAAGGAAGAAAATGAGAAAATTATCGGCATAAAAACCCTAATGAAAACGATGTTAATAATGGCAGTGAATGTTTTCTGAGCTCTTACTTTATGCCATGTGCTCTTCATGTGTAAGTTCCATTGATCTTGACGGTGTAATTGATGAAGTTGCCCACGGAGGAAGGTACTACTAGCAGCCCTTGTTACAGATGGGATAGAGGCACAGAGGGTACAGACCCGCCAGTGACAGGCTGAAATGACTTTGGTGGGCGTCTTAGGTTTTATTTATGCAAATTGTCCGTTCAGTTTCATACCTTGTCCATGTCTGCTCTGTCTGTATCTATCAAACTTACTTCCTCTTTAAAAAAAAAGGGGGGGGGCACCTGGGTGGCTCAGTGGATTAAAGCCTCTGCCTTCGGCTCAGGTCATGATCTCAGGGTCCTGGGATCGAGCCCTGCATCGGGCTCTCTGCTCAGCAGGGAGCCTGCTTCCCCTTCTCTCTCTGTCAAATAAATAAATAAAATCTTTAAAAAAACAAAACCAAAACCAAAACTTCCTGCCATCTTTCAGTAAATGGATGCATTAGGAAGGTAATGCTCTCTTTTCCCACCAGCCAGTCCCAGACAGCTGTGTACCCACCTGTTTGAGAACTACAGCCTTAAGAGTTCTCGGTAATTGGGTCAGCCGGGGAGCAGCTAGCACGAAATTTGAGAGGGTCTGTGGGCATGGGATGAAGCATGGCACAGAGGCAGGGCCAAGTTGAGGAGGGGAGGGCGGGGTTGGTGTGCACTTGGGGGTTGGTGCTAGAGCACTTCATTCCAGGGGTCCTAGTTGAGAACCTTTTAGGAACTTCGCTAGGAGCAGTGGAGGACACAAAGGTAGGAAACTACTTTCACAGCATGTGTGATCTTGTCTGGGAGGGAATACCCATCCAGCTGGGCCATAACTTTGCATCACTATCCAGTTACTCAGTATGTACTTGAGGTATTGAATACAGCCGGTGTTCAGAGAAGGCAGAGTGTAGTATGTCTAGAGTGGCTGGGAAGGCTTCCTGGAAGGGGTGAGACCAAAAAAGATCCTGGAAGGAAAGGTCATTTAGAAGTAGGACAGGGGCACCTGGGTGGCACAGTCCATTAAAGCTTCCCACTCTTGGTTTCAGCTCAAGTCTGGTATCAGGGTTGTGAGATCGAGCTCTGTGCTGTCTGCTTGAGTTTCTCTCTCCCTTTTCTTCTGCCCCTCACACTCACTCTCAGGTGCGTGCCTGCTCTCTCTCTCTTTTTTTTTTTTAAAGATTTTATTTATTTATTTGACAGAGAGAGACAGTGAGAGAGGGTGCACAAGCAGGAGGAAGGAGAGAGGGAGAAGCAGGCTTCCTGCGGAGCAGGGAGCCCGATGTGGGGCTCGATCCCAGTACTCTGGGATCATGACCCGAGCCAAAGGCAGACGCCTAACGACTGAGCCACCCAGGCGCCCCACGTGCCCGCTCTCTTAAATAAATATTTATCTTAAAAAAAAAAAGACAGAGGAGGGCAGTGTAGGCTAATGAGTGATTTCGCTTTTGATTCTTATTTATTATTAATATTCGTATGTATATTCATTTACATCCTCTCTCTCAAAGCTCAGTGTTTTCCCGAAGTTAGTCCTCATAAAACACCCCCAAGGAGGCAGGACTTACATGTGTTGTTTGTCAGACCTTTTCTGTTGGTCTGAGTCAAGGATGGCGACCTGCGCGTGACCCACGCGGAAGCGGAGTCGGAACGTGCCTGGGGGTCACGCACCCTCACTTTGACACAGTCCTTGCCGCTCCTCCTGTCTTAACACCTCACCTGACGCCACATTGACGTCACGTGCCTTTGTCAACACTTGAGCCTGCACCTCGGGATATTAAGATTTCATTGAGAAAGGGAACTTTAACAAGTTCTCGTTAAGTGAAATTCTCTTCAGAGCTTGAGGACCTAGGTTTAAAACCTAATCTGGGGGCACCTGGGGGGCTTGGTCATTAAGCATCTGCCTCTGGCTCAATGACCCCAGGGTCCTGGGATCAAGCCCCTCATCGGGCTCCTGCTCTGTGGGGCCCCTGTTTCTCCCTGTCCCACCCTCCCTACTTGTGTTCTCTCGCGTGCGGTGTCTGTCAAATAAATAAAATCCTAAAAAGAAAAAAACACTTAATCTGCCCTTTTCTCAAATCTCTTCTTGAATTTTCTTTTGCCCTTTTACTAAAGGAAGTAACATCTTGTCTTTTTGTTGTCGGCCACTTTACTTTCTTTTCTCCCTGAATAGTGCGTGGCTGCCTCAGAATGGGAGACTGAAACTTGCATGCATACGATGATTTTTAAAGCCTGAAAAGGCCATTTCCCTTTAATTTATATAACTTTTCCCCACCGCATATGAGTAAGGGCCTGGTAGGAAGAAACCAGCTTGAAGGATACTTTCAGTGTATAAAGTAGTGAATGAAAACAGAGGACTAGAAGTGGAAGCTTCCTTTCAACATAAAATTTTCAGTTTGCTTTTGCAAGTACTTTATCTTTCTTCTTGGCATTTATTTTGGCTGTTTGCTGTCTTTTAGGTTACTGATGTTGATAAAAGGCTGCCAAACACTACAATAATTCTTTCTTGTTTCTTGGCTGATGACTTTTTTTTTCTACATCGAGCTAGTTCTGTGGCCCTAGTAAAACCCCAAAGAACGCTTGTGGTTAGAACTGGGATAGAAGCCCAGGGAACTCCCAGCTCACCACTCAGCTCTGCCTCCCTCGGACTTCAAGTCGAGGCCTCTTCTCCGGTCTCCTCTTCTTGGTTCCAACTTCAAAGGATGAAACGGGCCTGAGTCAATATCTGTGGTGGCTTTGCATGAAAGACTTGAGTGTATGAGGTGTTTATAACCTCTGAGGTAATTAAGAGAGCACAGTAAATTTGCCGGCTTCCCTCTGACCTCCGGGGGAATGGGCTGGTTCTTCCTGAGGTTTCCTGTGGCAAAGATGGGTGCAGGTTGGGCCAAGAAGGTCGCGGGTGAGGAGCAGAAGTGTTGGGGCGCTCCTCCCACCGGTGGAGCCTGTAGGAACTAAGCAAGTGATGAGGGGAACTTAGAAAGGCAAGTAGAGGGAGGGCCAGAGCTTGGAGCTTTCTGCCAAGTGCCTTCATGTGTCACCTTCCCTCCTCGGCAGGCACTGAGTGACCGCTTCAGCGGTGAGATCCCCGATGACCAGATGGCACACAGCTCCTTTTTTCCAGATGAATACTTCACCTGCTCCTCCTTGTGCCTCAGCTGTGGGTAAGTGAGGCTAGCCACCTCGGGCAGAGAGATGGCGAATTCAGACTTCAGCGTGCGTGCAGTTCCCCCAGGATCTGGTTAAATTACAGATTCTGAATTAAGGATGGGCTGGGGTCTGAGAAGGTGTATTTCCAACAAGTTCCCAGGTGATCCCGGTGGTGGGGGACCACACTTTGAGGTTGCAAGGGATTCTGGGATACATGGCTGCGAAGAGTCCTCTGAAGATTCTGACCTGGCTGGGTTAGATGTGAAATTGGCTGGCTTCCGGCTTGGCGGTTTTTACTACAGAAAACCTTAGGTTGCTTTGTTTTTCTGCGTTTCTCTTACCAAGACTTTTCATTGTAGTCATTCCGCTTGCTTAAACCACATTTGCCAGCCTTGTGTGTACAAAGCTCTGGGTAGGTGTCGGTCCTGGTTGATTCCTTTCACTGTGAGGCGGACTCTTAGAGCAGCTTACAGCTCTCTCCAGGGAGCTTTCAAAACTATCAAGGCCTGGGCCTCACCTCCGAGGGTGCTCACCTAACAGAGCCAGGGTGGGGCCCTTGTGTTGGTGCATTTGAAAGGGTCCTTGGATGATTCTCAGGTGTTGAGAACATCGAGTTAGGGCACTGCTCCTCAAACTGCAACCTGTGTGTGCATCACGTCGGGGTTTTGTTAAAATGCAGATTCTGCAGCAGCAGGCCTGGGTGAGATTGTGCATTTCTGACAAGCTTCCGGGTGGTGCCGGTGCTCAAGGCGATTCTCACCTTTGAGGATGCGTCAGAAAGCCCTGCCGGACATGTTAAAACACATCACTGGGCCTTGCCTCACCCCAGTTTCCGATCCAGTGGGTCTGATGTAGGGCCTGAGAATTTGTGTTTCTGATAAGCTCCCAGGTAATGCTGACGTTGCTGACTGGGGCACACTCTGAGGATCGCCGGGTTAATTTGAGCTGTTGAGGGCTACTAAATCACGGTCTGGTGACTTGACTGTATCTGGCGAGCTCCGCTGGAGCTCAGGGGACTTAAATACAGTGTGTCAGTGAGATTGCATTTCCAGGTCCTGTACACACTTCCCCACTCGCCACCCTCTTCCCCATTGAATTGTCTTCACTCCCATCAGGACCACTGCCTCACACGTCCATATGTGCCCCTCTAGAGGAGGAGACCTGGGCCTTTATTGTGAATGGTCTTTGTGCGTTGAGCCCTGTGTGCAGGCTACCTGCTGGGCACTGAACCGCCACCACCTTGGCTCTGAATTTCTAAAAAGGATTTGGCTTTTAGATTCTACGGTCTAGGCTGGGGAGAGCTAAGGGGATTATGTTGGAGAGGAAAGTGGGATGTTAGTTGCCGGTGTGACTTACCTTTCTTTTGTTTACCCCACAGCCCAGCATGAGGGGCTTAGGCACTGTCGGATCATCACTTTTCCATTCTGACAGCCTCACCAGGGTTTCCAGAACTTTCCCTTCTATCATAGTGAAATTCTAAAGTCCTGCTCTCTGTTTTTGCATTGTCAGGATGGCACAGCTCACTGTTTGGAAGGTTTTCTTGTTCAGCCTAAGCCTCCTCTTAATGCATTGCCAAATTTTTGGAGGCTGGTTTTTGTTTTCCATGTTGGCAGCCTGTTCTGGGTAAACTTCCCATTTTGTGCTTTTTTGGATTTGGGGCTTTCCTGAGCGCCGTTCAGGTTTTCTCTGTCAGGGCGGTGCCTTCTGGCTCCTCCATTCCTGCTGTGGGACCACGTGGTTCTTCCAGGAAGAGAGTCCTCCCTGTCGCTCCTTTTTCCTCATGCGAGGGTAATAGTGACCGCGTCTCTGTAGTGCTGCTGGAGTCTCGTAGAAGAGAGGCACGTGGATTTCTGAGCCACACACGGCGCCCGCTGTGCTCAGGGTTCGGGGCCCAGTTCACATCCAAGGTCTGGTGTTGGCCCCGCGTTGGGCTCCGGGCCCCAGTCCCCTGTGTAAGTGCCGGGGGCTCCTTTAGCCACCTCACTGTCAGCTTTTGGGCTTCACTCAGGGCTGGATGTAAGAACAGCATGAACCATGGGAAAGAAGGGGTCCCTCACGAAGCCAAGAGCCGCTGCCGGTACTCCCACCAGTATGACAACCGAGTTTATACCTGCAAGGTGAGTGCTCCGCCCCAGCAGCTGTCTTGCTGACCCTGCTCTGCTTTTGGGAAAGACTCGGGGCCACGCTCTGCCGCATCCCGAAGTATTTGATGTTCAGATCGAGTGTCTCTGGGACTTCTCCCCAGCTCTAACCAGAGGAACTCCCGTGCCTCCATTGCTGGGGCCCCTTGGTTTGTTTGTTTATTAATTTCCCAGCCTGTTTTCCCTTTGTTCTGTTGCGCTTGTGTGCCAGGGGCACGTACACTGACTGCTCATTCTTCCCCGGAGCAGGAGTGCTCTGCAGGAACCCCGTCTAATGGATTTTCGGGGGCGGGTGTCAATTACAGCTCCGTTTTGGGGCCCGGGATGGGTCTGCATTCCATTCGTGATCTTTTAGGGCACTGCCTTTTTTGAGGAAACGACCCTTCCTCTGATGTGCTGAACTCAGGGTCTGCAGACCCTGGTATGGTTTGTGGGGAGGGGGCTGGCCAGGGTGACGAAGGGGCCAGGGGGTCTGCTGCACAAAGAAGAAGCTGGCGGAGTGCTCCATGTTTCAGGCCTGCTATGAGAGAGGCAAGGAGGTCAGCGTAGTGCCCAAGACATCCGCTTCCACTGACTCCCCCTGGATGGGTCTCGCAAAATATGCCTGGTCTGGGTGAGTTTAAATGGCGACGATGTAGCTGAGGGTTGTTGGTGTGTTGGTTTGCCAGGCACCTGGCCAGGTAACAGTATCTGTTTGCTTTCCTTGTAGGTATGTGATCGAGTGTCCCAACTGTGGCGTGGTCTACCGTAGCCGCCAGTACTGGTTTGGGAACCAGGATCCTGTGGATACCGTGGTCCGGACGGAGATTGTGCACGTGTGGCCTGGAGTAAGAGCTGCTCCATTTTTCCTCTTGTATCATTCATTTACTCATGTGTGGAGAATGAAGGTTGACCTTGAATTTTAATATATTGGTGATTTAGGGAGGCAGGATCTGGACACCCTTTCTTGTTCTAGACCCTTAATTATTTTCATTTCTTCTTGCCTAAATATTAGAAGCACGACTTTAAATAAAACTAGAAGTTGACCTATTGTTATACTGCCTAAGCAAATATATTTTTTCATATTCTTATTTCCACATTCATGTTTTTTATTATCAAAATGCTATAGTGACAGTTCTGTATGTGAGAAATCCTCTGTTCTGGGAAATTCTCTTGCAGTATATTCTAAGAAGTGGGTTTACTGTCGACCCTTACCATTTTTTAATTTGACTCTTGAATTCAAGATATTGGAAAAACAAATCTGTTTGGAGGCAGCACTGTGGTCTCACTCTTACCAGCAAATTTTCTTGAAGGGACTTATCTTACTTGGCACTGTTCCCCTTGCTGGGTGACTCCTAAAGGCAGCACGACAGGCCTCCCTGCAGAGCCATCTTGAGCTTTCCTGGGCCCACTAGCTCCCGTAAAACTGCAGAGTCCCTTATTGTTTTTCTCCTCTCTCCAGTTTCCAGTCCCACCAAAATGTGTTCCTGTGCTATGGTCTCATTCTGGAGCCCACCCTGTTTGGCACGGTGGCCCGGACCATCCTGTCCCAAGGACTTAATGTGGCCTTGATTAGTATAACTTTCTTACTACGCCTTTTCTGACTAATGTCTTTTGTTTTTGGATCTGTGTTCTTGTGAATGCTCTTGTTTCCCTGGTAAGATAGTTCTAGTCCAAGAAAGTGCTGCTATCCTAGTTCCCTTTGAGGCCACATTCCTCGTGGTCCTTGGGATTGGGGATGCAGGCCCCTCCCCTTCTGTTCGTTCACTCAGTCATTATGTCTACCCAAGTATTCGATGAGTACCATGTGCCCAGAATTGAACCTGATGCTTTACAAATACAAGAATGAAAAAGTAGGTTATTATTTTCAGAGAGCTCCTAATAGCAAGTCGAATACATGAATAGGTACTGTCTTTACACATGGAAACAGGATTCTTAACAATATACAGGTATTAGAGGAACCCAAGAGGAAGGGCTCCTAACCCAGCCTGGGGTGGGGGGCTTCCTGAAAGAGGTGTCATCTTTAATCGAGCATCCCTTGGACTGTACATCTCACTTATGGGCCAGTAAGGCCTGAATTGAATAGTTGTGCACCAAGTCTTATGGTTGCCTTGAGGGGAGCAAGTAATGTCTGGTTGGGTGTGATCCTGCCTAGAAGCCAGAGAATTCTTGGTCTGTTCCCATTCTTCCTTGCCATGAAGTTTGTGGTTCCGAGTTGGCCATTGATGAGTGTACAACTCACCCGAGACCCCCCACTCAGAGCATTGATGGGAGCCTGCATTTTCGTTTCAGACTGACGGATTTCTGAAGGACAACAACAATGCTGCCCAGCGCCTCTTGGATGGGATGAACTTCATGGCTCAGTCGGTGTCTGAGCTTAGCCTTGGGCCCACCAAGGCTGTGACTTCCTGGCTGACAGACCAGATTGCCCCCGCCTACTGGAGGCCCAACTCCCAGATCCTGGTACGGTGCGGCAGGAGGCCCCTGCCTATTCTGCTGGTGCCATTTTGCCCTGTCCTAAGCTTCCTCTGTGAGGGAGGCGCGGGAGTTCTCTTTCAGTCAGGTTAGCTTCCGGAACGTTAGAAAGGGCAGGGCCTGTGAGGCAGCTATGTTCTCTTGCCCGTTGATTTCTCTTTGTATTACTCTGTGGTTATGCTCTTTTTGGTGGGTTATAGTTTCTTTGCCTCTGAGGCCTGGTTATTTATTGGTCCGTTATCTGAGGTCGTAGAGAAGAGAATCTGGAGAAGGGGCATTGAGAGGGCATGTGGCTTGGTACATAAATCTCTGTAGTACCCACAGCAAGGGAGCCCCCAGCTTTGGACCACACACTTTATGACAGGAAGCTCGCTCCTCAACAACCTCCCAAAGGCTCCTTGGAGAAGCCGTGGAAAAAAATGAATTCTCATGGGTCTTCTGGCTTGACTTAGCGTAGTCCTTTCTGAGAGTGCCGTGACTCAGCCAGATAGACCCGAGGTGGCTTTCCAGGCACTTCTCGGAAGAAAATAGGTCACAAGCTGGGCTTCAGTGGGTGCGTTCTGTGTGACAGGAGGTCTCAGGTTCTCTCCATGACTACTGTTGGGGTCCTCCCCCGGGTCTCGCTGGCTTTCTCAGCCCATGGAAACGAGTAATATGTGCCTCTCTATTTGTTTTGGGCTTGGAACAGAGCTGCAACAAATGCGCTACATCCTTTAAGGATAACGACACCAAGCATCACTGCCGGGCCTGTGGGGAGGGCTTCTGTGACAGCTGTTCGTCCAAGACCCGGCCAGTGCCCGAGCGGGGCTGGGGCCCTGCGCCCGTGCGGGTGTGTGACAACTGCTATGAAGCCAGGAATGTTCAGTTAGGTAACGTGGGGCCCAGGGGTGGGGGGGTGCCCGTTCTCCTTGGCACTGGGTACTGGGAAGTGGATCCCACATGCCTCAGCCTGTTCCTCACCAAGGCACTCAAATGAGGGCAGCTGCTCCCCTGGTCCTGGCGTCCTCTAAGCTCTTTGTTAACAGAGTTCTAGGGGTGCGAGTACTGGGCAGGGGGGTCACCCTGTCCTGTGTTTACCAGACATGACTTAGACTGGGTCTTCTTCCTGGAGAAGGTTCTTCTAGCACCTTTCTGGCTTACCCTGAAAGGAAGGTTAGAAAACAGCTCCAGAGGGTTGAGGTCAAGGACTGACAGAGCTTACTCAGTGTCAGGGTCTGATCTGACTCCCAGCAAGCACCGTGGTACCGTGGGAGAAGAACCCAGAAGCACTCTGCCATTGCCTCCTGAGTTTCCATTTGGGAAATGACTAAGAGGGGACAGCTTTTCCTTTCTCACTGTCTACAGATGTGACTGAGGCACAGGCTGACGAAGAAGGCGGGACGCTGATCGCTCGGAAGGTGGGCGAGGCTGTGCAGAGCACTTTGGGAGCCGTGGTGACAGCCATCGACATACCGCTAGGTGGGTGTAGTGTATGGGCGATGAGGGGTTTCGGGGTGCCCTGGGCTGTCATTGTGTCAGAGGCTTGCCGACCAAAAATTTACATTCGCTTGTTTCTGCCGGACACCTTAGCGGTTTCATGTTTAATGCTGGAGGCCGTCTCTTGTACTATCCATTGCTGCCTATGGAACTACCTGAAAATGTAAAGGCTTGAAACAAGCGCCATTTTATCGTGTCTCACAACTTCTAGTCAGGAGGGTTAATTATTCTGGGCTAGTTGCCATTGCCTGGAGTCACCGCTTGAGACCGCTTGTCTCGGGGGGCCACACCAGCCTTGCTTACGTGCTGGCCACCCCATCTCCGTGTGTTCTCCAGGCCTCTCTACGTGGTTTCTCCAGGGGTCGTTGCACTTGTTATGTGTTACGTGGGGGCTCAGGACTCTTAAGAGCTAGGAGCCCAAGAGATAGGAAGTAGAAGTCAGCAGTGTCTTGGAAATGGTAAATGGCCTGGAAATGGTACTTCTGCTATAGACTCCTTGAGACACAAAGCCTGCCTGGATTCAAGGGAGGGGGCAGGAGTGTCAGAGAATTTGTGGCTGTCTTTAATCTAGCACACCAGCCACGCTGCTACTCATTAAGGATTTAAGATCCTTACTCACCTCCAGATGTGAGGGGTACTTGTAACTAGGAGGGTCTGAGGGAGGGGAGGGGGAACCCACCAGCGTGTGGAAGGCTTGGGCATGGTTGGCTGGGCCTGGGGTGTTTCTGTCCATTGCAAGGGAGTAACCAAAGGCTCCTGGGTGGCTGGTGGTGAAAATCACTTGGATCCAATTTATCATCCTTGTGGCTCAACGGTGAGCAGATGATGAACTTTTGACTCAAGGGCACAGGAATAGATTTGCCCAGGCTTGAAGCTCAGGTTGCATCTGTTCTCGGGGGTGCCTGATTCTTGTGCTCACCAAGGGCTCACCTGCTCCGTGCTCGCTGGCTGTTGGGTCCCAGGTCAGTGTGTTAGACTTGTCACATTATTTCTTGTAATCCCTGTCAACCGCTCTTGAACATGAGTTGTTGAAGAGGAGGAAGCCAAGGCCCAGAGAAGTTAGGTAACCTCTCTCAATCCTATAGCCGCTAATCAGCATGTGCTCAGCGGAACTGGGATTTGAATGAAGAGATGTTCTGACTCCCAGAATCTGGGCTGCTTTACCATTACTCTAGTGTTTTGTTTTTTTTTTTTTTTTTTTTTTTTAAAGATTTTATTTGAGAAAGTGAGTGTGAGCAGAAGCAGGGGGAGCAGCAGAGGGAGAGGGAGAAGCAGAACCTCTGCTGAGCAGGGAGCTCGATGCAGGGCTGGAGCCCAGGCCCCTGGAATCACGCCCTGGGCCGCAGGCAGCTGCTTTGCTGACAGAGCCGGCCACGCGGCCCGACTCCAGTGGTGTTTAATGCAGCTGCGCTCTGGGATCGCCTGTGAGCTCGGTAGATACGCAGATCTCTGCGCCTAGGCCCTTGGTTCCAGATCTCCTGACCCGCATGATGTGGGGTGCAGGCCAGGTGTTTGCATGTTTTAAAAGCTCTGTAGATGAGGGGTGCCTGGGTGGTGCTGTCTGCTTAAGACTTTCTCCCTCCCCTTCACGCTCTCTCAAATAAATCTTTATGAACCAACCAGCCCTGTAGGCGGTCATGTGTGTAGTAGGGTCGCGAGCCCGTAAAGAGTCTGAGGGTGCCCTCTTGCTCCGGGTGGGCCTCGGGGCGCAGGGCTTACCACGGTGCGCCCATCGGTATTGTCTCTGCCACAGGGCTGGTGAAGGACGCGGCCAGGCCGGCGTACTGGGTGCCCGACCACGAGATCCTGCACTGCCACAGCTGCCGGAAGGAGTTCAGCATCAAGCTTTCCAAGCACCACTGCCGGGCCTGCGGACAGGGCTTCTGTGACGAGTGCTCCCATGACCGCCGGGCTGTCCCTTCTCGAGGCTGGGACCATCCTGTCCGAGTCTGCTTTAACTGCAATAAAAAGCCCGGTGACCTTTAACCCCAGCTCCCTCTCCGCGTCCTTCACAATTCCTTAGGTTCTCAGGGTTAGAAACAGAAGTCTCGTTGAGGTCGGCCCTCCTCCCGGGCACCTGTCACGGTGTGTGTCCTCTGCTCTTCCTGGGGCGGGGGGTGGGCAGGTGGCACGCCAGGGTGAACCTGGCAGCCGGCCCGGAGGTGTGAACCCCTCAGAGCAGGGGAACCGAGCAGCTAATGGCAAAGGGGAATGAACCTGAATCCGTTGCATTTATTTTAGTTAAAAATAATAAAGATCTAAATATACCTGTAGATACATCTGAGGGGAACGTGGAGCATAGTCAGGCTGCTGCTGGCTCTGAAGACTTAGCACAGTCTGTCCCCAGCACAGGGACAAGGTGGCCGTGGCCGCAGGTCTTCCTCATAGAACAGAGCCATGTACAGAGCCACTGTGTCGCTAGTCACCTTTTGCTGCTTCTCTGTGAGCCTTTGAAGCCTCTCCTTTCCTTGCCTTTTCCCAGGTACCTCTTGCTTGGAATGGCCGGAAAGGAATCTCCCGGGGCCCTCTGGGGTTGGATCCCTATTCTAGGCCTAGGCCGATGTCCGTCAGAGACTACCCAACTTAGCGTGCAGGTCACCGGAGTGGGTGGAGGGTGAGGGGTAGGGTCCTTGGCCCCGAGTACTGGGGAGCGCACAGGAGGAAACCTAGGCCTTCCCTAGTGGGGTTTCCTACTTCTTGATGCTTCTGTGTCTGCTTGGCTTTCCCAGAGGCCGCACCCTGCCCCTAAGTAGAGCACCTGCTTCCTTCCTCTCCGCCCCTGCAAGCCCACCATCTGCTTCTGAGTGTTGCACTAGGATTTTTATTGCTTATTTTGAAGTGTCTTAATTCTTTGTTCCCGGATACATGCCCCTCTGGCTATTGGAGGGGCGATACAAGAACCTTCCAGGGAGACAGCGCACCGAATGGACTGTTAGTTGTTTTAAATACATATAAATATCCCAACGGATCATTAAGAAAAAAATTCTCTCTCTGGTTCTTGCAAGAGAAGTCAAGTGAACTTTCGTTTCTCACCAAGAGCCGGGACATCCATCTCTCGTGACTGGAAAGACTGTTGTGCTGAGATCCTGTCATCGGGGCGGATTTTGTCTTCAGTGGCCAAACATGAAGAATTAAATGCGACCTAGATCTTGACAGAGCTGGTGGGTGGGCTGAGCTTCAGGGAGGAACGTGGCCGTCAGTCCCGGCATGAGAGTCCGTGTGACGGGAGCCCTGGCATGCGTTGGTCCTTCTTAGACCTGCGTCCTTCTTGCCGCCTGTGGCCCAGTGACTCAGGCCCTACTCTAGTACTGTGTATTCTCAAATTCGCCATTATAAAGGACTCTTCCTGCTGAATATGGACTGTGTTCTTTCCTTTAACTTCCTCAGTAGACCTTGCCTCTCTAGTTGATAGGAAAGTAGCTGGTGGCTTTCAGCAGAGGCCAAGCGAGAGGCATGTTTCTGGGATGGTAACATTTGACCTTTAATACCTCAGTCTATTACTCTAACAAGAACTCGGGGGAAAAAGCGGCGCTTAAATACCACAAAACTGTGATAGGGGTTTTCATCTCACGATGAGGGGCTGTTTTCCCCCAGCTTTTAAACAGATTGCCTCCAGCTGTTAGCTAACTGGGAACTTGGAGGCTGTTCCCTTAGAGGGTACTAACGGATGCTCACAGAACTTTCTGGTGGCGAGGGCTCCACGTGTGGAGCAGGACCTGGCCGTGCCATGGTCCTGCCCTTGGGCTCTTCATCGGGGCTTTCCCCAGCGGCTGTGGCCACTGGCTCTGGGGCTGGGGAGCCATGTCAGCCCAGCCCCGAGTAGGGCTGCCTTGTGTCAGACGCAGCGGTGGTCGCTGCCCGGTGACTTGTGTGCTCCGTGTCACTCAGGTAGCTGTGGTGCCTCGGTCCACCGGGAGTCCTGTCTCACAGAAGAGTCTAGGTATTGCTACTGACCTAGGGAAACCATGGGAAAACTGTTCTCTACCTTTTTATCTGTTGCTTCCCTCTTCATTCCCTTGCCCTGCCTTCTCTGTTCAGCTCCCGTGTCCGTCCTCCACGGTCTCCTCCTCCTCGGCACACTTTCGTCTTCGTCCCTTCCCTTCTTCCTTGCTCCATCTTTCCCCCTGACTTTTCCTGTCCTGCCCCCATCTATCTTTATCCCCTGCTCTTTGGGTGAGTGGAGCGGAGGGGTGCATGGTGGTGGCCAGTGTCAGACCTGGCCCTTTGTCCCGCTGTCGTGCGGGGGCAGCCCTGAGCGTGAGTCTCCCGGGCCGCACAGGAATGATGCAGAACAGGCTTCTGCGTGCCTTTCCCTAACACTAGGCAGACCGAGAGAGTAAAGGAAGAGAACCTACCCAGTGTGGAAGTAACAGAAGGTTCCCTTTTCTTGCCCTTACACATCCAATCCCAGCCTCAATAAAGGGCTGAAAACCAGCTAAACTCAGGATGGTAACAGTGGCTTAAACTACTCAACTGTGATAATACACATTTCCATGTGATGAATCTTCTGAAACTGAACATTAATCAACCAGTGCCTGGATGAAGAAACAGGATGTGACTGCAACCCCAGAAACTGCCCACCCCCCAGGGAAGGGAGGGAGTGGTGTCCGTGTTTTACAGCTGAAGACGCGGGCTCAGAGAGGTTCGGAAGCCCAGGGTCGCCTGGCCAGGGAGACTCGAAGCTGGGGTTTGATTCCAGGCAGGCCTGAATGCTGCGCTGTCCCCTTCCCAGGCAGTGCAAGGTGGAGCTTCTCGTAAATTTCCTTGGGTTGTGAATTCTGCATTTCCAGATAGGGCACTGACCTTATCTTAAGAGAAAAAGGTACCTGCTCTGTTGAATCGGGAGGGCTTAGCTTTACACCTGCTCCTCACGATAGCGTACTGCTTCCCTTTATCTTTAAGACTGGCTTAAAGATTAAGCAGGTGGATCTCGCCTGTATCACTGGAGCTCAGCTTCTGGTTGTTAAAAAACGGTAATGTTTTTCCACCATGTTTGCATTTTCAACTTCAGAACTTCCATCAACCAGGAGGAGAAAACTGAACCCATATGGCTGCCTGTTAAATTACATCTAGTGAAACTTTTTCCTTTTTTTATACCTGCAAACTCAGACTTAGGAGCACCGAAGCACAGATGGTCTGGGGGTATATGGGTTTAGAGAAGCTGTAATTCAGGGATCTGCTCATATGACCAACGCCATCTTTGAAATTGCCATTTATAGACGACAAGCGTGTCTTTCTGGGTCTGGTGGACTTCGACAGAGCCCACCATTCTATGATGCCAGTCCTGGGTTTCTTCACCCACTGCTGTGGGGTCACCTGCCACCTTGTCCTTAACCCCAGCCCGAATCGCTCTTGAGGCTCTGGCTCCTCCGTCCCTGGACGTCTCGCTTCCATTTCCCAGACACCATGTCCCCTCGGTTCGGGCAGCCTCGGGCGATTGGCAGAGTTTATATCCGGTGCCTTTGTTCGGATGATGGGTTCTACAGAGAGAGTCCTTTTTGCTATAGCTGCTTTTAATTCAAATGAAGCCAAGAGTGCAAGCGGGTGGGTACCCGGGACAAGCCAGGAGATGGAGCAAAGACAGGCCAACCAGTCCAGAGGTCACTTGTAGGGGACAGAGATGGCTGGTCTTGAGGAAAGAGGACAGAAGGGAGAATTACATCGAACTGAACCCAAGACCTTAAAGTTGCAGAGTTAAATAAAAAGTCCCGTTCTGCCAAGCACGAGGGGCCTAGCAGATCGGAGTTGAGCGGGAGGGCCGGCTGGCTCTTCTACTTGCTAGCAGACTGCGCCAGTCCCTTGCGTTCGTTTTTCCTTCTTCAGTATATTGGAGTGACCATCACATACTCCACAGGGTTGTGAGAATGAAAAGGCAATGTTGCTGGCAAAGCTGAGCTTTCTGGAGTTTTCTGAGACTTAACAGTGGGACTTTGACAGATGGAAAGGAGGGGAGTACACCTTGCTTGGAGGCCCAGGTGAGGAAGGATCTCGAAACATTTGTGTCCTGAGACCAGGCAGGAGGTGGAGATGGTGCAAAAGGGGCAAGGCACACATCCAATCTCAAGAGGTCACGCATTTTATTCTGAGGCACAAGCCACTGAACGCAGGGACCCAGGAAGATCGCTCCCATGGCCGTAGCCACGCGGTGGGTAGCCCGGAGAGGCACGAGGGAACGGGCCTGGATGCAGCAGCAGACACGGAAGCAAGGGGAGATGGAATTTGGCCTGCAGGCGTTTTCAGAGATGGTTGTGGAGAATTTTGACCAGGACAGATGTAGGGCTGACAGATAAGTGGGGCTAACTTGGTCAAAGGACACTTCTGGAGACGCCCGTGGGTCAGGCCGGCTGAATTCTAAGGTGGTTTACACAGCAAGACGTGTGAAGCAGGTTTTTATCTTGTGGGCATTTGTGAGAACCAGTGGTAGCCAGTGCTGCTGTCCCCTCAACCGTTCACGAGGCTACAAGCCAGCACACACCAGGCCACTGAGGGACGAGTTCATCGTAGCTCAGCACTGCTGTCCCATCGCTGCTCGTTCTCCACCTTTTGTTGTCCCCGGGGAACAGGGCAAAATGCCCTAACGGACGCACAGGTGAAAAACATTTCATCCAGACTGTGTAACATACTCCTCTTTGGGACACTATGTTAATAAGCAAACAGACCAAAATGTTTAATTTCTCAGCTAAGTTTGACTTTTCATACAACCTAGACCAGATGTTAGAGTGACTGCTAACCAGAGATCAAGAATAAATTTGCTAAGTTTAGAGATTTTAAAGAACCTCTCTCTCCCTTCCTTTTAAAAAGGCTAGGGGAAATGGAAAATGATTGACAGCTGTATCTGCCCAACAAGGAACTCCTGAGTATCCTGTTGTCTCCACTGTTTGGGGAGGGATCAGAATTGCACGGGGTAGTCCCCCGTGGGTGCTCAGCTCCAGAGAGACAATACAGAACCGTGGGGACACTGCGTTAGATGGTCAAGACTGGCAACTTAAAATTGCACACCCTTGTAATGAACTTGTATATTGTGGTAACTTGTGGGGACAAAAGTGAGTGCAGGTTAGGTTCATGGCTCAGCAGTTCTGCTTACTGCAACTTGGGTGTGCCACCCGGGTTGATCCAAAAGATCCTGCAGTGACAGTGGCCCCCTGGACCCTTTGATTATATAGGTATTTCCTGAGACCACTGCGCAGGCCAGCATGTCGGGGTTGCAGAGATTCAGGGGCCAAATCTGAAGGACTAAACGCCTACAGATCTTGGGTTAATTAGCAAGGTTCTTCCCATCGCTGAGAACCAGAAAGTGCCCTTACCTGGTGATTCACCATCAGGGGCCGTTAGCACTGTGCACTTAGCGCCGGCACCAAGCCACTTCCCAACTTCTCCATAGCACAGCGACCGGAGGGGCAGGAGCCACGGGGAGTGTGGTCTCGGGTCTCTGCCGAACAGGTCTGTGATCTGACGCAAGTCAGCGTCTCTGTGCCCAAACTTCCCCACCTGTAAGGGGATGCTAATAATTTTTACATTACTCCTGCTGTGCCACCTTTATGGGTTGTTATAAGGATCAAATAAGATGGGGCAAAGTTCTTTATAAAACGTAAGGCACTAAAAATATTTGCTAGAACGTTTAGCTCACCTATCAGATGACCAGTCTGATGGTGTCATTGTTTTTGTTTTTGGATTTGATTCTCTGTACATGAAGTTGTACTAGGGTTCTGGCAGGGAACAGTATCAACTACCACTCAAGGGAGTAACTGAAGTAGTTTAACTGGCAAAGTTAAACATAACTGTAGTTTAAATAGTTATAACTACTTAACCAAGTAAGTATAACTATATAACTAGCAAAGTTAAACAGTGAGGTGGAGTTACTAGGAGATCCGAAGGGATGGAGAAGCTGCTGGAACCTAGAGAGAGTGCGCTGTTCCAATGGGGGCTGTGGCCTTGGGTGGAGGAACCAGCAGGAGGGGGGCCGGGGAGCTCACTGTTGTCCGTACAGGCCAGCTTCTTGGGGCGTCAGCAGGCAGGAAGGGGCACGGTGGATCTGGAGGGCCGGGTGAAAGCTCTCTAGCAAAGCCATTAAAGCTGGGCTGTCTCTATTACCCCGCACCCAAGACCTGAGTAGATGGCACTGCAGGCTGGTTTGCTGCTCTAGCGGATAAGCAACAAATGGTGATCTAAATCGTTAACAGAAGCAACGTGACACGCATGGTTCTTTCTAGTTTATTGTTTGGTAGAAAGACAGGCTCTTGGACGCTGTATAAACATCTCGCAAAGTGCTTCTGGTAGATTACAGAAAGTCAAAGCCAATTTTCTTTGAGATGGGGCCCTTAAATCTGACATTCTGTCGTAGCTAACATTCTGGAAGGCACCTCAACAAAGGCGTGCTAGGACCTGTTTAAAACCTGTAGCATCTAGAAAGATCCATCTTTCCTTCCAACACCTATGAATGGTGATAAAAGGAGAAAGCGAGGTCGGCTATGGATGTTGATGGAGTCTGAGAAGGCTTTTTAATGACTCCAAAAACCAGCCTTCAATCTTTTATCTCTAGAGACTCCGAGAAAGGACTTCACACCCCTTCCCTGTCCCCAGCTGGCTTTCTCCAGTCCATGTACACAGCTTTCTGGGACCTGGGCACCGACTGCATTAACAAACAGCCTTGCCCAAGCTCCTTGTTAGGCGTCTTGAAAGGGGTTTTGGTGGAAGAAGCAGCTTTAATTTAGTTACTGCCAATCTTCAGCCCTTAGAAAAGTATTTCTTGTTAAGAAAAAAAAAAAAAAAAAGGAATGGGGCCACAGACTAAGGAATTCAATAAGGAAATAAGTACCTTTTATGAAAAGGACTTTTGAGCTCTCTGAGCTCACAACTTAAACTGAAATAACTTTACTCAAGTGTCTCCACATAAAACAGCACCTACTTCCGGCAGCTGGATGGATGGGGTCTGTGGACACAGAGCATCCGTTTAAAATACCTCAGTGCAAACAGCAATCGTGGCAGAAGTATGGCTGCTCCTTACTCCCTTACATCAAATCCACACCCCTCCAGGCTGCACCCTGTGGAATTAGGTGTAGGAGAAACAGTAAAGGTCCTGCTGGACGGCCATGAGCAGCCCTGGGGCTCCCCGGAAACCCCCAAGCCGAGAAGAGAAGGCCACACTGGGGATGTCAGCCTTGGAGGTGGGGTGCGGGGAGGGGATGGTTCTGAGCAGGCAGGCGTCGTGGAAGCTCCAGATTCTCGTGTAGCAGTCCTGGCCCACTAAGAAAGAGGGAAGACATGTGGCAGGTTAGGACACACAGGAGCCCTTGTGTACAGGTTGCCGTGGCTTCCCATGATTCCTAAGGGACCCCACTGGAGCCAGAATGCAAACTCCAACCGAAATTATCTCTGTTGATAATATGTACTCCTTGAAAATCAAAGTCACAGGTCCCCCTGGTGCTCCAGGATCACAACTAGTTGCAGGTGTTCCAAGTGACAAGACACACTGGCTGGCTGCGTGACGCCAAGGCTGGTGCACCAGGCATCCTGGCTGACGGGTGGCCACTCTGCTTCCCTTGTGTCAGGGGCTGCTCATGGGGAGGCCCAGCCCCCCAGTCTAGAGGACACGCAACTCATTTCCTTTTTGTGAAAGAGTAACCGGGAAGCTCTCTATCCTGGGGACACGCTAGGTGACAACTCTCACCAGAGATGTTTCTGGTTCAATGGCTCAGTTCCTAAGACCAGGTAAGTCTTCGGGGCTCCTAGCTGTGAGGAATGTGGCGCTGCAAACCACTGGCCGCAGCAGTCCAGACACGCTACTGGAAATCTTTAGGGGAAAAGGAAGGGCAGACCTCAGGGTCTCCCAGACGTCACTTCGCTCCCCTGGCTGTGGAGGGCTCAGGCTGCGCGGCTCCCCAAGGCCGGCTCTAGCCCACCGCCCACGTCTGCTGCTCAGTGGGCTCCTGGCTTTCCTGCTAGCCAGAGCACAGTGGCTCTCCTGAGATGGAAACTAGGCTTAACCAGGAAGCTAACTACTGCAGCAACTGCTGTTGACTAGGTGGAGAGTAGTCAACAGCCTGAGAGAGTTCTGACAAAGTGATGCTTGTTCGGCAGCAAAAAAAAAGATTCACAGAGCACAAATACATTCTGTAGGCAAACGCAAATCTACATTTGCAAATCTGAGGATATGTCAAGACCAAGAACATATTCCTAAAGTCAAGGGCTTACTACTTCATGTGTCAAACTACTGAACTCTCATGCTATCAGGATACTCTGTCATCCCAGAAACAGCAGATCTGTGATCAACCTATAGCCCTTTTCAAGGGAGTTCAGTGGCTCAACGCCTCTGGTCCTGTTCAGCAGATACGGATCCCCAGGAACGGGTCCCCAGGAAGCAGTTCCATTATGGTGACCTTCATTTCTTTCCTCAGCATTCTCGGCTGGGAAGTGAGCACAAAGAACAGGGGGGCCAAGCTTTTAAACAGGATGGGGTAAAGGTCACACTGACTGCTGACCAGGTGAACACCCAGGTCTCTCAATGTTTTGTTGCACGTGGTGACGTCTGCCCACTAATGCGCGGGCACAGGGCTGTCCCATGTGGCGGCTGCTTAACTGCTTACTGGTGTCGTCCTCTACGTCCCACCTCGTGTCTCCGACCGACAGGCCACAGTCCCACGTACGAGGTTCTAATCTGGACTAATTTCTCCCTCTGCCATGCTATGTCATGGGACAGAAAGATCTCCCCTTGCCCAGGTACCTGCTACCACAATGCCTTCTTCCTCGTGCACGTGCAGGGGCAGGTAGGCGTACTCGTTCACGTGACCTTCGTACTGCCTTATACACTTCGTGGTCCTCAGGTCCCACAGCTTGATCTGTGGGAAGCACAAGGGGCCATTAAAGAGGGTCTCGCTATAGTCCGGTACACTGGTGAACCCAGGCAGGACAGGGCGGTCTCCAAACACTTCCTTAGGGTTAGGAAAATCTAAATTTCAAAGGCAGTAAAACCAGTTTCATGTCAGTCTACGCTAGGCTGGGCTCCCAGGTGGAGAAAACAACTGGCCTGGTCTCCAGCTGCCCTTCCCCTTCTACTGTCTGGCACGAGAGTCTCTCTTTCTCTCTCTTCAAATATTTTAGTTTAAAGTAATCTCTACATCCAACACGGGGCTCAAACTCATGATCCTGAGATCAAGAGTCCACACGCTCATCCGAACAGGCCAGTCAGGTCCCCCAACACGAGGGTCCTTTCTGAAGAGCCCATCAGCTGCCAGAGCGCTAGGCCAGTGGCTCCCGTGGCCTGAGTCATCAGTGCTACCCCTACCGTTCCCGCCATGTCGGATGCCATCAGGTTTTGCTCTTCTTGGAGGATCTGCACAGAAGTCACTGCTGAGTCGTGGAAAAGGCGGGTGGCCTTCCAGCCCTTGCCCTGATTTCGACAACGCAGATCGATGGCAAAGATCTCCCCAGAACGACAGCCATTAAATAGCAAAGGAGCCTATGGAAAGAGAGAATGGTTGGTACCACGCCCTCTAAGGCTGGGAGGGGTGCACCCTCCAGAACACAACTCCTGCCTCGCCTCTCCTTTCCCAGCCCCTGGTTTAGTTGTGGGGGGGTGCGGTGTGTGGTCAGGATTTGAGCCTCAGTGTAGCTGGAAGGGTTCCTTATGACGGGATAAAAGAACAGGACATCAGGGGTCTTGGAGTGTTCTCCCCACTGGCTGCGCTGGCCCCTTAGGCCTCGCTCTGTGGAGCCCAGGTGATGGTGCCTTATCTCCACCAAGATCCTTTGTGGGAAGCGAGCGGGAGGAGTACGGAGCAGGAGAGATCAGAGATCCAGGAGGGCAGACGGCTGAAGAAACCTACTGAATAACACTCTGTGCTTGCTGCAGAAAGCAGGTCGGCACACTCTCTCCTCCGCATTTTTAAAGAAAGATGGCATTTTCAATGAGCAAGTCTCTAAAATATGATTTTCAGAGAAAATACGATCACATGAAATATGATTCTGAAATATGTCTAGAAATATGATTTTTAAATTTATAAAGTATATAACTTGAAAACTGTGTACGAACCTAGTAAGTATTATGAATTAGGACTTAATTTATACATTAAAAAAAATTACTTGTCCTGTTGGCTAATCCTAGTACTTGAGAACTGCTAACAATTCATTTAAATACGAAGCTGTTGAAAGCCAGTTTAGCCAGGCCTTTCTCAATCTGCCAACTTTCATCCAGCGCAGATATAATCACCAAGTAACCCACTAAACCTTTCTGATGCCCTTTTTTCCCTTGAAAAAGAGGGATCCACACGGAGGAATCCAGTTTCAATCCAGCAAAACTTCACCCTTGGGAAACTTTATATTGCTCCCCTCCCCCAATCCAACCAACCATGAGAGCAAACTGCTGGGCCAAGACATCACTGCTGGTCCCAAAGGACTGCCGGTGTCCCGTCACCACGTTGGTCACAAGGACCCGCCGAGACAAGCCTGACAGAGACAGATGGGGCAGAGGGACAAGCATCACTCACAGTCTGGACAGGGGATTTGAAGCCTGCCAAAGTCCTTTCTCTGGGGACGTGCGGGGGCAGCCGCGGCTCACCTGTGCTGAAGCAGTTATTTGCCTGAATGTTGAGGGACCATGCACAGGACCAGGCCCCGGGGATCCGGAAGCTGCACAGCATGCCGGGCCGGTCTCCTGCGGACGGCGACGGTGAGCGTGAAAGGTGGCTGCTCTCGAGGGGCTTTCCCTCTGTGCTGCCCGGCCAGTGACCCCCCAATCTGGGGCACCTCCAGGAATGGCTGCTCAGAGATCTAGCTATACCTTGGCCCCACTTTATGGTAACAAAAAAGAGACACTCAGCTGGGGTACCTGGATCAAAAGGCATTATTCTGAGAACAAGCACGGGACTCTTTCCTGCCTTCCTAGGAGGACTGTCAGAACTACTAACTGCCGTCAGGGAGTCTGTGTAGTGCTTTACAAGAGAGTTTCAGTTCACATCACACTATCTGATGTGTGATCTCAAGCAAAACATTTTTTAAATAAGTCTTTCAATTAATAATACACGAAGGGCACACACCCCAAAGAGAGTGCCACGAGTGATCCCAAAGTAAATGTAGCCACGTGCCCACCACTCAGGTTTAGGAGCAAAACACTGCAGTAGCCTGATACCCTCCCTGCTCTTCCCGAGAGGGAACCACTTTCCCGGTCAGTTCTGTAAGGCAGGTTCTGAACCTCTCTTTGCCTCAGCTTTCTCATCTGTGAAAATGGTGGTAACACACGCTCCCCCACATGGGCCTGCTGCCCGAGGAAACGTCAGGCACCAGGGTGAGTGGGCGTCCCCTCACTGACCCCTTTCTGTAACCCGACGGGCCGGGGGTTCTCGTCACAGAAGGAAAGCAGAGCCGGGTCTCGAGCCAGGCCTGCCCGAAGGCCTGCACACTTAAGAGGCTTGACCCTGTCTGATGGAGCCTAAATGTCCGGAAGACTGAAAATTTAGGGCCCAGAATATGCTGCCAGGAAGGAGAAGTCCGACTGCCTTCAGGCGCACAGACTGCAAGCATTGCCAGCAGCGGGGGCCAGGCTGCGGGATCTGTACGGGCAGCCCAAAGAAATATTTTGATCTCTTGCACTCTTGACTGTTCTGGGTGCTGAAATGACCCCAAAGGAGGGCTACGTAAGGACGTACGCACTTCTAGTACGAATCCTGGGTCAGGTGTCAGGAACTCTCCTGCAAGTTCTTCTGCAGGCTGACTTGGGCTCGCCCAGCCTGTGGCTCCCACCCCTCCTGTCCGAGCCTTCGCCATGGAGTTTACACCGTCGTGGGCTGCAGCTCCTGGAGGCCTGGACGGAGACCTCCCTCGGAGCACCTCCTCCTCCGAAGGGAAAGGACCCGGTACCTGGGTGACTACTGACGAACAGCGACGCTGGGAGCAGGGTGGCGCAGCCCGGAGTCTCTGCGATGCCCATGAGGCAGAGCCTGGAGAAGCTGTTAAGGACAGTCCAGTAACGAGGGTCTCCTCTGGGAAGAGAACGGGCGCTAGTATCCTTCCAGAAACTAACACCACAAGCTCGATTTAACACATTTACTAGAAAATAATGAGTCTCACATTTAGTAAGAGCAAGTATTTTATGAAATTTTTGTTTACGTTAACAAAACCATATTCCAAAACAAACCATATTTAGCTTCAGATTTTCTAAAAGGAAGAACATGTCACAAAGACAGCTGAAAGCCTCTCTGACCTCTCTCCAGTCCAAGTCTTCCTTCTCCCCTGCCCAAAATCACACTCTAAAACTGGTCTGAGTTCTGGGCTGTGCTCTATTCTTTCCACAGAGCATCTTCTACCACTGTTTCATCTCCACTCTCTTCTAGGTTGATCTGGGTTGATTTTGTATCTCCAGTCTCTTCACTTTCATAGTGGAGCACGTCTTTGTATGAATGTACAGCTCCTCTGTCTCGTCTCCTGCTGATGGGTACTTACGTTGTTTTGGGGTTTTTTGCTCTGCTGCTGGAATGAGCATCCCCTCCTGCTTTCCTGTCTCGTATTCCCCGTGTGGGAGGCTGCTTTAAGGCAGTGTTGTTTTTTTTTTTTTTCAAGAATTTATATATATATATATTTAAAGAATTGATTGATTGATTGATTGATTGTGAGAGAGAGCATGAGAAGGGAGAAGGTCAGAGTGAGAAGCGGACTCCCCATGGAGCTGGGAGCCTGATGTGGGACTCGATCCCGGAACTCCGGGATCATGACCTGAGCCGAAGGCAGATATTTAATGACTGAGCCACCCAGGTGCCCCTAAGGCAGTGTCTTCTTGAACCCATGGTACAGATTTCACTTTGCCACCATGCACTACATACACAGAAAGAACGGAAACAAAAACTTCATAAAATACTTGCTCTTACTAAATATGGGACTCATTATTTTCTAGTCTACTTCATTTAAAAAATGCCGCTCACAAATGGACGTGACGGCCACGGACGGAGGTCGTGCCGTGCAGTCTGCAAACAGCCTGATCTGTGCTCACCTGAACGGGGATAAACCGACATGCCATCACTTTAACTTCAATTTCCCGGCCACGACTGGGTGTGCTCCTGCATCAGGTCGCAGTCACGCGCGTCTCCTCTCTTTGGGCCACCTGTCTGTGCCTTATCTACGAGTCTACGGGACGGTCTTCCGACTGATCTGCTTCTGCTCTCTTCACAGCCAAACTTCTCTCAGAGGAGTCTGTGTTTCTCTCACTCCCTTGCCTCCCTTTCACTCTTTGGCCCACTGAAACCCAGTCATCTCCCAGAAAAATCTTCCCGAGGTCTCTAGTGGACTGTTTTTCACCCTGATCAACACTTTCCAGTCTTGCCTGTGGCCACGCAGCACTGCTTCCAACGACATGCTCTCTGGTGGCTTCCAGACCACCCTCCGGGAGGCCCCCCTCAAACCTTGTCACCTCCATTGCCTGGCCTAGATCCTGAGCCTCTTCGGCTTCCCCTTGCCAGCCTCTCATGAGATACGGCTCCAGGGCCACAGTCCTCCAGCACATCCCCGCACCAGTGGCCCCACTTCAGCAGAGACCTCACGGATACTAGACCACTTACCGCTGCCCGAGGTGCCGAGCTCCCTCCTGCCTCTCCCGCTGGGAGCTCTGTCCCCTCCTTCCCAGGGGACCGGGAGTCACCTCTAGGAAGGCCACCCCAGTCCCTCCATCCTGCTAGCACCTGACTGCCCCGTGGAGACCGAGCACCTGCCACAGCTGCCCTTTCTAGCACTTGCACAGAGACGCACCTGCTCAATGGACCTCGTGGAACGGACACACACACTCCTCACTGGGAACTGTCAACATCTGCAAAGCAATCAGGCAACATTCCTGGTCCTCTGAACGTGTGACGTGTGCATGTCATGCTGCCTTGGGCGGCAGGCCCCGTGTTACGTACCTCTAGTTAGAGAGATGCTGAAGCTATGAACGATAACCCCACAGCTGGGCAGCCCAAGGCCTTCCTGAAGAAACCGCTTTTGCATCTGGCTTTAGAGGGCGAGGATGTGGGGAGGGAGTCCCTGCCTAGATGCACTTTTAGTTACTAGGACGAAGATCCAAATTACCCTTAACCTTCGTGTGGTACTAATGGGGCCAGTATCAGATTCAGTCCTTTCAGAGGCCACAGGTGTCGAAGAGCCCAGGAAGGGCAGCCTCAGTCTAACCTCTCCCCATTCTGTGGGGGGAAATGCAGAGGACCAGGCTCAACAAGGTGCCATTTTGGAAAAAGGGAGCAAGTTCCATGACCTTCTGCAGAAGCAGCAGGCGTACCAAAAAAAGATTACCTGATGTGGCCACCAGAGGGCAAGCATCTGAAGAAGCTACCAAGGACCATGCTCTTTAAACTCAACTATATGGGCTTTTATTCTCTCCCTAGAGTAAGCAGAAAAACCCGGAAAAATGCCATCCTGTTTTAAGAAATGAGAGCAGGTTCTTGTTTTCTCTTATTTTCTCTCCTTTAAGATCTGATGTCTTCTGTCCTCTGGAAAGAGCATCACAGTGACAGGTGGTCCTATCCCCCCACAGAATCCCACCAAATGAAAGCCACATAAAATTTTCAATTTACAGAACACACAGTTTGGTGTTTGTCTTACGTAAAACTTATAACCAGATCTCTAATGTACTCTAGACTTTTAAAAATAGAGTGACGTGGGGGCGCCTGGGTGGCTCAGTGGGTTAAGGCCTCTGCCCTCAGCCCGGGTCATGATCTCAGGGTCCTGGGATCGAGCCCCACATAGGGCTCCCCGCTCAACAGGGAGCCTGCTTCCCCCTCTCTCTCTGCCTGCCTCTCTGCCTACTTGTGATCTCTCTCTCTGTCAAATAAATAAATAAAATATTAAAAAAAAATAGAGTGACGTGGAACAAATTAAAAAAACCCCAACAGGTTCCTATTCAGTCATCATGTGAGGAGGACCCAGATGGGCCGAGCACTGTGCTGCGTGCATTCACCGATGATAACTGATGTTAGCCCCGGGACAACTCACGCAGTAGGCATCACGTACAATGAGTGGTTCAAGTTTTAAGAACTCATTTATTACGAAAATGAACCATGGACAAGACTCATGAGTATGTGGCTTTGGCTCAAACCATATTACTCCCAGAAGCACAGGGCAGACAGCCGTGTCGTCCATCATCAACAGCGCCCAGGGATTCCAGGGCAAGGGTCTAGCCACCCTGATGCTGTACTCCTGTGCTCTTGGTAAAAGAGCCCTGACTTCTCTGGCAGCGCAGACTAGAATGAAGAGTGCTCTCAAGAAGGCTGTCTCTGGGGGCGTGTGGGTGGCTCAGTCAGTCAGCTGACCTCAGCTGTCTTCAGCTCAGGTCATGATCTTGGGGTCCTGGGATCGAGCCCTGCATTGGGCTCCCTGCTCAGCCAGGAGTCTGCTTCTCCTTCTGCCTCTGTCCCCCAAACCCCCGCTCATGCTCCCCCAAATAAATAAATACAAAAAACTGAAAAAAAAAATGAAAGAAGGCGGTCTCTGGCAGGGACCCTAGGCACAGAGCCCACACAGTCATGTCCAATGCCAAAGGATTCCCTTTCCCCCTTCACTAATGCCCGCCCTCACTCTCCCCCTAAGAGGCCCAGCCCCCCCTCAGACCACTATAGCTCTAAGCTCATCCTCCTTCGCCTCAGGAGGATGTGGGGTTCCTGCCTAAGGCTTTACTGTTCCTAACAGTGTCCAGTGCACAGTGACATCAGTGTCACCCTGGGAACTCTGCTACTTCTCTACCGAGCTGCACTGTTCTTTCCAGAAGGGTGAGACGTGCATACAAAATGGGGAGACCTCTGGCCACTAAGACGCCACCTCCACAAAGCCCACAGACACCCGGCTCTACACCGCGGCATGGCCTGCCCACCAAACCTCTTCATCTGCCAAAAGATACAGAATGTGGGAATCCAGGTGATTCAGCGAGGCCCAGCACACAGAGTTCACCTGGCGAGGAAGCACACAGCAAGACTGTCTGACCGCCAGCTCGCAGAGAGAAATAGACGCTTTCCTGCGGAGTAACTAATGGGGATACCGACATGGGATGGCTTTCTTCAGGTCTCACTTCTTTTAAAGGGGCCGGAGCGAGCACCAGGACAGGGAAGCCCCCTGCTCCGCCACGTAGGGTCTCGAGAGCGACAGGGAGGAAGCAACCCCCAGGCTTTGGTCCTTTGTCATCAGCATGGACCTCACAGTGAGACCTGTGGTGTACTCTCTAGTTTGGGGACGGAGTCTCTGCAATAGCAGGGGACACACCCGAGAGGCGTACTGTAGTCTCCCTTCCCCCAGAGGCCAGGTTCAACCTGCATCCATGTTGCAGCTCAGGTCCCAAATGGACAGAATGTCACCGCTTCTTACACATGCAGTCATCACCCCAGTGGAATTTAAAGGTCATTCCCTAGACAGCAAGCTGTGCTGTATTGTATTTATGTAATCTCTTTTTATTTCCGTAACCTCTGCGTAGCCACAGACTGACTGAGTGATTGATGCACTGAGGACTCTCCACTCAGGCCCCCTCCGCCCGAGGCCCAGGACCTCCGTGCTTGGCAAGGGCTCCTCCGGCTTACCGTGACCCTCCCCGGAGGGAAGGTCTGCACGACCAGTTAAAGAAGCCTTTCCAAGCATAAAGAAGTTTCATGCCTTCTCCCAACTAGACAGTTATTTCTCTTCCAAGAAAACAAATTTCTGAGGCCCTTTCCTTCCCCATGGGTTCTCAAGATCTACGACTCCATTTTCCCCAGGGAAAATAGGTACTTAAGCCCCACCTTCTTCATAAAGTTCTCTCCTTTCCTCTGAATTGGGCCAACTCCAGCGGGGCCCTTGGATCCTAAGTGCAAAGGAGGCTGCAAGGCTAATTAATGGAAAAGGCAACGTACCTTCCGGTTGGTGAAGTAGAGGTTTTCGTGCATATGCACCTTGAGCGAGGGGGTCTTCAGACCTCGCAGGCTGATGATGCCATACTTGGAGCCTCCGACTTTGACATCATTCACTGTGAAGAGCCGGTCACTGTTGGTATCCGCCTGGAGGGGAAAAGAGTAGGTCACCTCCCTGGCTGAGCCCAGGCGAGCTGCCCAAGGCCTTCTGCCCACCTTTCTAGGATCCCATGCTCTGTGCGTTTTTACCTGGTGAGCGCTCCTACCCACGAGGGAATGTGGCACATGGAGGTACCCTACCTTGCCCCTACTCAGCCCAGCCGTCACTGGGGAAGGCTGCCAGCTACGTGGTCTCACAATCAGGAGCACGGATAAGGGTGGCCAGGGGGCACAGTCAGGAAGTTTGAGGTCCGTACAGCGACCTCACTCAGAACTGGGTTTGGAAGAGTCCCTGCGTCCACCCAGGTGGGCTGTTTAGATGGGCCACATGGTGACATGGAGCCATCACGAAGGCCACACGCAATGTGGAAAATGCTAGTTATACCCCTGTGAAGGGGATCAAAGGAGAACACAAAATTGGACTCTTATTATACAGGCATTTTTCTCCCCACCAAGTAAAAGAAAAGAAAAAGAAAAAAAAACAAGTCCGTTGCACTGAAAAAAAAAAAAATTACAACAGAGAAGACTGCATAGGGATGTGAGGTTTTTTTCTCATTTAAAAAATGTGGTTAATAATTACTTCAAAACAAAAACCCTATACGGTTATGTGTTTTATATATATTCATAAATATAACACACAAATACACACATGGGTTTGGATGCTGGTGAAAATGTATTCACTTTGCAAGTCTACTCAGAAAGCACGTTTCCTGAAGTATCATTACAGTGACTAGAATCAGGCTGGAAAAACTCATCCCTGGGTGGCAGAGCACCCTTCCCAAAATTCTAGTCTAATTCTAGTCTAATTAGTCTGACTAATTCTAGTTAGAGCTAGCCAACAGCCTCTAACTCTGGGTGACTGGGGAGGTGCCCACAGCAGTGCGAGGCCTGTGTGAGACGAAGACGAGGACGGGGGGCTCAGGCCGTACTGAGCAGCATGTGCATGCCCGCCCAGTTTTACTGAGGAACCGCAAGGAAGCGGCTCCCAAGGGGAATGCCCCGCAAGCAAGTATTCTCCTGATTCGGGTCAAATCCTACCCCCAGGCCCCTGGGGGAGTAACACCACAGGAGGGAATGGGAGTCCTGGCATACCCCTGACGTGGGGGCTCTCCTATTGAGGTCTCCTGGGGCAAGACCTCAAGGGTCAGCTCGGTGGCTTCAGATTCCAGTCCTGTCCAGCAGGCTGAGGCTCTCCGTTTTTCCATCCTTCTCTCATGCTCCTCAGCCCTCCCCCGGCTCCAGGAAGGACAGGGCTTGCCGGGCAGGCCATGATCCCCTGCGGCTCAAGCTTCTAGTCTAACTCCGAGGACCCCAGGGGCCTCCGCTGACATTTCTCTGAACATTTCGGCTGGGTTCAAGCCATTGGCTCTGGCTTTCGCCTTGGCTTCCAGCCCAGGTCTAACCTAACTCGGAGAAGGTTAGCTCCTTGTAAATGATGTGATAAAGGTGTGGTGGACGTGCAGGCCACCCAGCTCGGAGCCAGCGAGCACGGCAGCAGCGTGCGGCTCCTACCGGAGGACGCTGGAGCTTCAGGTGTGGCCGCCAGATGACGCCCGGTACAGGAAGATTAGCAGCCCCCGGCCCACGGCATACCTTTCCGTCTGTACCCAACGCACCAAGGGAGTGTTGACTCTGTGACAGTTCTCAGTCAATGCGTGGTGGGCCCTGGCTGTCAGACTGGGTGACTGAGCTGGAGCCGGGGCGAGCCTGGTCAGCACGGTCGGCCCTGCCGGCTCAACACCCGAGCAGTACAAGAGCAGTAAAGCCAAGGGGACGCCCCCCGCTCTCTGGCACGGGCTGCCACGTAACTGGGCCTGACGAAAGCCGAGGTTAAGCCATGCAGGGTCAGGGGATAAAAGCTGTACCCCTGGCACCCACAGGGAGCTCCCTCCCACTCACCAGTATGAGGTTAAATCGGTCGCTTGCCAAAGCGGAGGGATCCGAGCTCTGAATCTGGACCTTTTTCCTCTGCATGCAGCTCACTCGCAGCTCATGAGCTAAACTGCAGAGGGAAAGAGGGGTGGGGAGGGCATGGCCACTGGACCCAGACACCCATGAAGGTGACTCAGAGGCTCTGCCCTGGCCCCTACTCTGGAGACCACCCCCCTGACCCCAGTCTGCGGCCTCTCCTCCCAAGTAATTATCAGCCATGGAGCTGAGCAGGATCCCACATAATCTCAATTACAGAACTCTGAGGAAAACTAAGGCCAAGAAATGGGTGGTCCCCCCCACAGGGTCAAAGAAAGTTAGAACTAGATAAATTTGTTTTTGCATCGCCTAGTACAAGTCTTTCTTGAGATGAAAAGAATCTGAGAAAAGCCTGAGGAATGAAACAGCGGCTGAAGGGCGCCCAGTTAGTAGGAAGCAGGTATGGAGACCCTTCCCTCTCCACATCATGGTCACTACCTCACTAAGAACAAAAGGTTTTAAGGTGAAGGGAGATCGAACTAGACCTTAACTCTTTTCTTTCTCAGGAGGGGGATACAGGAGAGGCCAGCCCTACTGACCCTGGCAGGGAACCCTGGCCTGGCCGGCCTTCCCTGCAGGGGGCCCAGCTCCCCTCCGGTGTCCTTTACCGGCCCGAGCGCAGCAGGAGGCAGCAGAATGCAAGGCTCAGCAGCTCAGGCACTGCAGTCAGACGGATCCCGCCCTCTCTGGCTTTACCTTGAGCCAGTCGCTCTGCTCTGAGCCTCAGTCTTTTCTGAAAACTGAGGGAAGTACCAACCCAGCTCACAGGATTTTAGTTAGTGTATCAGACATCACAAATATATGAAGTTTAGTACACATACATTCCTTTAATGCTCTACTTTGAGTGATAACTCATGGGAAGTGGAGGAGGCAGAAATCTCATGGGAATGAAGTTATAGGACCTTAACCGCACTGAAACTGATTTCGAGTAACACAGAGGAAACGTCTTAAGGAATTCCACTGAGTTTCTCTGCCTAGATCCCTTCTCTCTCCTTGGCCTCCTGCAGGAGCCTCTCCCCTTGCTCTAAGGGGAAAATGATTTTCTCAGGGCTGCTTTTAGCAGAAGTCAGGCTGTGCTCCTCCCCGCCCCCTCCTCACCCCCAACTGTGAGGACTCCTCAGAGTGCTTATGTGCTCTATCCTGATAAGCTTCTTGGACCATGGAAATAAGAAACAGGACAAGCACATTCAGGTAAAAAGCTTAATGAGGCTTTGTCTTACCGGCAGTAACTGGTGACATTGAGAAAACCCAGCTTGCTTTTCTGTAGCAATGAAGATGCATTAAAGCCCATTCTGGCTATTTTCTAAATAAAAAACAAAAAGATTCAATGAAGTTTTAGGTTATGGGATAATGGAGAATGTTTTTAGTTTCATAGGATCTAATGAAGAAGCAGGTGTACTAAGTTGGCAGAAATTATATGTGCAGAGATCTGACAGTCTCTTTTCCTGGGCAAAAGGAAAAGTCTGTCACAAGAAAGCACATGTTGAGCTGGAAAGGTGGCCTGGTGCCCATGTCGAAGCTCTGTGGAGCCAGGTGAGGAGACAATTTACCTGTGGAGCCAGGTGAGGAGACAAAGCCACCCCGCTAATGAGCACAAGGACGGCCCTGGTCACTCAGGCCTCCAACATGCTTTCCGTTCGCCCTGGGGTGACCCCGGGGCTCCCATAAACCACTGAAATTTCGGTCTTGGCATCTAAACCTCAGAAGGAATGCAGGAACTCCTCATATCCAAACCACACACCTTGGTTTTCTATTTAAGATATACGGTTCCTGAAAGTGTGCCATGCCATTTCCCAAGACTCCCCCAGGGAAGGACAAGATGTGAGAATCACTGATGGAGCTTCGCAGGTGATAAAAGGGGCAGTGGGAGATCTCTTGCCTGCTCTCACTCTCTTCATCGGATTCCTACGGGGGGAGCTCGATGCCACACCGTGCCCCACGCTAAGTGTTATAGCGGCATCTGATTGGCACCTCCCGTCACCAGCAGAGGGGACCACTGGTACTGGGTGCCAGGGTGGCCACCAGGAGCATGGAGCCCACCTTTTTCTGCTTGTCTTCTTCCTCCAGCAGCTGCAGCCTTTTGTTCTCCATCTCCTTCTGCCGGATGCCCTCCTTTGTGAGGGGGTTGCAGTTGTTATGTCCAGGGAGCAAGCGGAAGTAGCGTTTCTTTTCAGGGTCAAAATAATACCCTGGCAGATCTTCAGTCAAGAGATGAAATACACTTCAATTTAGAACATGGCACAGACCCACCTATGAAGGAACCCAGGGGCCTGTCCACACCACCCCTCACAGATGTCTGTCCTGAGGGGCAGGAGGTGGGCTAACGCGGTCAGTCCCATGGTCAGTGCCCATGGGGGGAGCTGTCTGCCTCACCTCCTTCCCTGCCCCGTTCCTGACACACCCAGGGTGTTTAGTTAGTGTTTCAATTTGCTCCAGAATTTGCTCCGAGTCAGGATAGGGCTGGTGACACACACGGAGTGTGCCCACATACAGGCGAAGACACACAGGGCTCAGAAGGGCAGCCCCAGCAGACGTAACCAGGTGATGGGGCAGGACGAGGTTTCAGCTTTCCTCCCACGCAGGGCCAGGGGAGGTCTACTGTCCAACAGATGGCCTCACCTGGCACGGAAGAACTCCCAGCTACGCCGGATGAGGTCGATGGGGCCTCCTCATCGCCACCGTGGCCAGAATCCTGTGAGCTTTGCTGTGCCACTGAGTTACCCCTGTTGACACATGGTCATAATAACTCGCAGTGAAGGGCTTGAGTCCCAGTCATTCTCTGACTGTGGGGTCCTGCGGGGGTCAGCTCAGGCAGTTCCATGGCCCTGACCCCAGCCCTCTGACCCTTCTGATTACTTGGGAAGCCCTTACCTCTCCCTTCTCTCTTCTTGATTTTTTTTATTTATTTGACACAGAGAAATCACAAGCAAGCAGGCAGGGAGAGGCAGGGGAAGCAGGCTTCCTGCTGAGCAGAGAGCCCAAGCAGGTCATGATCCCAGGACCTGAGCTGAAGGCAGAGGCCCAACCCACTGAGCCACCCAGATGCCCCTCCCTTCTCCTTGAAAGCAGTTTACCTACTACAAATATACAAAAGTTAGGACAAGGTTTTGGTTCCTCACCCTTAACAGGATGTGTGTCACTGTAAAGCCCTTTTCCTTATGCCCCACTTGAGCATTTTCTGAAGCCTTTTAGAAATCTCCAGATGAAAAGAGGAATAATCTTTGCCAGTAAGAATATTACCAGCTGGGCTGATTTTTGTCAGTTCAACAGCTACAAGGCCAGGTGCATTTTATTCTTTACTGACTTCAGCAGTACAGAGGGTTTAAATTTCACTTGGCCACACCACCTTACAGATGGGGAAACTGGGGTTCAGGGCACGGAGATGATTTGCTCAGTTACTACTGGGCTACAGCCATGGTTTAAACACTTGACTTGCGTAGCTACAAGCAGCTTCTGTGGCAATTACAGGCTGAAGGATATAATGATAGAGCAAAACACCTAATTTTAGAATCTTGACAAAATCTGCTTTAAAATAAAGAACTTCCTCCTCATCCCCCAAAGGAACACAAATTGAATAACTAGGCTGAAGGAATGAAAGAACTTTCTCTTTTGTCTGTAAATACTAACTATGCAGTTTCAGAGAAAATTATTTATTCTCCCTTTTTATGGCCTGGAGCTTTCTGAGGCAGCTCATGTGTGATCAGCACCAAGAGGAGGAAGGATTAATTGTCACGACAAATGTCTACATTTCTAGTCCAAGGACTGCTCCTCCATTCTTTCCACACAGCCCAGAAGGCGGCTGCCCAGCATGTTTCCACACGACTCTGCCAATGCAGAGCTGAGACTCTCTTCTTGCACAGATCACATTTTGCTACATGTTGTACTCTTGTGTGAGGGCTTGGGGCCCAAAAAATATCCATGGTTCTCTTTACAAAACATACAAACATTGGGCACTGTCCTGATCATTCTACCATACTGGTCAAATCTGCGACTCTGGCTTAGAGTAATAGATTCTATCCTGCACCTAATGAGGCTCACCATGTATGAAGGGCCTACACAGAGCCAAGCGGCCTATCAGAGCCTTTCTACGCAGTATTGCAAACCTCGTATTAGCTCTCTTTTGTACAAGAGTGACTCAGAGTGGTTAAGTAACTTGCCCAAATTCACATAGGAGAAGGCAGAACGTCCAATCCGGACCTCCTAATTCTAAAGCCCTGGTTCTTTCCACAGCATTTTGGTAGTTTTTGTTACTGTTTAGGTTCAACTGTTCTAGAGAAGCATCTTGGTATTCATCATCTTCTGACCCTATAGCTAGAAATCCATCCATTTTAGGCGGTCTGAAGTGTGGAAAAGTTTTAAAATTGGCATACGGGCCTCTTCTGGTGCAGAGACTTCTGCACTAAGGAAATACAATCTAGTCTCAGCACAAGACCACCCGCCCGCACCAGGAGCGGAAGGCTTTTCACAGTTCAGGACCAGCAGGACTTCTGGCCGTAAGAACAGCAGGCGGAGAGTGGAAAATGTTTGCACTGGGGACTTCAACTCAGTACAGACTAGGTTTTACTTTCTAAGCTGGGCAGTGGGTACGTGATGTTCACCGTATGTATTCTGTATTCCTTTTTGTGTTTACTAAATACGGTATTATATATATTTAGCCTTTCTAAGGACTTAGGCTGAATTAATGAAATTAGGTCTCCAGAAAGCTATTTTCATTGGTTGGGAAAAAAAGGAAGAAAGAGAGAAAGTCCTCAAAGCAGAAAAACGGCTCTCCAGTTCTATCTGACACTGTTTACTTCTAAAGCCTGAGGTCATCGTCACTCTGAAAAGAAGGAAAAGCGTGGCCATATCTCCTTGTTTGTCTAAGAGTGGCAGACAGGCCGACTTGCAGCAGTGGTCCCCCTCAGACCCTGCAATGTGGTGACAGCCCTGGTGATTCCCACACACCTGAGGCCACCACTGGCTCGAGTGGCCCCTGGCAGCAGCACTTGCCTCTCATCAGAACCCTGCTGTCTGAACCAAGGGTTCCGCTGGTGGCTCCTTCTCCCCCGTCTTCTATTCTGCCAGCTGTTTTTATGCATTTCTACTCCTAAAAGAGAAAAACAAACAAGTTCACATGCAAATATATGTGGGTGTGTGTGCACGCGCCCGTGCGCACGGGCGCACGCATGTGCTTTTCTGTTTGCTGCTCGATAGCTCCTCCGTGCTGAGAGCTAGGCAAGACGATGGCCCAACGTGGGGCCATCACACCACACCACACCACACCAAGCCTCGCCTGTAAGGGCTGCGTCCAGGTGGAGACAGCTATGAAAACCCAGGCTTCTGGAGCCACTTCCCTGGCTGCGGTTCTTACCTCACAGTTGACACCTGGCCTGCCAATCTGCCAACCTCTGGTTCCTTTGGTCACTGTGTGAGGCGATGACAGAGTCTCGTGATTACTTTAGGTGGCGGCCGAGGCTGGCACGAGAACCCTCAGGTTAGCATATAATCTTTCTTTCAATCCACACACATCCCCATTCACAGAGAACAGCTGACAGTGAACACTTGCTTCTACACGATTCCAGCACTGAGCAGGGAGAATTATGAACACGGTGAAACAAAGGCCAGTGTGTAGGACTTCTCAATGTGGTTTATAAAGGTTTTAGCTTCCTGTAGGCAAGCTGTCAAAAGGGCAGATGTGCACGTGCTTTTTTTTTTTTTAAAGAAGGAATGAGATAAAAACACTTCTTACTGATATCACCGTAATATTTCAGGAGGATTTTTCAAGTCTTATCTTGTATAACCTGAATCTATCACCTAACTGCCAAGTTTCAACATTGGGAATCACATGAAGAGTTCTTAAAAAGACCAAACTGGTACATGGACCAGCTGCTGTGAGTGCCATGCCTTCCCAACACCTGCACCCGATCCCCCCCCAACAGGAGACAGTGATGCCACTTTACTGAACATGCTTTTATTTATTTTTTACTGAATATACTTTAAAACCACATTCAAATGCCATAACAAATTTAGAAAAACATCCCTAGGGCTGAATGAAACCAAAGAACAGATTCGAAAAACGATTTGCCTTTATCTCCCAACCTCTCCTTCTGAGTGGGGAAGGCCAGCTGACAGCTGAGCCCCGGAAGTCCGGACTCCTGGTCCGGTACTTACCCAGACATTTTGCGTATTCTCTAATGAAGTCCTTAGTCGGCTTGCTTCAGACAGTCAATGTGCCTCCCCAACGGGGCCACCCACAACCGGGATGACTTGCACCAGACGCTCTCCAGTCCTGCGCCAGAAGGAACGAGCACTGCTGAAGCAAAGCATGTAGTCGCACTCAGGCGGAGCCACGATACAGGCCTTATTTTCATCTCTGATGTATTAAACTACTTTAATTATTCCTAGTTTGAGTCACTCCTGACAGCTCGGGCTGTTATCCCTGTCCTAACTTTCCTTTCCACCTTCTCCCAGTCCCTTCTTGCTAGTGGAGCTCCCTACCTCACAGAGAAGAGAGAGGTTGCCAGGTATGCATACTCCCAGCCTCTCTCCCTTCCTTTCCACAAATATCTGTCTTTAATATTTCCAGTGGTCTTCCCTCTTGTCTCGGAGAAACAGGTGTCCTCGTGCCTCTTCCTGGCAAACCTATCCCACCTGGCTGTTGCTCTCATTCCTTCTCAGACCCTGCAGTCACCTGTTCCCGGATGTTTGACCAATTTCCTGTCCTTATCTCGCCTTATGGACATGCTCAGGTTTTTCATTTGTATGCGATCCGTCTCTGAACCAAAAGGAAGAGGATATCCTGCGCATGTGGTCCATGTGCACACATCCCGCTGCTTGTTTCCCAGTCACTCCTCAACCCATTGCCTCAGGCCTCTTCCCTCACCTTTCTGCTAAAAAGCTCTTGTGACGTACTTAACTAATGATCGCCCTGCCTACCAAAGTTAGTGGTCTGTCTTTATTTCGCTCTTATTCCTAAAACATGTGATGCCACAAAGCTTCAGTCTTCCTTTGGCTTCTGGAATATCTTTCTCTTGGTTTTCCTCTTATCAAACGCATCCTTTTCTGGTTTCTCTTGGGTCACCCGCTCTGTGCCTGTTTTCTACTGTTCTGTCCTAGATCCTCTTCTTTTCATGCTTATACCATCTCACCTGCCAACAGAAGTGCATCTCCAACCCCTAGCGTCTCTCCTGGGCATCAACTTCTACTGCCACCTCCTACTTCCATAGTGACGACAGACTCGGCAGGTTCAGAGCCCATAATTCTCTCTAGTTGTCCATCTGCTCTTTTACCTATCCATATTTCCCTCTCTATAAATACGACTGCCGCCCTCACCTGTCCAATAGTGTAATAGCTTTATTCATTTTCCTAAGCAACCCATTTTGGTAGCTCCTGGAGCTACACCACATGCATGGGTCTCCCTAAGGATCAATTACCTTAATCTTTATTTAAGAATAAAGTTGTATTTACTAACTAGTTAAGTTACAACTAAGGGGCACTATGCAGAGGAAGGGAAATAGGTAGGGCCAGTATTAAGAAAACTGGTAAAAAAAAAAAAAAAAAAGAAAACTGGTAAGAAAAAGAAGCCATATTGACCTAAAGATTATCATTAGCAACTCTATCAAAAGATAAAAATTTCTCTAGATTGCATATTTTGTACATATGACTCCAGTTTTCTTTAGTTATGAAATAATGCAGGACTATAGTGAAGAACACATGTACTGGGAAGTTAAAGGCTTCAGATGAGGAGGCAGGAGCATGGCATGCCTGCACCGTTATCCTCAAATGAGGGGTGCAAAATCAAGGACATAGTACAGAATGAAATAACTGGTGAGCACTGCTTCTGGAACATTTCTAAACCCCTAACTCACACAAGCTCAGGGTCAGGTACTGCAGCACCAGGAGAGGCTGACGACATTAACTGATTTAATAAGCATGATCAAGCCAAAGTCATTTAAAAAAAGTCATGATAAATAGAAGTTGGCTGAACATGGAAAGGGTTACAAAGGGTTACAGTGGGATGAAATGATATCTTTTCATACTTTTAAGAAGCCTATTTTGGGGGTGGGGCAGAGTGTCTTCCTTGAATGCGGACCGAGTTCACTCTCAGTATCCGCTTTATGCATTATGCTTCCCCTTATCACTCTGTACTAAACTTTGTACTCCCACCTCATATTAGATGTAATGTGAATTCTCTATGCAAAGATCTTGCCTTGTTTTTCTGTTCCTATCACCCATGACCTAGTTGGTTCTCCGTAAATGTTCGCCGAACTAAACAAAAAACAAACCAAAACAACCCTGCAGCTACTCTAAAATCCCAGGTATGGGGGCCTGGGTGGCTCAGTCATTAAACGTCTGCCTTTGGCTCAGGTCATGATCCCAGGGTCCTGGGATCGAGCCCCGCATCGGGCTCCCTGCTCCATAGGAAGCCTGCTTCTCCCTCTCCTACTCCCCTGCTTGTGTTCCCTCTCTGTCAAATAAATAAAACCTTTAATAAAATAAAATCCCAGGTAGCTCCTTTCTGCTCTAGGCATTTTCATTTGCTATTCAACAGATTTACAGAGGACCCACTGGGCCCTGGGGATCAGACAGAGATAAACTGTGGTCCCCACTCTCAAGACACCTGCTGATCACCAGGGACACAGACGTTAATGAACCAATTCCTGCAGGTGTAGCAAAAAAGGAGAGTCATTCTGAGTGGAAGGGCTGGAGGTGAGACAGAGTTTGAACTGCAGTGTTGAGCGTCAGGCAAGGGGCCTGGCAAGCAGTTTGGTATGGCCAGAGTCTAAAGTACAAGGGGTTGGGGGATGAAGCCGGAAAGGCAGACGGAACCAGCCCATGAGGGTTCTGACAGGATTAGACACGCACATTGGAAAGGGCACTTTACAGGCAGCAGAGAGAATAACCTGGAAGTTAAGGACTGCTGCAGCAGGCTGAGATGAACCTGCCCACTGTGGAAGTGACACTGGGGACACAGGATCTTGAATTTAGGAAGACTCAGGAGGTGAATTTCACGGGAGAGGTGGAGACAGAGAAGAACCAGTAAATGACTGACAGGTAGGGTCCTGACCTGGGAGACCAAGATTAAGGACAAAGAGCAGTTTGGGGCAGAGAAGAGAATCAGTCTCATTTCGAACAGACCAATCTCAAGATGCCTGTAGAACACCAAGGCAGGCAACAGTAAACAAACGCTGGGAATCCAGCGAGGAAACAAGGCTAAGGATTTAGATTTGAAAGTCATCAACACATGGTAACAAAGATTCAGACAAACCTAGATCCAAAGCCAGATAGTGAGGCTCTGAATTCAGAATTTGACATTATTACTATTTTACAGGATAGTAATAATAGGAAATCCAGCACGTATCAGTTTTTAGATCAGTGCTTCTTAATGTGGACAGTTTGGCAATGCCTGGAGACGTTTTTGTCTGTCACAACTTGGGGGTGAGGTGGGCTGGTGGTGGCTGCTATTGCCATTTAGTAAGAAGCCACTGATGCTAGTCATTGTATAATACACAGGATAGTTCCCCTACAACGAATTAATCCAGCCCCAAATAGTGCTGAGGTGGAGAACTCTATTCTTTTAAAAATATTTTTACTTATTTTTAATTAAAAAAAAGATTTTATTTATTTGACACAGAGAGAGAGCACAAGAGGGGGAGTAGCAGGCAGAAGGAGAGGGAGAAGCAGGCTCCCCACAGAGCAAGGGGAGCCCAATGTGGGACTTAATCCCAGGACCCTGGGATCATGACCTGAGCCCAAGGCAGTCACTTAACCGACTGAGCCACCCAGGTGTCCGAGAAACTCTATTCTTTTTTTTTCTTAAAGATTTTATTTATTTATTTGAGAGAGAGATCACATGTAGGCAGAGAAGCAGGCAGAGAGAGAAGGGGAAACAGGCTTCCCGCTGAGCAGGGAGTCCGATGCGGGGCTTGATCCCAGGACCCTGAGATCACGACCTGAGTGGAAGGCAGAGGCTTTACCCCACTGAGCCACCCAGGCACCCTGAGGACCCTATTCTTGATAGAAGTGCTAACAATTTGCTGGATGAAACGCTGAATCCCAGCTCCTTTGGAGCTGCTCTGCCAGGCAGGTATTAAGTAAGATGTGCTGTGAAAGGCTGGGCTTGGCTCTGCTTTTCAGATAATCTTTTAAGCACTTGAAGGAGGAAAGGAAAATAATTTCTGAGAGATCGTTATTCTAAAAAGACAATGTTAATCTCAAACAAATAAACATGATTTAACTTTGGAAAATGAACAGGCAATACTTATCAAGTAACTTAAAAATGTACAAGCCTTCTTTTGGGACTTGATCCTAAAAAAATAATCCAAAAGATTTTAAAAATTACTACAACTTTCCAATCACTTTATGAGGTTAGTATTACCCTGTTACCAAAAGCAAAGACATCACAAGAAAACTATGAATCTATATACCTATGACACAGACACACAAAATGCTAGCAAACCAAATCCAGAAGCATATAAAAGGATTATACATGATGAGCAAGCAGGATTTATTCCAGGAATATAAGGTTGATTCAACATAGGAAGAGCAATGTAATATAGCATATTAACAGAATGAATGTAGGGGAAAACCCCATATGATTATCTCAATACATGCAGAAAAAGCACTGGTTAAAATCCAATGGCCTCTCATGATTAAAAACTTAACTGACTGCGCTACCCAGGTGCCCCTAGAACTATAAAACTCTTAGAAGAAAATAAAGATATAAATCACGATCATAGATTAAGTAATGGTTCCTTAGATAGAACACCTGAAGCACAAGAAAAAAATAAACTGGACTTATCAAAATTAAAAACTTGTGTGCATCAAAGGCCTACTAAAAAAGGGAAAAGCAAAAAAAAAAAAAAAAAAGTGAAAAGTCACAAAGTGGAATAATTTTTATATTTTTTAAAGATTTATTTATTTGAGAGAGAGAGAGAGACAGCATGTGTGCAGGGGAAGGGGGAGAGGTGAGGGAGAAAAAGAGTCTCAAGCAGACTCACCGAGTGCAGAGCCCAACAAGGGCTTGATCTCACGATCTCAAGACAAGGACCTGAGCTGAAATCAAGAGTCAGGTGCTTAACCGACTGAGCCACCCTGGTGCCCCAAGAAAATTATTTTTAAATCATATATTTGATAAGGATCAAGTATCCAGACTATATAAACAACAGAAAAAATTACCCAATGATAAAAATAAAATTTAGAGACATTTTTTTCAAAGACCTACAAATGGTCACTTAGAATGTGAAAAGATGCTCAACGTCATTATTCACTCAGTAGCTGCAAATCAAAACCATAATAAGATACCACTCCATACCTACTAGGGTGGCTACAATATAAAAAAAGCCAAGTAACAATATTGGTGAGGATGTGGAGAAACCTTGGTGGAAGGGAAAATGCTGCAGCCACCTAGGAAAACAGTTTGGCAGTTCCTGAAAAAGTTCAACAGTTACCACATGACCTAGCAAAACCCAGCAGAAATGAAAACATAAGGCTGTATAAAAATTTGGACAGCACCATTCGTAGCAGCATTATTCCTAATTGCCCCAAAGCAGAAACCACCCAAATTTCCATCAACTGATGAATGGGTAAACAAAACGTGCCACATCTGCACAATGGAGTTCAATCAGAAGAGTGAAGTACTGATGCGCGCTACAAAGTGGACAAACCTTGAAAACATTATGCTAAGTGAAAGAAGTCAGACACAAAAGAATGACACAAAAAGCCACATACTGTATGAATCAATGTACATGAAACCTCCAGGATTGGCAAATTCAGATACAGAGAGATGGGGAGGACAGAGGGGGAGGAAGAAGTGGTTTCCAGGGGGCTGGGAGTAGGGGAAGAGAGAAGGCAGAGAATGAGGAGTGACTAACTGGCACAAGATCCCTCCATCCCCAAATATTCTTTTTGAAAGAAGCTTCTTGGGAGTCTATTTTTCTGTTATGGGTAAGTGCTTTTTCCAGTCATCCCAAGTTAGTTGATAAAGGCTCTAATTAAATTGTTTTATATTTTTAGGAATAAGAATCACTATGATATCCTTTCATTATCAAGGTGTACCTTAGTAAAATTTTTATAGAACTTTAAGTGATTTATAATGTTCCATGTGTATCTGTTTTCATAGGCAACATGCCACCAAATCACTAGCTTTGGTACCAAAAGCAATAGTCACAATATATAATATTTTAGTATGACAGCAGTTTTAAAACCAGAATCAAGGTGAATATGACTTTTATTTTAACTAAGATTTATGCCTGCACATTCATAAAACAGATACACTAGTACCATATTTCTTTTACTTGATTACACACTTACTGAAAGGTAGATATACAGATCAAATGATGAGACTTCATGTTTCAGTAAAAGTTTAAAAAAAAAAAGAGAACTTGTCTTTTGACTTAATGTTTCAAGAAATAGAATTTTCTTTTTTTTTAAGGGGGGGTAGGGTGAGGGGCAGAGGGAGAGAGAGAACCTTTAAGCAGGTTCCATACCCAGCACCAAGCCCAATTTGGGGCTTGATCTCACAACCATGATGAGATCACGACCTGAGCCAAAATCCAGAGTTGGACAGTTCATCGACTGAGCCACCCAGGTGCCCCATGAAATAGAATTTTTTAATCAGAACTAGATAGGATCCTTTACCAGAGTCGATCTAAAAGAAGTTAACTGGAATTGGTAGATTTTTTAGTTTCTGTTATCTACTTACTATAGCACTCCCAACCAGGACCAGTGCAATAATGAGACACTTTGAAATCCATAATCTTAAAAAAAAAAAAAAAGGTGGGGGGAGGAGATTATACAAAAGACCACATATCACAAGGTAAGAGATTAAAATGACTGGGTATGTAATATTTTTTAAAACCTTCATTTTAGGTCAGCACAAACTTCCTTTATTTTCCCCCCTATTTTCAGTAGCATTTAATTTTGAGGTTTAACATAGCAAGCCAGTATAAAGTTTTACAGTTCAGTCCAGCAGACTGCCCTCCCCCCACCGACCCACACTTCCACTTTCTCTGGGTTCAGTTATCCTCCATCAGATCCAGAAGCAGATGATCCTCCTCCGGATGTATCCTCAGGAGACCAGTAACAGCCTAGTGCTGTGTCACAACGTCTATGGGTCGTCTCATCGCACAAGCATTTTATCATCTCACAGTGTCACAAAAAGGGTGAGTACAGCACAGTAAGATTTTGAGATAGACATGTTCACATACCTTTTATCAAGTATATTGTTGTAATTGTTCTATTTTATTATCAGTTATTGTTGTTCATCTCTTACTGTGCCAAATTTATAAATTAAACCATCAGAGGTATGTCTGTATAGGAAAAAACCCAGAAAATATAGGTTTCGGTACTATCCATGGTTTCAGGCATCCACTGGGGTTTTGGAATGTGTCCCCTTGGATAAGGGGTACCACTGTAATCCTGCATTCAGAGTCATTTTAAGATGAAAATGGAAACAAGTACAAGAAAATTAATTTTCTTCTTCTGTAACATCTCAATCACCTGCTTGCTGACCCTTTCTTAGTTGACAGGTGGATACCTGTCCTGTGGCAGATATACACTTAGCTGACTGATCTCTGGAAAGGAAACTCTGAATTTGTTCTTCTAGTGAACTTAACTACAGATCCCAATAGTTAAAAGCAGAAACAGAAGAACTGCCTAACTCAAGCTCTAACTGAAACCTATTGTTCTTATTTATCATACTCTCTTGAGGTGACCATTTCTTGGAATGACCAGAACACTGTAACCACCAGGCCAGAAAAGCCCCCAAAGCAACAGAATGCCTAGAAGGACCACATTCCATACATCCCCTCCCTGCCTGTGACCTGTGGTCACACGATGTCTATTCTTTGGCAGATACCCCTCTGAACCTCTCCCTATAAAACTCCAGGTGTCCAACTTGCGGGCTGAGAGGTCAGTTAAGCCTTGAGTCTGCCACCTGAAATAAATTTCTCTCTTTTCCAAACCCTGGGTCTTTTGAGTTACTGGCTTCTCTTGTGACGAGTTTATCCGAGTGTTGGCAAACCTAACCAGGAGCTGTGCTTTTGCTTTGCCTAGCTCCCTGGGTATTCCTGGGGCTGGAACACTTGGCCTCATGGTGCACGAAAGCTCTCCTGTCAGTTTCTGGAGTTACTGGCTGAGATAGATCATTGGGTAACATTCTTACATTACCTAAATGAGGTGGATAATCTGGTGGATACCTAGAGCTTCCAAAAAACCTAGAAATCTTCCTCATCAATCTTTGGTGCATTTTGGTAGGCAACAGTGTATATACCTCTAATGCTTTTCTGTGAAATAGAATTTCAATAGTGATAAAACTGAAATATAGTATTGGTATCTTTTATTTTTTGCTTTTCAGAACGGTCAATAGCTTTCTCCAGATCAAAGCCATTTGGACAGCATCCACTCTAGCTGCCTGTAATTGGGTTCCACCCGTGAGAAAACACGCCCGTTGGATGGGTTTGCAGACTTGTCCTTTCTAATTCAGTTTAGCTTCTCCATTCCTTGCTGCTATGGTTGCTGGGAAGTCATTCTGTTTCATTTTTACCTTGTTTGCAAGAGCTTTCAAAGGTTCACCTCCTTTGGCTCCAAGTCCGAATCTCTGCTTATCGATAATCTTGAAGTTTGGCAAATTCCTGAGTTTTTCAGGCCCTGCTTCAAATCTAAAATCTCTGTAAAGGCCCAGTTATGGGATCTCACCTGGAAGTTGGCTTGGCCTTGAAGTTGGGCAGTTGTCCCCACGAGGACCACCGAGATTTGGCACAGTTCTCCCAAAGGCTTATGGTTGGAACATCCCACAGTTTTTTGGATAACTGGCCCTCCCTCTCCCCCAAGATGCTTCCCCTGCTATACCATGCCAGGGGGCTGTGGGGCAGCCTCCACCCTGGCCTCTGCTCATCAGGTGTGCTGGGAGCCTCCAGGTCTTGGGCTCTCCTAGCTTCAGCCAAGGGCTGAAATGCAGGGTGGGCCAAGACTCCATCTCTCCCACCCAAGAACTCAGGTTGAGAGGCCCTGGCCTCAACATCTGGCCTGGAGCCCAACAAAGCTCCTCTGAGCTGCCTGGGCCACAGCGTTTCTTTTTGGGGTGATAAAAATGTTCTGAAATAAGATCGTGGTGATGGTCACACAACCTTGTGAATATATTACAAAACCCACCAAACCGTACCCTTTAAAAGAGTGGATTTTACGGTATGTGAATTCTATCTCAAAAACAAAAAAAGATTTACCACGGCAGAACTATAATATTTAAAAGTGAGACCATCCTAAAAATCCAGCAGGGTAATTCTGATTACAGAGACTAGTGGATTGTAATATGGAAAATGCTAATGCTGAATGGTTTGGAAAGCCGAATACAAAATAGCCTCTACAAGAAGCTTGCCACGCCCACCTTGAGTTGGTTTTTCTAGCTATTTTTACAAACGAGGAAACTGAAGCTTCCAGGACTGAGTTATCTTACCCAGCAGGACACACGGAGTGGTGGAAAAGGAATTCCGCCCCTGCTGGTCAGGCCCTGGTGGGGGGGAGGGTTGGTTACCCAAAGAACGCCACTTCAACCATAATTTCCATTGTTATTTAAAACCAGCCTTTGGGGTTTTGGAATTTCGTTTTGTTTCCTCCAGGAAGTCATCACAGTTTTCTCTCCTCCGTGCAGTTCCAGTCACCAGACAAGACCTGCAGACTACCCCACGCCCACTGGGGGGTGGGGGTGGGGGTGGTATCACGGTTTCTGAGGTCAGCGGGGGCGGGGCGCGATGCGGTTTCCAGGACTCTCCACGCACGAGTACGCAAAGGTGGCTTTCCCGCTAACGCTAACTCGGAGGGGAGGTCAACTCGCAACGCCTGGGTTCAAGCCCGGACTCTGCCACGGACTAGTTCAGGAGTCACCTCGGGCAAGAGAAACCTCGGCAGGCCTCTTCCCTGCGTCTGACTAAGGTACTACTCCTACTTACCTCAAAGGGCTGCTGGGGGGGGGGGGCACCTAGGTAAGCTTGTAAAGCAGTTAGCACAGCGCGGGGCTCTCAGTACGCGCTCACGGAGCGTTAGCTGTTCTCACAACCTGAACGTTCCGGGAAACGGCCACCGAGGGTCCGCCGTCCGGCCAGAGGCAGGTGTTAGGTGCCACCCTCTGCAATAGATCTTAAAAAAACCCCGGTCTTTCGGGTCCGACACAGAGCGGCGACACTCGGGGTCCCCCCACGTTCCACCCTTTACGCCTGCAGAAGCGACCCGACAGGACGAGCCGGGCTGTACGCGCCCACGGAGCCGGCGCACCCGGAGCTCGCCGGCCCAGCCCCCCACCCACGCCACGGTCAGGCCGGCGTTCCACGTGCTCCGTCGCTCCCCGCCCCTTTCTCGGGCCTTCCCCCACGGCCCATCCCACGCGGAGCTCTGAGGAGGGAGCAGCAGCAGTCCCAGACCGACGCCAATGGCCACCGCCGTCAGCAGACACTTACTTAGTAGAGGGTCCTCTCCGGCTCCCCTCAGGACCGGGACCCGCAGGAGTACGGGCTAGGCGTGGAAGGACCCGGAAAGACCACGGTCTAGCGTCTGCCAGTTAGTTGCGTCCGTTTTTTGTGTAGTCGCCGCGGATAGGACCAGGCGGTCGCCCATTCCTTCTCATTGGACGTGGCGTCTCACTGTCTACGCCAATAGGATGGATCTTAGGGGGAGGGCGGAGATTGGAGCTCGGCTCCGCCCAGGCCAGGCGTGGAGGCCGCGTGTCGGCCTGCGAGTCTGGAGCGGGACCGAGCGCGTTTGGGGTGGAGCCGAGCGTGTTGGGGGCGGGGCCGGGACGAATAGGCTGGGCTGGAGGCTGAGTTCTGATCCCGGAAGCTCGGAGGAGGGGGGCGGGCTCCTCTGAAGAAGTGGCTACCTCACCCAGCAAAGGGTACTTTCTCTGTCCGCAGCCAACTGATCCCTCCCGGAGTCGTCCTCTCGCCGCCCTGGGCTACTATATTTAAAACTGAGCCTTGGGGAGAAGAAAGATTTTACTGTGGGAAAGAGGAAGGAGTCTCTGAGATGAGGGAGAGAAAACAGGTGGTGACGTCTTGGGCTGACCTCAGGTGGCTGAGTCAGCTGAGCCTTGGTCTGTATGGCTCCAAGGTGCAGGGGAGCGTGGCCTGAAGGGCCGTCATGGAGGGTCTTCTAGGTCTAGTTCTGTTTTCCTGCTTTGCAGTGGGACCTAGGTCGAGTCTCTTCTCTTTTTTGGTGCCTTCATTTCTTCTGTTGAACAATGAAGTTAATCTTTTTTTTTATTTTAAGATTTTATTTGACACAGAGAGAGAGATAACAAGTAGGCAGAGAGGCAGGCAGAGAGAGAGAGAAGTAGGCTCCCTGCTGAGCAGAGAGCCCGATGTGGGACTCGATCTGAGGACCCTGGAATCATGACCTGAACCGAAGGCAGAGGCTTTAACCCGCTGAGCCACCCAGGTGCCCCTAATGAAGTTAATCTGATGTTCTCATGTTCTCTCCAGCGCAGTTTATTCCTAAGACTAATATTTCGAGAATTTTCTCTGTGTGCTGTGACTGTTCCAGATATCAGCTGACAGCTGTCAGAACTCCTAGAAGCCTGTGATGGGCACTTGACCAGACGTGACAGTTTGTGAGAAGATCTGGGTTCAAGTAGGCCAGGCTTGGGGGTGGAGGAAGAAAGAAAAAAAATTAAATAGGCCAAGCTTGGTTGTTGCCACTAGCGGACCTGGCACACCATGTGCCTTGTTAACCCTGGTCCTTGTGAGTGACTGGACCGATTAGAAAATAGGTCATGTGGTTTATCAGTTGCATCTCAGTGTGAAAGCATTTCAATCAATAAGGTAGAATTTCCACTCTCAAAGAGTTTACAAACAAATGCAGGGTGTGGAGCAGAAGGAGGTGGTGAGGGGAATGAGAAGTGAGTGTAGTCAGAATAAAGGACAGCTTTGTGAAGCTTGAGTGGCCCAGAAGAGAAGGCAGAGACAGAAATTCTAAGCTGAACAAACAACCTCACTGGGAGCCTATTCAAGGAATAGTGAGGCATTCATTTTGGCTGTATGAGAGAGGAGTGTTGGGAGCAAAACTGGCAGGGTAGGTTGGGTCAAATGTCAGGGAAAGGAGCGGGCGGGGGACCTCGGAAGGTTTGAGAGTTGGGGAGTGCAGGACTAGAGCTGAGCTTTGGAGAGATCGCCCAGGCGGCACAGTAGGAGAGACTGGAGAGGACAGACTGTGGAAGTCTGCAATTGGGGAGGCTTCTTAGGAACTTATTGCAGCCACAATCCCTGGGAAAGGTAGTGAGGGCTGAGGCAGAGTGGTGGTGGCTGGGATGGAAGAGAGGCCAGATGGGGGACACGCTTCAAAGGATGGAGGATCTGCAAGGTTTGGTGAACCCTGTGGGAGGAGTCAAAGGGGACTGCCAAGCCGAAGAGCTAGGGTCACTGGAGGACGTCAGCGAGTGGCTTGGGGTGAGCTGAGTGAATGGCCGACAGCCAGGCAGAGGGCTCCGATGTGGGTGATGCCTCGGTGATCTGCAATAGGCACACCAGAGAAAAAAGATTAAAGAACATTTGCAAATCAAGCTTGGTCTCAGGCGAGAGTCATTTGGTGTCTGTGAACCTCAGTTCCCTCATAGATAAAATGAGGATGATGAGATATACTGAAGAGGTTATTGTGAGGAGTAGATGTGGCGACTCTAGAGCACCTCACTGCTGGGTCTACACGCCCGTGGATTGAGCACCGCCATTATGAGGAAGGCTGGATATCTGGACAGTGCAGTTACCATCAAAAGTAAAAATAGGGTGATGCATGGGTGGCTCATCAGTTAAACAACTGCCTTCAGCTCAGGTCATGATCCTAGGGGCCTGGGATCAAGTTCCACACATCAAGTTCCTTGCTCAGAGGGGAGCGTGCTTCTCCCTCTGCCTGCGGCTGCAACCCAGCCACCCCCCCACCCCCCGCCGGCTTGCACTCTTTCTCCTTCTCTATGAGAAATAAATAAATGAAATCTTAAAAAAGAAAAAAAGTGAAGATAGGTGGTTCAGTCGGTTGAGGGTGGGACTCTTGTTTTTGCCTCAGGTCACACACGATTCAGGGTTGTGAGATCAAGCCCCGCCTGGGCTCCACACTTATCGTGGAGTCTTTGGAGAGTCTCTGTCTCTCCCTTTCCCTCTGCCCCTTTCCTCATTCATGCTCTCTTTTAAAAATAAATAAATAAATCTTTAATGAAAAAAATTCCTTTTTTTTAAAAAAAAAATTCATCTCCAGAATTTGAAGCCAAGGCAAATAAAAGTTTTTCTCTGAAATGGCATCTAAAATGAATAACATTAAATTCGACTACATTAAAAAGAATGTGGTCCTTATCATGTGCCACACATTTTCTAAGCTCTTTCCATATATTCATTCTTTTAATTACAACAACTGTGCAAGGGAGGTGCTGCTATTATAGCTACTTCACTGATCAGTTGAGCCATAGGTTAACTTGCTTGGGGTCACACAGATGGTGAGTGGCAGAGCCAGGATTTAGACTCAAGCAGTCTGGTTCCAGAGTTTGTGCTCTGAAGGCAAAAACTATTGAAAGTTAAAAGACACTCAGTTTGGTATAAAATACCTTTAACTCCTATCACAGAAAAGCGATTTTCTTGATATAAAGTACTACAAATAAACACAGTAGAAAATGAAGTGTCTCTACCAACTATACAGAAAAGGAAATAAACATGAAAGGATTTTCACTGTCACTCAATATAAGGGAAATGTAGTTTAAAACTCCTCTGAGGAGGGGCACCCGGGTGGCTCAGTGGGTTAAGGCCTCTGCCTGCCTTCCGCTCAGGTCATGATCTCAGGGTCCTGGGATCGAGCCCCGCATCGGGCTCTCTGCTCACCGGGAAGCCTGCTTCCCCTTCTCTCTCTGCCTGCCTCTGCCTACTTGTAATCTCTCTCTCTGACAAATAAATGAATAAAACCTTTAAAGAAACAAAAGAAAACAAAAAAACTCCTCTGAGGGGCACCTGGGTGGCTCAGTCTTGATTTTGGCTCACATCATGATCTCAGGGTCGTGAGATCAAGCCCTGCATTGGGCTCCATGCTCAGTGCAGAGTCTGCTTGTCCCTCTCCCTCTGTTCCTCCTCTGTTCTCCCTCTCTCAAATAAGATTTTATTTATTTAATAATAATAATACATATTAAACAATAAAATATATAATAAATATGAAACATTATATATAAGATATATGATAAAACTAATAAATAAGATTTTATTTATTTATTTGAGAGAAAGAGCACAAGATGGGAGAGGGTCAGAGGGAGAAGCAGCCTCCCCACGGAGCAGGGAGCTCAATGTGGAACTCCATTCCAGGACTCTAGGATCATGACCTGAGCTGGAGGCAGTTGCATAACTGACTGAGCCACCCAGGCGCCCCCTCTCTCAAAAAAAAAAAAAAAAAAAAAGATATATAGGTAAAATCTTAAAAAAAAAAAAAGACTCCTCTGACGCATGCTTTTTCATAACCAGATCGGCAAAATCCAGAAATTTGTTAATGCTCAATGAGGCTTTTATACAACCTCTAAGGGAGACAATTTGGCAGCATAACAATATTATAAAAATAAAAAATGCATATACCTTCGACCCAGCAATTGCACTGCTAGGGTCAATTGATCAACTGCTTGATCAAAGAAATATGTTTGCAAAATGACTTAGGTAAATGGAACATTGTGTACTAGTGAAAGTTTGGAAGCCATCTTAATGACCATTAGTAGACTAGTTAAAAAAGATGATGGTACATTCATTCAGTGGAATACTGTGGACTAAAAAAGAAGGAAAAAGAAGAATGAGGAGGCTCTTTGTATCTTTATACTGATGTAAAGATAGACTCTTGGTGAAATAAGCAAGGTGAAGAGCAGTAAGGAAAGTATTATATAGGGTGAAAAATGTGTGTGTGTGTGTGTGTGTGTGTGTGTGTGTGTGTGTGTATGCGTGCATGTATATGTCTCTGGAATGATACACAGGAAACTGATAATATCAGTTACCTCTAGGGAAGGCACCTGGATGATTAGGAGACAGGGATAACTTTATGTCTCATTGTGCCTTTTGAATTTTGACCATGTGAATATATTGCTTATTAAAATAGAAAATTTAAGAGTTAATTAAAACAAATGAATGCTATATACAGCAACCAACAGCAGAAGTTACTCATTTTGAGAGGTAACATGTAAATGTGTTGCTAAAGGAACTAGAATACCTGTCAAATCCCATCATGGAGACACTAATGCAAAATATAATGGATACAGGAGAAACAGAAATGATCATGTCCATTAAGTGATAACAGTCTACCCCAAACCCAGAAAAAGTGTCCTTTTAATCAGAATTTATCAGTGTTTATTCAGTAGTGTCCAGTGTCTTGGTCACTGAACTCTGCATCCAGAATATTTCTCCAGTCCTTTCTTTAATGAGAATTTCATATCATATAAGACTCTCTGGCCTTCTTTGTGTGATTACATTTTCATCAAACTGCTGATGACTGCTTCTACTACCCAGGAAACATGAATCTAGAAAGAAGGGAGCTTTGGGTGATGGGCAAGAATATTCTAGATACTAGGAATTTATATATTCTAGTAATAATAAATAATTAGTGTTCTATGCACTTGGATGGACTGAAGCAGTTCCTTCCTTCCTTCCTTCCTTCCTTCCTTCCTTCCTTCCTTCCTTCCTCCTTTCCTTTCCTTTCCTTTCCTTTCCTTTCCTTTCCTTTCCTTTCCTTTCCTTTCCTTTCCTTTCCTTTCCTTTCCTTTCCTTTCCTTTCCTTTCCTTTCTTTCACGTGGGCTCCATGTATAGCATGGACTCCAGTCCAACACGGGGCTTGAAGTGACGACCCTGAGATCAAGACCTCAGCTGAGGTCAAGAGTCCGACGCTTACCTGACAGCCACCGAAGTGCCCCTGGATTGAAGCACTTTCTAAGGATCTGGTCCAAGTAACTGATAACATCAAATGTTGGAATCCCTAAACTCAAGGACAAGACTTGTGGTGCTTCCAAACCTTAGCTAGTGAGTAGCTTGACCAACTTAACAGTTAATAATACATGCTTGATGTAAAAATTTATGAAACAGAAAAGCATGAGGTAAAAAGATATCCAAATTACCTCTGATAAACCCTTTCCTTGAAAAAAACCCACTGTTAATATTTGGATGTCTTTATTTCTAAGCATGTGTTTGTTTATTGTTTATTTCTAAGCATGTGTTGATATTCATTAATTCATTCAAATATTTCTTGAGCACTTGGAATGCCATACCTGTTCTAGATGCTGGAGATTAGTTGTATTATTTTTTTTTAATAATTAAAAACTTCTTTTTGAAACAATCACAAACTAATAGAAACTTCCAATTGTAATACAGAGGAATTTCACACAGGAATACTCTTAGTTTGTACTTTCCACAGTATAACCACTATGTGTGTGTGTATGTATGTGTATATCTTTCTATCTATCTATCTATCTATCTATCTATCTACAATATAACCATCAAAATCAGGAGATTAGCATTTTTCAACAATCCATTCCCTGGCTCCTCTCAAGGATCACCCACTGTCCCAATAATTTTTTTTATGGCAAAAGGATCAGAATCATGTGCTGTATTTTGTTATGTCTCAAATCTCCTTCACTATAGAACAATTCCTCAATCTTTCTTTAATTTTCATGACCTTAACATTTTTGAAGATTATAAGCCAGTTAATCTGTAAAATGTCTCTCAGTTTGGGCCCTCATTTTAGATTTGTCTGCTGTTTTCCAGGATTAGATTCAGGCTATCTTTTTTTTTTTTTTTTAAAAAAAGATTTTTATTTATTATTTGACAGAGAGAGACACAGTGAGAGAGGGAACACAAGCAGGTGGAGTGGGAGAGGGAGAAGCAGGCTTCCTGTGGAGCAGGGAGCCTGATACGGGGCTGGATCCCAGGACCTGGGATCATGACCTGAGCCGAAGGCAGATGCTTAACCGACTGAGCCACCCAGGCGCTCCTAGATTCAGACTCTCTTCAACAGGGAAGTCACAGAGGTGACATTGCTTTCTTCTCATTGCATCCTATCAGGTGGCACAGAATTTGGATTTGTCCCGTTACAGATGATGTTAACTTTCATTTCTTTTTTTTTTTTTTAATTTAAGATTTTATTTATTTATCTGGCAGAGAGAGACACAGCAAGAGAGGGAACACAAGCAGGGGGAATGGGAGAGGGAGAAGCAGGATTCTCTCCTAGCAGGGAGCCTGATGTGGGGCTTGGTCCCAGGACCCTGGGATCATGACCTGAGTTGAAGACAGACACTTAACGACTGAGCCAGCCAGTCGCCCCAACTTTCATTTCTTGATTAAGGTAATGGCCAGACAGGCTTCTGTAATGTAAAGTTACTCTTTTTTTAAAAATTAAAATTTATTTTAAACTTTGAAATAATTATAGACTCACAGGAAGTTGCAAAAATAATATAAAGAATTCCCTGTACCCTTCATATAATTTCCCCCATAGTGACATCTTACATAACCATAGCACAACATTCCCTTTTTTTTTGGTAATTTGTTAAATATTTGTGAGTCTGTGTAAATATCCTATTCTTTTTTTTTTTTAAAGATTTTATTTATTTATTAGGAAAGAGAGAGAGTGAGAGAGAGCATGAGAAGGGAGAAGGTCAGAGGGAGAAGCGGACTCCCCATGGAGCTGGGAGCCCGATGTGGGACTCGATCCCGGAACTCCGGGATCATGACCTGAGCCAAAGGCAGTCGCTTAACCAACTGCGCCACCCAGGCGCCCTAAATATCCTATTCTTTACAAGCATTCAATTAATCAATTGATTAATGTGCTCAGAGTTTCCTACCTTATTTGGTAGGTTAAATCCAGTCTCATCATTCTTTATTTTTATGCTAAAATAGTCCCAGTTTGGCTAGTAGAAGCTTTTCATACTGACTTCTGTGTCCTTTTGACATGTCCTCGTTATTCTTTGGTCATTCTTTTCTGACAAAAAGATGTTGTAGGTTCATCTTGAATGAGTTAGTTCTTTAAGGAGTTAAGGAGTCCTAGTATCATTTAGTGGACAGTGGTATTTAGAAACCAAGATCTGAGTGCCGAGCATACCCACTGCTATTAGGGTGTCCTTATTGCAAGACCCACTTGGGGTCACAGTTGGGAATATACACCCATACACTTCCACATACAATGTACACACAAACACATATATTTACGTCTGCATTTACTTGTACATCTCTTATCTATCTATCTTCATTTGATCTTAGCCAAAAGTCCAAGAAGTGATTATCTATCTTGAAAACCATGACTTCACACCAGCCCCTCTAATTCCAGTCCAGTACCATAGGGCTCATTCAAGTTTTCTCCCTTTCTATATTTGTATCTTCTCTAACAGTGAATTATTTCCTACCCAGGAAACATGACTCTCGAAAGAAGGGAGCTTTGGGTGATAGGCAAGAATATTCTAGATACTAGGAATTTATATATTCTAGTAATAATAAATAATTAGTGTTCTATGTACTTGGATGG
>CM052797.1:100627463-100807926 GCA_028533885.1 Nasua narica | reverse complement strand
AACCCACTGAGCCACTCAGGTGCCCTGAATTATATTTTTTTAAAAAAAGATTTTATTTATTTATTTGAGAGAGAGAAAAAGAGAGCATAAGCAGGGGGAGGAGCAGAAGGAGAGGGAGAGGCAGACTCCGCACTGAGCAGGGAGCCCAACACAGGGCTCAATCCCAGGACCCCGAGTTCATGACCTGAGCCAAAGCCAGCTGCCTAACTGACTGAGTCACCCAGGTGCCCCAACAGTGAATTATCTTTAATGTATTTACTTATTTGATCACTTCTTCTGGATGTAGCCATACATGTAGGAGTCTCTGCCACCATTCCTTTCCTAGCGTGGATGCCCTCCTAACCCCTCACAGGCTCTGAGAATGTGTGCTGGGCCATACTCTCCACCACCCCTCCAAAGAGGATGCCTTCTTCATTCTCGGGTTCCAACACTCCGTGTGGGTACTTAGTTTTGGACAGACAAAAATCCTTGCTTTCAAGGGGCTTACATTCTAATGGTGGGGTGAGGGAACAAAGAGATAAAAATAAAACATCAGGTAATGATCAGTGTAGTGGAAAAACAGGACGACGTGATAAGAAGGCCCTGAGATACTACTGTGGATTGGTGATGTGTGGATTATTGTCTTCATGCCCCGCTCTCCATCCTTCTTTGTCTGTTCCATGCAGACCCTCACAAGGCATTACTTCTGCAACCCTCCTCATTGCGTTCAACCAGTAGGAGGCAAGTGGGTGAGAGGAGAGAGAAATCGCTTCCTGCTTTGAGATGTGTTTTCTGGCAGTGGGCCTTCCTTGGGCTTCAGCTGTCACTAGGCTCCAGAAATTCCATTTCCTCCCCTTGTCCCTTCAAGCTTCCTGATAATAGCTTCCCACTGTTGCTAGCGTGTGGGTGCCCCAGTGATCTTGTTTCTTTTTGCCGTGCTTCCACCTTTGTTAATAATCCCCTCCTTAAAGTCTCTTGAACCACCTGAGCTGGATTTTATTTCAGGAAAGGGCCCTTGGAGGAAATGACTCCTTTGGTTTAAACAATTTTCACGAACCATTTTTTTTCCCAAGTCAATATATATTCTTACACAATATGATTTTCAAAAACTCAGTCCGATCAGTTAATAAAGGAAAACATTAGCCGAGTTTGTCTTTCTGGAATTGAGTGCAGAGTGGATTGCCCTCTTGTCCTGTCCCTGACCTGGCTTACACTGTGCTTTATTGGGGGAGTTATAGATGCTGTCTTGACTCTAGGCATCCAGTTTCTCCAGATCATTCCATTTTGGGCTTTATGCTACAGCCTGTAATTCCTTCGTCAGGCTTCATCCTCAGGTGTGCATTTCTTCACTCTGCCCCTTAGAGAGGGATCTCAGTCATTAGGAGTCAATGGAAGCCTTTCTTGGAAACACAGGCCATTGCAGGAGTCTACTTTTTCCACCTTCTTATATATTACTGTGTCTACTTGGTGCCAAGAATTGTGCTTCCATTTGGGGGAATCCTTCAAATAATTTCTAAAACTTTTCTCCCCCTTTGCTAAATATTTGTAAGCCTGGGGGTCTTCCCAGGGTGGCCTGGATTTGAGAATGAGAAGGAGTACTCTTCCATAGCTTCAGTGAGCATCATTCATTTTCTCGGCAAGCTCGAAGAATGTTAAAAGGATGTGCCTTGTTTCCCGTGACTGGCTTTATCAGTGAAAACAGCTTTAGAGACTTAAGAAGGCATAGATTGAGAGAAGGGGGAAAAATCCTGCAGATTAAGAGCAGGAAAAAAAATGGAGACATGTAATTGTTCCAAATCTTACTGCATCTCTGGTTTCTTCTGCCTTTGGATTTGTACTTAACACCAATGGGGGGGTTGTCTTTAGGGGACACGAGGAAGGGGGTAGGGAATAACTGGCTTCAGCTTAGCCTTAGGAGACAGTGAAAGACTTGAAGCAGAACCTGCTTTATCAGATAGCTGTGCGAGCACGCGCCTGGGGAGGCTTTTAAAAAATCAGATGGGCATGTTGTTCCTGACCTCAGGAGAGGACATAAGGGACTGGATTAAGCTTTTCTGTTGTTTTCTGGGATCACATATGTAGAAAATCAGATAACTCAAGGAGGCTAATGTGAGGGATCTCTTTAGCCCCCATTTCTTAGGTGAATCCATACTGAAAGCCAGATGCTTTCACAAAATTAATTTCTTCCTTCTTCTGTCCCAAATTTGGTTACGTAGACCCCACCTTTCCAGATCAGAAAAGTATTTCACTATGGATAAGGGTGACGACATATTTGAAGGTGTTTTGTGTATTGATTGGAAGTTAGACACTTCACGTTGCCTGTTATTATTGGTCATCACTTGAAATACAGCCTGGAGTTAAGACTGTGTGCTCTGGAACACCTCAGACTCTGTCCAAATTCCAGTTTAGCTGTGGGCCCATGGCCATGTTAATTGGCCTCTCTGAGCCTCAGTTTCCCTGACAGAAAAATGAGGCTACCAAGGATATCTACTTCAGTGTGAGGGTTAAACGTGCTTGGATCCTACAAAGCGCTTAGAACAGTGCTTGACCCCCAGTGAACACTTGAGAACTCAGGGAAACTGAATGCAAACCTGTACCCCCCACCCCCCGACACCCCCAAGCCAAAAAACAAACCCTTCTAAATAGTGGGAGCCCCAGCCGCTTCTCTGGACCTCCTTGAGGAAGAGCTGGGAAGGCACGCGAGACTTGCAGAGGGAGGTTTTCCAGGCATCTGTCTTCCCAATCCGAGGCATGGGTGTGATTTCCTACCTCCCCCTGGAGAGGCGGCTCCTTCCTACAAGGCTCAGTGTCTACCACGGTGGGCTTTTGCTGCAACAGCTTTAACTAACAGTGGAGGTTTCCTTGAAATAAGCTTCTCTCTCTATAAATGGCTTTTTCCCACCTCACCTCCGTGGGTATTGTCTAATGGTGGGGTTGGTTCATTTTCTGGAGCCAAATAAACATTTGTTCCCTCTAGCCCCACGGTGATCGTGCCACTATTAATGAGCGGCAGCGTTGCCCATTGCTTCCGGAGCCATTAGGGAAGCCCTAATAGAGTTCTGTTTATTGCCAGGGGACGTGTGGGAGGCAGTCAGAAAGCACAGCTGGGGCTCCCAGCCCCCAGCAGGTCGTGCAGCACAGGCAGCTAGAGCGATCATTCTTATTAGACTTGTGAAGTCAGGACATAAATTCCAAGAGGAATAAAAATGAGTGAGATAAGGGAACTGGGGTCTATGATTTAGAGTCATTTTTGAGGTTTCCGAAATTTTGAGTCAGTTAAGGTAATACGGTAGTGCAAAGGAGAGCACACTGCCTAAAGGGGTAGCAGTCTGAGCAATGCCCTATTAAGGTACAAGCTCGCAGCTGGTTTCCTTGTCAGAGATTGCACTTGCCGGTGCTCAATAAATAGGCACGGAAGGTGCCCAGATTGGCTGAGCCATCATTGGGGAGGTCTTCAGAATGAATAGGGTCCATCACGCTGCAATATGCACAGAATATATGTCGTGACAAAATCCATTGGCTCCTTCACTAAACCAGCCTCTACAAACACTGAGATTGTGCACAGCTCGTTGGTTGGCAGAGAATACTGAACTCATATGAACGAGAGATGGCGACGGAAATAGGTGCCTCAGAATTCACCGAAGGCAGGCTGGACCATCCAGCACAAAGCATTTGTAGGCACTGTTTTAGATGATGAGGCTTTTGGATGGATGGGCTGAGATTTGCACATGAATGAATGTCCAAGACACACTTTCTGTGTAAAGTCCCAGAATCCCAATCAGGCTAGCACAAGCGGAAGGAGAGTTTCATGGAAGGATTCTGGGGGTACGTCGTATCTGTGAGGAGGAGCCACTGGAGTTAGAAACTGGAATGTCAGAACCCAGGTGATTTTTTTCTCTGCCCCCTGAGAGCTACGTCATCTCTTAGCTCTGCTACTCTCTGCAATCTGATTGCTCTTGTTCTTTTTTTCCCCCCTAAGATTGATCTATCTTATTGAGAGAGAGAGAGAGCGTGCGGGGGGTGGTGGTGGTGGTGGTGGGGAGGGCCAGAGGGAGAGAATCTCAAGCAGACTCTCTGCTGATCATGGAGCCCAATGTGTGGCTCCATCCCATGACCCTGAGATGACTCTAACCAAAATCAAGAGTTGGTTGCCCAACCCACTGAGCCACCCAGGTGCCCCTGCAATCTCACTGTTCTTGACACAAATCTCAGCAGCCTAATGCCCACTCTGATGAGCTGTAAGATAAAATAGAAAAGGTGTAGTAATGTTTTAGAAATGAGAGTCAATATCATTTTTAAAAATCCAAGGAAAAGAGTCCTCTGCCCCCAAATAGTAAATCCCAGAGTTTAAGGAAAATGAAAAAAGATTCAGATCCCCTCAATGCCAGTTGGTATCAGCAGCACCCGAGAGAGAGTGGAAACATCCAGCACTACAATGGAGGGGACCAGGACTCTCAGACCACACTGAATGAGGTACCAGGTAGGAACCTGGGTCGAGTCAGGAGGCTTTTATATCATATAAATATCAAACCAGGTCTGTGTGCTTGAGAACCTTTTGGTTTCTGCAGGTCAGTCCTGCTGACTCAGGTCTAAGCAAAATGTGTAATGACACACATCCCTGCAGCCTCATCAGTTCTTGTAGTTGGCATTGATGCCCAGAGAAAGCTGGCCTGGAAAAGGTGAAAATATCTTGGAAGAATGAAGGTGAGATTTTGTCCAAAAGTCAGTAAGGCTAAGCAAGGTGAACATCCATGTGATGACATCTGTGGCCTGGCATTAGGTGTCAAGGCCTGAGTGGGGTAAGGAGGGCACTGGAACAGTTTCAGGAGAATAGGTATATATATAATTTTTAATAATTAAATTAAATATATTTAATTTTTTTATTAACATATGATGTATTATTTGTCCCAGGGCACATGTCTGTGAATCATCAGGCTTATATATTTCACAGCACTTACCATAGCACATACCCTCCCCAATGTCCATAACCCAACCACCCTATCCTTATCAGGAGAATAGGTGTTAATTTTTCTTTAAACGTTTGGTAGAATTCCCCTGGGAAGCCGTCTGGCCCTGGGATCTTGTTTGTCTGGAGATTTTTGATGACTGCTTCAATCTTCTTACTGGTTATGGGTCTGTTCAGGTTTTCTATTTCTTCCTGGTTCAGTTTTGGTAGTTTGTCTATCTCTAGGAATGCATCCATTTCTTCCAGATTGTCAAATTTGTTGGTGTATAGTTGCTCATAATATGTTCTTATAATTGTTTGTATTTCTTTGGTGTTGGTTGTGATCTTTCCTCTTTCATTCATGAGCTTATTAATTTGGGTCCTTTGTCTTTTCTTTTTGATAGGTCTGGCCAGGAGTTTATCAATCTTATTAATTCTTTCAAAGAACTAGCTCCTAGTTTCGTTGATTTGTTCTACTGTTCTTTTGGTTTCTATTTCATTGATTTCTGCTATTATTTCTCTTCTCCTGCTGGGTTTAGGCTGTCCTTGCTGTTCTTTCACCAGCTCCTTTAGGTGTAGGGTTAGATTGTACACTTGAGATCTTTCTTGTTTCTTGAGAAAGGCTTGTATTGCTATATACTTTCCTCTCAGGACTGCCTTTGCTGTGTCCCAAAGATTTTGAACAGTTGTGTTTTCATTTTCATTTGTTTCCATGAATTTTTTAAGTCTTCTTTAATTTCCTGGTTAGCCCATTTATTTTTTTACTAGGATGCTCTTTAGCCTCCATGTATTTGAGTTCTTTCCAACTTTCCTCTTGTGATTGAGTTCTAGTGTGAAGGCATTGTGGTCTGAAAATATACAGGGAATGATCCCAATCTTTTGGTACTGATTGAGACCCGATTTGTGACCCAGGATGTGATCTATTTTGGAGGATGTTCCATGTGCACTAGAGAAGAATGTGTATTCTGTTGCTTTGGGATGGAATGTTCTGAATGTATCTGTGATGTCTATCTGGTCCATTGTGTCATTTAAAGCCTTTATTTCCTTGTTGATCTTTTGCTTAGATGATCTGTCCATTTCAGAAAGGGGGGTGTTACTACTATTATTGTATTATAGTTGATGTGTTTCTTTGATTTTGTTATCAATTGGTTTATGTAGTTGGCTGCTCCTATGTTAGGGGCATAGATATTTAAAATTGTTAGATCTTCTTGTTGGACAGACCCTTTAGGTATGATATAGTGTCCTTCTTCATCTCTTATTATAGTCTTTGGCTTAAAATCTAATTTATCTGATATAAGGATTACCACCCCAGTTTTCTTTTGCTGTCCATTAGCATGGTAAATTGTTTTCCACCCACTCACTTTAAATCTGGAGGTGTCTTTGGGTCTAAAATGAATCTCTTGTAGACAGCATATCTATGGGTCTTGTTTTTTATCCATTCTGATACCCTGTATCTTTTGATTGGGGCATTTAGCCCATTTACATTCAGGGTAACTATCGAAAGATATGAATTTAGTGCCACTGTATTGCCTGTAAGGACATATTCTTTTTAGGGCCAGATAATATTTGTTAAAACCCAGATATATATTTGGCTGTAAAGGAATTCTTGACAAACTTTGAATGATTGGAATAATAGGGTGTGTGTTTTGTGACCACAATGCAATCGTGAAATCAATAACAAAAAGATAATAGAAAATAAATAAATAGAAATAAATAGAAAATAAATCCCCTTGTGCCTACAAATTGTGTTAGCTTTAGTTAGGTTATCATGCAAACAACCATGTCTCTCCTTGACTTACAACACATTTATTTCTCATTCATGTTCCTATCGTCCCTGTTGCAGCTCTGCTCCAAGCCATAGGCTAGTTTCAGGTCTCTTTTCTGTATCTTTTTTTTTCTGGGATCCAGGAAGGAAGGAGGAACCCCATGTAGGACATGGCTTTCTTGTGGCAGAAGTCATGAGTGCAAACAGCCTAGCCAAGCCACACAAGCAAACTTAAAACTCCACGGTAATATAGCATACAGGTCTCCCTGGACTTATGGTGGAGTTATGTCCCAACAAACCCATTGGAAGTTGAAAACATTGTTAGGTTGAAAACACATTTAAGAGCCACTGGGTGGCTCAGTGGGTTGGGCATCTGCTTTCAGCTGAGGTCATGATCCCAGGGTCCTGGGTTTGAGTTCTGCATCGGGCTCCCTGCCCTTTGGGGAGCCTGCTTCTCACTCGCCCTCTGCCTGCCACTCCCCCTGTTTGTGTGCACTCTCTCTCTCTGTATCAAATAAATAAATAAAATCTTTGGGGAAAAAAAAGAAGACACATTTAATACTCCTAAGCTATCAAACATCAGAGCTCAGTCTCGTCTGCCTTAAATGGGCTCAGAACACTTCCGTTAGCTTACTTTTGGGCAAAATCATCCAACACAAAACCAACCTTACAATTAAGGGTTGGATAGCTCATGTAATTTACTGGATGCTGTGCTGAAAGTGACAAACAGGATGGTCATATGGGCGCAGAATTGTTGTCAGCGTGTGGGTTGTTTACCCTCCAGATCGTGGTTGGAAGCTGCGGCTGGTTCCCACTGGCCCACACAGTGAAAAAGCCTGGGAAAAGATACAAATTCAACATTCAAAGTACAGTTTCTACTGAATGCATCTGACTTTTGCACCATTGTAAAGTAAAAAAAAATTGTAAATCTAACCATCCTCAGTCAGGGACCATCTGATCTCCTTAATAGTCCATTGGCCCAAGAAAGTCACATGGTCAAATCTAAACTTAGTGGGCAGGTATTATCCTACTGTGGGTGAGGAGGGAGTAAATAATTGATAAAAAGAATATAGCTATAACTTAAATGAAGAAATACATTTCTAAATAACCCATGGGTTGAGGGAGAAATTTTTTAAAAAAGATTTTTATATATTTGTCAGAATGAGAGAGAAAGCACAAGCAGGGGGAACAGCAGGCAAAGGAAGAATCAGGCTCCCTGTTATGCAAGGAGCCCAACGGGGGGGCTCGATCCCAGGACCCTGGGATCATGACCTGAGCCAAAGGGAGATGCTTAACTGATTGAGCCACCCAGGCATCCCAAGGAAGAAATTACAGTGGACACTAGATTAAAAAATTGAAGTAATAATGAAAAAACCTAACACATTGCCATTCTAGGATGTAGTTAAAGCAGTTTTTAGAGGAAAATTTATACTTAAATGCGTATGTTAAAAATGAAGAGAGATGGACAATTAGTGGGATAAGCATTCATCGCCAAAAGTGAGAAAAGAGTCTCTCTACACTGGTTGTGTCTCAGGAGGGTGCTGAGTGGCTGAGGACATGAGCAGAAAGAGTTACTTTCCACTGTTTTTATTTTTTTCTTTTAAGTTTCATATCGTATGCACTTACTTATCTTTAGGAAAATGTAGTATCGAATATGGCTTATAATGCATCCATTTCTTGTATATATTTGGTTTGAGGGGAATGAAAGGAAAAGAAAAACAGCAAAAATAGACTAGTTTAGGAATGAGAGGGGAGACACAATCATAGTACAAAACAGAAAAAGATTAAAGGAATTTTGACAGACTGTAACATACGACTCTATGGCAGTGAATTTGAAGTCCCAGAGAAAATGGGTGGTATCTTATCAAAATACAAACTATCAAATTTGACTCAAGATGAAATGAAAAAGCAGAATAGCTTACTTACCAGAGAAGAAATCAGAAAGATGATTCAAAATCTACCATTAAAAACAAGGACCAGATAGATTCAAAGCAGAGTTTTATAAAATCTTTAAAGAATGGATGATTCTGGAGTTATTTAATATATTTCAAGCTACAGGAAAAAATTAATCTCCCCCAACTTGTTTTACAAAGCCAGCATAATTTTACAACCCAAACCGGATAAAAATGGTACAAAAGAGAATTCTGGAACAATCTCACTAATGAATATATATTTGCGGAAACTCAAGGTATCAGTAAATCGAATCTAGCAAAAAGAGCCTAGAACAAACTTTCGATAAAATTCATAATAAGAAAAACTATATGATCATGTAATAGAAGCTAAAAAGGTGTTTGATAAAATTCATCTCATTTCTAATAAAAACTCTAAGGAAATAGTAACAAAGAAACAAACATGTCAAAAGCTATTCACCAAAAACTAAAAGCAAATAATGTCCTACATGGTGAAACATAAAAATAATTTCCATTAAAATCATTAATATAATTTGACTGGCAAATTGGAAAACAACAGAAAAACTCTTTTTTTTCCTGATGATATGATTGCATACCTAGAAAAACTGATAGACTCTAGTTAAAAAAAAAAAAAGCAAGAATTAATAAAATAATCTGATAGTGGGGATGGAATTTAAATACTTATAAAGATCAGGGGTACCTGGCTGGCTCACTAGGTAGAGCATGAGACTCTGGATCTCAGGGTCATGAGTTCAAGCCCCACATTGGGTGTAGAGATTACTTAAAAAGAAAATCTTAAAAAAAAAAAGTAGAAGTGAAAAAAAATATTACATTTACAACAACAACAAAAATAATGAAATACTTAGATATAAATCTAACAAGACACAGGACTTATAAAGAAAGTTACAAAATACTATAATAAAAACACAAATGAAGATCTGAATAAATGCAAAGGCCTATCATGTCCTTGGATATGAAGACAGTATTTAAAATGTCATTTCTCCACAAAATAACATATACATCGAATGCAATTCCACTTGGGATGCGCATAGGTTTTTTCTGAACCAGATCAAACAATCTCCAACTTTATAAAATAATCTCCAAGTGATACAAAGAATAATTGATATGCCCCGGGAAAAAAGACTATCGGCTGTCAGAACTTACTGGTATAGGCGTTGATTGGCTAGGAATCATTAGATAGAGCAGTGGAAAGAGAATCCAGACCTGGCACACATTAGGGATTAGTATCCACAAAGGAGGCCTTTGAATTCAGCAGCTAGAGGAGGAAATACTTAAAAAAAAGATGTATTTTTTTATTTTAGAGATAGAGAGCATGCTGCGAGCGTGAGCCTGGGAGGGGGGGAAGTGGGTAGAGGGAGAGGGAGAGAGAGAATCCACCAGCCAACTCATTGATGAGCGCGGGGCTGATGTGGGGCTCGTGATCTCGTGACCCTGAGATCATAACGGGAGCCTGAGATTATGACCTGCACCGAAATCAGGAGCTTAACCAACTGAGCCACCCAGGCAGCCCAAGGAAGAAGCACTTTTTTTTTTTTTTTAAAGATTTTATTTGTTTATTTGTCAGAGAGAGAGAGAGAGAGAGAGAGCACAAGCAGGCAGAGAGGCAGGCAGAGGCAGAGGGAGAAGCAGGCTCCCTGCTGAGCAAGGAGCCCGATGCGGGACTCATCCCAGGACCCCGGGATCATGACCTGAGCCGAAGGCAGCTGCCTAACCAACTGAGCCACCCAGGCGCCCCAAGAAGCACTTTTTAAAATGATATGGGTTTGGGGCTTCTGGCTGGCTCAGTTGGTGGAGCGCGTGCCTCTTGGTTCCGAGTTCAAACCCCACCCACGCTGGGTATAGAGCTTACTTTAAAAAACATTTAAAAATAAGTAAATGGATAAAATGATGTGGGTCCAATTAGTATCCTGCAGGAAGAAAGTAAATTTGGACCTCCATCTTACTTCATACGCACAAATAAATCCCAGATGGAAAAAATGATAAATGTGAAAAATGGAATAAATGTTTTACAAGGTAATTTAGGAGATTACATGTGTTTTCTAAGGATCAAAGAGGTCTTTTTTAACTAAGACCAGAAGCCCAGATGTTATAAAAGAAAAGATAAACATATTTGATTAGAAGATTAGGGGTTAAAAAAAGGAGGGAAAGGGGCTTAAAAAAAGATGAAAAAATTCATATCATAAATGGCACCATAAGCAAAGTTAAGGGGCAAATGATAGCTAACATCTACGTAGTCAAATGGAGACGGTAGTCAAAGAATTAATTTTTATAAACTTAATCTTACAAATTGCAGTTCTTGTAAATCGACAAGAAAAATATTAAATAATGCCATAGGAAAATGAGCAACTGATTATAAAGAGAAAATTCACAGAAGAGCAAGTTCAGATATCCTGCCATATAACTGCCATATATGAAGATGCTCTAATTTCTTAAAGTCAGGACGGGGCCACTGACAGCACCTTCCTATCACCTAAAAAAGGTCCTTCCTCTGCACTGAACACAGCCAGGATGCTTGGTTTTGCAAGCCATTTGTGGGCTGGGTTTCAGCCCCAACAAACTATGCACATTGCGTAATGCATGCAGCAGTCCAGATTCAGAGAAATGCAAGTTCGTAATGAAACACCACTTTATATCCGTCGAACTGGCGAAAACTCAAAAAGAGCCATACCTGTTGCCAACAGGGATGCGGGGGAACTTGTGCTCTCGTATGTTGAAGTTGTAAAGCGTTCCAGCCTTTTTGGAAGGCAATCTGGCACTATCTATTAAAATTAAAAATACATATTCCCCTTGACCCTAGAATCCTACTCCTAGGAATCTATTCCATAAAAATAAAAGTGCTAATTTGTAAGGACATGTGTGCAAGAATGTTTATTGCAGGATTGTTTGTAGCTGCCAAGAACTGGAAACATGGTGAATGGCCATTAATCAGGGAATGGCTGAAAAATTAAAATATATTACTCCATAAATATTACATGGGCGTTAAATGAAATGAATTATAGCCTTACCAGATGTCAGAGAGATTTCCATGAGATACTGATGAGTCAGAAAAGCAAGATGCAAAATGAGTGTAATATGATTCCATTATGGCAAAAAGCAGAACAAAAAAACCCTCCCTATATATATGGGTGTATATGAATATGTATGCGTGTGTGTATGATAACAAAGGGAAATCTACATGGACACACTCTAGTTAATGTTAGGGGGAGAGAGGAAGAGTTGCCCACAATAAGAGCAGGTGTGATATAATCTCATTCATGTGAGATTGTGGAAGTATCCGTGCACAGGTGTGTATGACTACGTGGGTCCCTAAATGCACTGAAGGATGCACCCCTCCATGTTACTGGCTGGGAGTGAGATTTCAGGGGATTTTAATTTTCACGATTGTTTCTTGTGTATTGTTCTGATTCTTTATAAGGGACATGTATTACTTTTATATCCGGGAAGAAGACGAACTTATTTTCACTTTGAAAATGAAACAACAACAAACACCAAATAAACCCCAAACTCCAAATACTCATATGACTCCATACTACACACATTCTTATTTATAGTTGGCTCGAGGGGACTCAACTTGAAAAAGCCATGCAAAAGAATGAACAAAGCAATGTCTCTTGCTCTGAAGTATTACCTCCATCACAAATTATGGGGCAATTGGGAAAATGTTTTAAAGTTGCATGTATATTTCGTTACGGCACATCTTCTGGATGGTTTTGCTGTGTCAGCAGAATTATTCGCTGCGTTTTGTAAACTTTTAAAAACTTTTAGTAGAAGTTCCATAGTTCGGTCTTTGGTTTTTCTTTATGGGAGGACGTGGAAGAGGTGGGAGGGGAAAGAGCGGTGTAAGTAAAAGGTGGGGCTACCTCTCCAGCGATAGGGGGCGCTAGCTCAGTGCTGCTTTGAAGGTATATGGTTCTAACCATTAGGGAAAGAGGTTTTCTCCTTGCTTTTCAGATGGCTAATGAAAATGGTACTGTGTGGTATTACAAACCCAGCATTGCGAATTTTAGATTTGGTGGAGAAATTAATTTTTTTGCGTTTTGGACTTGAGAGTTATTTACACTGGGGTTTAGAGAGTGGGAAATGTGTTGACCTAGTTTTAAGGCAAGGCATGTGTTCGCTTTTACCCAGTTATCCCTTTACAAACCAAGAAAACAAGGAAAATCTTTCCTTTCTGTAGAGCGAGGATCCTGAGAGTACATACATTTAAGTGGGCTAAAATGAAGAAAGCGCTTTAGAACGGTGCCCGCTCTTGGGAAGCACTACGTAAGTGTTGCTCTGATTATGAATACTATTACTGTTACTAGTCTTATCTCATTGGTAGGGTTTGACTGCTTGCATAGGAAGCACTTACTTTGTTTTGGGAATGACTTACAATATAAGACGTTGATGTAATTTAAGATTCTGCCATGCTGCCTGAATTACTTGGTGTATGATACTTTACCCAACACTGTGAACTTGAGGGCACTCTCTTCTATTTGACGGCAGAATTAAATCAATAGTTACTTATAGTCACTTCATAATGTCACTTCACGATTTAATAGGATAATAAAAATACTTTCGATTTTTTAAAAAAAGATATTATTTATTTGAGAGAGTGAGCGAGCGAGTGAGTGGGAGAGAACACAAACAGGGACAGAGGGAGAGGAAGAGGGAGAGGAAGAAGGAGAAGCAGACTCTCCTGCTGAGCAGGGAGTCCGATACGGGGCTCGACCCTGGGACCCTGAGATCATGACCTGAGCCAAAGATGGGCGCTTAACCAAGTGAGCCACCCAGGTGCCCCAGTACTTTTGATTTTTAGAGATAAATGTGTTTTTCAATAAAATCAGATGTTGCCCATGCTCAGTTTGGGATGGGACACAGAGAAAGTATAGCCTTATTGGGATATCCCGCAGTTTTCACCAAGGATGTCTTTGTCCAATAATTAAAAGAAGAACCTTTGAAAACATCATGCGATGAGGATGAGTTAAGGAGTTTTGCTTTGGGGTCTGGTGTTTTGTTTCATCCTGTTACAATGTCCCACCACCTCTATGACCTCTATAGTTCTGAGTGCAGAGTCTTGGAATGCGGTACTCTTTCTACCTCCTTCTCCCTCCCCGAGTTCTGGATAAGCTATTTTGACCCACCCACTGGGAGAGCACTCCTGGTGTGGGAAGGTCAGGAGCCCAGACAAGAAGCCTGGAGAAGAGAAGGCCTCATTTCTCTGTGTTAGCTGTGAGCCAGAAAAAGCAACTCCCCTGCAGTTTGAAAAGTACCCTGGTGGCTAATGACAATAGTGGGAGTGTAGAGCAAATGCTGGAGGACTGTGCCCCTTGCCGACCTCATTCCTTGTAGTCCTTACTTAAAATAGTAACCAGTTAAATGTGGTGGCCAGTGGTAGCCTGAATTTTTACTCCCAATGCTCACCTGCCTGCCTTACTTTTGGAAATTACGAGTATAAGTCCAGCCTGTTGGGCACCCTCTCCTAAGGGATTTTATCTGGGGAACAGATTTATACCCCCTTCCCAGTGACACTCTGTGCCCTTGATGCATTTCAGGCATCTGCTCTCCCTTTGTCCTCTTGGTCCTGGAAAGAAGATTGGGAATGATCATTGGAGTTTTCATAGTCTGTGCTCTGGGTACCTCTCGCCATAGTGATTGAGGCACAGATCTGTGATGTCTAGGCCATATAGTTACCAGAAGCATCAACAATTAGTAAGCATGGCTTTTGGGGATTTTCCAAAAGGCAGGGCAGACCTGATCTGTAAGATAACATCTCAGGCAGTTCTGCTTGGATGTTCAATTTCAGGTAATCGATCATTTCAGGGGACATAGATACAGGCTAGAGATACAATAATTAGGTATACTAGGCTGCCATTCACATAGGAAGGAATGGGAGGTGTTCCAGATTTTATAAGCTAAGAAAGTAGCATGATGCATGTCATCATTTGCACTGCAGTTGTATAGGGCACTGCTCAAAGTTCTCTCCAAGCAGGGATAATGCAGGTCCCAATACATTGCTGGCTTTCCCAGAAATCCAGGCACTCTGATCAAAGTAGATCATTGCATGCTAGGGATTCTGCCCCCCATACCCGCCTTTAAGACTTGCGATCCTTCTTGGCAAAATTGGAATAGCTAGGAAACAGTTGTTCCATATTATGTTGAATCTACTGAATCTAAGTTTCTGACAACAAAAGAAACTGGAATGGCAAGCAATTTGAGGTAAGGCTGTGTGGTTAATTTTTTATTCCTCCTCTCAATGTAGTAACAGATCTGATGCCAAAACAGCTTTGGCTATAGAAGTGAGCATGTTTTTTCCACCTGACTCAGCATGGGTGATAAATAAGTCAAATGTTTTACTGCTCTAAGAGTATGTAGTTTCATGGCTAATCTTTTCTCAGAGGCATACCATGTTCCCCACTCCCCCCAACTTTGCAGATGGACTCGCCAGAGTTTAGAGAGGACAAGACTACTTGCTTTTATGACATGCACATTTTGGTTGACCCAGTGGAGCAGTTTCCTTAATTTCAACCAGGTGACCCAGCCGTAGTTCTTACTCAACTGTATCACTCAGAAAGTATCCTAAAATCCAAACAGTCGAGTTTTCCATTGCTGCGTCAGTTTGACAGGTGGTGTATTCATTGCGTGTCAATGCCCTGATGTGGCATTAATCCAGGACTGCTTGCCATGGACCTTAATGCCATTCACTCATTCAGCAAATATCTTGTGGATCCTGCCATGTTCCAGAACATCATGAAAAAAGAGAACTCAATTGTGTCATACTGATGCATTTTCAATTTTTTTTTTTTGCCTTCGAGGTCTCCATGTGAACATTGTTGTCTTTGGCAGTTTCTTCCAGAGTTGGAACTCTGCGGGGTTTCTCAATTTTATGACTTTCGAAGGGTGCCTTCCCCACTGGCTGACACTAGAGGGCGCTCAATCGCCAGTAACAAATTTGGACACGGATTTTGCGCACTAAGACTTTGGTTTTACTCTTTTCGTAAAGAACAGTTGCACAACGCAGTTCTCTTCCTAATGGGATGTCAAAAGAGGGGGCCTTCTAACGTGGGCTACACGTTCGTTTCCATGAAGGGTTCTTCCCTTAAAATCCAGACTTTATAATATTCCTGTTAACAGTGAATAACTTGCTAGGAACTGCGTGCCCTGCACATAACATTCTATCGCATCTTACTGCCATCTACCACATCCACATCAGGTTCCATGATATGCCAAAAGGAAATTCTTGAAAGGAGGAACTCCTTTATGAACTCAAAGAATTTACCGACAGGCCAAGTCGGCTCTCATTTTGCTGTTTTTCTCCAACGCCCTTTCCCCTTGAGCACAAGTCTAGCCTCCCATTTTGGCCTGAGATTTTCTGGCTTCAACCGATTTAAGGGATCACATTCTGTTAACCCTGGACTCCACCTAGCTCCCCCATCCCGAATCTTCTGTTCTTTCCTTCTTTGTCCCTTTCAAGTACCAACCAGTCCTCAATCCTCTAAGGAAAACGGAGGAGTATTTATCAAATGCTCACTGCGGGTCAGTCACTTTTTCTTTATGTCCCTTACACTATCACATGTATGCCTCACAACAACCCTCAGAAGCTGGTACCAAGCTCCCCATTTTACAGGTGAATAAACTGAGGGTCAGGATTAAGTCATCTGTCAGAGTTTGTGTACCTTGTAAGTAAGTAGTCAAGCCAGGATCCAGCTGTAAGATTTTCTGATTTGCTTTGTTCTGCAGTGCCCCGCTTCCTCAGACTTTCACACTGTTCAGTATTATCATCAGTGGCATCCACTTGTGTCATTCCTTGTCATGCGCCTTGGTTTTTAGCAGGTGAAAGTTGAACCAAAATTCGTGATGGATAATAAAAATTAGCAAAAGACAATATAAAAATGACAACAGACCTCAATTTGAATGAAATTGCCGCTCCTACCTCCATTATAGTTCAGAATTAAAAAGAAGCCAAACTTGAGATAGGAGTCGCTTTGGTCCTTAGGTCAAATGGGTTCTTGGTTCAGCTTTTCTATGATGAAGATTTCACCTTAGGGGTCATCCCAGAGTGGCTAATATGCAAGATTAAAACATTTGTATTCGACTTTCTGGGAAGACTTCCTAGAAACCCAAAGGCTTTCAAGATCTCTGTCAATGAGCTCATGTGTTGGGTCATAGTTATAGCTTCAATATTCTGAGTTATTCAGGGCAAGGAGTTTCTGTGTTACTTAGTATGAAACAAGAGGCTAACGTGAATATAGAATCACCAGGTTGGAAATTGAATTCTCTCCAACAATGTACATTTTCTACACATCTAATGTGGTTCTAAAGGAGAAAATGACCACGGAAATATCTGGGTTAGCGAGTGACATTTATTACGAGTAGAGAGTTTTAAAAAACACAGCTTTATTGAGATATAATTTACATACCAAACAATTCACCCATTTATTTTTTTTATTTTATTTTTTTTAGATTATTTATTTATTTATTTATTAGAGAGCGAGAGACTGAGAATGAGAGGGGAGAAGGTCAGAGGGAGAAGCAGACTTCCCGCAGAGCCGGGAGTCCGATATGGGACTCGATCCCGGGACTCCGGGATCATGACCTGAGCCGAAGGCAGTTTCTCAACCAACCGAGCCACCCAGGCGCCCAAATTCACCCATTTAAAGTGTATGAATGGGTCTTAGGTTACTCACAGCTATGTACAGCTATTGCCACATTTGGTTTTGGGATATTTTCATCACCTGCAGAAGAAATCCTATATCCTGTAGCTGGCACCTTCCTTTCCCCTATACCTACCCCCACATCCAGCCCTAAGTAACCACTAATCTACCTTCTGTCTCTATGGATTTCCCTCCTCTGGACTTTCATAGGCACAGAATCATAGAGTATGTAGCCTTTTGTATCTGGCTTCTTTCACTTAGCATAATGTTTTCAAGGTTGATCCACGCTGTGGCATGGGTCAGTGCTTCATTCCTTTTTTATGGCTGACTAATATTCTATTGGATGACGTACCACCTTTCATGTATCTATTCATCTGTTGACAGGCATTGAGTGTTTCCACCTTTTGGTGGTTAGGAACATTCGTTCTCACGTTTCTGAGTAGGCATATGTTTTCCCTTCTCCTGGATATACACCTGGGAGTTGAATAGCTGGATCATAGGGTAACTTAGGCTTAATGGTTTGCAGACCTACCAGATTATTTTCCAAAGCAGCTGACAGCTTTACAATCCCACTGGTGGGGGGTGAGGGTTCTGACTTCTCTCCATCCTTGTCAACACTTGCTGTCATTTGACTTTTTGATTCTAGCCCTCCTAGTGGGTGTGAAGTAGAGTTTTTCTTTATTTAATAGGGTGGGATTTATATCCCTGTGTAGTTATTTATGTTTTTATTTATTCTTTCCACTACCAATTATTATTTGCTAGGCCTTGACACCTGCCCTCCACAGGGAGACAGAAAATGGGACACATGACAAAATAAGTGTTTTTCCCCCTTTTATCTGTGTTACTCATCTCCCCAGTCCCTTCCCCTCTGGCAACCACCAGTGTGTTCTCTAGAGTTATTAGTCTATTTCTGATTGTTCATTTGTTTTGTTTTTTAGATTCCGTATATTCGTGAAATTCTATGGTATATTTCTTTCTCTGTCTGACTTATTTCACTTAGCACAATACTGTCCAGGTCCATCCATGTGTCACAAATAGCAAGATCTCATTCCTTTTTTGTGGCTTAGTAATATTCCATTGTATATGTGTGTACACCACATCTTCCCTATCTCTTCATCTCTTGATGGACACTTGGGTTACTTCCATATCTTGGCTATTATAAATAGTACTGTGATAAACAGGGGTGCATATATCTTTTCAAACTAGTGTTTTCATTTTCACTGGGTAAATATCCAGTAATGGAATTACTAGATCATATGGTATTACTATTTTTAATTTTTTGAGGAACTAAGTGTTTTAATATAGCTATGGATAAAACTCTGTGAAAGCCCAAAAGTAGCAAGTGACTAATTTGAAATCCATTTAATCTGCATAGGTTTACATTAAAGCTATGAAAAAGATAAAAGTATTTACTATCAGCTTTATGAAAAGCCATTCTGGAAACATGATGGTTTTCAGAGTCATTGTCCTTGAACTCACTCATGTCTAGAAAATAGCCCTGGTTTTCAGAATTGTCACTGAGTTCCGACTCTCACAATATGGCAACGATACCGATTTTTGCCTGTTGAATGGTGATAAAATAAGTCGTTTGGTGAGAACAGAGGACAAGAACATATGGTGATTTTGGGAATCCAGGTACCAAAATAATTTCATTTCTTGCCTAGACCTTGATAATCCCAATTCATTGGATTGTGCTTTTCTCCTTCATTAGAACCAGGTGCTTCCATTTTGTCTCCTCTCCTCTTCATCACTCATTTTACTGCCCGGTTCCTCTGCCATTAGTTTCTTGGGGGGTTTTAGACCGCAGAGCTTCTGTCCCGGAGTCCAAAGCCTCATCGCAGAAGTGGTCATCAGTGTGGCTGGCCATTGGCTTAGATGCATTTAAAATGCACTGGGCCCTCTGTGGGCTTCAGGGACATTATCTTACCACCTCCCTCTGCCCTCCTGATAGAATAAACATGGAGTTGTCCTTTTGCAGGCCTGTAGACAAGAGTTCACTGCCTAGAGCTGTCAGAGAACGGAAAGCACCTGCTGCAGTTCAGGAGGGCCGGGTCCCCCTCTTGGCCAGAACGTGGGACATTTTAGGTCCCTTGGCTTCTGTCCATCTCTCCTGCTTGGGGATACCTGTTTTTATAGGGTGGCATAAGTATCTGCAGAACAACCAGACTGGACGTGTTCTCCTGTGCTTGGCTTTCGATCTCTCCTGGATGAGCCCTCATGGCAGAGGAGAAGCCTGAGGTCCCAGAAATGGGTGACTAAAGGGAGCAGGTGACTTGGAAGTGTCGCCATACTTAAAGCAATACCCTACAGAAAGGCCAGGCCACTTTTGCAGATGAAAAGAAGTTTCTTTCCCTAGGAAATAGCTAAAGGAGTAAGTTTATTTCTTTATATGTGGACTCAGGCTTAAGAGAAATTGGTTCATACATGTCTTGGTCCAAACGTGGTTCTAGTCCCTGGTCATGGTGGTAATGGTGGAGTTCTTTTCTTTTTTTTCCTTTGTTCCATCCTGCCCCTCTCTGCAGGAAGACTTTGCCAGTTGCTTTGATTTAGGATGTGGGGGCTGCCAGGCAATGAGGCAGCTACAAAGGCGGCCCTGACCCTCCTGTCTGGTTGGCGCCAGTATTTCAGATGTGGTGTCCACATAGACGGGCCAAGGGGGGACTCGGAAAACGTGGATTGGCAGGTAGGGGGGTGGATGAGAGAGAAGAATTAGCTCTGTTAGACACAGAGACACAGCAGAAGCTCTATAACCAGTGGCTCTACTGGGAAGAAGAACCAAGGCCCGCTGTTGTTGTCTAGCGTGAGTGCGGGAGAAGAGGGACCTGGGCCAGTCCTCAGAGCAGACTGTGATTACTCTGTGTGATGTGAGTGGAGAAAGCTCCTGTGTTAAATATCCCATTCACTGTCTTTCTTGGTGCCCGAGACTCTAACCCAGCCTTTGCTTCTATGTGCCTGCCTGCGTGCATGCTTGTGCGTGCGTGCATGTATACCGCATGTCTTGTGAAGTCTTGACCCCCTCTTTGTGAAGGTTTTGGGGTGTCCTAGAATCCCCTATTAAAATGCAACTACTCAGGAGGGAGAGTCTGTTAAGCCGATTCAGATCCTGCCCTGAAAGAAAGGGTGGGGATTAGCAGGAAGGGATTTGGAAGAGGCCCTTGAGACAAGGTGGAATCCATACAGCAAGGAAGAGCTGGAGGACGGGGCTTAAGAGAATCCCAGCCTAGGTCACTGTCCTGCCAGGGGAGGAGACTTATACCACTTCCGGGGGGTGATGGGGGGTGGGGGCTAAGGTATTCTAGTGAGGCAAGCCCTCTCCCACAACAGAAGGTCTTAGTGCTTCTATTGCCCTCCAGCCTTCAGGCCTTGGCTTTACTTCATGATTCTCCAGGCAAGTGGAGCTGACTGATGTCCATTCCCAGAAGCCCGAAACCTGGCAGCATCTGGGGCCTTCCCATCTCCTGCAGGCCCATGGCCTGCCTGCCACCACGGCCTGCAGAAATCCCCGATTCTGCCCCTCATCTTCTCCTTGATGCCACAGCCTTCTAGCAGGTTCCCAGGCCTTCAGCTCACCCTCCCTCCAATTCATGGTTACACTGCTGAGGGAAAGGGCTTTCTAAAAAGGCAGCCTTTTCATTGTCACCCCCAGCTTAGAAATCTTTCTGTGTCGCCTGGTTGCCTTCCAGGTAAAACCCTTCCTCTCAGTGTTGGCACCCACTCCTCATCTCTCCAACTTCTTGGGTCTTGCTCAGACCTCTGCCACTCCCTTCCTACCAGAGGGATCCTGGAAATCATGGCACTCTCTCTCACTTCCCCGGGTGTTTTTCTATATGCTGCCACTTCTGTGGGGACATTTTTCCTCCTACTGGATATATGGGACTTAGCTGAGGCGTCGCTTCTATGAAGGCAACCCTGACCTTCCTGTCTGCTCGTTGTACCTCATCCAACCCCACGGTGGCTCCTGTTTGCTCTGCTTCATGTCTCTGTGTTTGTCACTGCCCGCTTCTCCCTCCCTCCCCTTTAAAGATGGGAATTGTCTTAGGTCTCTCTGCATCCTAAGGCCCAGCATAAATGAGGCATGGTGGCACAGAGTAGGGAACCTACAAATACTTGCTGGGTGAATGAGTTGTTCTTAGATTATAGTTTGGATCTGGAAAGCCTGTCATTCCTTGGTTCATTTCTGAAGTCTACCCAACCAAGGCCCAAATTAAATGTGACCATCTCCATGAGGCCTTTCCCTTCCCCCAACGATGGAGGTATTTGCTCCCTTCATGAAGGTTCCTTGACATATATCCCTTCTCCCCTGTTCTAGACCAATTTGTGAAAATCTCAATACCATGAAACCTTGAAAACCCAGAGGAGTGAAGGCACTCCATAAACACCCAAGCGTGCATCCATTGGGATTATGGGCACCGTGCCAGGAAAAGGAGAGCCTGGCTGGGCAGGCTGCTTTTCCCTTTTAAGTCGCATCAAGTAATTACTCTGCTTGCTTGTAGGGTTGGGCCTACTATCTTTATTCTCTCTCCAGATGGATGGGAATTGCTTTTTGCGGGTTTTTTTCCCTGTCTGGTTTATTTTTATTTCGCCACCTGTGCCTAGCACAATGCCTCCCTCAAAGAGAGCCTCCAGTGGATGAGTGAATGAATGAACTGAGTTAGTGGGAAACAGCAAGCATTGGTTTCTGTTTGGCTTTCCCTTGAAATAGGAGGTTTCAGAGATCTGGCCCCAGGAGTATCTCATGTCCCAAAAACTTGACTTTTTTTTTTCCTTATGTGCTTTGAGATGTTGTGAGGGGAGTAAAACCCTCTCCGCCCACATCCCCAAGAGGAGAGAAAACCAGATTATAGTTTTGATGCCCCCTTTTCGGCTTGGTGTCTAGAACATACCAGAGCTGGTTCTGGATTTCAGGGAACCAGCATGGCCAATTAGCTGCGAAGGCCATGACTTACTGTCCTGTGGATAAATAGAGGGATTGAGGGTGAGCTTGTTCTTATTTTTTAAACACCCATAGGACTTGAAATTCCTTCAGCTCCCAGAGACTGCTAGGTAGTGCATTTATTTTGGATGGCTTTTGTGGTACACTTCCTCTTTCAAATGAACTCTTTGGCTGTTGTTGATTTCTGCATCTCCTTCTGCCCTCTTATTTTGATGTGCCTCAAAAAAAGTCAGCCACAGACACCAACATTCGCTACAGAAATGCCATTCTTCCCTGTTTCTGCAGGGATATCTCCTCACAGCTTCGACTCATGGTCTGCCGAAACAGCCCTTAAGCTTTTAAAGATTTTTTTTTTTTATTTATCTATTAGAGAGAGAGAGACTGAGAATGAGAGAGGAGAAGGTCAGAGGGAGAAGCAGACTTCCCACAGAGCTGGGAGCCCGATGTGGGACTCGATCCTGGAACTCAAGGATCATGAGCTGAGCCGAAGGCAGTTGCTCAACCAACCGAGCTACCCAGGTGCCCGCCCTTAAGCTTTTATTTTTTTTTATTTTTTATTTTTTAAAAAATATTTATTTATTTATTTATTAGGAAAGAGAGAGAGTGAGAGAGAGCAGGTCAGAGTGAGAAGCGGACTCCCCATGGAGCTGGGAGCCCGATGTGGGACTCAATCCCGGGACTCCGGGACCACGACCTGAGCCGAAGGCAGTCGCTCAACCAACTGCGCCACCCAGGGGCCCCGCCCTTAAGCTTTTAAAAAGAAAACAGATTTGGAAGTCCCTAGTGGTTTGGGTACTTGGGTCTGTCTGTGGTCACACCCCAAATGTTCCTTTGGTTGGTAGCATCGGACACGTACTTGAGCTGGGCCAGGGAGTTTTGCTAACTGATGCTAAGGCTGAATTTCAGAAATGTCCACAAGATGGATAAACATGACTGAGAAAGGCCTCACCCTCAACACACTGTCTGGAGCAATCCTGTACCCTACAAATACAATACCAGCCACATGAGTAATTTAAAATTTCTTAGTAGCCGTATTTCAAAAGAAACAGGTGAAATGAGCCTTCATAACATTTTTTACTTAACCTAGTAAGTCTAAAATATTGTCATTTTAATGTGTAATCAACATAGAAATCATTAATGAGCTACTTTACATTCTTTTTTTGGTACCAAGTCTATGAAATCTGGTGTGTACTTAACAGTTACGGCCCACCTCCATTTGGACTAGTCACATTTCAAGTGCTTAGTAGCTACATATGACTCCCAGCTCCCATGTCGGATAGCACAGCTCTAGACTTTCCAGGTGGGATGGAGAATGGTTATTCTGGGCCCACTCTGACCTCCAAATTAAGCTACCCAACCAGCTAAATCAAGATTGAAGAGATGGGCAACTATACTAAAAAAAAAAAAAAAAGAAAAAAAAAAAGAAAGAAATTGAAAGAGATGGGGAAGGGATGGAGTGTATTTAAATCTATATCTATATATAGCTATAGAGTATCTATAGAGCTTCAGAGATGGGATTTTAAAAGCGTCTTGATATCACAATCAGCAAGAAGACAGTTTTTGGGTTTAACTAACTGAAGTAGTCCAATTTATTATTTTGTGCTCATGACAGTTGTTCTTTGTTGATTCTTCTTGAATTCATGAGTTTAAAAAACTAAACCTGATAGACAATTTTACTTTTTGTTGTGTCTTTTTGTTCAGATCCCCTGCATCCTTATGCCATCAGGAAAGGATTAAATATTTCAATAAAAGTGATAATCAACATGTATTGAGCGGTTGCTATGTGCCAGACACTTGGTATGAGTCCTGAAAAAGAGTCATATGAGGTAGGCTCCATCATTATTGCCATTTTTCAGATGAGGAAACTGAAACATTCAAGTTGCTAAGGAAACTTGCCCAAGATAACCCAGCTGGTAAGTGGTGAACTCAGGCAAGTGGATTTTGAGGTCCACACGTCGAACCATATTTACCACTTCTTTGCAAAATTAATGTGAAACTTTACATTCTTCAAAATGGTTCAAGAGTCCAGTCCCCTTTAAACATGTCCACTCTAAACACCCTTGCTTTTGAGTGTTCTGGCAAAAAAAATATATGTCTTTTTGTGGGGTGGGATCAGTACATTTTAAGCCCTATTTGGAAAATCTGGCCTCATTGCAGAGGGATCAGGCCAAGACAGAATCTGCCTTACCATTGAAAAAAAAAACAAAAACAAAAACCCAACTTGATCTATGGTATAAAAACCAAAGTTAAGATAATAACTCTTACATGTCTTAGAATTATGAAAGGTAGATTCACAACAATTCTGTTTACTCAAAAGCCATACCACTGATAGACTTAAAATGACAATCACTAGATTATAAAAAGCAAGCATAGCCTACTTAAAAAAGATTCTGTCTCTAATTTGTTATTTTTTTCAGTTCAATCATAAAATGCAACTTAAATGTTTAAGTTCTGGATTAAAGTTTCTCAAAGTGAAGACAGATCTGATCTGCCATTTCCAAGTGTGCCAGGTAGTTAGGAATTATGCTGGTTTCTGCATCTGGACCTTAACACATAAATGATTATACATGTTGAGAGTCTATATATCTTTTGAATTTGTAATATAAATTTGTCTTCCCTCTCCTATTAAATTGTAAGCCTCATTCAGGGTAGGCTCCACATTTCCTGCTTCCTTTATCAAGCTGCATATATTAAAATATGCTCTTGTCTTCCAGTCTGAATTGCTGTGGTTTTGATATCTCAAAGAGGTTGGTGGGAGTTCTGGCTGATATTTCAAACTCATCATCGTTCTTGGGTCTGAATACAGTGCTTGCTTTTTAATGTTCTCAAACCCCATCCCAGGCCAAGAACTAGCTTCTGAACCATTCCTTTGACAAATTAGTAAGAAAGGGATTTTTCAAACTTTAATTTTAGAAAAATGGGTAATTTTTTTCAAATGGCAAGATGCTGTTCAAGGGGGTTACAAAACAATCTATAGGACTGGCCTATGCTATTAATTAGGCAGAAAGAAGGAGTTAAAATTTCAAGCCTTACAAACATATCTATTCAGCCCTGTTCTGTTTTTCTGTAACTCTAACAGTGTATGGACTTGAACTCTGAAAGTTCTGGAACATTATCATCATCATCATCATCATCATCATCATCATCTTAATTCATTGCCTTGAGAGGAGCCCTGAGAAAGGTAGTGAGAGGGCACAGCTCTGAAGAACTGGCAATTTGGCTTCTCCTCTCCCCCTTAAACCCTTCGTCCGCTATTTTAGCTATTTGACCTGATTAAACAACTTGGGGATGTTAGCCAGATTTCTGTATGCTAACGAGGTCCCTATTCATGATTTAGTGCGATTTCATCTACCAGGGAGCTTCCCAGCTGCCCAGTGGAAGCCTGGCTTCACAGAAGTCTCCCAATTTTGTTAGGGGTTCGCCAGTGAGGAGTTCAAGCTGACTTGGAGCAGACACAGACTCCGAACGCCTCGGGTCATAGCGGATTATTCAGTAGCAAAATTTTCCACCTTGTATCTGAGTAGTGAAAAGTTGACGCCAGAATCGCGTGTGCTACTCCCTGAAAGAGACTCTGGCAACACTTTCTGTCTAGTTACTCTCTTTCCTAGTAGCAGAAAGCGTTTCCAAAAGTTTCCTTTAACCATCTCTTGTCCCTAAGTCTAAAGGTCAGAGCGCCAGGTCCTACTAGGCTCCCCAGCCGTCCGAAATCTGATCATTGCAGAAGTTTCTGGGGGTTTGTATAGATGAGAAGAGGTGGTAGTGGGGAACCGCGCAGGGTGACCACCCCACCTTACGTAACGAAAGCCCTGGCTGCAGGAGGGAGCGAGCCTGACATTGAGACATTCCAGGGGGAGGGGAGTTGCTGTCCTGGAGTCGCCAGGAACGGCGGCAGCAGTTCCAAGAAACTGAGCGAGCGAGCGAGAGAGAGAGAGAGAGGGAGGAGGTGGCCGAGATAAAGAAAACACTACGGGAATGAGAATGTTAAAAGCCCTAGGACCCAGAGCATTAGCAAACAGCTGGGCACGTGTAGTAATGTGTTAGACGAAACGGCAGCTTTCCAACTTTTGCACGGGAACAAGGGGATTTGCCCTTTGGGGGATTAAAAACGTTAATAGCAAACCCAAAAGCTAATGAATGGGGTTCAGTGGTTTGTTGGCAATACTTAAATATTTCTGTCCAGGAGCACAAACTCTGCAATTATTCAGAAAGTAGGGACTCAAACCAAACCAGAATACTCTCCCGTGCGTCTCCACTTTGCCCAATCCGAAAAGGAGCTGCTCGCGCGGTACTGCCCCTTTAAGACCTGCTTGCTCTCGGGCTCTACAAAAGGGAGTGACCTCTGGGCTTTGACAGCTCCCCTAATAACTACCACCGTGCAGGCCCCGCCCATCTGGCGACCAGCAGCGCCAATTGGCCAGCGGGCCGGTATCCCGTGCTCTGATTGGCTCGCCGCTTCCCCTGAGCGAACCTTTAGAACTCTGAGACAGACAATATTCTGTTACATTGTAGCAAAATGGCGACTGTCATTCACAACCCCCTGAAAGCGTAAGTAAGACTAAAAAATGTACATATTCCGCCTGGTTTCAATATGAAAAAAAAAGGCGCCTTCCGCGTGCCGAGCGCTGCCAATGCACTGCGCTTGCAGGCGCCTGCAGCCGTGGCGGGGCTTCTCTTTTCTTTCAGCTCTTACTTCTTCATCTTCTTTTTTTCCCCCCAACGCGCAGAAATGTCAAGAGATGCAATTAACAAGAAGAAAATTGTTACATTTGTGGTCTGCTTAATTGGAGGACGCACGGAGAGGGGTTTTCGGCAGGGGAGCCAGGCGCTCAAGCGCTCTACAGGGGGGTCGTGGGCAGCTCGGGGACAGCACGGTCCCCCGAGTGCCCGGCCTCGCGGGGCGGCGAGCGCGGCGCGGGGGGCGGCCGAGCTGGGGGCGAGCGCCGGGCAGGGGCCGCCTGGGTGCACTTGGCTGAGCCCCGCGCCTCCTGAGTCCGCAGCCCTTACCGGGCTGCTGGGTCCGCCGGGGCGAGCGGACCGTGGCAGCTCCGGAGTTTGCAGGGCGCTTTACGCCTTCCGATCGCTTGCGGGGAGTTTGTGCAAACCTTCCGGAGTTGGGAGGACCGCAGGGGGAGCAGTGGGTCCCAGGAGCCCTGGGGCCCTGGTGGTTGCCCGGGGCTTTCCTGCCGGGGCAGCCCCCCGAGCGTGACCGCGCTCCGGGCGATCACCGGTGTGTCTGTGTGTATTTGTGGGCAAACTGGCTGTAGTATATTAACGACTCAGGTTAACTTGGGGTTGATTTGGAGGCAGGGAAGCTGCAGGTCTTAGGAATGGTGTTCTCGCCCCCTCTGGGTGAAAAGCCGAGGCGGGCGGAGAGGCAGCGTGGGGCTCCCCGCCTAAGCGGGCAGTTTCTGCTCGCGGCAAGAGCGAGGGGCAGGTGCCTCTGGCCGCCGCCGGGAGACTTTGAGCGGACGCCCAGATCCCGGACGCAGGGGGGCGGGCTGGGCGAGGACATGCGGGGACCAGTTCCCGGGTCCGACAGCCAATTCCTGCCTGCCTTCCTTCCTCCTCCTTTTCATCCTGGCTTCCTTCCTTCCTTCTAGTCGGTGGAACTGTTAAGCCGCCAAGTCCGAACGCGATCGCGGAGCTTCGGAAAACTAGCGTCGCTCTACAAGGAGTGCTATTGGCAATGAGGTTGGCAGAGGAGAGCTCCCCTCCCGATCGCCGCGCGAGGTGGCTCGGGGTCCGCGCCTCTGGGATCAGGACTTCCCAGCTGGGCTGGAAGCCCAGGGCGAAGGGAGGGGGAGGTGCTGGTGGGGGGCGTTTCGTGCAGAATTCTCCCGGGTGTGTGACCGATGTCCGTGCAGGTTCTTTCAATTGGGCGCACCGCGTTGGCACCCCAGGCTCCTGCTGGAGTTGAAAACCAGGTTCGCACTGTGGGCGGGGGGTGGGGGGCACGGTAGGGGGGTTTCTAGAGCGAAGGAACGTGCGAGGGTAATCGGACGTGTTTGCACCAGCTTATCTCCCATCAGTAATGGGGGAAAAGGTAGTAATGTCCCCAATATAGGAGTTTTAAATATACATATATATTAAAGCTGCAGTTAAGAGGATACTGGAAGATGATGTTGATCACAGAGCGGCTCCTCCCGGCTTTAGTTCTCGCTCGCAGGCTCGGATACACTGCACTTGAACGCCACAGCGTTTCACCCAAGAAAGAAAATGTTTTATGGCAGAATAAATGGGCGTAACTTCGCCGCATCCTCGCTCCGGGTCGCTCGCGCCGCCACACCGCTGATGCTGTGAGTTTCTACCGAACCTACAGCTGATTTGCAGTTTCCCCAATTCCAGCTGAAATCACATAGGTGGGCTGATGCCACCTGGTAAACTCAAGTTAGAGAAACCTATTTCACATGTGCGCCAGGTTTGTTTCCTACTGGGAAAGCGGTACCATCGTTACCCTGGAGCCCGCTCACGCACGGGCAGGCGCAGTATCTCTACGCTCCAGGGTTTCCCAGCTCGCTCCAGTTTTTTGTTTGTTTTTTTTTGAACTGCAGAAGGGTGCGTGTTTGGCGAGGGTGTCTGAGTGGGGTGGCGTTAGAGGTGGAGGAAGGGACAGAGAATGGGCTAGTTTAGTGGAATTAGTTCTGAATTATTATACTTGTACTTTGTATAATTAGAGACAGTTGAGATGTTTTGTAATTCTGTGTCGCGCCACACACACACGCACACGCACACGCACACGCAGGCGCTAGCATATACACAACACCCCTGCCTGCTTTTTCTAGATGGGAGTTGAGTGGTCATTTTTAATTAGCCCCTCCTTTTTGCATCCCAAACCCTTTCCCTGGAGGTAAGGGGGTGTAAACAATACCCACCTCCCTCTCCCGGACTAGCCAAGCCTCTAGCGCTCCGGACTGTTTTTAAACTCCTAATGCAGGAGCACATACGTTGTTATTGGGAGACCTACACCATTTGCCTTTATTTTAGAAAACAACTTGTTTAATAAAACATCTTATACATTTCATTTGTTTTTAAAAGTTGCTGATCGGGAAACAATACACATGTCAAGAAATTATGCATAGGATAAATTAGAACAAAGCGCAGAGACACGTCCAGCTAAAGGGATGGATGGTGGTGTGGGGAGAAGTGGAGAATGGTTTGGAGAGCTAGGTTTTTATCCTCTTGTGTCCCTCCTGACAATGAAACGTAGCTGAAAGACATTAGCATTTTCTCTGTGTGCATCGGAGTCTCTCCTAAAAAAAAAAAAAAGGCAACAACACGGTCGCCCCCTACAGAAACCAGTCACACAAAGGTTTCCTCTAGGATTGGGGAATAAAGTGGTGGTAGGTGAATATGCTGGCAAGAAACAAGCCCGGGCTTCATGCAACACCTCTGTAGGACTCTGCCTACCCTGAGTATGGCCTATTTTTCATTATAGCTTTTCCATGTGGGACATTTAATAATTCAGTAGCTCGGGTGACTGGATGGTACAATTTGAATCTCATTGCTTTGGGGTCTTCCTTAGGGTCCCAAGCTCCTCGGAACCACATCTCCTCTCTTAGCAGTTTGGCTTTCTTCCTGCTTGTCTTTGATCTCCCCTCAACTCCCTTTCTTATTCCTCCTCCTTGTACCCTTCACCCGCTTCCTCTCTGAAGCTGACAGCCTGGCTTCTCTCTGTTGGTGCCTTTAACATCTTATTACTGCCCAACAGGGTGTTAGAGGCAGAAACAGGAGCCGCCTGGACTGATCAGATCACAAAGAGGACACGGCGGGTGGCCCCACAACCAAGCAGTCACATCTGGACAAATAGAATTTAACAGCGTTGATAGACTTGTATGATGTGCAAATGAGTATTACACATTATTTAATTTAGCAGCTACATTATCTGAGCTTAGACCTGCGAGGAACCCTCATTTCTTACATGGACAAGCAAGGGAAGGGCCATGTAGTGAGGTAAAACCCATTCCGGTAACGTAGATATGGATTTGGTAAAGGTCTATGTAGAAGTAAGTCACGTAACATATTCTGGTTGATTTATGCATACCGAGGAAACATGAGGCTTTTAATATAAATTCTAATCTTACTCGATATTCTAGTTCAAGTAAACCACCCTCCCCCAAATGCGCTATCAACACTTTAAGCAACTTACTCTTTTATTAAGTTATCAAAACCCTGGTTTGTATGCACTTAACTGGGAATGTCTGCCACCTTCTGCCAGACTTGATTATGCACATACGTATCTATTATTATAACTGCCTACTTAGAAAAGAATAACTGTTATTATTATTTAATTATTCTGTATAAACCAACAGGATTTTTCCTGAAGTAACTGTTTAAAAAAGAATGAGATCAGCGAACTATTTCGTCATGCTTCTAACTGTGAACCTACAGATACATAATTGTACTGAAACTCTCTTCTGTAAGGAGTTTCCCTTGCTTGGAGTTATGTGTCTGTATCTGTTTTGTTATTAAGGACACAATTCTGGGAGAAGTAAAAAACACTTAGCCAAGGTCAGACATCTGGTCATGTGTGTAGATGGACTTCAAATCTTCATCTCTTTATACATCCAAGGATCTGGATACACTGTATTGTAATCTAAAGTGGTTTCAATGCCTGTGAATGTTGTGCAATTGTGGCCACTTGGAAGCCAGACCTCACTCTTGCTGTGGCGCTCAGTTTAGATATCAGGGAAGAGGGAGTGGGGGGAGCTGCATTCCTGGTTCTAATCTCCTCTTAGCTCTTTCTGTCGGAGTGGGGGACCGTGGGTAGGTACTAAGTGGGGGATATGGAGGTTGGGACTTTGTGAACTTGTTGCCTTTTATGGACATTATTTTAGCCCCTTATGAAAAAGGACCCTCAGATTTTTTAAGCCAACAGATGCCTAAGAGATAACTTCTCCATCTGCTTCTGGTTGCCACTCAAAAAAAAAAAAAAAAAAATCGAAAAGAATAAAAGCCCTGAATTCCCCAAACTTCATTAGCACACGTTATTTTTCAGCAGGAAGAATGTCTGGTTTTGATGAGATACCTGTAAAGGATATTAATTTCTGCCAGAACCCAAGTAGAGGCATTGTCCCGGGGTAGACCTCTGAAAATAGCCTGCCTTGCAGACCACCTGGGACACATACAGAGATGGCCAGGAGAACGGACGCTGCTGAGATCCCTAAGGTGGGCTGGCATTCAGAGGCCAGTTAATTGGAGACTTCTCATCTTCCTCTGTCTTTATGCAATCCTGCAGGTAGCTGGAATTTGGATACATCTGAGAAAGACCATAATATCTAAAGCTGATTCAGAGCCCTCTGCTCAGATCAATGCAAAAAATAAAATGCCACAGTCAGCAGGCTTTGTTTTGCACCAGAAACAGAAAGGAAACTGAGGCTGACTTCTCTATTTTCAAAGTGCAGCCTCCACTGATGGTAGTGGTGGTGGGGGCTGGGTCATAAAAAGGCACCAGAATCCAGGTCTGTTTATTATCCCAACCTCGGCAAAGTAACTTTTGTGGTTTTTGAGTGTTCTGAAAGTCAGTGGAAGACAGAAGTGTAGCCAAATGTGGCAAGCCCCGGGCCAAAGAAAGACCACAACCTGCTGAAGGAGTTTTTGGGCAGCCTCGGTTTTTCCAGCAGGGCCCTACAGAAGCACGATCCCAGCTCGAGATAGTCTTTGACTATGTAGCTCTTTAACAAGGAAAAGATAAAGCGTGGCCTGCGGGTGGGGTCGGGCGGAGGGAAGGGAGTAGGTGAATGGATAAAACCTCTGTGCGGTCTGGAACTCTGGAAAGATGATTGTTTAACGGGGAGAGAGCCCAATATTATGATCTATCGCAAGTTCCAAAGTTTTCTTTACTTGTGTGAGTGACTGGGGTGAGATGAGGTGTTGCGGTGTTTTTCTAATTTGTTTTTCTTACTGGTCCGGTTACTAGTGTTTCACAGTCTGTCAGACCATATGGATGAATGGAGCTTAGCATCGTAAAACTGTCACCCAAGGAAGGTTTTTGAAGCCTGTGATTTGCATCAGAGTTTTAAAAGCAGTGGTTAGAAGGTGTTGGGTGGGGGTGGGTGGGAAAAGAGGAGCGGGCTGTGTTGGGAATTTCTAGGTCATGTGTGTGAATAGTAGTGGTGGGGGGGGGGTGGGAAGGGGAGAGAGAAGCCTTGAGAAGGCTAAGGGTTAGGGGCTATGTTTGGAAGCAGGGAGGGGCAAGGGGATTAGACTCAGAGTGCCTAATAATGGGGTTCAAATAGCCCACAGTGAGGCCTCCTCTACCCTGGTCTTGGATAGGAGTCTGGGAAACAATGATGACACATGTCTAATCCCCCTTTAGCCTCCTCTCCTCCCCCCGCAGAATCCAGAGACTGTGGTCATCTCAGGTTGCTGTGAAATGAGCGTGTTTTTGTCGTTATTCACTTTGAAAACCTGCCGTGTGTATTAATTGCCATTGGAAGCTCCAGCAGAAGAGGTTTTACATCTCCAACCTTCCACCTGCCATCAGTGTGGCCCCTATGGCGAACTGTGTCCCTCTTCCACGTTCATTTCTCAACCCTCGCTCATCTCAGTAGCTGTGACGACTTCGGAGTAATGGAGGAGAAAAGCTCTGAGAGAGAAATCCAGGGCCTTGAGCACCTGCTCCCAGTCATGCCACCAACCCGCTATTGAATCTTGGATTCTTGAATCTTGGACACAGAGCTTCTCTGAGCTGCAGATCCCTTGTCTTTAAGATGAGGGGGATGCACCCAAATTTGCAATTGGATGCCCAGATTCCTTGTAGGTCTAAAGCTTGGTGGTGGCTCTTACTAGAGTTGATTAGGAGAGGGGGGACGGTTAGGGACCGAAGTTCAAATTCTTTCTCGTTTTTAAAGCGTGTTTCTGAAGGGGATTTGTTACGACTGGGCAGACTCTTCATTAGTTTCATCTTCTCGGGTTCAGTCCTGCCACATCATGCTACCGGTTGGAGTTCTAACTGGGATGGCAGCCCTTTCCCTTCTCAGGGCCTAAGGCTGAGGACCAGGTGGTGGGCCCTTTAGAACGTGGGGTTTTCTTCCGATTCTCCTTTGTGAACACTTTTTTTCTCATTAGCACCCCAAACAGAGGATGGGGAGAGGAGACAGAAGTGGGAAGACTCTCTGGCCTCTTTTGCTGTTTATTAGCACTCAGATGAAGTTTCTGGTGGTGGAAAAGACCGGAATTATTGAGAACACCTGTCTCCCCTCCCCCCTTCTTTTCTTTATATGTGTGGAGGGAGAGGGGAAAGCAAGCAAAAGATTTTTCTTCTTTGGATTTCATTTATCCACCATCTCCCTGGAGCTGCCCTCTCCTCCCCTATAGCTCCCATCCCATTGACATGGAAATAAAAGTACATGCTTCACTTCCATATGGGCAGCTGCAGATACCTGTCTATTTAGTGAGCTGGACCTGTACTGATGTCTCACTGTGCTTCCTTTCGTGGACCCTGTGTTGCTGCTGAGAAATGGAGGTGGCTAGCAGACTTGCAGGGGCTGCCTGTGTCCTGGCGGGTATTAGCAGTTATCTAAACTGGAATTCACTGCCTCTCCTCCTCCTCCTTCTCTTGTGACATGCCTCCAGAACATCCCAGATTCCTCTGGGGGTGTTATTATCAGGCTTTCCTTTGGTTGAAAGCTCCCTTGGCAATTTTCTATAAGCCTGAAGGAGGAAGAGGGGGTTGCAAAACCCATCAGAGAATTCACAGCAGCCCAAATTGTGGCAAAATAAAAGAGAAGCCAAAATGGTTACCCTGACCTCCAGCAGACAGAGGCAGCTCCTTAATTTTTTTCTCATTGTGGTGAAATATACCTAACATGTATATTTTACATTGGTGACATGTAAATGGGCCATTGGAGCCATTTTAAGGTGTGTAATTCGGTGGCATTAAGTACATTCATAATATTGCACAACCGTTGATACAGTCCATCTCCAGAATTTTTGTATCATCCCAAACAGAAACTCTGTACCTATTAAATAATAACTCCCCGTTCCTGGTAATAGCCCTTCTGCTTTCTGTCTTTATTAATTTGCCTCTTCTAAGCACCTCATGTAAGTGGAATCACACAATAGTTGTCCTTTTGTGATGGTTTATTTCACTTAACATCATGTCCTCAAGGTTCACCTATGTTGTAACATGTGCCACAATTTCCTTCCTTTTTAAAAAATATTTATTTATTTGAGAGAGAGAGAGAGAGAGAGAGAGAGAGAGAGCGCGAGCCTGTGAGAATGTGAAAGGAGGGAGGGGCAGAGTGAGAGGGAGAGAGAAACTTAAGCAGACTCTCCACTTAGCAGGGAGCCTGAACTGGGGTTCCATCTCACAGCCCTGAGATCGGGACCGGAGCTGAAACCAAGACTCAGATGCTTAACTAACGGTGTCACCCAGGGGGCCCAAGAATTTCCTTCCTTTTAATGGCTGAATAATGTTCCATGGTAGGGACATACCACATTTCGTTTATCTACTCCCCCGATGAGGGACACTTGGCTTACTTCTGTCTCTTAGCTATCGTGAGTAACGCTGATATGAAGATCTGCGTGTAGGTAGCTGAGTCCCTGCTTTCAATTCTCTTGGGCACATGCCCTTCATTTTTAGACTCTTTAAAACTTAGGGACTACATTTCTAAATAGTAGAGGCAACCCCCACCTTATGAACTTAGGGGAAAATACTAATAGTATCATAAAATGCAACCTCCTTACCCGCTCTCCCCTGTAGGAATACCATCATTTTTTGCCAGGTGAACCCTTTGAGCACCCAGAGACTCACTTCTTTTATCCGCAGCCACTCAGATTGCATTCGCCTTATCTCCACCGCCTCTGGAGGGCTCGTGGGGTGTCAGGGTTTGGGTCTGGGAAGGCTCCAGGAGCTGTAGCAGTAGTAATTACCTGGTGAGCCTTGGAGGGAAGGTTTGGTTTGTTTCCTGGGCAGGCTGGAAGTTTCATTTGGCAACAGGGGGCCGAGGGACCGAGCACCGGGGAGGATTGGACAGCTTAAAAGGCCAGAGTTAGGAAGTCAGACTTACGGGCTTCCTCAGCGAGGAGAGCTTGGGAGGTCTCCTTTCTCCTACCTTCCCCTTGCACCCAGCCCTGCGTGGCCCCCAAGGGGTCCGAATGAAATCACGGATGTGAAGACATTTCCAGAGGTGTAGAGTGCACATGGGAGATGTTAGAGATGCTACTAGGAAAACGGCACAGGTAGCCGACTGAGGCCTTCTCAGAGTCAACCATACCTCATATATGAAACATTATTTCAATATATTAAAACACAAAGAAATGAAATGAGTATGGCCTTACCCATCAAGCCTAATCATTGTTTCTCAGGAAATGCAAAGCCTCACTCATCCAGCTGTGTGTAAATAAATAGCCCTAGCATCTCATTGGGATTTTCTCCATTGTCTGGGTTTGAAATAGGTGAGAATAGGAACTCAGGGGAAGCCCTCATTTCATTTCCCATTGTCAGCGCTGAACTCAGTCTGCCTGCAAAATCAGAGGAAGCAGAAGCTCGGAGGGCAGAGGGGAGAGCTTTCCTGGAACCTGGGCTGCGGTCGTCTGACAGTCTCTGATTCCTTCTATCAAGACGACTTTAAGGAAGGGAGGAGGAGAGCGGCGGTGGAGGTGGGGCTCGCACTTCGGTCTGCTGGTCAACAAGGAGGGTGTGCTTTTGACACAGGAGATCAGGTGCTGAATTGATTCTTTATATAAAAGTAGACCATGGAGCACATTGTGGCAGAGGTCAAAATTCTAGAGAGTTCCATCTCGGTCACCAACCTTCAGATTCAAGCTTGCTGCAACATTACAATGTTCCTTTACTTCATAAAAGCAAATTAAGTAAAAAATGTCATCTGGGCTCCCATTATCTTCAACTAACAACTCTTTACATATCTTTGTTTGCTGCCTGTTGAACTCAGGGAGAACTGTCTCACCCTCTTTGGGGCTTTCTTCGTTCTGTCTTGGCCAACACTGATGGCTGACCTGCCCCTCAGAACTCGGCAGCAGGGTAGCCTCCCTCCCTGCATCCAGGAGCTTCCCCTCCAAGGAAGGCCTCCAGTCTGTCTGTGTCCCCTTCCAGACCCTGGTTCTTTGGCAGGGCAAAGTAAGTCCTTGTAAGCCAGAAGGCGGGACTCCTCCCCTAGGCTTCTCCTAGGGAAACCACTGTGGATTGGGGGGTGGGGAGGAGAGGCAATGTGGTGCTGGGGATGGGGGAGGGCAGGGTGGATGGGGTAGTGGGAGTGGAGAGAATATATTCTCTCCTGCTAATTATTTTCCCTGAGGACTTAGCCAATGCAGAACCATCTATTATCGTGGGAGCGCTCTATGGTGGTTCTGCCTGTGATGAATGCTAAGTGGAAACAAGCAAGAAAAATTAACAGGCGGCTGCTTCTGTCCACCTAATTAAAATGCATATCCAAATGCATAATTCCTTATGTTTCCCCATGCACACACTCCCCTTCCAATCCCAGTTCTATGGAGGAGAAAAAACACTTTCCCCCAATCATTTCTCTTGATTATATTTCCATCAAGGAAGAGCTGGAGGGTTCCCTTAGAATAGAGAAGGGCTGTTCTTAGAACACTTTGAAAATCGCTGGTTTTTTACTTACATTGATTCTGAAAATTCCGAGCTGTTTTTTTGTTTAAAATGAAAAACAAAAACTTTATCGGACTGCAGAAAAAAGGGGGAAGGAAGTATGTAGAGAAAGAAAAGGGGGGAAAAAAAAGAGAGAAAGCAAGCAAGCAAGAAAAAAAAGTTCCCACCATTTTTGCTGACGTTTTGTTTTGTGCTAAAAGTCTGTGTTTTCTGTTTTTGCTTTTTTTTTTTTTTTTGGTGCTAAAAGTCGGCAACGGGAATTTTTAAGGTCTTTCCTATCTGCCCTCCCTCTATGCCTTTCCCTGGCTTGGCACTGCCCCCCTCAGCCCACCCAGACAAACATTGCCCAGGGTTTTGTAGAGAGATCCGACAAGGTGCCGTTATCTGCGGGGATCAGGTAGAGAGAGGAAAAAAAAAAAAAAAAAGCGAAAGCTTCTGCATTTGGGGCAAGATCAGAGACACTGACATCACGGTTCCAAGTATGTTTTGAATCAAACAAACAATACCTTTTCATCTATATCCTCTTCCCTCTTTGTTTGCTGATTATTTTCTCCCCATCGAAGAACAACTTTATTCAGGGGCCATAAAATATTTAACAGACACGAAACTTAAGTCGCTGGGTTCAATTGGACGTCACGGCCGTTTCTGCAGAGCCCCCCTCCCCGGATGGTAACCCACCCCCCAAGCCCCTTGACTGCCCTCCACAGCGGCCCCAGCTGTTGATTTATCAGGGCTGGCTGGCTCAGCAGTGCATGGAGATTGCTTTTAATTAACTCTCTTCATTTTTCCCAATCTTCAGGGAGCAGCAGCCCTTTAATGATTTTAATATTTTATCTGGATTTATATCCACCTTATTTGTTGTTGTTTGACTTCCGCATTTTGTTCTTCCTGAATCTCTTCCAGACTGATGTATTTATTGGCCCTTCCCCCAGCCCCCAAGACCGTTTCTGGAGAAGGGATGACGGGTTCTGAGCAGGCCCCATCTACCCAACTTCTCTAGCACCTGGCCAGGGAGAGGGGCCGGTGTTGGTCTGTGTACTGGTTTGGGTGAGAGCCTTTGTGTTAGGAATCCTAGGCTCTCCTGACTCAGCTGCAGGAATTTCTGAGCTTTCCATTAAAAAAAAAAAAAAATCAGAATTTTAGAAAGTAAGATCTCTTTGCCTCTTTCGGACTTGCTGCTTCTGGAAGGGAGGAAGCCGCCTGCAGAGTTGGATAGAAGCTGCTTCCTGAGTCCCCAGTTAGCTGTAGGTGGAGGTCTGGTGATGACTTCAGGGGAGCGCTGGGATGGAGGTGCAAGTCAGATCTTTGCCGCTGGATGTGGCTTCCGATACATCTGGAGGAGCACGTGCGGAGACTCCGGCTGCGTTCTCCCTCAACCCTCGGTTCTGTGTTCCTGGGCCCGTTCCCCAATGTGGGGGCAGGTGGGTAGGGGGGAACACACCATCGCTCACACACCTTCCCAGCTCTGCTGTCCAGCCTCCTTTCGGCTGCAAAGTCAACCCCTTCCCCCAGCATCCCAGAGAGACCTGGCAGGCAGACTTGCGTGGGGGGCTCTTTTCAGCACCAGCTTGTCCACAAAACGCCTTTTTGGCATCTCGGTTTGGTGATGTGTCTTCGGGGTGACCTGTTGCTAGGCAACTGCCAGCTAAAGTTTGAGCCTGATCTGGGGATTACAGTGAATTGCCCTGGGTGACTCGTATTCACGTTTCGGGTCCTGGCTTTGCAATCCTAGCTCTGGGAGTAGGAGGCTGAGAAGACATATTTCCATGGGTCTATGGTTTTTAAAATCTAGCCCGGCGCCTGGCCTACAGTCAGTACACACAGATGTTGGTTTTGGTGATGAGAATGGTGATTTCTTCCTGTCTCCTTGCCCTCATCCTTTTAGCTCTGCTACTTCTGAAGACCTGGGACACGTCAGGGACCAAACTCCATGTGGGAGGCAAGAGACCATGGCTTTCCTTCCACGCTGTGGGGTTCAGGCTACTCAAATGTCCTGGGGAATGTCTCTTTCTCACTTCTCCTTGGCAACTGTAGACGCTTTTGAGAATCGTATAAAAGTGGTGGATTTTCTTCCCAGAAAAAAATACATACAGATATGGGGCGCCCGAGTGGCTCAGTGGGTTATAGCCTCTGCCTTCTGCTCAGGTCATGATTTCAGGGTCCTGGGATTGAGTCCCGCATTGGGCTCTCTGCTCAGCAGGGAGCCTGCTTCCCCCCCCTCTCTCTCTGCCTGCCTCTCTGCCGACTTGTGATCTCTCTCTCTCTCTGTCAAATAAATAAATAAAATCTTTAAAAAAATGCATATAGATGTGAACATCTATGTATGGGGCTCCCGGACCTTGAGGAGCCCATTCGTGGATGCCCTAGGGGTCCACAGGCTCCAGGTTAAGGACCTCAGAATGCGGGGTGTGGGTGAGCGTGTGATCCTAAAATGAGGCTTCCGTATCCCTGCTCAGAGGGACCGCGGCCCGCCCATCCCCTCCTATAGTCTTACCAAACCAGTGTGGCTCCTCCAGCCCCACCCTGCCCCAGGCACTTTCCATGGGGCCCCCCTTTCTCCAGCGAAGTCCTGGCGGACCCTCAGGTAGAATCGGCGGCCATGCCTGCCTCGGCCCCATCGTCCCAAGCATACTCTTCATTCTTGACCACTGAACTACTCGACTCTGGTTAGCTGGAACAAGGGCCTGGAAGGCTGGGATGGTAGTTGCCTGTGTCTGTCCGCTCCCAGGCTCCCACACAGTGGGCACTGAAGAACTCCATGTGGAAGAACTGAGCAGATTCAATCTGCAAGCAGGCATCCTGCTCTCTCTACCTACTTTGCTTCCGGCCCTACGCGGTGGACATGTTTCTCATTGTCTCCCCTGACTGCAGGAGTCTGGAAAAGGCAGCAGAATTCCTTTCTCTTAATTCTTCAGCTTCAGGAGTTGGGAACAAGGCACCACCCCGGCCTTGCCTGCATGTCGCGTATTTGGCTCTGGTGAATGTCGGTGTCATCTATGCTAGCCTTTTGTTTCTTTGCCTCTTCGTTTTTTGGAGCTAAGACCCACTTTGCTCTGGGGAAGCCAAGCAGGTCTTCTCACTTCGCTCCTTTCAGGGACGAAGTAAGTAAGTAACAGGGGCTTATGAGCAGCCAGTGATAAATCAGCTACATTTTTCTTGAGCATCTACTATGTGCTCAGCTGTGTACGTATGGGATTTCCCGTAGCCTTATTTATACCTGAGGACGTTTATGAGTTTTTAAGATGGAGGAGACCAGAAGGTGAGAATACTCTAATGGTTTAACCCAGTGCTGGGACCTGTCCCATTGAGTTTTGGAGATAGCGATGGCCCAGTCGCAGTTTTCAGTTGTATATTCTTTGAGACAGTGCCTTTTGGGTACTTTCATAGTACCAACGCCTGCACAGATAAAGCTTTCCCTGTGACTCGTTGTCTCAACTACGGTCAATGCAGGTAAATTTGCTTGATGATGAAACAAAAAATGATGTCCCGGAGGGGATGCGGGGGCCTCTGTTTTTCACATCAAGAGAGAGGAAAATATCACTGTAACTTTTGTGTGTGCCCTTACTGCTCATCCGTGCTCCAGATCATTCCACGGTGGGGCCCTTTGGAAGAAGGGACCCTTTGGAAGAAGGGACCACCCAGGAGAGAGGCCTGATTCTGGGTCAGGAATAAGGTGGAGACCAGAGGTGGTGATGGGCTCCTCGAGTCGAGTTTTAATTCAGATTCTGGTCCACCAGACATGCTTCAGAGCAGGAAGCCAGAGAAGACGCTGGTGGTGCCCCAAACTTCGGTCGTAGGCGCAGAGTCGCACAGAAGTATTTGTCAACCCGGAAAGGTCATACTGCACTGGCACTCTCTCCCAAAGCGACTGCGCCTCAGTCCCAGCGTGTAGCCCTCGGTGCAGAGGACTCGCACAGGGCCGTCTGGTTCCTGGTGCTCGTTTCCTTTCTGGGCAGCCATCCCAGTATAACAAATACTTATACATATTCTGCCCTCATTTTATCTAATTACACATATCTCTGAGGGATGGAAACAGGTTTGGATCATTCAATTTTAGGTCAGTTATGCACAGGGTAGCTGAGATGAACGCTCATCCATAGAGTTCTGGGCAATTCGGAAAGTTCCCATGGTTCCCTGGTGCAGAGCACACCAGGGGGCATTGTTTGCCATCGCGGGGGCTGGCTGTCCCAGACAGCATTAGAGGAAGGATGGAGCAGATTGGTTCATGAGGTTGAACCTTCTGAGACCAAGCTAGCCCCTTGCTGTCCTTTGAGCACGAGGATTCTTGTTTTAGTATTTGATGACCTGCCAAAGTGAGAGGACCCAATCGTATAGGTCTCTCTTCCGGCAATCCTTCGTTCTCACCCATTACCTGCCTGGAATGGGATCAGTTTCCTGAGAAGTACAGAACAAAAGATGCTCTGATGGATGGAACAATCTTTATTATTGCCCCGTGTTGCCTGGAGTTCCGGTCTCCTTTTTGACCCAGATGAACTGCTCTGGACAGTATCAAAGATCTGAAACGTCCCCACCTTTCTCCAAGACCCACATTGGGCAGCTGTGGGCCACTTCCTAGCCTCTCTCCTTCAGGCTGTATTGTAGCTTTTGAAATCCCCCGGAAAGGAAAGTCCACCGGTTACCTTTTCTTTTTCTTTTGCTTTCTGCTTCTTATTTCATTTCTTGACTCAGACCTAAGCCTCCCCAGTATTCTCTGAGCCCTAGATAGAGGAATAATCCACTTAATGCCTAATATCAAGGTTTGTATCTCCAGCCTCGGTTTCCTTCTAACCCCTTGTCCCCTTCGTCCTTGCCCTGTCGACATCTTTCTCCTTTTCCTTGTGCATTGCACCTTGATCAAAAAGCCCCGAAGGGGCACACAAAGAAGGGAAGAGTATTTGCTTTGTCCCCAGGAGGTCACGCTCAATCTCGTGCCTGTGGGAGTGGGGAGAGGGAAGGAGGAAAAGGTCAGAGCTTGCACACAGCAAACCAGGTGAGAAGAAACACGGTGTATGAGGTTACTCTGCATTAAATGAGCGGGCCGGGCCCTGAGGGGTCTGTGAAATCGGAAAAGAGAAAGTGTGTCCTGTGGTTGGGGTGTCAGAGAAGGTTTCGGGGGGCGGGGAGGTGGCTGAGTGGAGTTTGGAGGGACAATGGGATCTGGTCAGGCTTAGAGGAGCAGATGGGGAAAGGCAGGCGTGACGGGAGTGAACAGAGATTTGGGAGGCATTTGAGCAATTCCTTCTAGAATCCCCTTCCTTTCTAGGGGAGAGAAGGCCAGGTAGGAAGGAATGTGTGGAGGGGAGCAAATGGATTTGTTTCACTGAATGAGAGTGGAAAGGTGGTCCACGAACAGAAGGTAAAAATGGGAAATAGCCCGGCACCTGGTTATTCTGATTGGGGTTCCAGTTTGGCAGCCACTTCCTGGGAAGCACTTGAACACCTCGGAGGCCAAGAGAGGCTTCAGGAGGAGGCTGGGCCACCAGCCTCTGTTCCCCAGCAGGGAGGATTGCCGGCCTCCAAAGACTTTCTCACTAAGGTTGAACGGAATCCTCTTTCTTGGTTTCCTTGGTAATATGTTCTGGGTCCTTTTCAGGGCTCCTCCCAGAGGGGTGGGGTGCAGGGGACACACTGGGGGGCCTGCGCTGGCATGAGCCCCCATCCCATCAGGTATAAGACAGCCCCGGCCCACACATGGGCAGATTTGCTTAGTAGGACTGGATTGTAGGGTGAAGCCTGTCCAAGCGGTCGATCTAAAAGTCTTTCCCCCTTTCTATCCTTCAGTCACCACGCGTTTTCTTTCAAAACAACAGCAACAACCCATAAATGGTATAAATAACATATACAGATCTGGTCAAGGGAGGAGAACATAAATGCTGACCCTCGTGGCTCAATCAAAGCCTGGTGCCCCAAGAACTAGTTTCATGGTTCAAATCAGGAGAGCGAGGCTACCGGCCTCTAGGACGGTGTTTCCTTCTGGGAGGGATTAGCTGGTTTATCCTGCAGGGCGTGCTTCCTCAAAGCCACCCAGGCACATGGGCCCCCATGACCCATTCAGGCTGTCCACCTACGTGTCGCCCACTCCCTCCTGCAGAAAGGCTCGGGGCCCAGCTTTCTGGGGGAAGGCTGGGCATCACGCCAGTCCTCAGCGTTCCGTCGAGCCTTGAGATCTGGAAGCTCCAACACTCTGTCCCAGGGAGCGGCAGTGTGGCGGGCAGGGGTTCTGTGGCCTGGAGCTCGGAATCAGACTCGGGAGCTAGAGAATGTGGGTTCAAATGCAAGGCTCCGGACCCTGGGCAGGATTCCTAACCCCTCTGTGCCTCCATTGCTTCATCTGTGAAACAGGAATAATAATTTGTGCCTTCCGAGGGTTGTTGGGAGAATTAAATAAGTTGATATATGATAAGTGCTTAGAAGAGTTGGCCCATATGACCCTCTTACTAGATGTCCACAGGGACCCTGTTTTTCCATCCGTAAGATGGAAAGATGGACTAGCTGATTTTCCCCAACATGGTCGTCTTAAGGAAAATGAGATCTTAAGTAAGAGAACCTCTAATTTCCTCAGAAGAAAGAAGTTCTAGAACTCTCTGGTATTATTATTATTAATTTATTTTTACTCTTAGAAGAACATGCGAGGGGACTTTGGGAAAGATTTCTCTGCAGGATATTTTGTCCGGGAGTTCTGATTATTGCGTGCTGCTTAATCGGCGCTGACAGTAGGTCCTTCTGAGAAAGATGGCGAATGTCACCAAAGCAGAAGCACAACACGAGGAGGCGAATGGACTCGGCCGTGATTGAACTCCCGGCTCTCGCTTCCATCCACTGCTGCCTCGTCCAAGGGGGAGAAAAGTACTTCCTTCCCGGACGAGCCCTGCCCTTTCCATGGCTAGAAGAGGGCTTGAAAGTCCTTCCGAGTGAAGTGGGGGGCGATGGAGGGTTGGTCTGTACTCTCGTGCCAGGGCGGGCGCCGTGCTGGTCCGTGGCCCTCCCGTCCCGGCAGGCGTGTATAAGCGTGTCCTAGCACACGCTTGTGGTCGGCGGCGCTCTGGACTTGACACGCTGGCGTTCCACACTCCAGATCTTCCAAACGCCAGACCCCTGTGTTATTTTTAACTGTCCCAAGTTTTTTCCACGTGGTGTAACTGAGGGGACTCCGTAGCCTGGTCAGAGGACCTAAACTTCAGCTCGTCTCGCCTCCCTTGAATGGGCATGTGTATGATGACCCAGCAGAAAAACCACCCTGTTTTCTGAGTTGACTGTTCTAAGTCTCCCCCGCCCTACCCCCCAACTCCTCTCTGGGAAAAAACAGTGTGCAGATAACCTGAGCTCGCCTGTTTCTGTGGCTCCAGATAGGAGGGAGGAAGATCGGTTCTGTCTGTGACCTTCTCCTCCCTGCTCTCTCTGAGTCCCGCCACTGAGGGACAAAGTTCCGTGTCCACAGAGGCAACAGGAAGGGCACCGAGGAGGTTGGTTCTCAGTCTGCTCTGGCCTCTTTTCCAGCCCCCACATTCCCTGAGGGCTATGTCACATTCTCATTGCCCTCTGAGGACAGTCCTGGACAGATTTTTTTTTTTTTTTTTTTAAGGAGCCTGAGATCTTGTGATGTCTGGTAACCACTGTTCTTGCAATAATGGGGAAGGTTCTCAGTTGCCCCCATCCAGGAGAAAGTGTACTATTTCACTCTGGCCTGTCATGTACATCATGAATTTCTCCAGCTTGTGTCTTGTTTCTCTTTTTCATTCACAATCTCTCCAGACCACGGTGCACTTGGCATTTATCTTATAGTAGTAGACCAAATATAATGTACCAGTTATCATGGCCCTGGGTATACAATGGAAAGCAAAACTGATTTGGACCCTATATTTACAGAGCTTATAGTCTAGTTGGGGAGAAAGACACTAATCATATAAATATATAAATAAAAGTTGGATCTATGTTATGTTGGAAAGGCCAGGAGGATGTAAGAGAGTGTAGCAGGGAACACCGTTCTGGGCTAGTGTGTTGAGGGAAAGTCTCCTCGAAGCGGCAACATTTTATCCCAGGCAAAGGAATGGCACATACAAATGTCCTGTGGCATATTGGAGGAACCAGGGAAGGCTGTTGGGGCTGGAGCGCCAGAGAAGGAGGGAAAATGGGGCTCATGGTATGGTAAGAGAGGTCAGGAAGGTTGAGAACACACAGACCTTGATGGGAATTTTAGAGATGTGCTCTTTTCCCAAAGAGCAGTGAACAGTTGTAGAGGTTTCAAGTTAGGAAGTGGCTTGATCCAATCCACGTTCTAAAAATGTCCCCCTGGAAATACCGGGAGATTTAGCGACAGGCCCTGGGAAAGGCAGGCCAAGTGAGTTCTGAGGAGACTTTCCTGGGTAAAATGTAGAAAACAGAAATATGATACGAGCATGTACGTGAAGGACAGTGTATTAGCTGGAAAAGGCTGTGACAGTAGAGTTCTCCCTGTAGCTGCTTTCCTCCTTCCTGTCACTCCCAGTCCCCTCTGATAGTGGAAAGAAACTGACACCCATCCCCAAACTTGGAAGTTTTTGATTCTGTGGTTAGATAGATTTTCTTCCAAAGAACTGCTCCCGAACTGGGGCCGTTTGCCCCCCTCTGTTGTGCCTCTGGCTTGTTCCGAACTGTTCCTTTGGGCTTCTCAAGGTTTGACTAGCTACACGAGGCGCACCTGTGTGGCTGTTGGAACGGCAGGCTGCTGGGCCTTCCCTAGACCCACTGTCCCAGCGTCTCGGGGGTGAGGCTGTGCAGTCTAATTCTCCTGCCTTCTAAAGTGCGTCGTACCTGCAGCAACAAAGATAACGAAGCTTTAACTGTGTGTGGGGGGTTTACATGTGGACCAAGGGCTTTGGGGGCACAGATGGTCTCCTTTGGGCCTGGCAGCCATGCACCGCAGCAGACAAGGATCTGGGGACCGCAGTATCCTAGCTGACACCATTCTAAAGTGACAGAGCCCATGGGAGGAGGGGACGCAAAGCTTCATGGCTGCTCCTGGACATCCCACTGTGCCTTTCTTCACCCCTCTGATCTCTGGTGTGCAAGGTGAAAAAGCAGTGAATCCTTACAATTTCCAGATGTAGTTCTTTTTTTTTTTTTTTAAAGATTCAGTACCTTTTTTGGGGGACTGGGTTCAGGAGATCCATCCAGAGAGTGAGTATCTAGCACAGGAAAGGGTGGAATGAGGTGGGTTTATCATTATTTTAACTTTTTTTAGTATGGATAGCAAACCTGTATGAAAGTAGAGCATAAAGAACCTCCATAAAGCCCTCACCCAGGTTCAACAGTGGTAACAGGGCTGGGGGGCGGGCGTCTTTTCAGTGTTTCAGACTTTGCCCCGGGATGCCCTCATTTTTATGTCCGTTGAATGAAACACCTGATAGAATGGGCAGAAGGATCAGACAAGCTTTTAAAGGACCCCTACGAGCTAATGACCAGAGAGGGAGAAGGCTCTTTTAACAGCATAGCTAGTGCCTGGAACTGCAGATCTAGGGAATACCTTCAAGACCGCCGGTGGTCTCTCTTACTGTCTGGACGCGGCCCCAGAGGCCTGGCAAGGTCTGGGCTGGCGCTCAGGCCGCACGCGGCTCATAAAGGCACAACACACCTGGGAGGGCCTCACATTTTTTTTCTCATTTACTTTTTTAATTTTTAAAATTTAGATTTACGTAGCATTGAACATTATATAAATTTCAGGTGTACAACATAGTGATTCGGTGTTTGTATATATTACAAAGTAATCACCAAAATAAGTCTAATTAACATCACCAGACATACAATTTTTTTCTTGTGATGAGAACCTTTTTAATCTTTAAAGAAATTTTTAAAAAGATTATTTATTTGAGAGAGAGAGGAGTTGGGGGAGGGAGAAGAAAAAACAGACTCGCTGCTGAGCAGAGAGCCCGATGCGGGGCTCCATCCCAGGACCTGAGCCGAAGGCAGATGCTTAACCACCTGAGCCACCCAGGCGTCCTGATGACTTTTTAAAAAAATATTTTTAGAAGTTTTTTTATTTATGTAGGTAATCTTTGCACCTCATGTGGGCTTCGAGCTCATGACCGCGAGATCAATAGTCCCATGCTCTTCTCACTGAGGCAGCCAGGTGTCCCTAAAATCTACTCTCTTAGTAATTTTCAAATATACCTTTATTAACTATAGTCACTATGCTGTACCTTATATCCCCAGGACTTACTTATTTTATAACTGGAAGTTTGTATCTTTTGAACACACTTTCACCCATTTCACCCCTCCCCAACCCTTCCTCTGTTCTCTCTTTCCACATATAAGTGAGATCATATGGTATTTATCTTTCTCTGTCTGACTTACTTAGCATAATGCCCCTGAGGTCCAACCATGTTGCAAATGGCAGGATTTCCTTCTTTTTTATGGACAAATAATACTCCATTGTATATATATATATATATATACACACACCACATTTTTGTTATTCATTCATCCATTGATAAACACTTAGATTGTTCCCATGTCTTTGCTATTGTAAATAACGCTGTAATGAACATGGGGGTGCAGATACCTTTCTGAGTTTGTTTTCATTTGCTTTGGATAAATACCCAGAAGTGGGATTGCTAGATCATAGGGTAGTTCTATTTTTAATATTCTGAGGCTACCTCCGTGCCACTTTCCACAGTGGCTGCACCAATTTACATCCCCACCAGTAGTGTACAGGGGTTCCCTTTTCTCCACACCCTGGCCAACACTTGCTCACTCTTGTCTTTTTGCTAATAGCCATTCTAACAGGTGTGAGGTGGTAGCTCATTGTGCTCTAGTGTTTGTTTTTGTTTTTGGCTCTGGTGTTTTCCAGCACGAAGCCACGGGAGACAGAACCCCTATGAAAAAGCTGTCCAGAGTCCCGATAGTTGAAATACCAGTATTTGGCCACCTTAACCTTTGCTTCCTCCTCGTGAAAAAGACCTTTGGTACAGCCTCGTGGTCCCCCCGTCTGGTTAGAAAAACATATAAAATGAGTACTGGTGAAAGTGAGGTGGACTGCATGTGGATTCCCCCTTAGTTCTGCCTGTCCTAAAAGCCTAGAAGCTCTAAGGCAACATATGACAAGATAGCAGGAGCCATACACTTTCAGGGAAGGGAGAAATCAGTGTCACTGGCCAGCTTCATGGAGGAGGCAGAGCTGAAGAGGGGCTTGATGGATGGGTAGAAGTTAGGGAGCGGAAGAGAGAGAAGCCTTCCCTCTAAGAGGGGAATCCATCTCTCAGCCTGGCACACGAACCAGGAATTATTTAGCACCTCCTGAAGCTGAAGGCTCTGTGCTTCACATCGAGGGGTATACCAAGAAGCAAAGGATGCAATTTCTGTTCTCTAGGAACTTTCTGTCTAGCTGAGGGAGAAGACGTATGTTGAATATTAATGTAAGTTGAAGACTCTAAGACTCTGAGGTGCAAGTTGACTTTTAAGATAAGCCCAAAGGAGAGTGCACTGGAAACCAAGAGATGCGTCCCAGGGCAGAACATAGTAGCAACGTTAATGGCCGTGGACCTGTGTCTTCCGTGTGTGTGGCCCGCGTGCCAGTCGCTACAACCACATCGTTCCACAGCAGCCTCGTAAAGTAATGCTCATTCTAGTTCCGGGGACCATCTCTTAAACACCTACACTCCGCTCAGCAGTCCTGTGCTGTGTGCTTTACACACATTAGCTCATTCAGTCCTCCCGGGAGGCAGATGATGGTAACTATTTTATCGAGGAGAAAACTCTCAAGAGTTTGAACAACTTACCTAAGACGAGGTGGCACAGACTCGGGTCTGTTTCATGCACACCAGGTTGGCTTCAAAAAGGAACAGCAGCCAGACTGGGTAGTTGGGAGAGAGAAGGCTGGACCAGTAATGAAGCCCCTGGTTTATAAGCATCAGTGTGAAAACCTTGGCACTGATCCTGTAGGTGCTGGGGAGATATTTAAGGTGTGGCGGGATGGACGTTGAGGGCAGTTCATTTGCGTGATGGCTTGAGTGGGGAGGCTGTGGCAGGAACACAGCCGGAAGTGACTGGACTCTGTGGGGGAGGGGTGGCGGTGGTGGGAATGTGCTTGGTCAAACCAAGTAATGAAAACCCTCACAGCCCATCAAACTTAATTAAAATCAAATAAACACTCCAGCAAACCCATCTCTCCCTAAGTAGGGGTAGAGATTCCAGATCACTCCTAGGGCATTAATGCTGGTTTCAATAAAGCTGCAAGGACATAATGCTTCATCGATATATACTATTTATAAAATATGTGTATGGTCCTCATCGATAGGCTCCCTTATACATTTATGGTTTTGGCCCTCAGCTAGGTCCTTAGTGCCCAAGCATAACCTCTTTTCTGAGCCTTTTTCATTTCTCCCCTTTAGCACTCCATCCAGGATTTTCCATTGACCTGAAAACCCACTCCATCCTCTTGCTCTGAGCAGATGATTTCACCACAGACGTGTGTAAGAAAATCGAAGGCACGAAGCGAGGAACTTCCTTGTCATTCCTGCCCTCCACCTCCTGTGGCAAAAGCCACTGCTTCCGAGGGGCCTGCCCTGACCGCCATACTTAAGGCGACAGTTGCCCCGGTGTATTACCCTGGTGTATTTTTTTCATAGTGCAAACAACCATTAGAAATGATGTATCTGTTCGCTTACCTGTTTTTAGTCCACCTTTCCCCTTGGAATTAAGTTCTGTGAGAGCATAGGCCTTGCCGGTCTCGGGCACTGCAGTATCCGTAGCCCCTGGTACGTAGTAAGTGCTCAGGACTTGGAAGGTGCTGAAAATAGAAATGAATGAGTAAATTCCTATGGCTTTAGCCAGTGCTCACAATTCGATCTTCTCTCCTCCTGACTATCCTAGTGCCTACTCCATTCCTCCTGGGCGTTCCCTTTCAAACTTATATCCTAAATGAATTCTTTCTCTTTCCTTAAAGCTGCTAATTCCCCTCAGGGTTCACTATTATTTAAGCAAAAATCTCAGGGTCATCTTTGGCTCCTCTCTCTTTTCACCCCCACATACACCTAGTCCCCAAGTTCTGTTGACTTAACCTTGGCAATGTCCCTGGACTCTGTCTCCTCCTCCGTTTACATAGGCAACATCAGTGTTCATAGGGACACTGGCAGGAGCTTCCGAATTGACTTCTCAGCTGCAGTCTCTCCCCATGTCAGGCTATCCCTATTCACAGGGAGAGTTTTTCATAGTTCAGGTCCTTTATACTGTCAGTGGTTATAGAATCCATTCATCTATCCATCCATCCATCCATCCATCCATCCATCCATCCACCTATCCATCCACCCGTCCATCCATCCATCCACCCGTCCATCCACCTGTCCATCCACCCATCCATCCATCCATCCATCCATCCATCCATCCATCTATCCATCCATCCATCCATCAGCTATTTACTGAGTACCAACCTGTGCAGCTCTGTGTGAGGTGCAGGGATGGAGAACCGAGAGCACAATCTTTGCTTTCATATCACTTTTCAATGTTGTAGATGGGGACAAATATAAATAGCCAAAAATCATTCAAGTGTTACAGGTGCTTTTGATTCATTCATCACATATTTATTGAGGTCCCACTATGTGCCACACACTGTGGCTGTTGGGGACACAGCAGTCAATAAAACAAAGTCCTTACCTTTGTGGAACTCACATTCTACTGGACAAACGCATAGGTATAAATGCTATGGAGAGAATAAAGTGAGGCAAGGGGTAGATGCGTGTGGATTTGCCTCTCGCAGGCTTGTTCAGAGATGGCTTCCCAGAGAAGGTGACAGTTGCGCGCAGACCTGCAGAACTGGAGGGAGTGGCACTCCCAGATGTTTGGGGGAGAAGAAAAGCATTCTAAGCAGAGGGAACAGTCAACGCCCTGTGCTGATGCCTTGGGCTGGGAGTGGGCTTTGAGGAGTGCATACGCGGCGTGGTGGGATACAAAGGAGGGGAGGAATCTGTTCTGCCTGGAGGGACTGCGGACAGTGCCATATGTCCTGGCCTGACATTCACAATTCAGCCCGTCTCCAGCCCTTTGCCCTGTGTGAGGCACACAGTAGGAGGTTTAATGTACACTCAAAGCAAATTTCGTTGGAGAACAACCCATTTCATTAGCAGATCACTCTATATAGACACGTGGGCAGACATACATGCCCTTCTTCTACGTATTAGTTGCCTTTTTTTTTTTTTTTTGAGTCCTGCAGTTCCTAATGAGAGCAACAGGGTCATGAAATTAATTTGTCACTCTGGTGCCAGCTTCACTCAGCTGACTCATGGCCTGAGTTGGGATTTTTAAACATGTGTTTCTCATCTATGTGCTAATTTCTCTTTTCCTTCTCGGTCATTTCTCTTCCCCTCAGATTTGTGGGTGGTAACTGCCTCCGGGTCGGGTGGCACCTGAACCTCCTCCTTCATCTTCCAAGCAGATGCTTGCCAGCTTTGGGCTGAGAAGGGGGGATGTGGAACCTGACTCGGGAAGGGTCGGCAGGGGGCGGGGGTGGGCGGGGTGTAAAAACGAAATGAGATTTCCTTCCCTATTGAAATGCATTAGATCATATTTGTTTGAGAAAGGCCTGAAATATATATATATATATATATATATATATATATATATATATATATATTGCTATGAACTGAATCATGTCTTTCAGAGGATTCTGTGATCTTCCCTCCATGATGGAGAAATGAGAATATCTCCAGGTATCCTGAGATTAATTTTTTAATTCAAGTATTTATGGAGCACCCACCACTATTCTCGGTGTTGGACATAAGGCAGTGAACATCATGGGTGAAATCCTTGCCTTTCTGGAGCTTATATTCTAGTGGGGCAGACAGAGGACCTTAGTAAATAAATAAATGAGATGGTAATAACGCCTGAAGGCAACGAAAGCGGGGAGTTGAGACAGGCAGTGTTGGGGGAGGACAGTTTAAAATAAGGTGGCCATGGGTGACTTCCCTGAAAAGTGTCATTTGAGAGTCACCTGAGAGAAGCAGATTCAAGGCAGAGGGAACAGCAAGTGCTAAGGTCCTGAGGTAGAAGCATAGCTGATGTTTTGAAGAGCAGCAAGAAGGCCTGCGTGGCTGGAGCAGGGTGAAGGAGAGGGAGTAGTTGGAGAACTTTAGCTTTTCTTTGGCATTGGGAACCCACTAGAAGATTTTTTACAGGGTCACCCTGGCTGCTGAGTTGAGAGTATATGGAGGAAAGGAAGGGCCAAATAGGGAGACCAGTAAGGGGGCAGTGGGTGGGAGCACGGTGGAAATTGCAAAGGTTGTGAGAAGTGGCTGGATTTTGAATACATTTCATACATAGGGATGGCAGCATTTGCGAAGGAATTGGAAGTGGGGTCTGACAAGAGAGGCATCATAGGTGACTCCCAAGGTTTTTGACTCAAGCAAGTAAAAGAATCGGATTGTTAAGATGGTGAGGACCATGGGGCAGTGGTGGTGTGTGGGCTCAGCTTTGCCCTTGGTAGGCTTGAGATGGTGATTTGACATCTAGGTAGAAATGTCCCATAGGCTGGGGCATTGCTGGGCCTGCCCTTGTTGGACCTCCACCCAGGGAGGAGATTAGCAAACATTCCAGTGGGTCTTACTGGGACATGAATGCAAACTGGTTGATCCAAAGGCACAGGGAACTATCTGTGGGCATGTGTCATTGAACTTAAAAAAAAAATTAAAAAAATTAAAAAAAATTAAAATTAAAAAAAAAAATCATTTAAAAAAGGCATAGTGAGATTCAATTCAAGAACTATTTATTGGCATCGGCTATAAGCCAGGCATTGTAGTAGGTGCTGAGAATATAGCACAGGAGTACATGACACAAGGACTGAGATGAGTTTTGCCTCTTGGAGCTTGTAGGCAATGCAGAAAAGTATGCAAAACCTGCATTTTTATGAGGACAATGGTAAATCACAACTAATATGAGAATAGAACCTATACCTTGATGAATAAATTGAAACCTTTACTCATGACACTCTATTTCCATTATTGTGATAAAGCCAGAAAATTTGAAAATGTTTGTGGTTTTCCAAATGGAGCTTTTTTTGCTGAGAAATTTGATTTGGAAGTCCTCGTGACCATGTGCAGGTAGAAGTGAGCGTTGAACAAGGCTAAACGCTTTCCCATGACCAAGCATTTACATAGGAGGCCTGTGGTGATAGAGATTATATAAGTCATCCCCGGCAGGGAAGTTTTGTTTTTAAAAGCTGCTATAATCATGCGTGCCATTAAAGTTTTACTTAGTTGAACCTCAAAAATGGATGAGAAATTTTTGTTGAAGTGACAGCAAAGGTGACAATTTTGATATGAATGTGACACCTGTGGGCCTAGAACATTCTGGCCCAGTTTCCCTGTTGTCTTCCACCATTTACTTACCCAGGGGTCTTCATCATTTCAGTCTTTGTGTGCCATGAGCTGGGGATTGGATTAGGGTAGGGAGTTGGGTGGTATTCTCTCTCTTGGCATCAGATCGTGCCTGTCTTTATTTTGGGCAAGATCCCAGGTGACTGGGAGATGTCTTGGGCAATATAGCCCTGACCCTAAACTCCGTCTTGGAGGGTTGGGGAGATGATACCTAGAGTAGCTCCTTGTCTAGCATGAAAACTCTGCGAAGGTGACAGTTTTGTCTTGTCCACCACTGATCCCCAGCAGGGGACTCAGTGCCTGGCGCACAGTAGGTGATTGAGAAGTATTTGTTGAATGAATAAATGAAAAGTGCCTCCCACCCCCCACTGGTCAAGCTCTTCTGTCCCTGGAGGAAACAGTCTGAGGAGCTGACTTTGAACAGAGGTGTGTGGGAGTATACCCTTGCCCAGGGGACCCGTACCCGCTGTCCCCTGGGCAAGGGTAAGGTCAGACAGAGTGGCCTGGGCACCAGAATATACCAACAGACTTGATGGATGATTCCAGAAGGTTCAGGGGAATGGTGTGGGGTGGAAGGAAGCCACAGAGGGCAAATAAAGTTAAACCGTGGTAGTCCAAGGAAGAGTTAGCCAAAGATGGTAAAATACACAGGCACAAGAGGTTGCCAGCTGGGGGCTTAGTTTGGCTTTGGGGACACACCCTTACCCTCCCACACCAAGGGTTATTTTGAAATAAATCCCAGACAGCATTTATTTTATCTATAAAAACTTTAGTATGTATCTGTAAAAATAAGGATTCTTTTTTTTTTTTTTTTAAGATTTTATTTATTTGTCAGAGAGAGAGAGAAAAAGAGGGAGAGAGCACAAGCTGGGGGAGCAACAGACTGAGGGAGAAGCAGGCTCCCTGCTGAGCAAGGAGCCTAATGTAGGACTCGCCAGAACCCTGGGATCATGACCGGAGCTGAAGGCAAATGCTTAACTGACTGAGCCACCCAGGCGCCCTGCTAAGTATTATTTTAGAGCTGAAAGGGCTCGTAAGGCGTTTGCATAAGGCAGGCTGGACTGCAGAGCCCTAGAGGGCCGGGCTGTGCCTCACTTTAGACACCCGCCTCCCCCATCATCGAGCCTGGCACCCAGGGGCCCATTACAGTGGTTTGAATGGAAGGGGTGTTTAAGAAATCACTCAGCCGTCTTGTGGAATCGGATGGCCCTCGAGGTGAAATCACCTGCTGAGATCCGACCCCTGGGGAGGGCACAGGTGGGGCGGGGAGCCCTGGGTCCTCGCTCTTCCTCCGGCCTGGGATGGAGCCCTGTGGCCACGTGGTGGAGTCTCACACCCCTGGGCTTGATTCTGCTCCGAATCTTGCCCCATGACTTAGCAGCGGGGTGACGTCTCTTACCCACACCGAGTGCCTACCTCAGAGGGCTGGTGTGAAGAGTCAATGGGATGATGCTTGGGAAGTTCCTAGCCTGTAGCAGGGGCCACATCAGCGCGGACCGTGATTGTTGCGCTCTGTGTAGTGACAGCAGCAGCGGTAGGAATAGTACCATTCTTATCCCCCTGGAAATGTCAACTGGCACTCGAAGAAAGCGCACCCCCCCTGCCCCCCGCTCAGGTTCAGGTTCAGAGGGAACCCAGTTTATAATGTTGACTTTTGCTTTATTCCTGCCATTGGGAAGAAAAGATTACTGCGTGTGGGAATCCTTTTCCTGGATTGCGTCAGCTTCTGGCTGCCATTTACGTTTCGGGGTCAAGGTTCACGTGTCTTCTGTCTATACGTAGTTCAGCCGGGCCACCTTAACGAGAGCTTTGCAAATAATTATTCTAAGCTCTTCAAATAGAAATCCCGGGCAAAGGGCTGGGTGCAAGACGTCTGGCCTTCGGTCTGCTGAGTTAGCAGCTCTTCCAGGGCCCTCCTCCAGGCCCTGGGGCTCTCAGGTCACTAATGGAATCTGCTGGAAGCAAGTGAACTCCTGAAAAAAAAAAGAGCCAACAAATCACTTCGACTGTTGGTGTCTGCCCCAGGATGGCTGGCACTTCCCCGCCTGCATATAAGTCTTCACCCCACATTTCCTACCTCTCTTGGGGAGCCCCACTTTCTCTTGCGTGGTCCTGAGAGGCAGAGAGGCTGCTCTGGAGTCTCAGCCCCTGACAGCCGGGCTGTGGCCTGTGCACGTGCGAGGGCCATCTGTGCGGCCCGGCATGCCCCCCTGTGTGGGAGGCCTGCGAGCTGGCTGCATGCATTATTCACACTTCTGGGTTGGGGTTGGCTTAACCATTTGCTCCAAGTCGCGGCTGGGCAAAGGGGGGCGGGCAGGTAAGGGAGAACACAGCTATGCTTTTAAGCCTGGGCCTGGTCTCTTCTTCCTTGGCCAAATGTGTGCTCTTTTAAGAATATGAACCCCCCCCCCGCCCCCCATGGCGTGCGATCCAGGCTCCACGTGGGTCTGCTCCATCCCCCTGCATTTCTCAAATGCAGCTTCCCTCCCTAGCGCCCTGCAGAGTTGGGGACCTTCACAAAACAGGCTGAAAGTGCCAGGCGGCCACTGTGACCTTCTTCCTCCTCTTTCCTCAGCCCTCTTGGCTCTCTCAAAGTTGCCTCATGGGATTCCTGAGTGAACTGAGGGTGTTCGGGGATGTGTGCGTGTGTGCGTGTGTGCGTGCGTGCGTGCGTGTTCTGATGGCCGTAACAGGAATGATGAGAGGAGAGGGAAAGACGCTCTCCTTATGCCTCCAGGGGGAATCCAGTGGAGGAGGGTTTCGTGGGGCCGGAGAACCACCAGCTGCATCCTCTGGTGCCCGTGGAAGAGAATCCGAGTAGCGGGATGGGGGTGTGGGGTCACTGGTGATGTGTCTGGGATGGAAGGAGTATAGACATCCTGTCCCCACGCCACAGGCGGAGAACGTTAGGAGTCTTGCCATGCCTGAAGCCGTCTTGTCGAGCCGAGCTGTGTGAAGACCCCAAGAATAGGCCAAGCCGTAGAAGACACTCATGACACACTTGTTTCTGTCTTTCCTTTCAATTCACCCAGCTCTCAGAGAGCAGTGGGTGATCTAGATTCTAGAACATAAGTTATCTGATATTCCCTGCCTAAGAACAGAAATTACACCCGAGTACAGGCATCACGCTTTGGGGCTCCTGCTGGCCACTCATGTCTTAACAACCATGAAAACCCCCTGAGGTAGGAAGTCCCTGCCAACAGCACCCAGGGGCTCGGTCCTTGTGCTGTCTTCTCTCTTCGCCCAGGGACTTGGGGTGGCGCACGTGTGCTCGGGGCCACATGGACCCCTGGGTTAGATAGAGTCCTTTGCCTTCCCCACCCACACCTTGGCCAGCGGGACTCTGCGAATGTCTTAGATCCAAGGATCCCTGTGAACTGAGCTGTGGAGAAGCGGGGTGAGCCCGAGGAGAAGGTTCTGGGCTGATCTGGAGAAGGCCTGAGTTCTGTGTCTCCCAAGTGGCCAAGTCTTGTAGGCACCACCTAGAGAGGTCTTCCTATAGACCAGTGTAACTGGAATGTGTTTCAGGGTGTTGAACTGACCTATGCTTTTTCTTTTTCTTTTTTTTTTTTTTTAAAGATTTATTTATTTATTTATTAGGAAAGAGAGAGAGTGAGAGAGAGCATGAGAAGGGAGAAGGTCAGAGTGAGAAGCGGACTCCCCATGGAGCTGGGAGCCCGATATGGGACTCGATCCCGGGACTCCGGGACCATGACCTGAGCCGAAGGCAGTCGCTCAACCAACTGCGCCACCCAGGGGCCCTGACCTATGCTTTTTCTACAAATCACGCTGCCCGGGTCAGCTCCCCAAACCATGCCTCAGTTGCTTCTTCTGTAAAATGGGGCTAATAATAAGGATCTGTGGTTTCACCAGGGGCGATGAGGAGATGACGTGTGGGAAATCTCTTTAGAAAGAAGGCAAAGGGTGGGCTCCTTTCCTACTTCTGGCATTTGTACTATTATTATTATTATTATTATTATTATTATTATTATTATTATTGTTTTTGGTCATGGCAGATAAACCATTTGAAGTTCATTTCATTCATCTCACAGATAAAAAGGTGGAGAAGTAAGTATACATCGTCTTTGCTTCGTAAGTCAGAGCGACCGTCACTGGCAAGTCAGTACTGCAGCTGGCAGAAGCTGGGCCCAGGGTCTCCCAGTTTGGTGTCCCTGCCCCTCCTGCCTATTACTTTTTCATATTCCATATCAAAGTCTCAGTTGTTCTTTCAAGTCCTGTGTAGCCTGGGCTCTGATCATGCGGGGACTGTACAATTTTTATTAATATTAAAGGGGAGGGTTTTCTTAGCCTGCTTCCCTTCTTTTCTAAGGGAGTCTCGGAAAGGAAAGGGAAAAGTGAAATTGGAAGGACATCTACACCCCAGAAGGAACGCATCCTGGTTTGTTGCAAATTTGGGTTCCCGCTGGTGACTTTAAGGATTGTGACGAGTGGAGCGTGAACGGTAACTGATCAGCTGCAGAACTTTTGTGACCATCAGTGAGCTTTGATTTCAGGGTTGGGCCAGAATTGCCAGTTTGATCCTGCTGCCTAGTTCCACCAAATACTGGGAGTCCAAGAGACCCAGAACGCACATTTTCCTTCATTTCAGATCCCCTGTCACTGATTGGCTGATAATAACTGTGTCTAGCTTTATTCAGGCAAAAAGCAGCTATAAGTGAACATCCTATAAATGAACTGGATTTTCCTATGGACCTCATCACAGCAACACTTTTTTTCTTTTTTCTTTCTTTTCTTCTTCTTCTTTTTTTTTTTTACTTCTTTTCTAATTACTTTGCAATGGGTAAGGGCCCTTTGAGGTTAGCTCTTCATTTCTCAAGCATCCAATGGAAATATCCTCTAAATAAACTTAAATCATGGAAGAGGTTGGTGTCACTTGAAAAGTCCAGTCCGTTCTTTAAGAGAAGAAGATGATCTTCAGATTTGGAGAGATTCCAGCCTATTGGCTGATTTTGTGTGTTCTGGCCATGGATGGGAATGGGAAAGCGGGAGCAGGAGGTGTGTACCGTGAATGCAGAAGAACAGCTTTTCAGCGGTGTTTCTCAGGTTATCCTTAAGCCGGTCAGATCAAGAAGCCCGAGTCATTCCCCTAGTCTTGCAACTATGTTTCTGACTTGGTGTCTGCATGAGGCAGCTTCAAACTCCTCTGTGAGGTGGGTTTCAAGGTATTGTCCTTTCTTAGCTTGGTGCATTCTGGATGAAATGAAAGTTTGTAACTTTTTTTGGTAAAAGATGGCGAGATATATCCAAGACATACTGATTTATTTTGTATAAGCATTGGATCCAAATGCTACACATAGGGAAAACTAAAGGATCTTAGAGTAACTTTTTCATTTTATAATTTTAAACATTTAAGAAGTAATATGCTGACTGTAAGAAGTGCATAGAAGATAAGGGCATAAAGCAAGACAAAAAATAACAGAAGAAAAGAAAGACTTCTTCCTTGCTTGCCCATTTTGTTCCCCACTGTTAAGGACAGTTTTTTTGGTATATTCTTCTAGATATTTTCCTATGATTCTGGGGGAAATATATATTACTTGCATATATATATATATATAATATATATATATATATATGCAAGGCTATGTTAGAATAGTTGTTAGTATTTGAATTAAAAAAAAAGAAAAAGTCAGTTGTAGGGTAATTTCCTTTATTTCTTTGACTATGGTAAATTGGGAGAAAACTCATTCAGACCCTTTAGGAAAATCCTTTCAACAAACACTTAAATACCTCCAATCAGCCTATAATTTGTACACGGCCTGGGCTCTCTTTAGGCAAACAGCATGTCGTGTGTGGCAACGAAAGTTAATCTAAGTTTTTAAGAAAGTGCGGCTGACCATAGAAATCAGTGTATAAGGTAGCCCCACTGCCTGTGTGTGGAGAAGAGATCTTGGGGTGTTTTTCTATCATTTGATCAGTGGCATACAATTTCTCCAGGTATCTCAGAACAAGATATTAAAGGTCGAATAAATGTGTAATGTGAGAATGTGTGACGTTTGTCGCCAACCACAGCGACAGGGGTGCTCCTTAGAGTATGAGCTGTAAGAAGCTGTGGATGGGTTCTCTTAAGATGGAAAGACCCGCCAGGCAGGGCGTCCCCTTGGTTTACACACACAAGTCCCTTCTCCTCTTTTCAAGAAGGGGGGGCGGGTGGGGTTACCAAAACAGACTCGGTAGGACACATTGGATCCAGATTTCAGGTTTTCCTCCTCCCACGGACTTAGTGGTCATGAGGCTGAAAGAGGTCCGGTCATTTGAACTTTTGTCGGGTTCCCGGTCTGGTGCACACCTAAGTCTCCGGCTGTGTTTTCGCCTGCATTCTCCGACGGAGCAGTGGGAGCCTCGAGGACCACCTTCCCTCCAAAGCAGCATCATCATCTCTGTCGCCTCCTTTGCCCCAGTTCTGTGGGTCCATTCTTCTCCTGCAACTTGACTCTCTCCGGAGAACCGGATCTGGGGCTCGGAGCCCAGCGCTCTTTTCTCCCCTGCCCTCCCTTCAACTACCTGGTGCACCTCTTAGCTTCCCTGTGCTCAAAAGGGATAATGTTCTCCTTGAAAGCGTCTTTTGAGGATTAATTGATGTTTGCTCTGTGCTTTGAAGAGAGAATCCTATCAAGTCTCTCTGCTGTCCTCAAAGCTGGCCGCGGTTCCAGCTGGTGCCAGACCTGGCCAATGGGGACGCAGCGCGAGCCGGCCTCTCATTGGCCGCCTTTCTGGGGCCTATCAGTCACCTGCTCGGGGCCCGCAGTGGGACGGCGACTGTCCGAATAGGAGGCACAGACCCTCCCGTGGACGTTGTACGTTGCATGTTTTTTTACTTGGAGTATTTGCCTGACAATGATCGTCCCTGGGGAAGTTAGTTTGTGGCTTTCCGTGACACTTTCTCGTTTAGAAATTGTTCTTTCTCTTTTTAAAAGCTGTGTAAGTGTAGTTGGACTCTCCCACCTCTCAAAGAAGTCCCTTCCTCAGGCCATTTATATGGTAATGGTGTGTGGTTTGGGGAGGAAAAGGATGTTACCTGTTTGATGATAAGCACCTTCGTATCAGTGAATTCTTTGTTAGAGTTGTTTCATCACAAAGAAATGGACGCTGCAACCTACTTATTGGAAGATCTAGATAATGCAGCATGAGTTAAGGACCTGAGGGTCCCAGGGAGAAGATGGTTGAGAAAAAGAAAAAAGAAAGTTTGTTTTAAGGACAGACCAAACAGGGAATTAAAACAACGGAAGTCAAAGACATCATTGTTGTCCTGTCATCAAGGAGGACAAGGCTGGAGGGCAGAGCCGGCCAAGCACACTAGGGTCCTCTTCTGTGTCCGCAGATGGGCATCAGGACATGGCAGGGGATGGAGGACCTGCTGCTGACGGTTCCAGTGGGGACCCGGTGGGGCATTTCAAGGGGACCCTTCAAATCCTGCTGTTCCTATCAGCCCTCCAGCGTCTGAGCCTCATAAAGTGTCTCCAGTGCTTGGGGGCTTGTTTTCAGCACTGGGCTTATCAATAGAAATCACTGTTTCACTTTTCTAAATGATATTCCTGGCTTCTTGCAAAATCCAGGATCTGGCAGCCCTGAGCTTCATCCCATCGAGGCGGGCATCAGTAGCTGAGCCCCTTTTGATGGGGGCAGCGAGACAGACGCTGTCTGGTTCACCGACCAGGGCACATGCTGACTTCTCTCACCTGTCTGGGAAGTTAGTGAGGGGATAGGGTGTTAGTCCAGAAGCATCCTTGTGAGCACAGACATGTACACACATAGGCACACACCTGTCGCCAGGATTCAGGCCCAGAGGGGATTACCTTAGAGAAAGCTCACCTCTTCACAGGTTCAGGGTGTGTAATCTGGATGACAGATTTGAGAAAAGTTAGTCTCAGGGCGAGAGGAGAAGAATCAGTTGATCAAGGCACACAGTAAAAGAGATGCTTGTGTCGTGGGCATTGCAAAAAGCAAGTGCCTTTCTCTGGCACGCCCATGTTTTTGGAGCAGCACGGTGGAAGAGTGTAGGGACTAGACAGAAGGAGGGGCAGTGGCCTGTATTTGAACCTCTGTGATGCTCTGGGCAGGGCCTGGGGTACCCAGGACTTGATCAGTATTGGCTAATGAGAGCCAGCTGTGGGTTGGAGGGTGAATGCAACTTTGAGACCTGGAAGAATAATTTCTTTTCTCCTGTTCTCAGTGTGCTCATCACTATAGCAGGCATTGCGAACCCCGGTGCCTGCAGTGGCCAGGGTTGGCGTGGGAGTGAGTAAAGGGATGTTTGGACGGGAAAAGCAGAATAAGAGTGGAGAAAATGGTGGTAAGCTGGAAGTTCATGCCCATCCAGTGGGATGTCCAAGTTCAACTCCAGCCATTTGTCATACGGGAAGGCAAGCTCAGTGTTGCTCACTCCTGACTTTTCAAGAGATTCTTGAAATCTGAATTTGTCTGCAAACTCTAACCTTTGACACGATGAATTCACTTTTTGCTAAGCATAGTGCAGCCAAACAAAACATACTTGGGGGCCATGTTTGGCCCGTAAGTCCTAGGTTTGCAGCCTCTGGGATAATGCCTGCTTGGTGTCTCCCAGCCAACTCTACTGGGTACCAACTCTACTTTGCTGCGCTTATGGGATGAGGAGGAAGGAACTGTTATAGATGGAGAATGGCTATGAGGACAAAGCTGGGGTGGAGGTGGGAAGGGAAACTTGGACCATACCATTATCGGGTTAGACAGGGAGATCTGGATCTGGACGTGTTGGACAGTGAGGACAGTTGCAAGGCCAGGCAAGAATTGTGCATGGAGGCAGGTGGGAGGGCAAATCCAGGGAGGCGGCTGAGACAAAGGGCAGAGGCTGTGGGTAGCAGTGGTACAGGCAGCAAGGGCGGCCCGGGAGAGAGCAAGAGCAGGAAGGAGGTAGGCGAACTGTGGGGCAAAGGTAGTTTGCCCTCTCCCCACCTCTAGCCTGGTGGGTGTGTGCAGCCCCTCACCAACCATGCCCAGTGTAAAAGTGTCCCGGCCACACGGGAAGCTCTGTTCATTGTGCATCTATTCAGAAAAGCACAAAACTCGGTCCAGCCTCCAAACTTGTAATCATAGTTGGGAATATAAGTCTGTTGTACATGAAGAGGCAGCATAGCATGCTGGGTGAGCAGGGGATAAGTTTAGGGCCCATTCAACTTGGGTTTGAATCTGATCTTCATCATTTAGTAGCCATGTGGCTGGGGCAAGTTAACTTCTTTCTGAGCCCGGTTCGCTCCTGTGCGGATATCAGCAGTTCCTACCTTGTAGGGTTGTTATGAGGATTGAATAAAAACAAATGCCTTAGTGTGTGTGAAGTGCTTAGTACAGGACCTGGCACAAACTGAGTGCTCAAATTGTGCTCATTATTGTTGTGAGACAAGCAATAACCTCAGCTACCTTGTGGTTAAGCCCAAAAATCCTTCGTCTCAGCAGAGAGTTGACAACAGATGCAGTAAAAGTTGACTCCTCCCCTACTGCAAATGCTTCCCTAGACATAGACTCTTTGGCCTGAGCTCCCGTTTGCCAGAAAAGTGGGAGACATTGTACTCACCTGGATAAGGGTCTTCTCCAGAGCTTAGGTAAGTCTGTTTGGAACCAGTACCATCTGGTTTTTATAATAGTGTTTTCATTCACCTAACAAATATTTGCTGAGTAACAACTAAGTTCCAAGCATTAAGAAAGGGTTTTGGGGATGCTGAGTAGAGGAAGGGAAGGGTTGGGCCTTAAGGTACCAAATCTAACATGTAGGGTAAGCTGGTATAACACAGATCTCCAAATAGAACAGCTAAATAAGACAGAGTTTATTTCTGTCTTAGGTAAGCCCTAGGGCAGGCACACCAAGCTGGCAAAGTAGGTCCATGAACTCATTCATGGACCCAGGTTTCTTACTGTTTTGGATCTCTAAGTCTGTTTCAGGATATGGGAAGTGGGTGATGAAATCCAAGGCAAGGAGCTAATAATTAAGGAATGTCCACTCACATCCCACTAGTTGGAGCTTGGTCATTTGGCCGCAGCTAGCTGCAAGGGATGCTGGGAAATGTAGTCTGGAGCAGATGGCCAGGTGCTTATACAAAACTTGGGGGTGGAGGTTATTATAAGAGGGAAGAAGGGAGAATGAATACTGGAGGGAAGCTAGCAATTTATGATTCAGGGAGATAGGGAAGTAAAGGAATGCTCTAACAGGCAAATGCTGAATAGCACCAGCTGTAATCCTTGAGTCCAGAATGTGTTGTGGCCCTCATGGGAATTTGGGATTTGGAATCAGACTTCTGGGTTCAAATCCCAGTTCTATCACTTACCGCAGGGTTGGTATAAGGATTAAATAAGTCAACCCCTATGATGCTTTTAGGATATAGATGGTCTGATCCAGAGTCGATGCTCAGCAAGTGTAAGCTATTACTGCTAGAGGGTGGGATGCGTCAAGAAAGTCAATGACTCAGGATCTGGGGAAATGCTCGTGGATTGGCCACCTCCCTCAGTTTTATAGCTTCCCATGGGCTTTGTCTCTCTGCAAACATTGGGCCTTGAGCCCTTGGCCCATCTCATCACGGAGAAATGTTATTGAAGACAAACAAGGCCATCTGATGGGGTCAGTGTTTTGAAAAAATAGGATCAGTTTATGTTTGTCTGGACTGGACCTGGGGGATTAATTTAGAGACGCTAGTTCAAGGTCAGCTTTCTATGGCTTGAGTAGGAGCCAGTGAACTGAATACACGGTCTGTTGGCCTCTGGGAAAACTAAGAGGCCTTCTTGTTGGGTGTGTCTCCCTCCAGGTAAAAAAACAGCTTGACAAATTATTTAAAAACTCTCTTACATAGCTAAATAAAAGGAGTGAGGCCTCACAGAGGCTGGGGAAATCTTTGCCTTTGGGGAAGCCCCTGGTGGCCTGTCCGGGGCCCCTCTAGCAAGAGGAGAAAAGTGGAAAAGCCGCCCCCATGGGTGCTGCACTGGCAGGAGTTGGGGTGTCCTCTTACTGGGAGCTGGTGTTCAGTGATCTGCAGAGGGTGTCACGTTTTCCATCTCCTGCAGGCGTCATGTGGAAAGAGAAGCTTCCTAGCTACAGAATGAGCGACTTAACTTTCCTTGGCAACTCACACAGTGGGTAGATCTTAGCCGAAAAATAAACAGACACTGGAAGATGATTTTCTTCCAGTTTTCTGTACTGTCTCATTTTCAGAGGTTTGAGGAGGTTTCATACCCTTTTTATCCCCAGATTTGGGAATCAGACCACACACCACTCTGGGAAAAAGTAGCATTGGATGCTGTCTCACAATGGGCACCATTTTTGACACCCTAAAAGCATCTAATTGACTCCCAGGAAATGGGGTGGACACATTGGAAGACTCATGTGGGTTTAGGGCCCGACCTGTGCCTGTTGGGGAGGCTGGCAGAGGTGGGCCGGGGCTGAGAGTGGAGCATCTGAAGGCTTGGGTAGGAGCTAGCTCATGGGCAAGTAGGCAGGTGCTTATATTCCTCCTGCCTGCCTCTCGTAACTTTGGCTGACCTCCTGGTCTTGACCTCCTCGTGTCACAAAGATCCTATACCTGGCTAGCCGGGGTCTGTAGGTGGCCATGGCCTTGAGTTTTCACCCACATTTTCTCCAGCTCTGTGAACCTCATGTCTTCTCTCTCGTCGGTTCCCAACTGGGCCTTCACTCATCTTGACCACTGGGATCTATCTTTTATTCTCTTTTCCTTAAGGAAAGCTTTTTAAGGAGGTGGGGACAATAGTGAGAGCTGATTCCACCAGGGTCTCCAGTCCTTCAGGCCCCAGATGAAACTGGGATGTCCTTTCTGTGTGAGATGACACTTGTAGTCTCGAGGATGTGCCTCACAAGGCATCAAATGTATACTCTGTGCCTAGACCACACCATCCGCAGGCACTCTGGATTAATATTAAGTAGAGTAATTCTGTAATTCTCTTGAGATCAAAATAATTTTTTAAAAAGATTTATTTATTTTATTTTTAAAAAAGATTTTATTTATTTATTTGACAGAGAAAAGGAGAGATCACAAGTCGGCAGAGAGGCAGGCACAGGGAGAGGGGGAAGCAGGCTCCCTGCTGAGTAGAGAGCCCGATGCGGGGCTCGATCCCAGGACCCTGAGATCATCACTTGAACCAAAGGCAGAAGCTTAACCCACTGAGCCACCCAGGCACCCCTATTTATTTATTTTAGAGTGTGAGAGAGTGGGGTGGGAGGCAGGGGCAGAAGGAGAGAGAGAAAATCTCAAGTAGACTCCCCGCTGAATGTGGAGCCTGAAGTGGGGCAGGATCTCACGACCCTGAGATCATGACCTGAACCAAAACCAACAGTTGCAGGCTTAACTGACTGAGCCACCCCAGCTCTCCTTGAGAGCATAAGAATTTTACATTTGTGTGTGCGTGTGCGTGTGTGTGTGAAAAGTATGCATTTATTAAGTGTGAGCCTTTCAAATGTGCCATCCATGTTATAATCCTGCTTTGAATTTCTTCATTTTTTAATCACCTGGGCACCTGGGGGTGGTGTCTCTCCCCTCTGAGGGGCCCTGTATGCAGGCCTGCTCGAGCAGGGGTGAACAACCCTTTTTACACAAGAGGGCAATCCAGGAGAAATCAAAACGTATTTACCGGTCATCTTTGCCCCTTCATCAACCAGAAGGGAGCTTCGTGGAGTCTCATGACCCAGGGGTGAGTGGGGCGTCAAGGAAAGTTGATTCTTACAACTTACTCTACTGATACTCAATAGCTACAGTGAGAAAAGGGGCACTGCTTTTTGAGTCATTGAAAACTTAATATCCGGGTGTTTGGAGATAAGTTTTCCAACTTTTCATTCTGAAATTAGATGTGGGGATGCCCACGTGATCCTTGTTGCTGCGCAGATGCACCCCAGAACCTTCGGACTCATGCTTTCTGTAGCCCACTGCATCTCTCGCCCAGCATAGAGCCCAGTGCAGAGTAGGCGCTTAATAAATGCCTATTTGGAAGCAACATGGTAGAATGGTTAAGAACATAGACTTTACCAGACTGCCTCCTTCTGTCACTTAGTAGCTGTGTGACTTTGGCAAGTTTCTCAGCCTCTCTAGGCCTCCGTAGTAGTCCATAAAGTGGGGATGATATTAATCCCTACCCTATAGGTGGGGACTGAATGAGTTAATGCATGTGAGCACTTAACAGTAATGGCTAGCATATACAAACCTACATAAGTGTTAGCTGTTGTTATAAATATTGCTATTGAGCTGAATGGAAACCCAATGTCTAGAAGTCTAGATGGTACTAGAGCCTTATAGTGAATCTCTTTACATCCCTGGCTTCCACTTAGTTACCATTGATCAGATTTTCTCTCTAGTCTCTTGTCTGTGAAGATATACTTGATTTCCACATGAAATAACGATGCTCTTTCCCTCATTCCAAACTTAAAAAAAATTGTATTATTTATTTGACAGAGAGAGAGAGCGAGAACATAAGCAGGGGGAGGGGCAGAGGAAGCGGGAGATGCGGGTTCCCCACTGAGCATGGAGCCCAATGTGGGCCTCGATCCCAGGACCCTGAGGTTATGACTTGAGCTGAAGGCAGACACTTAACTGACTGAGCAACCCAAGTGCCCCTCCAGACTTTTTATTTAAGGCAAGAAAAACAAAAAGAAAAACACCTCAAATATTTTTGAAGCAAACATGGGTCCATCTGTAATAGAAAGCGCCTTGGATTAATAATTTGGATGGAGGCTGCCCAACCAGATATGGGGAAGCTGCTCTTTTCCAAAGAAAGGGCTGGGCTCGCTGTTCCCCTTCCATCTCTTCTCACAGAATGCCCTTGCTGTTCCCTCAGCCACTTGGTCTGGTCTTTGCATCGATAGGAGAGCTCTCAGGCAGGACGCATGCCAGATAAAATCTGGCTCTAGTTTTGTCTACCCGATGATTTTATTCATAATCACTTTATTTTCATTCATTGACTTTTTCTTTAAAGTTTTATATATCAAGGTCGCCTGGGTGGCTCAGTTGGTTGAGCGACTGCCTTCAGCTCAGGTCATGATCCTTGAGTTCCGGGATCGAGTCCCACATCGGGCTCCCAGTTCCACGGGGAGTCTGCTTCTGCCTCTAACCTTCTCTCCTCTCATGCTCTCTCTCACTTTCTGTCTTTCAAATAAATAAATAAAATCTTTAAAAAAAGAGTTTTATATATTGAAATACTACCTACACACAGAAAGGAGCTCATGTGTCTGGCTCAGTACATTCTGACAAGCTGAACTTATTTGTGTCATCAACACCCAGATTAAAAAACTCCAGCTGTGCCCCTTCCGGTTACTACCTCACCCTCTGCCCAGCCCCGCCAAGGGAGAGTTTCCTGGCTCTAACTCCATCCAAAGGAGTCTTCTAGAATTTGCACTCATAGTGTCTGGATTTCCCCCTTCAACACTGTGAGAGTCATTCATTTAACTCCTGTTAAAAAGGAGGACTGTAGCCAGAGGCTGTTCCTACTTAGTGCTGTGTAGTATTCCGTCGTGTGAGTAGACCACAATTTTTTTGCCATTCTACTTCTGATGGGCTTGTGGCAGTTTCTAGTTGGAGACTTCTAGGATTCTCACTACCAGGAACAAGCTGGTCTTTTGGGGATGACGTGCACCTACCCAGTTGTGGGCTAGCTAAGTCACAGGGTGGGTGTCTATTCAGTAAGTGTTTGCCAAACACTCTTCCAGAGTGGGGGTGCCAATCATCTGCCTGATTTTGATGAAGAAAATTATTCCATATTCAGATTTGATTTGAGTTTCAAAGCAGAATAACACCGAACTGATTCTGTTGATTTCGCCTTCCCTATTTCTCCCCTCTCATGTGCGTGAACCATGTGGTAACCAGGCAAATTCACTCAAGTGGCTGTAACTGCTTTTTTGGGGGGGAGGGTCTTGACTTTTAGATCTGCGACCTGAAATGGAAGGTTTAGGATTCATTTCCCCCCCTAAAATGTCTACTTTATTATCAAGAACAGAAAATACTGATCACCACATCCCCTGAAAAAAAAAAAATCCTCTCCCACCCTCCTAACCCTCCTTACACCTTTTATTGAATGAAATTTAGAGCTTGGGGAAGTTTTGAGGGAAAAATCAAACACCAGTGAGATTATGGATTTTCCAAAACTTGCTTGCTGGATCAGTCCGCTCATAACGTCAGTCACAGGTGCCCTTCTTTGGCATTTGACAAAGCCGGGCAAATGGAGAGTCAAAAGTCCCCTGGTCTAGCCCTGACTTTTGGTTGTAAACAACCCTGGTGCAAGGTGCTTCAGGATGCAGAGAGACAGAAGGCCTTCCCGTCCAGCCCCAGACACCTTATAAATAGGGACCTCTGAGTCCTCGAGGCACTTGAATCGAATCTGTTCATTTTGGCTTGCCCTCCCTTCCTTGACCCCCAAACAACAAGCTAGAAACCACGTCCCAGAGAATAACAGCAAAAATATTATTTCACACACTGCTTCCTCATAAAAGTCACTCACAAAAGCACTCTCAAATCCCGCAGCACCAGAAAGTTATTCTTTTATTTTTCAGATGGGAAAATTAAGACCCACGGAATTGACTTGACGCCACAGGATCCTGGAAGAATGGGTGATTGGAAGCCAGGCACATGCCTGGGACTTGTCCTTCCGGAATGGGGGGGTCTTTTCTAAGAGGAGTTTTAAGGATGCGTGACTAGGGGCGCCTGGGTGGCTTTAACCCTCTGTCTTCGGCTCGGGTCACGATCTCAGGGTCCTGGGATCAAGCCCTGGCACTGGGCTCTCTGCTCAGCAGGGAGCCTGCTTCCTCCTCTCTCTGCCTGCCTCTCTGCCTACTTGTGATCTCTCTCTCGCTGTCAAATAAATAAATAAATAAATAAAATCTTTAAAAAAAAGAAAAAAGGATGCGTGACTATATCAGGAGCTCATCATGAGGTCTTTTGATGGGTGACTTTCACCTCCCAGAGCTTGGCATTTTATCTGCCTAGAAAGGGGTCTTTGGTAAGGACGTACACAAGGGACTGATTGCTGGTTTTTTTGTAGTGGCCGAGAGTGGAAATTCAGTAAGTACCTATGTCAGTAGGGAAATGGCCTAGCAGCATTGGATTGTTACAGAGCTGTTAGAAGGATTTTGGCAAAGTGTGGCAGAATAAATAAGAGGGAGAAGAGTGTATATATGATTCTATTTTTGAAACAAACAACCATCCTCCCAAAAGGGTGTGTGTGTGCGTGTGTGTGTGTGTGTGTGTGTGACATTACATGAGTTTGGGGAAAAATGTGAATGGACACAAGCTAAAATGTTAAAATGGGCTACCTGGGGAAAGCAGGGCTGAGAATGAGGGGTGCCGCTGTGGGAGAACAAGGTGTAGCAAAATAGCACGTGATAAAATGCCACCTGAATAAATTATATATGTGCATATATATGTATACATATGCATAAGGAAATGCATAAAAAGTACATGCATTCATTTGAAAGGCAAACAAGTTGTTCTATTAAGAATAAGGCTGTGAACCTTATATGGGTCAGTTCGCTTGGCAAAGGCGAGAGTTCAGTTCTGTGGCTGAGGGCTTTACCCCCAAGTCAGTTATGTTGTAAGTGAAGGACATTGGTCAGAAGTCGAATGGGAAAATGTGTGGGTGTCTGAGCACAGGCACGCGGCAGCATTCGGCAAACTAGTAATCGTAACTACCATCCTGATGTGCCTACTGTGTGCTGGCATTTTTGTACTCTAGAAGTTAGACATTTTTATCTCCATTTCACCATGAGGAAAGCTGAGGAGCGAGCAACTCAAGGCCACGTAGTGAGTGAGCAGTGCTGAGGCTCAAGCCCAGGTCCCTCTGATTCCAGAACTTCTGCATTTTAGATCTCCTCACAGCTCGGGGTTTAGTGGGGGTGCTCGGGGCTGGCCTGCTTTGATCCACACTGAGATTTTTGCGAGGTCCTCTCTCACAGGGTCCGAATACGTAGGTTTTGCTGTTAAAACCGACCACACCACTATCGAGGGAATGTTTCCTGTGTGTTCTTGTTGGCCTGGTTTTGGATGGCAGAGCTTCTCCTTGGTGAGGGCGGGCAGCCTGTTTGGGCCTCTGTCCCCGAGGAAGCAGGGATTCACGGAAAAGTAGGGCACATGGACACCCACCTCAGGACCGGCGAGAGACAGACTGGTTAAAAAGGAGGGCGGTCTGACCACATCTGACATCTGGCCCTTGGCCCGTCTCAGGAGGCACTTTGGGAGTAAGTGCTTGGGATTCATGGGGATCTCTCTCCCACCTCTCCTTGTCACCTCCCCCCTTCCCCCTCCCAGCCCCGCTAAACACAAAACAGTTGTGGCTTGTTTGGTGGCCTGGGAGTGTGACCCCAATCCAAAGTGCCCAGTGCTTGTGCTGTCACCAAGGGTGCCCCAAAGTGAGTATTTAAGATAAAAATCTCAGATCTGCAAGTCCATGTCACCTGTGACCCCCTTCTCTTCCCTTAACTTTGCTTTCCTCATTCACCAAATGGGGCTTGGATTTTTCTCTTGCTTATGATTAAAGGAATAGGTGATCGAGAATGTATTTTGTTAAACGGTAAGAAGCGCGGCATCTGTTGAGAAAGGCAAGGCTGGTTTTGCGAATTAGGTTGTGGCTACAGACAGCAGTGCTGCCGACACCCATGGTCAGCGCCATTTTTACGGAACAAGTCTGGGTGTTTCCAGGGCGGCGGCACCACTGTTTTCTGCGGGGAGCTGGGTCTAATCCACAGCGGCATTGGTGACTTCCAGGAGCAGGGCCGTGGTGAACGTGGCTGCAGAGGGTGAGGTGGCCACGGGGGTGGCCTTCCCTGGGCCCTCCTGCCCTCTATCTGAGGCCGATGGCTGCCGGTCCCCTGCTGTGGTGGCTGGAGCCACCGCCTGCTGTCTTCCTTCACTGCCGGAGGAAGCACCGCGGGTCCCGGGGTGTGGGGGGAAGACAGAATGAGGAGAGAGCATGTGGCAGGCTGTGGCTTACACTTTCACTCCTGCCCACAGGTTGTAGACTGAGCCTCATGGCTGGCTGAGGACCAACTGTCTGGTCGTTCAGAGCCTCCGTTTCTCTTTTTGGTGGAGCAAAATCCTTTGAATGAGCCTGTGTGAATGTCGTGAGGGTGGAGAACTGATCATGGTACCAGTTCCTTAAAGATGAGAATGAGGACTCCAGGACTCAGCACAGTGCCTGGGGCACAGGAGGAACCCAGAGAAACTCTTTTTGCTGACACAGAACCCAGAGACATGTGCGGCTGGACGTTTCGAGAAGTAACCGTTTAGGAAAGATTTTCCTTTCTTCCTTTGCATTCCTCTATGTGTGATAAACTGTGGGATTTGGACACCTTTTCCTCTATCCTTATTCTTCTTTGCATTTATTTTACTTATAAGTGATTTCTGGGGTGCTGGGGGGCTCAGTGGGTTGAGTGTCTGACTCTTGATTTTGACTCAGGTCACGATCTCAGGGTTGTGGGGTCACATTGAGCTCATGGTGGGGAGTCTGTTTGGAATTGGGATTCTCTCTCTCCCTCTGCCCCCTCCTTCTTGTACTCACTTGCTCTCTCTCTCAAATAAATAAATAAATCTTAAAAAAAAACCCCTGATTTCTTTCTGACCAATTAAAACCGATAGGACTTAATTATACATCCCTCTTCCGTTTGCAGTTTTGAATGGAGAAGCTAAAACTGTGCCCTGCTTGATTCTGTCTAAATATTAGGGATAGATAGAGCAGTTTGGGAGAGCTTTCCTGCATTCTAGAAGCGGCTCTTAACCCTTCTCTTTTCCCACTGGGACTATAGAATCTCCTGAGGTCCCCAGACAGAGTGGTTTGCCTGGGTCTAGATAGGATGAGGGTTGGAGTTCCCAGTGGGCTTCCAGGTACTGGATAGTAGGGTATCCTTTAGAGAAAAGGGAAAAAAAAAATCCACCCAAATGGAATGATAAAGGAATGACATCACAGTAGGCATAGCAACGGCAGGGTAATCATAGTCTCTGCACGAGGTGGTCAGAACCCCAAGGGAAGGCCTAGTTTCATGGTGTTCCTTTTCCCATCGGAGCAGGCAGGAGCAGGGAGGGATGGAGGAGGGGTGCTTATCCAATGGCTAGACCAGGCTGGAGGTTTGCTTTGGTCTCTCGACCTATCTCCCCGCTCGGACAGTCTCTCTGGGGGTGGTGGTGTGCCACCTTGAAGTGTTTGATTCTGTTACTTTATTATTTTAAATTCCGAGGGCTGCCCTCGGAATTTGGCTAGAGAGGGGGAACAAAAATAGAGGGAAGCACGGCAACGGGGAGGAAGGTAGAGGGGTGAAAGTGTCATCAGGAAGTTTCATGGAACCCTGGAGCTCAGTCCTCAGGTTCTCCTGCCTGGAGGCGCAGAGCTCCTCTGGCACACGCACACACAGTCCATCTCCTGTCCCTTACTTGCTTCTTTGGGCCTTGACTTCTGTAGCAAGGCCCGGGTCTTGTGTTGAGCCGGGTCTAAACCATTTAAGTTGTGCTAATTTCAAAGTCACGTGTGCCTAAAAGCCCAGAGCGATTCAGAGCACCTTCCTGAGGCACCGTGTGGATAAAGCAGCTATATATATATATGGTGAGTGCTGACGCTCTGGGACAGCTTGGAATGTGGTCTCAGGAGGTCATCTTGGACACACTGCAAGGCTTGTAGGTGTCGAAGAGTTGATTAAATGACATGAACTGGGAGACTGCTATTCTGGGGCTTTGGGGTACTCTGCGTCCAGAAATCATTTCTCCTTTCTTGTTATTGTGGAATGACTATAACAGGTCCTGCCTGGTTGCTGTTTCTTGGAGGTGAAATCATGGTTGCGTTTTTGTCTCCCTGTCGCTCTGGCATTTTGAAACCTTAAAAGTGGGTGTGGCAGCCTGACCCACACACGAGTAGCTATCACGAGGCTGAATGCGCCATCTCTACTCTTTCAGGAGGGCTGCTCCCCCCCAAACTATGGACTGGTAGTTAAGAGTCTTTTGGGAAATATGCTCTTTGACTTCTTTGGTTAGAGTATCTGGAATTTTGTCTTCTTGATGCAGAACATCTGGACCAGCTGGAGAAATCACTTACCCAGCAGCTCTCGGCTATGGGTAACTCTACACTCACAATTTTGTAGAGTGAGCTTATTATTTGAGTTTTTTATTGAGATAAGATACACATAACATAAAGTTCACCATTTTATCTGTGCATGATTCTTTGGGTTTTTAGGTTAAAAGCGTATGATTCAATGGTTTTAGTAAAATCTAAATATTGAGCAATCATCACTACTACCCAATTCCGGAACATTTTTATCACCCCAAAAAGAAATCTTGCACCCATTAAGTAGTCACTCCTCGTTCCCCCCTCTCCCCAGCCCTTGGAACCCACCAGTTTGCTTTGGTCTCTATGGACTTCCCTACTTTGAATTAAATGGAATCAGACAATATATCTGGCCTTTTGTGTCTAGATTCTTCCACTTAGTATGTTTTCAGTGTTTAACATTATTGTAGCATGTATCAATTCTACCTTTAAAAAATGGCAGAATAATTCCATTATGTGGTATACCACATTTTATTTATCTGTTCATCAGTTGGTGGATATTTGGGTTCTTTCCCCTTTTTGGCTATTACGAGGAAGGCTAACATGAAGATTCAAATACAAATCTTTGGGTGGACATACGTTTTTAATTTTTTCGACTCTATACCTAGGATTGAAACTGCTGGGTCATATGATAACTGTATGTTTAATGTTTTGAGGAACTGCCATCGGTTTCCACAGTGGCTGCACTGATTTACATTCTCACCAGCAAAGTGTGAGGGTCCAGTCTCCCCACTTCCTTGCTGACACTTGTGATTATCTGCCTCTCTGATTTTAGCCATCCTTGTGGGTATGAAGTGGTGTCTTGTGGTTTTGGTTTGCATTTCTCTAATGGTTAATGATGCTTTTCCTTAACCATTCATCTTTTCATGTGCTTTTCGATCATTTGCATGCTTTCTTTGGAGAAATGTCTATTTAAATCCTTTGCCCGTGTTTTCATTGGGCCATTTGTCTTTTTGTTGTTAAGAAGTGAGTTTGTTTTAATACATCATTGTTCCTTCCTCTACTCTAACATGGTCTGACCAGTCTGTGGAAATGGAGGTGTATAGTGGGTCACTTAAAAGCAGCCTGAGGTCTCTGCCTCTTAGGCTACTCCCTGGTGTTCTTGGGGGATCCCTTCGTTGCTTGCCCTTAACAGTTTTCTCCCTCAGAACTTCAGTTCTTGAACCAATTCTTACTTTGCTCTCAGTTCCTTCCCAGTTGACCTCCTCTATACCCATGGCGTACACCACCATATATATGGTGATTATTCCCAAATGCATATATCCACCTGGACTTCTCTCTGGAGCTCCATATTTACTTATCCACGTAGAACATCCACATGTTCAAAACCTACTACATTCCCCTGCCAAACCTTCTCCTGGGTTCCCTGGCTAGATGACTGGCAGCATCGTCCACCAGGTCAAAAAAGCTGAAAGTCATCTTGGACTCCTTTCTCTCTCTCTCTAGGGCACATCTGGCTTGTATTCCCTCAGATCTCCAGTGAATTTTATCTCTGTGGTCAAGGATAGATTTTCAGGGCTGGATTATGGATCCAATGTGGCCCTAGTTAAATACGACTGTGGAGAGACAACATGGTGGCTGTGGCTTGGATGTGGATTTTGATTTAGTAACTTATTTATGTGAAAGGATTTTCAAACTGAATAGAAATTAAATTTCATTTTATTGTATTTATGAGCCACCTCTATTGCAAAGGTGATGGACTTTTTGGGAAAAATTCTGATGTCTGCCCCATCCATCCATAGCCTGTTGTTACTTTAGTTACTTTCTGAATCAAGAACACCAAGATACATGATGCGACAAGTATATGCATATTTTAGGAGTTAAGGGCACAAAATATTTGAAATCAGATTTGGATTCCAAGGTTGCCATAGTTACTGACTAGTATGAACATGAGCATCACGTGTTTGTTTGGAGCGCTATACCTCTAACCTCAGCGGCATCTTCTTGTTCTGAAGATGTTAGTCCTTAGATAAAGAAACTCAGTGAAACTGAAAGGATGATTCCTGGCCCTTTCCAAATATTTTTATTTAAAAAATTATTTATTTACTTATTTATTAGATTTATTTATTTTTAGAGAGAGAGTGTGAGCAGGGGGAAAAGCAGAGGGAGAGGGAGTAAAAGAAACTCAAGCAGATTCCCCACTGAGTATGAGCCTAACTCGAAGCTCAGTCCTAGGACCCTGAGAACATAATCTGAGCTGAAACCAAGAGTTAGATGTCCAACTGACTGAGCCACCGTGGCACCCCTTTCCAAATATTTTTTTTAAGATTATTTATTTATTTATTTGACAGAGAGAGAGAGATCACAAGTAGGCAGAGAGACAGGCAGAGAGAGAGGGGGAAGCAAAGCAGGCTCCCTGCTGAGCAGAGAGCCCGATGCGGGCTCGATCCCAGGACCCTGAGATCATGACCTGAGCCGAAGGCAGAGACTTTAACCCACTGAGCCACCCAGGTGCCCCACCCTTTCCAAATATTTTAAAAAACAATTAAATTTAGTTTAGGTCACTCTTTAGTGCTTTCTTACTCTCCCTCAAATTTCTTACTTAGAAAAATTTCAAGTCGTCTGAAACGTTGCAAGAAGAGTATAATGAACATCCTGTACTTTTTGCTCAGATTTGCCATTTACTTGCATTTTCCCACCTCTCTGTCCCCTTTTTCCTCCTCTTTATGCACATGGGTGCACCCCCCCCCCCCACTTCCCCTAAATGGTCTTACCATCCTCTTTGTATTTTGGTTATAGTATCAAATAGTCTGAAGAAGACAGATGAAGTTTGAGGGGGCAGAGAAGTTACATACTGGTATGTAATGTAATGAATGTTCTGCTGGATCCCCCTGTGGAATGGACTTTATGGTCCTACAGTTTCCAAGCCGATTTAGAAGCCATGGACTAGATCAATGGCTGCTTCTGAGAATTTGTTAATCCTCCCTTTCTTTATCTGAAGCTGCAAATGTGATCATCTATTTTTTCAGGAAGAGTGAGATTTAGTTCATAAAACACCATCCTCTTCTGGGGATGTTTCTGAGCCCCCAGTAAAGCTGAGTGCCAGAACTAAAGCCTTGAGCTCTTGGCTCGGTGCTGCCACTGACCGGAAGGAACACCCTCGGATGGTCCTGAGCAAGTTCCTTTCTCGTGGTGAGCCTCAGTTTCCCCATCTATAGAATGAGAGTTTGGATTCCCTGCTCTTTAGGTCTCCTTCCCGTGCTCAAGCCCTCTGACACTGTGATGGCCAGAAAAATTCCGTCCTTCGGGAAATTGCCACAGATACTCACAGTGCTTGTGAGGCGAACTCCAGAATTGATCCCTGGCTGGGCTTGGGCCAGGAGCATTTCTGTTTTGACAATCTCCCCTTGTAAGAACCACCAGTGCTCTCTCTGGCTGCTGAGGCGGGAGGTGGGCTTGGCGGGGACGGAGCAAGTAGCAGGAACTCTGACCCCTTCGTTGGAGCCTCCCCACCTCCTTTCCTTTGAGGTTGTCTGCTTGTTTAATTTGTCGTTTGCCTTGCTTCCCACGCCCTTTTATAGCTACTTTTGTTCAAGGATATTGCCATCTCCCTTTCCTGTCCCTGGCCTACCTCCAGGTTAAATATCTAGGGAGGACAGCAGCCACCTGAAGATGTGGCGAAGCGGGTCACGGTGCTGGGGGGTGGTGGTGCACGCTCATTGGTGGGGTCAGTGTCGTTCCAAGTCCAGAGAGTGGGTGGCAGATTGATAACTGTGCGCTAGACGGGTCCGCAAGGTTCCCACCCACAGGCCCCCAGCCAGAGGTCCTGGACTGGCCAGGCTTCTTTTATCATTTAATCCCCGTGGATTGGGTTTGAGAAAGTTCTCGTAAAAGAGAAAAGGACTTAGATGTGGTAGGGTTGAAGGAAAGGAGCTGGTGGGAGCAGGGTGATTTAGGGTTCGTGTATTCATTCCATAAATGTTTATTGCAGACCTACTATGTTACGTGCAAGGTCCCTTTACTCAGAAAGTCTTAAATCTGGGTAGCCATTGTTAATGTGCTGTGTGTTTAGAAGCGTTAGACACAGTTCTAATAATGGTCACACTTCCTCTCCCGACAATCATGTGCCAGGGATGTAGTTAGATGGGTTACATCTAGTCCATCCATTCGTCTCACCCACTCTGACAAGGCAGAAGCTGTCTTTCTTCTGCAGGGGAGGGGAGGGAGGTTTGCTGAAGGTCAGGCAACCGGAAGGAGGAAGAAGTGGGGGTTGAGTTCAAGTTTGACTTTCAATCTCACCCTTTTAGCCTCTGTGCCTTTGGTTTATGGATGGATGCTAAAGTTTTCATTGGTCTGAAAGATAAGGACAATAGAGCTAGGTTTTTAATAAGGCTTTATTTAATTTAGTGCTTCTCAACTGAGATGATTTTGCCCCCGGGGGATGTTCAGCAATGCCTGGAGACATTTTTGGGGGGTCACAACTTGGGAGGCACTACTGGTATGTAATGAGTAGTGGCCAGAGCTGCTGCTAGGTCCCCGTCTTACACAGGAGAGCCCCCATATCCCCCTTCATTCCCATAGCAAAGACTCAGTGGCGTCAATTGTCAATAGTGCTAAGGTTGAGGAACTCTGATTTAATTTGAAGGATTATCCTTAATCTTATATTATTCTGACTTTGGGGATATATATTAAATGTTTTTTTTTTTCTTTTAAGAAACAAAGTAGGAGCTAGATTGTCCTTATTTGGCAAAATAAAAAAAAATTGGCAAGACTCTGTTGATCCCTCTAATTTTTATTTTTGTTATAAATTTCCTGGACTATGACATCCAAACCTCCAGGAATTATTTGATCTAGGAATCATGTTTTACAAATACTGTCTGTTGAGGATTGACAAAACAAAGTGGCTTGAGTTGCACGTGAGGGCAATGCCTAGGGTGCCCTTGGGCTCCTGGGGTTTGATTTAATCACAAATGCTCGTTGACCACTTAGCACCTCGTACATGAGAGGTCAAAAGTAATTTTGCCTTGATGAGTTTATAATCTTCCTAGGACAAAAAGCGTACGTGCATTAAACGAGTAGGGAATGAGGAGAGAGCCTGGCAATCAAGGGCTTAGTTTAGTCACAGGTTGATACTAACATAGCAAAACCAGGGGGTTTCTACCGGAAAGAATTTTAGGTTTCTGGCTTTGGTCTGCCATCCATCCACTAATTTATGGGACCTTAGACAAGGCACTTAATTTCTCCACCTCTTGCTTTCTTATTGGTTTCCTGGCTTAGATGAGGGCCCCTCAAGCCTGAGTGTTGACACCTCCTTTCCTTCCTATCTCCAATGGGGCACCCAGTCCTGTGGATTCTATTTTGGAAATGTCTCTTGAGTCTGCCCAGTCTCTTCCGATTCCAGTGCATTCTCCACCCAGCAGCCGGAATAATCTTGCTAAAACATAAATCTGATCGTGTCACCTGCCTCTGCTTAAAACCCTCAGTGGTTTCCTCATTGCCCACGGGATAAAGTCCAAACTCCTTGGCAAGGCTCTCTTGGCTCTGTGGTCTGGGCCCAGCCAACCTCTTCTGTCTCCTTTGTCATCCTTTGCCCTTCACCGCCACTCACCCCACGGTCCGGGCGCGCCAGATGGCTCATTCTTCTCTGAGCACAAATTGCTGACCCATCTCCCTGGAATCTCTTTCCCCTCTTCTCCACCTGGCAGAGTCACAGCCGCCTTTATGGTTTGTCTCCATCATTTCCTCTGGAAGCTGCTCCAGGTCCTGGAGGTGAAGTGTATTTCCTGGTCTCTCTCCCACGCCGGACTGTGACCCCGTTGAAGGCAGGGCTTGCCTTTGTCTTGTTCTTTCTAGAATACTTCATAGCCAGCTTGGTCATGGCATTTGGCTGCTGTCCAGCCATTCTTGAGTAGAAAACAAATGGATAAAGGAGGAAAATTGAAAGCGGAGATGATAATGTTTTTCCTTTGTTTACCACCCAAGGCTGCTGGTGGCATGAACATAAAGTAGTGTTTACTGAGGAACTGAAAAATGAGAGGCTACAAGCATGCAGTGCATGCATTTGTCATTGTTTTCAAAGGGAGAGGATGTTAACTTTTGAACCACAGATGGAAAAAAACCTTCGAATTTCCTCCACATCACCGTTAGCATGCACCCTTATGCCCACATACGCGGCATTGCTAAGAGTAAAGGCCACGCGGTTGTCAGGTCCTGGGAATTGGTATATCAGGTAGAAAACTCCAGATGGCCAGAATTTTGTGCAATTCAGCAAAAATGTGCCTTGTTGGTACAGGAGCATACGTGCCTCGAATCGTGACTTGGTGGCCTGGACCTGCCTGGAGACCTCTAGTGACAACCGGTCCTTTGCTCTCCCGGAACTAGGGCTGAGCTCAGAGCAGGGGCAGGAAGGAGGAGCTTGGTTTCTTTTTTCTTTTCGGTCCCATTTTTCTTCGTCCTCTTTCTGATTCCCCTGGTTTTTTTTTTTTTTTTCCTCAATATTATCTGCCCTAATCACCAGGATTGGCCATGGTACATCAAAGAAAGAAGACCGAAAGAAATGAAAAGAAAGGTCTGGACTTGTGTAGCTGTTTGCAAATACTACTGTATTAACTTTTATTATCCGTATCTGTGGATATGCCTCATTCCCAGCACCCCTTCTCCGACTATATACGATTCCATCGAAGGGAAATATTTTCTTCATATACTTTTACACCCTGTACAGGTGTCTTGCCCTGTAGGAGTACGTGAATGTTTGCGGAATGAATGAGTGAATGAGCTCACCAAGTAGGAAAAAATTTCCCTCTTGTGCCAATTCCTTAGTGCAGCATGTCTCTTGTTTTTCCTACTTTCTGAAAGGCGTCTTCTTCCTTCTACCCAGATCAGGTTAGATAGAGGCAGTTTTCGTGGGCACTCTGTCCCTCTCTCCCACAGGTTTGACTCCCCTCCGCAAACCACCTGAGCTCTCAGAGACTTTGAGTCTCAGGGTTGGATGCTTCCACTTCCGGACCCCTGGGGGTGGCCCCATCTCAGGGCAGGGGCAGCAGCGGGGAGTCAGCTGGCGGCGGGGAGGAAGCCCAAAGGATTAATTGGTTCAACTTTATTACAAAGGCTGGTCCTATTGTTTACAGGCCATTAAAACCGTGACCCTCTTCCCAGGCTGGGCAGACAGCAGCTAGCTGCTTTGATGCATGTCTTAGAGAGATAAGGAAAATTTATCCCTTGTTTTGACTTCAGGATTTCTTTTTGGTTTATTATTTGACTCACTGTTCAACTTTCTCTCCAAATGTCCCTGGTCTCAGACAACTTTTTCAAGTTGTTGGCAGGGGATGTTCAGATTAGAATCCTGTAATTTTGGAGTTGAAAGAGACCTGGGATAAGTGACTGTCCCTAACCTACCCCCAGTCTCTTCCCACACTCCTAGGCTCCCCCCAGAGCAGAGCAGTTCCTGGACACACCAGCTTCTCGAGCAATCTGCACTTAGCGATCCCTGCGCAGGACAGACTTTTCTCATGACCTTTAGCAGATGGTCCCCCATCCAGGGCCACATCTGCCCTCCTGAGACGACTTTCTAGAGCTCTCCCCCCACCCCGAATTCCCAGCTCCTCTTCCGAGTGTCCCCCAGAGTACATAAGGGACAGTGGCTTAATTCTGAATGAGGGGCTCAGGGGGAGCTTCGGGGAGGAAGAAGACTTTGAAGGATTTCAATGAACTGGGAAGAGAGAGGAAGGATGGAAGGCAGATCACGTTGGTGAACAGCTGGGGCAAGGGTTGTGAGACATGAAATTGTCCTCAGCTTGCCACAGACCAGTCCTGGCAGCCCCCATCCAAAGCTGCGTCTCCCATCAGCCAGGGTGGCTCCAAATCCATCTTAGACAACACCGAATCATCCCAGGAATTTTTTCCAGGCGTCTGACCCTGGGGCAAGGCTTGGGGCAGACATTCCTTTCCTCCAGACTTCACGAGGGCCCTGTGTGGCTGGATTTTGCTCTTTGGAGGGTGGGGAGGACACACTCAGAGAAGGCCTGGAGTTGGTAAGGGTGGACAAGCTCCTAGCGCCAGATGCCTCAGTTTCCTTGAGACTTTTCTCTGCCCCTCCACCCGCTATCCTCACCGCCAAGACAAGAGCCACCCCTCCTGAGGCTTTGCTCATGCTCTTCCCTCTGCTCAGGGGCCTTCCTCCCATATCTGTTCTCCAAGTGTGTCCACCCTTCCCCAGAGGTCCAGCCTCCTCCTGGAAGGAAGCCCACCTTTTCTGAGCTCCCAGAACTTACCCCCCACCCCTGGGGGAGGGCAGGGCCGGAGGTTGGCCCCTCCCAGAGAACAGGAAGGACCTTCCTACTCTCCTCGTTTTATTGCAAATCAGTATCCAGGGTCAACGTGATTTTAACACATTAAAAACTCATACCCAAGCCCCCAATTTTTCATGTTCTCAAGCTGTTTAGTTACGTTCCAGGGAGGGGAGGCAGCCAAGAAGGAGGATTCTTAATCTCGGGGAGAGGACTGAGTGCAGAAATGTCTTGGAAATGGAAGAGTCCCTTGGCTCCTTGCTACGGCAGCGCTGCAGCCCATATATAACCGTGGGTGAGCTCCCCCTCTCCGCGTCGCTTATCTCTGCCTCACATTCACAGACTCACCAGCCTGGAGTCTCTCTGGATGTTGGCCAAGCCAGTTGGGAATGCATAATAGCTGAGATATGGGATGGGGCGAGCCCGCCATGTCCTTGCATGCCGCCGTGAAGGTCTTCCTTCTCCCCTTCTTTCCCCCCTTCTAGCCTCTTCTCTGGCACTGGGAGCTAATCTTTGTGGTCCCACTTCCCTGGTATTTGAAAGAAGGGAGAGCCAGATTCCACATCTGCAGGTGGCTGCAGGTTTGGGTGAGCAGATTTAGACCAAATGGAGTTTAGCTAGCTGCCATTTTGAAACCTCAGCTAAAGAGTCTTACGAGCTTAAAACCTTCCCTATAGCCCTTCCCTCCACCTCCATCCCCTGAGCTCACTTGGTTCTTATGACCAAGATTTTGTCCTTCTGTTTTGCTTTCTGGTAGAAATAGGGATGAGGACAAGAAAGACCTCCGGAGAGGATTCTAGCCTGATGGGAGCCAGGGCTGCTGGAAACTTTGGTGAGGTCTTGGTGGGAATCCGGAGCCTACCCTGGAGGTGTGGTGCCCTGCACCCAGATGGCACTGTAAGTGCTCCTGCTCTGGGAGAGCCTCTATTTTGGGTGTACAGCTGAGTGCCCCTCGAATCCCTGAATGCCGATAGAACGATGTTACAGTTCCGAAAGCTAGAGCTTCCTTTTTAAAGATGTCTTGGGCTCTGACAGAACGGATCTTTTCCATTCCATAGACAAACTAGACTTACCGGAGGGTTTGCTCATATATTCTTGTCTTCCAGGGTCTTTAATTCAACACTGTTCTGGGCAATGGTCACTTTCCCCTAGGTGGGTGGGGCAGTATTTATGCATAGGACCATAATAAAGTCAGATGTCTTTGACTGATGTTTTACATTTTTAAGTTAAGTGTGTGTGTGTGAGAGAGAGAGAGAGAGAGAGAGAGCAAGAGCACAAGACAGCGAGAGAAGCATTTACTCCAGAGCTATGGGGGTGGGAGTGGGGTCACGTGATGGATTGGTTATGGGAGAAGATGCTTGTTTCTAGGATGATTGGTTTGATCTTTGTGAACCTTATCATTTTTTTGGTTTGATTTCATGTTAATATTCATCCCTGTGTTAGTCTGCTTGGGTGGCTGTGGTACAGTACCACAAACTGAGTGTCTTAAGCAACAAAAATTTATTGCCTCACAGTTGTGAAGGCCGGAAGTCCAAGATCAAGGTGTTGGCAGGGTTGTGAGGGCTGTGAGGGAGAGCTCTCTTAGCTTCTGGCGGTCTGCTGGCAAGCTTTGGAGCCCCTTGACTATTAGAGGCATCACCTCCATTTCTGCCTTCATCTTCTCATGGTGTTCTCTCTGTGAGCGTGCCTCTGTGTCCAAATTTCCTCTTTTTATAAGAACACCAGACATATTGGACTAGAGCCCATCCTAATTACCTCATCTTAACTAATTACATCTGCAGTGACCCTATTACCAACTAAGATCACATTGTGAGACTGGGGGTTGCAAATTCAACATAAGCATTTTGGGGGAAACAATTCAACCCATAACACTCCCCTTCTTTCTTTTAAGTAAAGTGTGAGTGTGTTTTCTCTGTTTTGAAAAAGGCCTCTATGTAATAAAAAATTCAAAAATTACAGCAGAGTGAACCGGGAGAGAAAAGTAAATCTAAGCCTCCTTCCCATTCCTATTCCCCATCCTTAGACCCTGATTCTCCAAATCAGTGCCAACCATTGTTACTGTTTTGTTTTTTCCCTCTATCTTTCTGGAGATGTCGGTGAGCATACATTTATATCTATCCTTCTTCCCCCGCCTTCAAATAGTTGTGTTATTTTTTTTTTTAAGATTTTGTTTATTTATTTGATACAGAGAGAGAGATCACAAGTAGGCAGAGGGGCAGGGAGAAGGAGAGGGGGAAGCAGGCTCCCCACTGAGCAGAGAGCCTGATGCAGGGCTCGATCCCAGGACCCTGAGATCATGACCTGAGCCGAAGGCAGAGGCCTAACCAAGTGAGCAACCCAAGCCCCCCCAAATAGCTGTGTTCTACATGCCCTGTTCTGCAACTTGCTTTTTAGATTTAATGATACATCTTGAAATTATTCCCTATCAATAGCTGTATGTCTATCCTATTTTTAACAGATGCATAGTATTTCATTGTGTGGATTTAGCATGGTTTATTTTATTTTAATATTTATTTATTTGAGAGAAAGAGAGAGTGAGCATGTACAAGCAGGAGAGGGGCAGAGGGAAAGAATCTTCAAGCAGGCTCCCCACTGAGTGCGGAGCTCTACTCGGGGAGCTCCACATGGGGCTCGATCCCATGAGATCATGACTTGAGCCAAAACCAAGCGTGGGAGGCTCAACTTGACTGAGCCACCCAGGTTCCCCCCCAGGATTTATTTAACTTCACCTCTTTTGATGGACAGTTAGGTGATTTCTAATCTTTGCCCAATGAAAAGAATTTTATATATGTTTCTCTATCCATCAGTGTAGGTCATCTATACATCTCACTCCTTAAGTTCTTATGTAGTATATAAATTGAGTACATTTAAGAAATATTTGTTAAGTTCCTATCATCAACAAATATTTGGTATTTCATTATTTTGGTATTTCAAATACCAAATCAATATTTGGTATTTCATTATTTTGATGTATCCATATTTACTCAGCCCAATGGCTTGTTCTAAGTCAGTAATGAAAATTTTCACATGTAGATCTCTAATTTTGATTACTCATCTTTGATTATTCTTTAACATAGGTTTCTAAAAGTGGGTCAAATAATCCGGAAATTGTTAAGGCTCTGAATCCTTATTGCCAAATTGTGTTCCACAAATGTAGCAATTTATATTTTTGCCAGCAGAGTGCCCATCTTTCCCAGCCAGCTTTATTACTAAAACACAAATTTTGCTAATTTGGTAATGTGGAATATGGTGTTATATTGATTTAATTTTTTTATTTGCTTGTAAGCTATTCTTATTTCCTCTTTTGTGGCTTATTTGTGTCCTTTGGCCTCTAATCTATTAATGTCTTAATGCTTTTTATATTTATTTGTTTGTGCACTTTATATATTAAGGATATTGATTTGTTGTATCTGTTATATGTATGGCAAATGTTTTCACCAGATTGTGGTTTAACTTTAAAAAAAATTTTTTTAAACCAATTTTATTGTGGCATAGTTTACATACAATCATGTGCACTGATTTTTAAGTATATAGTTCTATGAGTTTTGACAGAGGTATATACTTATGTAAACACAACCACAGTAGAATATTTCTCTTATCCCCTTAAAGTTCCCTATGTCTGCAGCTCATTCCATTTCTGGTCCCAGGCAACCATTGATCTGCCTTTTGTCACTATAGATTGATTCTGCTGCTTCTAAAATTTCATATAAATAGAATCATATCATATGTACTTAAAAAAACATTTATCCATGTTATTGTATACAGCAGTAGTTTGTTCCTTTTTATTGCTGAGCATATGCCATTATATGAATATACCACAATTTTTATCCATTCACCAGTTGATGGACATTTGGATTGCTTCTAGTTTTCGGCTATTATGAATGAAGCTGCCATGAGCATTTGTGTATACATTTTTTTGTGGACATATTTTTCCCCTCATTTTTCTTGGGTAGATGCTTAGAAATGAAACTGCTCAGTCATATGGCAAGCACATTTTGTTTTGTTTTGTTTTTTTATAAGCAACTGCCATACTCTTTCCCAAAGTGGTTGCCCACTTTACATTCCCATCGGCAATGTATGAACATTTTGGTTGCTGCATATTTTTACCAGGATTTGATATTATTAATCTTTTCATTTTTACCCATTTTAGTGGATGTGAGCGGTATCTCATTGTAGTTTTAATGTGCATTGTCCTGATGACTAATGATATGGAGCACATTTTCATGTGCTTCTTGACTTCTGTGTTTGTGAAAAGTCTGTTCAAATCTTTGCCCAATTGAGAAAAGGATTGTCTTCTTATTACTGAATTGTTAGAGTTTTTTACAGATTCCGGATATAGGTCTTTTGTCATATATATGTACTATGAACACTTTTGGTTGTGGCTTGCTTATTTGTGTTCTTTTTTTTTTTTTTTTTAAAGATTTTATTTATTTATTTATTAGGAAAGAGAGAGAGTGAGAGAGAGCATGAGAGGGGAGAAGGTCAGAGTGAGAAGCGGACTCCCCATGGAGCTGGGAGCCCAATGTGGGACTCGATCCCGGGACTCCGGGATCATGACCCGAGCCGAAGGCAGCTGCCCAACCAACTGAGCCACCCAGGTGCCCCTTATTTGTGTTCTTAATAGTGTTTTGTTTTGTTTTATAAATTGGGATAAAATAGGGGCATCTGAGTGGCTCAGTTGGTTAAGCATCTCCCTTTGGCTCAGGTGTTGATCCCCGGGTCTTGGGATCGAGCCCCTCATCGGGCTCCCTGCTCAGTGGGGAGCCTGCTTCTCCTTCTCGCTCTGCCTGCTGCTCCCCCTGCTTGTGCTCTCTCTCTCTGTTGAATAAATAAAAAAAATGTGATGAAATATATATAAAAGTAGTCATTTTAATCATGTTAAGCATACAATTCAGTGGCATTAATTACATTCACATTGTTGCACAATCATTAATCCTGTCTTTAGCAGTGTCTCTTGAAGAGCAGAAATTTTTAATTTTGATAAAGTCTAAATTATTTTTTTCCTTTCGTGGTTCTTGCCTTTTGTATCCTCAGAGTCTTTGCCTACACCAAGCTCATGAAGACTTTCCCTTATGTTTTCTTTTGGAAGTTTTATAATTTTAGCTTTTGCTTTACTTCTGTGATCCATTTGGAGTTTTCATGCGTGTATGTGTGTGCAATATATGAGGTCAAGTTTGAGGTTTATTTGTTTATTTCTAATACTGCTATTCAGTTAAAATAAGTACAAGTAAACATAAGTAGATATTAACTATTACAGTTGACCTTTGAACAGCATTGGGTTTGAACTCCATGGATCCACTTACATGCGGATTTTTTTCAATAAATATACGTACAGTATTATACATGTATTTTGTCTTCTTTGTGAATTTCTCAACATTTTCTTTAGCTTTTTGTAAGAATATAGTTATGTAATGCATGTAACATACAAAATATGTGTTAATTGACTTTTTATGTTATTAGGAAGGTTTCCTTCAGCTCAATAGCTGGCTCAATAGCAGGCTAATAGTCAGCGTACCAACCCCTGCATTGCTCAGGGGTCAACTGTATTCCTTTTTGCTACCCTCTGATTTATCCCATCATTATTTAGCTTAGAAATTTCGTCCTCCTAATTCAGCTATCCTGTGGATATTCATCTCTATAGTCTGCTGGATTCTTCTTTTTTTTTCTCTTCTCTATTTTTCCTCTCAGTTCTTTGATTCACTTAGAATATGTTTGGGTTTAAGAGTTGAGGGACTAATTTGATTTTCTTCTCTCTCCTCTCCCCCAGCTAAGTGGATAGTGGGAAAGGGAGTTCTTAGTGGGGATGTGAGGGAGAGAGACTGTAGAGCTTTTGGCAAATGGGGGCCACTTGAACTTGGAGGGAGCCTGGGGAGGAGCATTTGTGGGAGACCAACCAGAGAGGCTGGCTAGGCCAGCTCGTGGGGGGGGATCCCTGGACTCTGCACTCCAGGGTCCCGAGTCACGTTAGCATTGTATAGGTTGGTTCTGATTGGGGAGCACCAGGGCCATGAGGACTGAAAGTGGGTGCTGGCGATTTCTAGTTTAAGGTGGGACTAATGGTGCCCGAGAGGATGGGATAGGCTGGGGGGTGGGGGATTGGCCAGTTCTTGACTTCAGAAAGAGTGAAGCCGGAAGGAGGAATTAGAGAGTAAGCTTGAGGTTGATGCTGAGCGGCTGGCCAGAACTTCTCTACTTTGCCAGAAAGGAGGAGGAGAATCTGGCTTTCAGAGGGATTAGAAGAAACTTTTAGAGAAAAATTGTGACTTTCCTTGAGAGGATAATTAGAATAATTCCTTGTATTTTGTACATGTCCGAGTTTCCAGAGTGCTTTTACATACTTTTTCTTCCTTTTCTTTTTTTCTGTTATGCCTGGTGTGCTAGGCAAGGTGGATATTACCCCATTTTCCATCTTATAGATGAGGAAGGTGAGGCTCAGCTCACTTAGGAGGCTTGTCTCAGTTCTAGTCTCTGAATTAATAGGCCCTTGTGGTGTGAGGAGAGGAAAGCCTGGAGAGGATTTTGATCTTGGCTTTGCCTCACGTGCTGTGCGAATGTGGCCAGCCTGTGCCCACCGTCAGTACCTCAGCTTTCTTATCTGCTGAATGGGCTTGGTAATATCTGTGCCCTTAGCCTCGCACAACGGGGAAGGCCAAATAAAATAACCTAAGTGAAAGAGTGCTGACAAATATAAAGGAAGATGCGATACCAATCTTCTTAAGGTTATAATTTCATCAAACTGGGGGGTGGAATTGGCTGGTCGCAGGGGGGTGTGGGGAGACCCAGGGTCATGCCACCTGCAGAGGCTGAGCCACTGAAGAGGAGTGCAGAGGCAGGGACTGTCTCCGGCTGGGTGGGGTGGGCGTGCAGGGCCTCTGAGCCGTGGGAAAGATGCCCATCCAGCCTCTAAGGCTGGAGGTCTTTAAGGTCAAGGTGGCAAAGTCTGAGAGCTCACATGTAGTGGGAAAAAGCCTGTATTTAGATTCAGAATGTGACTTTTACCACGTGCAAAACCTGGGGTAAGACACTTTATCTCTTCAAATCTCAGTTTCCTTATCTTCGAACTGTCGCATTATAGACCCTGGAAATATGGAATTGCTTAGAAGTTCAAACTTGCTATGCCTCTGTGCCTTTGGTCAAATAACTCCTTCAAGCAGAGTTGGCTTTGAGGAAGGGACAGGAGCCAAGGAAGGCAGGTGGTCTTTAGAAACTGAAAAAGATATGGAAACAGGTTTTCTGCTCCAAGCCTCCGGATGGAGCCAGTCCCGCTGACACCTTGACATTAACCTAGTGAAACTGATTTTGGACTTCTGGATCTCCAGAACGATCAGATAAATTTTGTGGTGTCTTAAGCCACTAAGTTTGTGGTAATTTGTTAGAGCAGCAATAGGGCACGAATGCAACGCACTTAAGATTCACCCGTGTTGTTTCCTGTATGGGTACGTTCCACTGAGTGGCTCTATCTCAGCTTGCTTATTTGTTTACCATCTGATGGACACTTGGGTTGTTTCCAAGTTTCGGCCCTTATGAATAAAGCTGCTCTGAACATTCATGTATACAGATCTTTGTGTGGACCTATGTTTTCATTTCTCTTGGGCAAGTGCCTAGGAGTAGGATTGCTAGGTCAGAAGGGTATGTTTAACTTTGTAAGAAACGGCCAAACTGTTTTCCAAAGTGGGTGTACCGTTTAGCATTTCCACGAGCAGTGCATGAGAGTTCCAGTTTTTCTCTATTCTTGCCAGTGCCTGGCATTGTCAGTCTTTTTAATTTTAGCCATCATAATAGATGTTTAGTGGTATCTCATTGTGATTTTAATTGCATTTTCCTGATGACTAATGATGTTGAACCTTTTTTCACAGGCGTGTTGGCCCATCCGTATTACTTCTTTTGTGAAATGTCTGTTCAGTGCTTTTAGCCATTAAAAAAAAATGGGTCATTTGTCTTCTTATTATTGAGTTTTACGAGTTCTTTATATATTCTGACTACATGTCCTTTATCAGATGTATGTTTTGCAAATATTTTCTTCCAGCCTGCGGCTTGTGTTTTTATTTTCATACTAATGCCTTTCCAAGAGCAGACATTTTAAATTTTGACCAAGTCCGATATATCAATTTTTGGTTTTAAGGTTTGAGCTCTCTGTGTCCTAGCTAGAAAAACTTTGCCTAAACTAAGTTTGTAACGATTTTCTTTCAATTGTTCTTATAGACGTTTTATAGTTTTAGCTCTTACATTTAGCTGTATGATCCATTTGGAGTTCATTTTTTTATAGGGTGTGAGGTAAGGGTTAAGGTTTTTATAATTAAAAATTTTTTTTTTTTTTTGGGGTGATGTCTTTGGTTTTGGTATCAGGGTAATGCTGGCCTCACAAAAGGAGCTAGCATTGTGCTGTAGATGCTGCGGAAATATAAAGGGGAAGATCCAGCCTCTGCTGGAATCACACACACACACACACACCTCCAGGAGGATAAAGGCAGAGTTTCATGAGCTCCAGAAGAGAAGTACAGATGAACTGCCGTTGGCATTCAAAGAAAGAAGAGGCAAGGGAAGCCTTGGAAAAGGTTTCCTGAAGGTGAGGACACTAAAGAAAGGCTTTAGTGGGACTGCAACATTGCCCGACTCTGGGGCACCATTCAAATGCTGGTCTATTGATCGGGGCTCCCTTCAGGGCACAGGGAATAGAACACAGATGGCGTGCACCTGGAGTTGGATGACATAGAGACCCTGGTAGAAGAAGCCTAGCAGCTAAGAGACTATCAGCTGGTGGCGGCGGGGGTGGGGGGGCTGGGACCCCTGTTCTGGGGTGGAGGGGGTTCTATTAATCTCATAACTCGTTTTATATAAACATGCCTTTGTCTCCCCATCTTTTAACTTGAGCTCCCACTGATCTATATCCTCCTCGCAGTGAATGTGGGGCTGGAGGGCCCAGAGAGGAAGGTGCGAAGGAAGGGGGCCAGCCCTCAGGGAGCCGCCCCTCTCCCCTCCCCGTGCTTCGCACCCTGAATACACGATCTCATTTATCTTCCCACCACCACTCCACCCGCAGCTTCCTTCTTGCCACTTCTGCAGATGAGAAAAATGAGACTCATAAAGGTGAAGTGCCTTGCCTGGGGTCAGCCGCGGGTGGGCTGTGGGGCTGAGGTTGCCGGTGGGCCTGCTGGGGCCCCGGCCCCCTTCTCCCCTCTGCTCTGGGAAAACCATAATTCCTGAAGAAAGCGGCACCTAGAAAGGAATGGGAGCCAGGGGGAGGTCAGGACTAGATATTTGGGAGTGGGTTAGCTCTGATTTAGCAAAAACACTCTCAGCACCACAGGCTGGGCTGCGGCTGGCTGGCTGTGTGGTCAGGGTTTGCAACGCTTCCAAAGATCCTTTTGCTAGAAGGGCTTTAAAAGCTACACGCTCTCAGCAGTTTCTATCAGCTGGGCTTCTTTCCCTTCCAGAGTGAATCCTGTCAGGGTTTTCCTGGCTTATATGTTCCCAGAACGACCCCACCTCGCCCTCACCTGAGCAGCACTCGCCTTGTCACTCACACCATTTCCTCTCACCAAATGGCTCTGGAAGGAATTCTTCCCCAGCGATAAGTTTTGGTCCTAACCTCCCCCTCTCCACTCTCATAACACCCCTGGTTTCTCCAGGATGTGTAGAGTGGAGTACATCACAGATGAAGGAACACCAGGACCTCTTTTGATCCCAGATTTGAGGGTTTGTTCCCCTTCCTGGTCTCCAATTTGGAACCATTTTAAAGAGCCCCTGCAAAACCAGGATGCTGTGGAGGAGCTCATGCTGCGAGTGTGTCTGGGAAATCAGGGGCACCCCGTGGGAAAGTTCTCGTCTCTGCCCCCACCATCTTGATTCCAGTCCCCTGGAACATTCCGAATGCCCTTGTCCTCAGACCCTTCTCAGGCACTCTTGCCTGCTTGCCTCTAGGTATTTGGCCTCTTGTCCTTTGTTTGGTCACCATGGGCCCTGCCCCTGCCAATTCAGAGGCAAACAGAGATAGGGCCAGGCCCTGGCTGCCCAGCCTCGTGGACAGCATTATACGCTGCTCTGCGTCAGCTGAAAAAGTAGCCACCATAACTTGCATTCTAACAGGCCGTGTCCCCCACTGCCCGGGAGTTCCTTTCCCCGGCCTTCAAGGCCTCTGCACCTGGCCAGCCCTGCCCACCGGGCCGGCAGTGCTCCAGGAATCTTGAAGTGCAGCTTGGGTGGCTCTGGGTGGCTTCGCGGGAAGGGTTGTGGACTGGTTCTCCTTGCTTCCACCTCCTTCAGGGACTGACTTGCCCGGGAGGATGACGCCCGCAAGCCCCTCCCAGCTGCCACACCACCAGCCCTGCCTCCTGGCCCTGCCAGAAAATGCTTAGCACATTAGCAAGCTGAGCTGCCACAGTTGTAGTCATTTAGAAGGCTGCAGAGAGGCACAGAGATTTCATTCTGGAAGGCCTTCCAGCTGTTCGCTATTGTGACAACACTGGGTGGCACCGTTACCAGGAACCTGGCCTGCCTGTGAGATAGAGCTGGTGGGGAGCCTGGGGGTGGGTGGGGGAGGAGGAGGCCAGGAGGGTGGTGGGGACAGCAGCAGCCGTGAGAAAGGAGGGTGGAGGCCTCTGTCTCTGTTCTCCTGGCTGGCCTCCCTTCTTGCCTTCCCGAGCTTTCTTGGAACAGATCTTGGATACTCGCTACTTCTTTCCAATTGCCTCAGTTAAGGGGCTTCTGCTTGCAAGAGAGGCGAGAGGCAAGAGGCTCCAAGATGGCCAGAGAGGCAGCAAGATGGAGAAAAGAAAGCAAGCCCGCCAAACATTTTCCCAGACTCGGAGACCTCGCTGCACATGCTTCCCTGCCGCTTAGTGGCCGAGCGCTCTGAGGCATGTCGCCGCCTCTCCAGAGCTCACCATCCTCATCCGGTACAAGGGGAACCCCAGGACCCACCTTCTCCCTCACCGCGAGGTTAGACGGACAAGAGGCGAGGCACGTGGGCGTGTTTTGTAAACTGTAAAGGGACGAGCGTCTGCGTACCTGTGTGCCGGGGGACTATGTCTAGTAGGTCTTTGGGTTCCTCCCATGAGGTCTGATTGGTTGGCTAGAAAAGTAAATGTGGTGATTTTCTGGAAGTTTCTGATTTTCCTCGTTGGTGATCTGTGCGGTGAAGACGAGTAAGACTGTGAGCATTTTGGGTTGTTAGGGTTGCTGTAACAAAGTGGAGATTGTGGGGGGGAGGTGTTTAAATAACGGAAATGTATTGTCTCCGTTCCAGAGGCCTGAGGTCAGAGTCAAGGTATCTGCAGGGTAGCTTCTTTCGGAGGGCTGGGAGGGGGGCTCTGGTAGAAGCATTGCCCCACGTCTACCTTCATCTCCCCATGGTGTTCTCCGTCTGTGCCTCTTCTGTGTCCACATTTCCCTGATTCATAAGGACCATGGTCGTGTTCAGTAACTAATCACATATGCGGGGACCCTATCCTCAAATATGGTGGGCGGGGGTCTTCTGAGCCCAGGGGCCAGCTCCAGACCAGGGAAGGCCAAGGCCTGACTGGGAAAAGAGAGTTCTGTTGTAGGCGTAGTGATGGCTGGGTGAGGGACCCCATTTTCTACTACTGTTCCTGGATTTTGGGGTGTGTGTGGATCTTTGTTCCTAGAGTTAATTTTGTTTTTTCCCTTCTGAGTTGCTCCCGTTAAACAGAGGTGCTCTGTGTGTGTTTTAGACCCCAATTCTCCCTCTTCATACCCCCTTCCTTTTCATGGCTCTCTCTCTCTTCAAGCCACTAACCTGCCACACGCATGACCTCCTCCTTTCTAACTCTGAAGCCTGGGGACATAGTTGCCAATGCAGGACACCCCCGGGGTGAATTTGGCTCATTTTCTCTTCGTCTTCCCTCCTCCGTTGCCATCCTTTTGGTCCTGCACCATGGTCTCCTCCCAGAGCATATCCCTGACGGGAGGACCCCCCCTCCCCGCCTCATGCCACATGCGCCCCTCTTCGGCCTGGTTGCTCGCACACCAGCAAGCACGTTCTGAGTTGGCGGCATCCAGGCCGAGTGTGATCTTGGGCCACAGCATTGGCGCCGGTCGTGCGCGGCGTGGGGAGACCTTGGTGGCCCTGTCTTCTGAACTGGCACCGTTTCCTGGGACATGCCGCAATTCAAGAAGGGGATGATGTGGAGGAAGGCAGTTACAAAAGCCACCCCCTGAGTAATAAGAAGCAATCTACTGAATTCTCACTGCGCGGCAGGCTCGAGGCTAGGTGGTTCCACTTTCCTCGCTTGTTCCTCCCACGAGTCTGAAGAAGCAGGTACTTATTTGCATTATCCTCATTTTCTAGATGGACAGTGGAGGTTTGGAAAGGAAATAAAGGAAATGTAAATGCTCGAAGTCGCTCAGCTAGTGAGGGACTTGGCACCCCTCTCTGGAACCTCAAATGCTTTGCTCTCCTTGCAGTGCGCCTCTGACTGTGGGCGGGAGCCTTCTTGCTTCAGCCTACCCCGGGTGGACGGCAGAGTGTGAAGTCAGCCTCCTGCTCTCCATCTTGATCTATGGAACCTGGAACCCGAAGAGGGTGGGGTGGGGCCGGGAATCTATACTCCAAAGGAGCACCCACCCCCCATGACTCTTGCACACTCCCCACCTCCCCAGTGCCTTCTCCCTGGTTCCCAAGCAGGTTGAGAACCTGCCCTTCCCCCACGTGGGTTCTGAAATGTGGGGCAGCTCACCTTTATACAACCTCCCCGTGCCTTCCTTTTCTCCCTGGTGTCGAGTGGCCCCCATAGCTCTGGGAGAGGTGATGCAACTGGGCTGCACATGGGTTGGGAGAGGGCTCGTGTGGACCGCGTTGACCCGTGGCTTCTTACCCTTTCTGTGGTACCCGTGCCCTTCCCCTGCTGCGCTCTGCCCAGGTCCTTGTGGGAGGAACCCAGACGGGTGTCGTCAGGCAGTAGCCGGGCCACTGCTGGGTGGGCCCGAGCCCCATTTGGTGATGATGCCCAGTTTCCCTGTGACTGAAAGGGAGTCAGTGTTTCCGAGTGAAATCTTGGCGTAAGCCCGGTGGAATATGGGGCCTCCGTTGAGAACCACACTTCCTTTCCCTGCTTTGTCTTCCTCTGCACTCATTCTGGCATCCTCATGTTTTTCACTTTCCTGTACATTCCAGCAACTGAAAATAAAAAGTCTGAAGGAAGAAGTTCTGTTGTCCTGTTTACTGATGGGCAGGAATGACTTGCTCACCCGTAAGCTTTAATTCAGATCCTGTGGAGCCCCCTTCGCATCTCCTTTCCCGAGGTGTGGTCTTCACAGACTCTTAGGAGTCATAGGATATTGGGGCTAGGATGTCAGTCCCATGAAGGCAGGAACCTGCTGCAGGCCCGCTGTCGAGAAGGGTTTCCTGCATGTAGTAGGTGCTCAGTTAATTCTTGACTGAATTAACGTTAGAGCGGAAAGGTAATGCTAAGTTAAGCTTGTCCAGGAGGACAGGGGAGTGGACAGAGGCTCAGAGAGGTGAAATCACTTGCCTGAGTTTGCACAGCAAGTAGGTGGTGTGTCTGGGGCTAGAACTAAATCAACAGGATTATTCTTGAACTGCCAACAATATTAAAATCTAAGTCATGGCTTTTGAAATATACGTCCTATAAGCCCAGAGATCTCTGGCTGGTTTTTTGGTGGGAGAAGCTGTTCAGACCCTGCTCTCTTTCTGGGTCCCAGACCTCAGGGATCTGGACAGAATCAACCAGCTGTTTTTCCCGCCCCCCTCAGAATAGATAGCATCCCTGAAAACACTAGCTTAGATTTTCAGGCTGACATTCTAAACACTACCTCATCCTAAAAGTAAATGGTGAACTATTTTCATACACTCTTAAAATTTTAATTTGGAAAACTCCTGTCCTTGGAATGCAAAATTCACCAGGCATTTTATATCCTGCAGGCTGGGCTAGTTACTAGAATCTTCTTGCCAGTCCCGCTTGTGAGCCCCACTTGTGGAAAAGGACCAGGGGATTTGACCAGAATAGTGACTTACTCTTTGAGTCAAAATGTCTTGTTGGTTTAAAAATGTTCACTCAGTTCAGATTTCTTCTTTCTTTCCCTCCTTCTTTCCCAGTACCCCCTTCATAAAGGGGGGAATTTTGACATTGGTGGGGGTGGGGGTGAAAAATTAATATGATTAATGTGAGCATCAATCAGACAGTCCTCACTTGAGTGCCCTCCAACATCGACTCCATTTCTGACCTCCTCACTTCAAGACCCTTCATCCAACTTCGGTCCCAACCTTCCAGACTTCACCTCATGCCTAACTCCCACCTTATCCCTACCCCATCTCTGAGTTTATCTTTTCCCATCCCCTCCCAAGTTAGGGTGGGGTGGCTTCAGGGAGGGAGGGAGGGAGAAGGATCTGTTTCTCACATTCCCTCGGATTTTTTAAAAGCTGAAAGTTTAGTGGTTTGTTTTTGTTTTTAAAGATTTTATTTATTTATTTATTTGAGAGAGAGAGCATGATGGGAGGAAGGTCAGAGGGAGAAGCAGACTCCCCACCAATCAGGGAGCCTGATGCAGGACTCGATCCCAGGACTCGAGGATCATGACCTGAGTGAAGGCAGTTGCCCAACCAGCTGAGCCACCCCGGCGCCCCTAGTGGTTTGTTTCTGAGGCATTGTCAAAAGGCCTTTGTCAAACTAGCCAATTCAAAAGGGCGTCATCAAAGATATGTGGGAGTCAGTGTGGTGTACCCTTTCTAACCTGTCATTAACAATAATAATGATAAAGATAATGAAGTGTTTATCCATGCTCTGATACGTAGTAAGCACAGTGTAGGCACTTCCCTTAGTGTGTGTGTGTCAAATCCTCATAACAATCCTAGGAGACCTGCACTTTAATCTTTATTTTATTGATGGGAAAGCAGGGACAGATGTCTGAAGGAACTTGCACGAGGGCACGCAGTCAGTGAGGAAGGCAATTACAGAATTATGAAGTGACACAAACTCATTAAGTTTGCACCCTGAATAGGTGAAGTGTTGGCTTCAGGGTCCTGCTCGCACATCTTAGTGTGGTGTGATGGCGGTCTCCGGAATGTCTATGGTCAGAGATAACTCACCCCCACAACCATGTAGGTAGGCGAGACTTCCCACAGGCCATGCCAGAGATAAACCTGGGGATAGCTCCCCAAAAGCGCAGAACAACCCGGGGAATGGTGTAGAGGTGAGATTTGGTGCTGAGTTTCTCCCTGCTCTTGCTGTATCTCAACAAATATTTAAGCATTGGGCAGTTATGGGGACGAAAAAGAGACCCATCTATCCCATGCCTTCCTGGTGCTCACAGGTTAGAGACGGACGCAGTTCCCTCTGTGATCAGGTACACGAGGCAAAGCACTCAGGGAGAGGGGCCAGTGAGCAGAGCACTTCGGGAAGGACTGACCCACAAAATCATGTCACTTTTCCGGAGTCATTTATTTGATGGTACCTCCATCACTTCCCGCATTGCCAGAGTAGCGTCGGTTGCAAGAACAGGCTCCCTTCTTTTCCAGGCGAAAAATTATTACAGTGTAAAATGTTCTTCCAAAGTTTGCAGGACTGGACTCCGTCATCACAAGAGGTAAGGAGTGTGGGTGCGCTATGAGTCCTTTAAAGCCCTTTGGCTGATGTGAGTAGTAGATGTGGAGAGATGAGCAGAAGGTGAGACCTGGCTCTTGTCATTGCCTTATCCCACCACCCAGCACGGGGTGGAGGGAACGTTCACCGAGAGAACTGAATGAATGAGTAGAATCAAGGTTATGAGAGTTCCAAAGAGTACATGGCTAATGCCGTCAAGGTTGGTCAAGCAACACGATGACCAAGAAGTGGCCTTTGGGTTTGGCAAGATAAGGAGGAACTTAGTATGGAATAGTGGCTTCTGAGGAAGGATGGCTAAGGATTTCTTTTCCTTTTTTTTTTTTAAAGATTTATTTATTTTAGAGAGAGAAAGTGCGAGAGAGCACATGCATGGGAGAAGGGGCAGAAGGGAGGGACAGAGAGAATCCTAAGCAGCCTCCATGCTCAGTGTGGAGCCCAACGCAGTCCAACGCGGGGCTTGATCTCCCAACCCAGACGTCATGGCCTGAGCCAAGATCAACAGTCAGACGCTTAACCAGCGGAGCCACCCAGGCGCCCCTGGTTAATGTCTTCTAAGGGGAAAGGACAGATGAGAATATTATACATTTGAGGAAAGCTTGTCAGTAAATGTAGGGAATGAGGTGGGATCCTTGCTAGGAGGGCCCTTTGACGATTAATGGCGTTCTCTGGCAGTCCCTGGTGAGTGTGAAGGTGGAAGAAAGGGAGGCCTTTGAGGGAAGGCGTGCTGCCTGGGTCTGGAAGAGGCAGAGCGCACGGGGCTGTGGTTCAGGAGGCGGGCTGCCCTTGAAAGAGAAGACAGACCTTTGCTTAGAAACCAGGGATGTGTTTGAAAAATAAACCATCGATTTTCCACACCCTAGCTTTTCCCCAGGACACACAAAGATGACCCTGCGTGCCCCCGGCAGGCGGCTTCTGCTCCTCTGCTCCGGGAGTTCCGGCTTCATCTCCGTTTTCGAAGCGGCAGGCCGTCTCCTTCCTCAGTGACGGCCCGTGGAGATGGCCTTGGTCAGCGTGGCCCACGCCAGGTGGCCCGGGGCCGCCCCTCGAGTTCGGAAGTGTGTGTGTGTGTGTGTGCACGCGTGACCGTGTGTACGAGTGCGCCTGAGTGCCTGCGTGTGTCTCCAGGGCTGGTAGGGTCTCTGGGTGTGCATCTGAGAAAACAGGCTCGGCAGGGAACGCCCCTGTCTTTGTCGTTTTCCTCAGGGGCTGGCTGGTGCCTCGCATGTGGCAGGGATAGAACACAGTTACTGAATAACACAGAAGAGCTAGTTACGGCAGGGAGGTGGGAACTCAGAGTTTCAGGTTGTCCTCTGGTCGCTGTCTTCCCTGTGTATTCCACACCAATGTCCCTGACCATGGGTTCCACTGGCGTGGCGGGAGGGGACTCTCTGTGAACAGAATGGACTCACTGAGTGGACTCAGACCCGGCTACCTTTGAGAGCGGCCCATGGGTCACAGCCTGGCCTTGGCACTGCGTCATGCCTTCCACTTCCTTTACTCTCTGCCTCCTTATTGAAAAAAAAAATGCAACTTCCCAACCTCTGCCCCCAAATACTCTCCCAATTCCAGTGAAAGAAGGCCTTGTGCTTAAATAATCCTGTGAAAAGAAAAAAAAAAAAAATCCCACCCTCATAGAAATGTGAAAGGGTACTGGCTCCGGGCAGCTTTCAGTCTTCATTTAAATTAGGGATTTTGTGGATTGTTGTTGTTTAGTTGTTGTTGTGGGATGGTATCCAGTATCCCAATGTTCACGTAATGCCTTGACTTCACTATCGCTTCTCCTGGGATAATTATAGGTTGGCATAATGTCCCCATTGTTCTCTGCCACAAAGAAGCACTGTTACAGGACGTTGGGATGGGGTGGGAGGGGGTGCAGTGGGGATCTGGAGGGAGGATCTTTGTGTTTGTGTGAGTGTGTGTGTCCTGGATGGCCGTGCTGCATCTTAAATTATTTCTCGTGTTCCTTCTTTGGGTCCCTAACCCACCTAGCCGTCATTCCCATTGTTGTCTGTCCCTCGGGTTTCTCCCCGCATTCCTGGTTTGGGCTTCTCTGCACCCTTGCCTCCTGGGGCATCGCCCGCGGCTGGGCACAGTCTGGGGACTTCAAGATGGCTGCCAAGCTGAGGCGTTGAAGGAAGTGTTTCACGTTCTTTCAGTGAAGTGACTTGCCCGGAGAGGACAGGCTCAAGGGCCCGTGGAATTGCAGATGACCTCGGAGGTCATACCGGCCGGCCCTTATCGACTGGACATGTTTACATTACTCATTTGAGTTGTTCAGAGCCCTTTGCTCCACAAAGCTCATGATACCTTTTTGGGACATAGTGGAGAACAGAGACGTTCATTCACGCGTTCGACAGAAGCTCACGGAAGGCTCACTGGGAGGCCGGGTCCCTGACAAGATGGTGGCCATACGGTGATGAGAGCCATGTCAGCAGCTCTGGCCCTCGTGACGCCTCCTCTCCAGCTGCCCAGCTCTGTGGCTCTTGTCAGACCTGCTTGGCCATTATAGAATCCAGTGCTGGGGGACACGCCGGGCTTATCTCTTATAGCCAGAAGTTAGAACTAGAAGGTGGTGGCCCATGTGGCAGCCATTGCCAAGTGACGCTTTTTTTTTAATTAAAAGATTTTATTTATTTATTCATGAGAGACACCGAGAGAGAGAGAGAGAGAGAGAGAGAGAGAGAGAGGCAGAGGCAGAAGGAGAAGTACGCTCTCCGCTAAGCAGGGAGCCCAATGGGGGACGTGATCCTAGGACCCTGGGATCATGACCTGAGCTGAAGGCAGATGCTTAACCAACTGAGCCATCCAGGTGCCCCTCTCCTTTTTTTTTTTTTTTTAAGATTTTATTTATTTATTTGAGAGAGAGTAAGCATGAGTAGGGGGATGGGCATAGAGAGAGGGAGAAGCGAGCTGTCTGCTGAACAGGGAGGCAGCTGTGGGGCTCGATCCCAGGACCCAGAGATCATGACCTGAGCCACAGGCAAATGCTCAACCAACTGAGCCACCCAAGCACCCATTTTTTTGAAAGTGAGATCTCTCAGACTGAGATCTCCCCTAGAGACTTTTATGGCAGTACTGATCTCACATTTCCTCCTTCCCCGCTTCCCCTCTCACCAGCCCCTTCTGCACTGGGGCTAGAAGCTCCGGGTAGAAATGATTTTGACTCCAGCCATAAGTAGTTTTTTGACCAAGCACCCCTGACACTCGAATGGGAACTACCTGTGTTACCATGAGCCTTGGAAGCCATGGCCCACACTCACCTTGAAAGAGGGAAAGACAGACTTCAGTCAAGCCAGAGGACCCAAGGGTCCCCGGGCTGAGGTTCTGTGACCACACGCTTAGGGGGAGAGAATTTTTCTATCCTTGGAATGAACCTGTCTCAGTTTTGCTGCCTAGAAAGGCAAATGTTATACAGAAACATATGTCCTTAATTAACACTCAATTTAACTGGGATACCTTAATTTTATCTGATCTTACTGTGTGGGGTGGATGGAAAGGTGGGCAGTGGGCAGGACCCTACACCTCCATGGGGGTGATGATGGCAGGATGTAGTCATTGGAGCCCTGAGGTCCTGAAGGATAATGTGACAATTGCCTGTGACCACGTATCAAACTGAGTCAGGTCAGGAAATGAGAGATCAAAGATCCTGGCCATCTGTGGTGTTCGGAGAAATCACCATGGCGGCATAGCCCTCCCACGAGCCAAGAGAAAAAGATGGCTTGTATCCTCGCTCCTCACCAGCTGTACCTGAAAATACATTCTGCAAAATAAACAGATGCATTCCCTTTGTATATGTTTTACAAGAATCCAAATTCTTTCCTCCCGGTAAGTTAAAACAAACACCCAGGACTGAAAGTACATGTATTCAGGGACAATCGAAAGGGTGTCTCAGCCTTGGGGGCCTTGGGGGCCTTGGGGGCATGTGCCTCGAGGCCATGGGGCCTTGGGACCATGTGTGCTGCCCTGAGAGGCTGAGGGCTCAGCATCTTTGCTCTCATTCCCAGGAGTGGATTCTGAACATTAAGATCCGCGTGACTCTCCCAAGGCACTGCGTCTGAACCCTGACTTCAAGGGCATTCAAGGGCGGCCCCTTGAACATCAGCTATTCTGACAACCAAGAACTCACCCAACTTTTGAGCTGTGAGGGGGGTCTCACTTTACAGATGAGGAAACTGGAGGCCAGCAAACTGTGTGGTGCAGGAGCAACACCATGGAGCAGGATGGGAACCTAGGTCTATTGACTCCAGGTCGTATATGGTTTACTTCTGCTCTGCACCCATGGGTCTTCTTGCCTCCCTCAAAGAGAGGCATGCTGAGGGTAGAGACACTGTCAGTCTTTTGTAGCATTCAGGGGGCTGCTAACCATCCCGCACACCCAGCTGTTCCTGTTGGCGACGGGCGAGGGAACATTTGCTTACTGGTGGCACTCACATTTGTGGGTCCTCTGCTCCTCAGTGGGAATCTATTTCCCATCACTCATCCCACACTTGTGTTTCCTCAGCTCTGGGACTGGGTCACCTGGCAAGCGGGTGCCTGGAAGGGATGCTATCCACCATGAAGGCTGGCTCCCGAGGAAGCTGGTACTTCTTACCCCTCAGAAGCTCCCTTTCTTCTGTGCCCTTGGGAGTCTATCTGTGCAATTCTATTTTCTCCCACGGTTACATGCAGGCATCTCCTTGCTGTAAGGACAGACCAGGGGCAGAGCCCTCGCATTTTGTGTTTCGTTCCTCATGCTTGGGGTGACATGGCCAGCACGAACGGGCCTCGTTCAGGTGCCACGGAGCCTGAGTGCTGCTTTCCTGGTCTGTCCCAGGAAAAGAAGGATTCTTTCACGCCGAACTGTGTGACGACCTCGCAGAGACAATGAAGGGGCATATGCTTCACGGTGGAGTGGACGCTATGTAGCTTCTGAGGCGAGCAGTGGCCTGAGCTGTGAGCATACACAACCACGATGAATAGTTCACAGTGTGGCTCTTTGTGAATCACCAGCTACTTCCCTGACGTCATGCTGATGACCCCAGCCACGTGTCCAAGGGCTGGGCCTGGTCTTGACTCCGAGCTCCATTGTCAATGTCTTTCTGTTTTTTCCTCAGTTCTTTGAGCCCCCCTGGTGCCCCTTCTTGGTCGCCCTAGACCCCTCAGATCCTTGTTTCAAGGCAGAAGCCTCATGGATCCCTTTGTGGACACGGCCAACGATCACCCCAGGTCCAGGCACCCAAATAGTGCCTGCGTTCTCTGTAGTTCTTTCTGTTTCTGTGGCTGTTTCTGTGGCTGGTGTCCGGGTCCAGGTGGGTGCTGGGGACTGAGGGGAGGCTACCTCCTCAGGCCAAGGTTTCTTCTGAGGTAGCTGCCTGTGAATGCCTCGTGCCGCATGGTGGGTGGGATTGTGTCAACCACCTGGGCTCGGGAGGGAGGAGAACACCTGTGGGGCGTGTGCTGCCCGGAGAGGTGTCCCCCATTATTCCAGAGACCAGAGCCGCAAAAGTAAGCCTGTGGCTATTTTTTCCCCCATATTATCAGATGGTCCCCTGATGGCCACAGCCTAAAGTTTAATTGTTTGTGTCGAGCCTATTTGTAGGCAGGATCAATAATCCATAACCACCTGCCCGTCCGCCCATCCACTCATCCATCCACTGGCTCATCCACTGATGAATCAATGGATCCATCTACCCACCCATCCTTTCCTCCGTCCATGTATAAGGGACGATACATTTACGTACTTCAAGGGACCAGGTGGGTAAAGTAAATCAGGAAAACGCACCAGATGAAGACAAGAGGGAGTGGTAGGGACTCGGGACAGTTCACTGAGCCGCCTTCTACAACATTCCCCGACTGACCCCCTCTCAGGTTTGATAGGTGGCACCTGATGACCACAGTGACCTGTCTTTATATCAGAGGCATTTGGATAGCATTTGAGTAGCCCAGAGGTGTTGGGGTGGGGGCCGGGCCAGGCTCTTCTTCAGCCTTGTGTAGAATTCTTGGTAAAATCAGACTCTGGAACGTAAATCAGTCAGGGCTCCTTAACATTGCAAATGGCAAGAAACCCAAGTGAGACTGCTGGGGCACAAAGAGGGTTATATGGGCTCACATAACTGAAAGTTCAGGAGTGGGTTCGCTGCACTTGGGCCTGGGTCTAGGGGTTCAACAGTCATTCAAACTCCTTCCCCCTCCCCCTCCCCCTTTCTGTCGGTTCTGCTTTCCTCTCCGCTGGCCCCTTTGCAGACCTGCCTGCCTCCTGGGTGTCTCCCAGCAGCTTCAGGTAAACATTTTTTACCAGCTTTTCCACAAGGAAGAGAAAGAAAGCCCCTCTTTCCCACAGAAACTCGAGGGTTGCCCTGAGTTTGCCTGCCTTCTACCACATGTTCACCCTTGAACCAATCACTCAGGCCAGGAGAGGCCGTTTTCTCCTGCAGGATGTATTGGGACCGGTTTCACTCAGGTGGTGGTGGGGGAGGGGAGGATCCTTGGAGGAAAATGGGGGTTTCGTGATGGCAGCTCGGTAGGCAGACACACCTGTGACGCCTGCAGAGGGATGGGTTGGTGGAAGGACTCTTGCCTTCGCATTGTAAAGCAAGACCCAGGGCCCAGAGCGTGACTGGGGCCGCCCTGCTCCTCCTTCCTGTCCTAGATCCCAGCTGGACGTCTGTCTGGCTCCCATGGTGCACAGAGAGAGGAAAGCATGGTGCTAGGTGGGCTGGGGGTGGGCCTTGCACTGCCTCCTACACACGTTCCCAAGTTTCTTGCTCTGTGGAAGCTGATGTTTACTCCAGAGCTGAGACTTTCAAAGTGTCTATTGTTCGGGGAAAGGACAGTCACCCACGAGGGTGCCAAAGGGCTCAGAATGCTCCATGGACCCCCACCCAGGTTCTGCCATTGGAGAAGGAGTTGCCAGGATGAAGGGCCCCCTTTGAGCAGGGCTGATTTGGGCCCGGGACTTGGCTGCAGGGATCCCAGGATTGGGATATATGGCATATGAAGGTGGGATCCACCTTAATAAAGTCCCAGTCCCAGGACAGGGATCCAAGGCAAGAAATGAGGCCATGGAAGAGCCATCCTTGCAATTTGGAGCCTCTGGCTTCCCACCCTGGGCAGAAGCTGCCTGAAGGAGAGGAGGACCATGCTTCATTCTCTGCAGCTGTCAGCCCCCGGTGTGGCTTGAGTGGGGACCCAGAGTCCTCCTTTGGAACTTTGGTCCCAGAGAGTAAATCAGGCAGATCAGGTCTGACCTCAGTCACGTGTAACCCTTAGTGCCAGAAATACCAACTCTCTGAGGGTTGAGCAACAGTTTTCTCCTCACCATCAAGGATGATTTTAACTGTTTCCTACCTTGGATTTTTGTTACTGTTGAGAATAGTTACCAGAGAGTGGAACGTTAAAAGGAAGATGGAGAAAAGGTAGATGGAGCTCGTAAAAGGATGTGTTTATAAAAATACGAGATGCTATCGACACATAAAACTGCTTCTGGGGGAGTAGAATCACTCACGGTGGAAAGCGTCCAAGAACCTTCACGTCCTATCTCACTTGCTACAACAACCCAGGGAGGTTGGTAGAGAAGGGCCATTTTCTTTTCTTTTTGTATATATCTCACAGATGTGGATGTGGTACATTTTTAAGAGCATTTTTAAAATCTTTTTTTAAAAAATTATTTTATTTATTTATTTGAGAGAGAGAGAGAGAGCAAGCACATCGAGAGAGATCACGAGCAGGGGGAGGCAGAGGGCGGGGGGAGAAGCAGACTCCCCGCTGAGCAGAGAGCCCAATGTGAGGCTCCATCCCAGGACCCATGGATCAGGACCTGAGTTGAAGGCCGATGCTCAACCGACTGAGGCACCTGGGTGGCCCATTAAAAGTGTTTTTAAGAAGATTAAGTTTTGCTGTCTCCTATCTATGCACCATGTGTAGTCTTATCTCTTCCCTGCCTTACTTCTCTTGTCACTTTAATATCTCTCCTTACCCTGGTGGGATCTGACCTCTCTCTGTCGTCCTTTCCTCCAATTCTACCTACCTTCCAGATTCCACCTTTATAAAACCTTCCGGAATGATTCCAGACTCAACTAATCTCTCCATTCTTTTCATCAGCAACAGGGCTTGTAGATTGCATTTATGCATTTATTACTCACAGTCTATTTGACTTAGGAGCTGAAGGCGCAAGAAAAAATACCTGCCCTCCAGAGGCCTACATTCTAAGAAAATGGCAATAATAAGACTTAAATAAATTAATGTACATACAGTGCTTAGCATAGTGCCCGAGGCATAGTAAGTGCTCCATAAATCCAACACGCCAAGGTTTTTTTTTTTTTTTCTTTTTTAAAGGTTTTATTTATTTATTTGACAGAGAGAGAGAGATCACAAGTAGGCAGAGAGAGAGGGGGAAGCAGGCTCCCTGCTGAGCAGAGAGCCCGATGGGGGGCTCGATCCCAGGACCCCGAGATCAGGACCCAAGCTGAAGGCAAAGGTTTTAACCCACTGAGCCACCCCGGCGCCCCAACATGCCAAGGGTTTTATGTGATATTTAATTCATGCAAAAGTTGAGAGAGACCGATTTTCCTGTCTCCTTTTACAGATAAACAAAGGGATGCTCAGATAAGTTATGCAATTTTCCCACAGTCACACAGCTAATTAGCAGGAGATCTGAGCTTCAAATTCTAAAACTCTTTCTCTCTTTTTTTTTAACCTCACCCGAGATACTTCAGTGATGAAAGCAAATGACGCACAGTGTTATTGTAAGATAAAATCCTTGTTCCTTTTGTGCCTGCCTCAGTTCGCCCATCTACGAAGTGGGAGGGTAGAAAGATTCCTGTTGGGAGTTGTTAAATGCAGCACGTAGCCCAAGGTGATCACAATACAATTTAAAATAGCACCATCGCTTGTAGGAGAAAGGCACATAGGGGAATGGAACGTGGGCTTGTGGAAGATTGCTGGGGTCTCCCACTTGTCTTCTTTCTGCTGAGAGTAAACTCAGATCCAGACCATGTCTGATCTAGGAAATTCTGATCACAAATCTGGAACTTTGGGTGCCGCTGGGGGTGGGGGGCTCTGCATTGGGCCGAATGGCCCCTCTGACTCCTGGGACCTGACAGGGCTTTGCTGGTATTTACTGACTGACGACCAACTCATGTCAAGCTGGTTTATTTAGTCCTTGGGCCTGATAGAACCAAAGCAATGAGCTAACAGAACTAATGGGCAGCTCACTAGTTGCTTTTCCTGAGCACTAACTGTGTGCCTGACATGGAGTGAGGGCTTCTGGGTGCGTTTTTCCCCTTTATTCTTCATCATACAAGGACCCTTCAAAGTTAATACTTCAGTTGGGGAAATAGATGCTCACACAGACATGTCTCTTAGGCACCACACACTTTATACTTTAGATTTTTTTGCTGCAAAGTAGGATGTTTTCAGTATTCTTGAGCTCAGGGCACAACCTTATTTCCTACTACAATCCCTCACTGATGCTGTAACAGTTCTCAAGTGCATTTTGTAGCAGAACATTCCTTTCTAGACAGAATAGAGGTCCTTCAAAGGGGTCTGTGTCCTAATCCCTGGAATCTGTAAAAAGGTTCCCTTATAAGGTAAAAGGGACTTTGCAGATGTGATTAAATTAAGGGTTTTGAGATGGGGAGATTCTCCTGGATTAGGTGGTTGGGCCCAGTGTCATCACAGGGGTCCCTATAAGAGGCAGGCAGGGGGATCCAGGCCAGCGATATGACGATGAGAGGTAAGGAGCCACAAAGCGACGACTGCAGGCAGCCTCCCAAAGCTGGAAATGGCAAGGAGACACACTCCCCTTGAGAGCTTCCAGAAGCAAAGCAGTCTGCCCAAACCTTGATTTCAGCCCTACGCAACTCGTTTCCGACTTCTGACCTCCAGAACTGTAAGATAATGAATTTGGGTTGTTCGAAGCCATGACGTTTGTGGGAATTTGTTACAGCGGCCACAGGAGACCAACATGCCGCCCTTCCATGTGTCCTGCTGGATGGATATTCTAAAGGATATTCCAGCCAACTAAGCCTCCTCTTCCTTTGGGTCCCAGTGCCCTTGAATCAAAGGGGATAGGTGCCCTCCACCCACCACCAGGAGGGTCTGTACTAGAGTTGGGTTTTTGTGGGCGGGGGTGTTTTTTGTATGGAACCAACTGCACGCTTGCGGTTGGGCTTCTGACCACCGACCTTCCTGGCTAGACAGCCAACTAGTGAGGGGTAGGGCAAGATGAGCCAATGGCATGGAGCTGTTTTATTTTTTAATACATTCTGCTACTGCTCATCTGTGTGGACAGAGAAGTGAATGGAACAAATGATAACTGGGAGTTAACTCACGAGCTTTTTCTACTACTGATGATGACAGCAAGTGGCAGGTGGGACCCTGCGTCAGAGTAACAACAGCTAATATTTACCGGTCACTCATGGTCAGTTTCTATCATTGGTTCTCAGTGATCCAAGGAGGAGGATGCGATAATCATCCCCCTTTACAGATGAGGAAAGGGAAGCTCAGGAGGTCAGGGGTTCAGACAGCAAGTAAACGAGGAGCCAGGACTCAAACCCGGCACCCTTGCTGCTCACTTAAATGGTGGGCTGCCTCTCACACATGTGCTGGAGCACAGACTAGGTGCTCCTTATGTGCTTACTGGCTGAATGAATGAATGAATGAATGACGACCACTCGGGCCAGGAGCACCTTTATGAACCCCAGAAACAGTAGGTAGACTGAGGGGCTGCCAGAAAACCCAGCTGGACAGCAAGGAATTTATTCCTGCAGGTGCAAAGATAGCACGGGCCCGGCTATCTTACTTAGCATCTCCCATCTGGACTCATGGGGAGGCCCAGCTAAATTCTTGTTGAATTTGTTGGCGTCTTCTAACCAGCGGAGCCCCAGGCGTCGAGCAGGGGGCAGGGATGGTGATCTCTGGAGATCTCCCTTTCCCCTGGGGCTACCCCCCCAATCTTTGGATGCTCCAAGTGGCCCAGCTGGTGATTCAGGGTGGATGTCAGGTGTGGGCTTGTTAATTTCCTTTCTTCCTCACTGAATATGGACGAGAGAGAAGGGGAGGGGGCAGTGGTGATGGACATAAACTGGTATGAAGCTGCAGGGGACCCCTATGGCCTTTGCCTGTCTAGAAATGACCAATGTCCCTAATATATGACAGCCTCCGTGGCTGCTTCTTCCCTTTTGCTTTCTTTTGTGTCTTGCTTTTGTGAGCGAGATGAGAATTTACCACTGATGAGCCTCGTGCTGTGTAATGAATAGAAGGCAAGTGACCCCAGCTGTCGCCCCCTCCCGTCATCCACAGGAATGTCCTGTCAGCCTTAGTGGTCTTCGCCTGGCCAGTTCAGACGGGCTGCTGCTGCTTTGTTAAATGGCCTGGTGGCTGACGTCTGATGCATTTGGTTTCCTTCTTCAAATCTCTCTCAAGTTATTAGTTTATTTGTAGCAATGGTCAGAGCAGGGAAATTCTATCGATTTTCCTTCCTTCGTTCTCAGTTTCTCCATATATTAATTGGGTCTAATTACGTTCGCCATCTTCCTATCTTTCGGGGACATTCAGTTTTTGGTGTCTAACGGGAGGGACAGAGAGCGTTTTTGACTGGGCCGAGCCTACTCCACGTCCACTAGTGCACAGATTTTCAGATGGAACTCAGTTTGGCATTTCAGCAGTGTTTTGTTTTTGGCTTTGTTTTATTTCGAAGAACACTCTCTGTTCTGGATGTTTTCCAGTCTATCCAGTGCTGTAGGAGCCATTCGCCTAGAGACGTCACATCAGTGATGGGAGATTTGGAGGGGCTGGGGGAGAGGAGGTTCGGGACAGTGCTGGAGGTTTGGGCCCCGTCTCATGCTGGGTCACTGGTAATGGCCTCGGCTAATTGGACCTTGTCCTGTCAGGACGCATCAGACAGGGCTACTGCTCCCCGCAACCCTGACCTTGGTCGGGGTGGGACCGTCTGCAAAAGTAGGTGTCACTGCTGCCGGGTCCTGGTGGGCTTTGTTCTCTGGGGCTCGAGAGCTGGCCAGCAGTCCCGTGGCCCGAGGTCGGGAGGTTGTGCAGAGTTGGCTTCTCTGGGAGCCTGGGAGAGCCAGTGCTGAGGTCAGGGCTGTGGGCAGGTCTGTGGGGCCAGAGCTGGTGTGTGTGTGTATGTGTGTGTGTGTGTGTCCCCGTCCCCACAAGTGAGGATGTTTGCCTTCGAGAACACTCCTGACACTAGAAACGTGGGCAGTTTGTTTGGTTTTTTTGGCCATTGCCTTCCAAAAAAGACAAAACAAAACCCTTTAGTCCTTCAATTGTGTGAAGGGGAACATAAATTTTGGCTGCAGGGAGGACAGGAGGAAGCACAGTTGGGCTCCAGGTCCCGGAGCAGGAAGCCTTCCTCCCTTTTTGTTGCCGCCTGGTCCCTCTGGCCTGCCCTTCAGAGTTTCCTTGTGACCGTCCCCAGCGAGGGTGGGAGGGCCCAGGCCCGCGGGCATGTTTTGTTGACATGCTGGTGTGTGCCCAAGGACAGGCACACGGCTCCCTGCTGGCTCTGCGGGAAGGAGCTGTGGGGACAGGTCCCAGTGCCCCGGGCTGGGCCGTGTCTGCCGTGGCCGAGCAGTGCCACGTCCCATGGACAGAGTGACTCCAGGCGGCGTGGAGCATGCCACACTCTTCTCCCAAGCCCATACTCCTGACCACGCGCCCCTCTCGCTGTCACGGGTGGCCAGCGTCTTGGAGCCGCCTGCCTGGGTGTGAGTGATGGCCCTCCTGCAGAAGGACAGGTTGGCTGTCAGGCCGCGTGGCCTGGTGGGAAGATACGTCTGTGGATCTGGGCTGAGCGGCTCTCTAATCCCAGCTGCTCTGTGGCTTGGGTTGAATTCCGCGTCCTCTTTGAGCTTCAGTTTCCTTATCTATTAATCTAATGATGAAGGAACGGCCACGGCGGTTGGGTGGGGTCCTGCCCCCCAGCTGTTGCTTGACAGACTGTGTGAAGATGGTCGCTGCGGTGTTGGCTTCGCTGGAGCTGACGGCTCGTCACCTATGAAGCCCTCAACACCCTGCATGGGAAGAGCCTGATCTGAGCAATGGGGACCCCACGTGGGGCCCGATTACCTCTGTGTTCATGCCAGTCAGGGGCAGACAGCTTGTTGGGTCCTCGCGGGGCTGCCCGGCGCACCCCTCTCTCCCCGGCATTGTTTCAGTGGTTAGCAAAAGGGCTGGTGGGCCCCGGCAAAGAGCGGAGGTTGCCAGGGCAAACCTTCAAGCCAGCAAGTCAACATTTATTTATAGGTCTTGGTGGGATTCAACATCCCAGGCAGTGGAGGAGGGCCTGGCAGAGGCAGCTGCAGGGGGCAGGGGGCAGGGCAGGGGGCCGGGGGCCATGACGGTGGGGATGTGGCTGGAGGAGACAGAGAGGCCGGGTGGCATTCGGAGAGCCAGGGTTCCAGCAGAAAGCGGCGCATTCCAACACAATAAACCGAGGTGTGTTTAATAAGACGGCTATTTATAAAAGTGTGGGCAGGGAGACGTCCGAGTAAGATAGCACAGTGCCCCCGGGGCTAGGTCAAGGGGAGAGGGTAGCTTCCATGGAGAGGGCTGGCTGACAGGAGCCGTGACCTTCAGCTGACCCAGCAAGGAGGCGGCTGGGGGAGTAAATGCCTCATCTTGCTCTCTTCCCTCCCTCTGGCCCACTGCTGGCATTCACCGTCGGCCCCGCTGCCAGAGGCAGAGGGAAGATGGCAGGTGGCTGACCACGTAGGACATGCTCCTGGAGGCCCGGAGCAGGGAGAACGGCGGAGAGAGACCCTGAAGGGCCAGTGGAAGAGAGTTGGCACGGAGAAGCAAGGGCTTGGGGAAAAGGAAGGCAGGGGACATTTAGGGATACATGGGTGAAGAGAGTTGAGTTTCCAGGGGACCCGGCCAGAGGCTCTGTGGCAGAATGATTAGTATCACAGACTCAGGGAGGCAGACAGAATGGGGACTGATTTTACCCTGCTTCTGTGTGGAACCGCTCGAAGCCCATTTCCTCGTCCGTAAAGTGAGAATAATAAAGACAGTATTTCCTACCTCATAGTGGGGTACAGTGCAGTACTGGAGTACTCTGCAGGGTGCCTGAGATGCTGGGACCAGCGGGCTTTCCATGAAACAAGGCGTCCCTGTGAGCAGGCCATGCAGACTGTGTGAGGCCCGGTGGGGATATTATGTATCTAACTGCTGTACACCAGCTACCTAGTTTGAGTCACTGGGAAGGCAGAGGTGAGCAAACTAGGCCAGCCTTTCTCCCGGGGAGCTTACATATCTAGTGTGGAAAGACAGATAGTAAGTAAATATCAATACAATACTTTTTGATAGTTGGCGAAGTGCTCAAAAGACCAGAAACCAGGGGGTTGGGTAAAGAGTGAGTGCTGTCGAGAAATCATGGGGCTGGGTAAAGAGAGAGTGCTCTCGAGACAAGAGTTTGGGGAAGGAGGCAAGAGTGAGAGCAGGGTCCAGGGAGCAGCAGCAGCCATCCTGTGAAGATGAGGGGAGTGAGTGTGCCTGGAGGGGGCCCAGCAGGGGCCAAGGCCCAGAAGAGGGGGAGGCTGGTGTTTCCGGGGCAGAGAGGTGGCTTGGGGAGTTACCCTCCAGCTGGTAACAGCAGCGGCCCCTGGGGGAACATGAGGACTAAGTGGAGAGCACCCATCCGTGCTTGAGGACCTTAGTTGTTGGCTGGTATTGGGATTACTTTAACAAAAATTATTCTTTTAGAACAGGAGGGCATAAAGAAGCGCGTAGATATGGTATAGAATGTTTCGGTGGTTCAGCAGACATTGACTGCCAGGCAGTGCAGAGTGTCGAAGAGTCCAGACTCGGAGATGGGAACGCCTGGTTCAAATCCTGACTTGGCTGCTCCCTGGGTGGCCCTGGGCCCACGACTGCAGCTGTCACAGTGTCCTCACCTGTGTCACGGGGAAGAGGAATAGCGGCTCTCACATGGGGCTGCTGCAAAGACAAAAGGCCTTATTCTTTCTAATGCACTTAGAATGTTCTGAACCTGGCCCGCCATAAGGGTTACCTGGTGGTATCATCCCTGCTGAGGCTCAGGAGTGGACTCGGTGCCACAGCGGTGGGCCCAGGGTGCCATCAGCCAGGAGCTCGCAGGGGGAACTCAGACATGTGTTAGCGGGGATCCCGGCCACGCAAGGCAGCGTGTGCTGATCATTGAATAAGCAGTCACTGTCCCGGGGTGGGGGCCTCATCAAAGGGCTGGAGGAGGGAAGGGAAGGCTCTCGGGGGTTGTGGAGACAAGAACATAAAAATACTGACTGGATATGATGGCATCGGGTGAAGACAGATACAATCAAATCAGGGCTTCTGCCCTTCCCAAAGAGCCTTTTGTAGCATGTGCCCCTCCCCAGGCTGGGCCTCAACTTACCTCTCCTCTCTGTCAGTGAGGCAGATTCCCCCACCCCCTGCGTCAGCTCCCAGAGGCCCTTAAATCTGATGGAAGGTGCTGAGACTCTTCTACCCTCAACTTCCCCCAGGCCAGAGAGGGGAGAGGTTAGAGGTCAGAGGATGGGAGCTGGGGAGCTGGGGACCTGGGGGGACGAGGTGGAGGTGGACGGCAATGTGGATAGAATTAACCAGAACCCTGTGTGTCTGGTAACCGGCAGATTCTTGTGGTAAGATAAGTGGAACCCTCTGCAAGGTAATTATTAGAGAGCATAAATTCCCCAGATAAGCTGTCCTCAGAAGAGATATTGATGGCTGTGGGCATGTGCGGGAGGCCGCCCTCCCTCCACAAATATTGACTCCCGTCCCTCATCTCCTCTGTCCCCCTCCTCTGCCTTCTTTGTTGCCTTTCCTCTAAACAGCGGCCCACCCAGCCCTCCTCCCCTACAGACCTCAGCCGACAGCTCAAGTAGGCTCTTCTGGGCCCCTCTTTCTGCTTGCGTCTTGGCTCTCTTCATGATGGAGGCCCCAGAACACAGCACGCCCGCCCGCACCCCTGTAATTCAGCAGAATTGGTGGAAGAGGTGCAGCCCCCGTGCAGAAGAGTTTCGAAGAGCAGAAGGAAGCCCTGAGCTTCCCCTGGGTCCAGGTCCCCAGGAAGGCACTTCCCAAGGGCTGTTGGGTCAGCGTCAGGATCTGTGAAGGGCCAGGGCCCTACCTGGTTCCCGGGGCTGAAGAGAAGGCCGGGCAGGTGCTGAGCACAGTAGGCAGGTAGTAGGCTCCTGTCGGTACCTCTCCTGCTCCTAGCACTTGCGGAAGCCCCTCTTCTCTCCAGGCCTGTGGGCCTCTTAGGGAGCTCAGACTTTGGCTCGCATTCTCTAGGTACTTGTTTCACAACTATAAAAAGCAGCAGAAGTCCTGATGAGAGGCAGCTGGAGAAACAGGACTGCTGGAGGCCATCTTTCCTGTCTCGTACCGCATCTTTCTGTTCTGGCCCCAGACCTGTACCCCAAGTCTTGACCAAACCGGACATGACCTCCCGAGAAGCCCATTTACTGCCATTGCCGGCCACGTTTAGGGCAGAGGGGCCCTTACCTCTCTCTGACCCTGAACAGCTTATGGATAGAATGACCTTATCATTTATCGGCCAACTGAGGGCACTTTTGAGAGGGAAAGCAGGAGTTACTAACAATGACCGTGTGCGTCTCCACGTGAACGGGGACAAGATGGGTCTTATCTGTCCAAGCTTTCTGCCTGCGATAATGCTGTTAAATATCAGCCTTTCCAACTTGCACGGTCCTCTGATGTTCCAATCCCAGTGGGACTGGACCCTGGCTGCCGCCCAGTGTCTCACCCCTGTGTTCTGACTCTGTGCATCTTCCATCGTTTGGAATATGCGAAGATGGTTCTCTCCACTTGACAGATGGGAGCCTGGGGCTCAGCGGGCTTGAGAGACTTGTGGAAGATCCACAGTGACCAAATTCCAACGTTGACCCCCACATGGGCCTCCCAGGGGCCAAGCCCCATCCCTCCACTCCAGGGCATGACAAAATGTCCTCACTGCGACAGCCAAGGGCTGGGATGCCTCTGGGCGCCGAGCGCTGCCTCTGATCACATTCTGGAGAGCAGAAGGGGGATGAGGGAGGCAGGGAGGCACCACAGGCAGGAGAAGCCTGAACATGAGCCTCTCCTGTGCTTGGTGGTTCCTAACAATGTTACTGGGAAAGAGGGGCCAAGGAGGGTTTCGGCACCTTCCTGTTGGGCAGGGAGCATCCCAGGGAGGGGACAATGACCTTAATGCCCCCATTTTCACTCCACAGGAGGAGAGGCAGCCTCTGCAGACTGTAGGAAGCATGTTTTGCCCATCGGCCAACAGGGTTTTCTAATGAAAAAGGGCTTTCGAGAAAGGCTAGGAAAAAAGGAATTTCCAGCGATGAGCTTTGCATCCTGTAGTTAACAATAATTATTAAATAGGTAGGGTGAGCTAGTGCTTGTTTTCCTTATTATTAGCAGTATTTATGGGTTTTTATTAAGTTGTACCAAGCTGGGATAATTGTAAAACGCTCTGCTTGAACTGTGTGACTCTCGGCCTCCCATGCTATTCTCTTTCATCGCAAGGGCGGAGTCTTTTCATCATTCGAGACTCAGGTTATAAACCAGGAGTTGGCACACTTTTTCTCTAAAGGTCCAGAAGGCTTTGCAGGCCACGCAGTCATTGTTGGAACTCCTCAATGCTGCCATCATGCTGGCATGACAGTGCTTGGACCGTATGTAAAGGAATGTTCATGGCTGTCTTCCAATAAAACTTTATTATATGTGCTGCCGAAGCGAGCACCAATAAAACTTTATTTATAGAAATTTGTGGGTACTCCGTTTGGCCCGGGGGCTGTCATTCACAGAACCCTGCTGTGGACAGTGGAGAAATCCTGGGACAAGGAGCCTGGACGCCAGAGGATCTGGTCTCAGCCCTGCCCCCGTGTGACTGGAGGAAATTACTTCCCCTCTCTAGTTATCGGTTTTCCTTGCAGGACAATAAGCACTTCGCATTAGACAATCTCTAACACCTGGGATTCTTATGGTAATCTGGCATTTTCCTTTTTGTCCCCTCAGTCAACGTTCAGAGAGCCCCAGGGCCTCTCAAAGCCCATTACCTCTTGTTCGCCTTTGGGATGGATTTGGTTTCTAAACCACATAGAACGTTTTGTATTTCTCTGATGGTATCTTTTCAGGCAGCTCTGTAACCCACCTACTTCTTGAGTTACTAAGAGGTGGCTCTGTGATACGCTCCGTGACTCACAGTACCTCCGGAACTGTTTGGCAGTTTGGGAAACTGAGGCACAAAAAGAGAAATAGCTAAGATTTCCCAGCAAATTGGTGATGCCCTTAGAGAAACCTGGTGCCTCCACACCCCAAGAAAGGAAGCGCTGTTCAGCTTATGCCAGTTCCAGAGGCTCAGCTCCCGGTGAGGGGGCAGCCATGCGTCTGTGAGGGGCTGAAACTGTAGTGGCCAAGAACAGGGTTCTGGGCTGAAACTGCCTGGGCTTCTCACTTCACAGCATTACTCGACACTCGAGGCCAATCACTGAACACTCTGTGCACCTCAGTTTCCTAATCTTTGGAATTGGGGAAATAATGAGATGGGGCTATGTGAGGAAGAAATGAGATAATCAGGTTGAGTGCTTCGAACAGTGCTTGGCACACACACTAAGCACTCAGAAAATGGCGGCCAGGCCACAGTTTTTGTGACCGCCATCTTGTCATTTTTCTGTAAGTAGGCTAACCTGGCTGTCAAGTGATTCTTGATGAGGTGGGAAGACCAGAGGGAGGGAACTTGGGAAATAGGTCTATGAGGAAAGGAGGATCAGATTTTAAATACAGTCAAGTCTCCTGATGTTATTGGGCTGTCAAGAAAAGTAGACCTCCTTTCGGCGGTTTGGAGGTTCTGGTATCTTTTGTTCTTATTTCTAGGGTACACTCACCTTTTGGTTTTGGTCTTCTTAGTTTACCGGAATATTCCTATCTTTTCTACCAGAGAATTTAAGTTTGACAACATTACCAGCCTCTTGGTCAACCTGGCTTTTTCTGTCCTTAGTAAAAGGTTTATAGGCATGTGCCTCCAAAAAAGAATGGGCCTGAGGCAGTTTTCTCAGAGGGCTACCAAGAGAAATTGGGGTGACTCTCAACCTTGTGGCAGGTTAAATGAGGCTCAGTGCTTCTTTGTTTGGCTTAATGTCCCTTAGAAGGGCAGCCTGGAGATCATTTGGTCTGCAGGGTGTTTGCTTCTACTGGCTGATTTTAACCAACTCTGACAGGAGGGCAGAGGCCCCCAAGTGAGGTCAGGACCACAAATCCCATCCCAGCAGGTGCATGATGGGGAGACAGCGCCCTCCGGATGACCTTCAAGTTCCCATTGATTTCCCGTCAAGCCGTGCTTCCCCACCCCCATCCTGCTCCTGCCCCTGCCTCTACCCATAGGCTCAGTGCTCTGGAAGAGGACCTGGATCAGCTCTCTGGTAAGAACATGCAGGGGAGGTTAATTCAGAGACAGGTCTTTTCAGGAAACTGGAGTAGGTACACTGGGGATCATCTTTCGGCACTGCTAGTTTACAGGGCCAGTAGCAGGCCTGGAATGTTCTTTTTGGGCATAGAAAAGAAAAGCTGATGTCATGAAGGGCATCATTTATCCTCTTGGCCCCACTTCTCTGCAGGTTTTGCAAGTGTGCGGGTGGCATTTTTGGGTCATGAGTGAGATTCAAGTATGGACAGTGCAATGGACTCCTAACCCACTGATGACTGTGTCGGGCAAGGAGGATCAGAAGTGAGAGGGCAGCGGTGTCATTCTCATTCCCTGTGCTGGGGGCCTCCCTCTAGCATGACTCTCTTGCCCTCTGGAAAGCCAGGCTCCCATACTTTTCAAGCTGTCTCTTGCAGATAGCCTGGATCTTTCACTTCTTTGTTCAGTGTTACCTGTCGTGCAATTTCCTTTGTGCCAAATCCTGTGTTGGGCTCAGAGAGTGGTAGACAAGAGAAATAAAGACCGGCTGTCATGGAGTTCATAATTTTTCTATGTAGATACAATCAGCAGGCAAAGAAAAAAAAAACAGAAAAAGTTCGGTAGTGGTAAGTATAACGAAAAAAATAAAGTAGAAAGGGACATAGCGAGGACTAGGGGAGGAGTGGAGTAGGGTGGGCTGCCTTAGGGTGGGTCAAAGAAGACTCTTCCAAGAAGAGCCCAGCCATGAGAAGACCTAGGGGAACTGTGTACGAAGAAGAGGGAATAGCACATGCAAGTGTCCTGAGGTGGGATGATTTTGGTATATTTGAGGGGCAGAGAGAAGTGCAGTAAGGATGGAGTTGAGCAGGCAAGGTCGGGGGCAGAGACAAGGGGAAGTAGAAAAGGTGGGCATGGCCAGACAATCTGGGGGCTCATAGCAATGGGAAGGAGTTTGGATTTTATTTTGATTGCAGCGAAAGCCGTTGGAGGGATTTAAGGAGGAGAATGTCATGATCTGATTTCTATTTTAAAAAGATCACTTGGATGACTGCGTTGAGAATTGACTACAGAGGATGCGTTCTTTGTGGCTGTGTTTTAAATGCCAGGCCAATATACTCTTTATTGGAGAGGGTAGCCTTGAGGCCCTTGTATTCCAGCAGTGAAGGTAGGGTCTGAGGACAAGTTTGTCTAAGAATTGTCTCTAATCAATGGTCTGCTTCTCCTGGCGAAGCACACCCAGGGTACAACATACGGGTGCCCAGTTCTTCGCTGGGGTTTCAGAGAGAACTCAGTCTAGGAACCAGGAAAGTAAAAATACTTCCTCAATCAATGACGTTTCTGTGATGGGTGCGTGTTTTCTTTCTAGGTATGCTTCACCCTAAGATAAAGCAGTCTTTTTTTTTTTTTTCACTTTTGAAAGTTGGTTGCATTCTACGCATTCTTCAGGCTCCAGAGGAGAGATTTATTTTGTCACGTCTGGATGCCATTTGAAAGGCAAACCTTGGCTACCAGAAAAGCTACAGTCTTCTTCCTCCCTGGAGCATCCCCCTTTCCTGACCCCCCCATCCCCCCCCCCCCATTATTTACTGGAAGGAATCATCCGTTTTCCCTCCTGCCTCCAGTCTCTTGTCCTTGGCAGCCCCTTGACTTCAACCCTGAGTTGCGTATGTCATCAGAACGCCCAGTGGCAGCTCAGAAATCACGGCCAGGTTCAACATAAATTCCGTCTTGCTTAGGCGGCTTTGCATAATAAGTCCCTGAAAAGTCTTCACCAGAGTAGATGCTGGAAAAGGGATTTATTGGGCCTAGCAGGCCTGAACATCAGACTGCATGGCATTTAAGTCATGATAGGAGTTTTAGGGTTCAAATTCTTCATCGGACTTGGCTTTTACAAGGCAATACCCTTGTCCCCAAGGTGCCTTTCCTGCGATATTATGAAGGTCAGAGTTACTGCCAGAGTGACTCAAAGAAAGTCACCATCTTCTCCATAAATTTGCCTTCGGCAGGCCTCCTGGATATTTTGTGAGGGGTGAGGATTTCTGTGGGACTAGTCTGCCTCAGGTTAGTGCTGCTTTGTCCCTGCCAGCTGCCAGAAAAAAAAAAAATCAGGAACAAACCCAGCTGAGTTAAAGTCAGTTAACTGGGCTTTCCTGCTCTGCCATTAGAACGTGGCCGAAAGAGCATCACAAGGCCCTCTTGTTCTTCCCCTTGCTTTGGAGGTTGGGGAGCCATCCTTAGGTCAGTGAGTTTCCTATGTCTCAGAATCGCTGGGGGAATCTGTCAGAAACACAGATGTCTGGATTACATGCCAGACCACCGGAAGCAGAATGTCTCAGCCTCCCCCACTGATTCGGACACAAAGCAAAGTTCGAGAGCCACTCCCCAGACCATTCTCCTGGGGAGTGGGGTGATGGCGTTCCAGATAAGCATGGAAGGCACATTTCCTGCATCAGCAGAGGAAGAGCTAGTCCCCCCGAGGTGGTCTGATGACAGCATGGTATTCAGTGAGCTTCCAGCAATGTTCAGAGAAGGGCAGTGTTCGTTCTTGCAGAGCGGCGTGAATTTTGTAGACGGAGAAATGAAAATCTCGAGAGCTGAAGGGATTTCTTTAAGATGCTGGGGAACATTCAGGGAGATTTGAGCTTGTAGGACATCTGTTTTCAGTTGGCCAAACTCGTGCTCTGGAGAAGCCGGATGACTTCAGGCTCACCTCATCTGCATGTGGAGAGAGAGCGTCCCAAGCATCTCTCAGCTGGGAAGCTTCGATTAGGATAGCCTGACATTTCAATCAAGGAATCCATATTTATCACATGCTTCTATTGTCCCAGCCCTGGGCTTGGTTGGGCAGCATGGAAATATAGAACTCTTAGTTTCCGTCTTCAAGATTCCCCTATTCTAGTTGGGTGGGGAGAGAGAAGGAGGATGGCCGAGACCGGCCAAACACAACTGAGACAATCAGGGAGCTCTGAGAGGGCAGAGAGCAAACACTGTGGGCAGGGGTAGCTGTGGAGGTATCCCGGGAGAGGCAGGCCTTCAGCCAGCCCTTGAACAGGTTGAGATTAGCCAGGCTGAGGGCGAGAGGCAGGAATTCCAGGTGGGAGGAAGAACCTGAGTAAAGTATATGGTTGGGGTCCAGGGGTAGGGCTGTCTGATTCATCTATCCAGGAAGTTAAGAGGAAGAGTCATTCATTCATTCATCGTTCAGCCCAACATGGCGAGCTCTGTGCTGGGCGTGGGGATAGAGCCGCAGACTAGCCAGCGGGTATCTCTGTGTTCGGGCAGGCTCCAGGCGCTGGGATCATCACACAACAGCTCTTCAGCTCTCCCTGATGCCTGAGGTTTGGCTTCAGCCACCCTGCCGCTGCAGGTCTCGGGACAGAGGTTTGGGTTGGCGTCCACCGGCCTCAAAGACACCACGTCAGTGAGCGTGGTGTGTGTGTGTGTGTGTGTGTTGTATGCGGAGGGCATCAACTAGCTGAGGCAGATGGTGTGCCACAGAGTGGTAGAAAATGCTCCTCTCTGAGGGGAGGAGAAAGGAGCCACCGTTGACGAAAGGCATTTCCCTCTGTGTGCCAGAGGTTCCTTGTGATTTACTTGTCTCACACGCCTGAAGTAGGGGTTGCAGGAAGTAGAGCTGAGGCTTGGGGAGGGTCAGTAACCAGCCCCCGGGGTTGTGTAACCAGTCAGCCTTGGAGCTGGACCCAGATCTGCCTGATTCCACCCTAATCCCTCGGCTCTCCAAGGGAGCCGTCAGCCTCCAGAGGAAATTGGGTGCCAGTGGGAGCCATCTTGGCTTCTACGCTGAGGCGTGAAAGACTAAAACCTGGGCTCCAGGGAGATTTCTTTTTGTCAGGATGGGTAGAAGAGCTGTAGTGATCACAGTCAGGGAAGCTGCTGCAGTGACCCAGGAGCCAGGGGTTGAGGACTGAACCGGAGTGGTTGCAGGCATTCTCTCGAATTTTTTTTTTTTTTGCAAGTTGTGACTAGACATCCATGCAATCTAAATCACCAACCTATAACCTATATGTGCAACAAACTGAGGACTGTCCAAATTGAAACACCTACCGTAGAATTATGAGTTGTTGTTAAGTGCAGTTCATCAGTGTACTGGGCTCTGGGGTGACGGCTGGGGATAAGTCAGGAAAAAGGCCAGGATTACAGGGTCACTGGTGTGCCTGGGCAGTTTAGTGCTAAGCCTAAACTTTGGCCATGTGCAGTGGCCCTGCGGACGTGGTCTCTGGCCTCATAGGATTCATAGTCTTGTAAGAAGACCAACATTAAGCATGGTATGGGATTGAAATTGACCTTATGAATACTGTTGCCATCTTTGTTGGAAGAGGACAGAATGAGGAAGGAAAGGGACTGGAATCTTGCTCCACCATCCTCTACAGGCCTTTCCTCTTTTAAATATCAGAAGCACTTCTTTAGCTTGGGATGCTATGACAGAATACCAGAGTTGGAGTGGCTTAAACAACAGAGATTTATTCACTTCCCCAGATATTTATGTCTGGAGGCTGGGAGGCCTGCAATTAGGGTGCCAGCATAGTCTTGTTCTGGTGAGAAACTTCTTGGCCTGTAGATGGCTGCCTTCTTGCTCTGTGCTCACATGGGGGAGAGAGAGAGAGAGAGAGAGAGAGAGAGAGAGAGAGAGAGGTCATTCTCCTGTCTCTTCTTATAGGGGCACCAATCCCATCATGAGGGCTCCATCCTCATCAACTAATTACCTCCCAGAGTCCCCATTAGAGGGGGTTAGGGCCTCAACGCATGAATTTCAGGCAAAACAATTCAGTCCCCAGCAAATACTCCACCTGGCTTTCTTTGAAGGGCAGTTTTAGGAACACTGTCATTATGGGGAAAATGGAAAGCTTCTTCTGCCTTGCCAAATATTTCCCCCTGCTAGCTAGTTATCATGAAATGCTACGTCAATGGGAGACTGCTTTCCACAGGGCAGATAGAGTTCCATATATTTAAATGCAAACAGGAGGAAGTTAGCATATTGGTGTCGATGAGACTTGATGTGTGTTTGTGGGAGGTGGGGAAGTGTGGACAGCTAGGTGAGACAGCAGGAAATCCAGGTGCCCACAGAGAAGAGGAGGGGCCCACGGCGGGGAAGGAGGGGCTAGGGATCCTGCCACAGGCTAGGGCTTCTTGTTATCTCTGCTTATCTCTGTTTATGTGCACAAATAGCAATGATGGGCCAAGGTCCTGTTTTTACAGTCAAAGGGGACTGACTACGCAGTGGGAATGAAAAGAAGAGACGACTTCCTGAGAAATGCAAGACTCCAGTGCCAGATGGGATGAACGACAGGGAAGGGTCAAGGATACCTTGCTGGGGGGACACAGGAGCAGTGTTCTCTCAGGCCTCTCCCCCTTCTCCCCCAAGCCCAGAAGAATGGAGGCTCTGGGGAGGGAGCAGGCTTCTGGCGGGAGAGGAGGACTGTGCTTCTGGACCCGTGCTTGGGCTATGGCAGGGCCCCTGGCCTCGGGTCAGAGCACAGGACCAGAGTGATGGGAGAGGGAGGAGCCCCAGGTGTCTGGGTCGGAGGGCTGGGCCTGAGAATCAGCTCAGGACGGTGGATATGGAATTGAAGAGGTGTTGAGAGAGAGAGGGGTAAGCATGAGGAAGAAAAGGAGCAGAGGGTCTTGGAGGGGCTGTGGTGGGCTCTGAAAAGCACGTTTGGAGCCTAGTTGGCAATCATTTCGGAGAAGTCTTATTTGCGCCCCTGGGAATACTCTTTGGTTCCCTGGAATCCGTTTTTCCACAGATACGCTCAAGGAGGGCCACTGGAAAGCTCTAAGAACGAGGGCTTCCTTACTCCAGATTTGATCGCTGAGGGCTCTCATCCCTCACGGTGGCCCCAGAACATGGCAGCCAGCGCTGCTCCAAGCCACAGGCCGTGGGGGGCTCCTGCTCTGGCAGAGAGCCCAGCAATTTGTTCCCCTGTGCCTTTCCTGCTTCTGACCGCAGCCTTGGGTAGCCTGAACTAGGCCGTTGATGAGAGCATCATTCTACTCTGCCTTGTGCCAGCTTCTTCCAGCCCAAGACATCTATCATCCCGTGGTAATCCAGCCCCCTTGGTTCGACGCAGACAGGTGATGACTGAGGCTGGGCCGTGCCTGACCCAGCCTGGGGCATGCTGGTCACCGCTCCACAAAATGAGTCATTCACTGCCAGCCTTTCCGCGCTCTCTCTGCCCCTTGCAACTTGAATGCAGATGTCACCCGTGGGACCCTATCATTGTGGGATTTTTTTTTTTTTAAAGAAATCCCATATTGAAAAGGACATTTGTCCTTTCTCCTGTTTAAATTGCTTTCCATGGGTTAGGGAGACCTGGCCATCGATTTTCTTCTAGAGAGCAGAACAAGCCCTGTGAAGATTTTGGCTAATTAACTTTTGGGAGGTGCTGCTTGAATTTATCAAAAAGGCTGAAGTCTCTTTTCTCCTCCCGTATCTTGAAAAAGGCTTTAAACTTTTGTTTCCGAGTCGCTGCCAACGCCTGGTCTGTTTAAAAGTGACTTCCCTGAAGACAGGGGCAGGGAGGGTGTTGGATGTCACATTTTTGCAGGTTCAATCTTTAATACGGTTCTTCCAGTCCGGAGAAGGGGTTCTCTGTTTACGTAAGAGAGGCATCGTTCACACAAAGATTACATTTAAAAATATACATTTCCTCCCCAGCATGCCTGTTACTAATAACATCGCATGTTACGGAAAGTGGAAAGTATTTAAGATGAAATTAATTTTCGCCCTGCGTACCACTTTGTTTGACTTTCTCGTTCCATTCGGTGTGGGGCACAGACTTGGCCCAACTCACTTTTCATTTTCAGCAACTTCCCTTTCTTGTTCCCCTCTTTGGGACTGTTGGAAACAAGTTAGGAGCGTATCAGGAAAAGTCTAATTTGAGATCCCGCTGTCATTTTCCTTTATCCTGGCTTCCAGAGTTTGTTTTGCAGATGGAAACCTTCTCTCCAGTCCCCCGAGTTCTAGTGTGCCATTTGCTTGGTTTATGGATTCTCCGTCCACACAATTTCTGGGGTTAGAAGAGTTAAAATCTATTTTGGCCATCTGCCAAAAGATCGTGGGAAACCAGATGACTGTTTCTCACATCGGACACCTCTCTGTTATGTGTTCTTGTCAGTGCTCATCAGTGTGGTGCGGCTGGTCGCTGTTTCGTGAAGGAGCTGGAACATCCAGCACACCCGGGATAGGGCTGTGTGTCATCTTGGCTGGGCCGAGCTGTCTGGGAAAGTTCTGTCGCGCTGAGCTATGTCGTGTTCGCTGTGGAGGCACTGAAGCTGGTGGGACCCAGATGTGAACGCTTTGTAGGAAATGGTTCTTTATTTTTGATCAATCTCATGATCCTTGTTACCATCTTTGATTACATCAGCTCATGTTCCGTTTTATAGCATTTTAATGGGCTTCCATCCCCCCAATTCGTTTCCAGCTGGGTGGCTATTATAATTTGATTACAGTTTGGTTTTGCAACTGCTAGGACACTTTCTGAGCACGTTATGCCTTCCTTATGAGGCTGAAGATATTCAGAGGGGGAAAAGGAGCAAGGGGTTGCCTTTTTTTTTTTTTAAGAGGTATGTCAATAAGTAATTTCCAAAAGATGCCTCAGAAGCTTCAGTGGTTGTATCCTCCTAGAATAAGAAATTTGCTTTAAACTCTTTGGTAGACTCTGACCTAATGATTTTTTTTTTTTTTAAAGAGTATAGAAAAATCCCTCTAAAATTTTGCTTTCTTTAGTTCTCTAAATATTTTGTTTAAGAAATATATTATTTTTAACCTAGAGACTTTCTCACCCTGATTTTGGTTTCTTCAAATCTACATAGAACCAAAACAAAGGGACATTCATAATGTCACTTCAAAATGAGCTACTTGATTCTTCCTTCTGGCCCAGCAATCCCTGTGGTTCCTCCCCTTCCTGCCTCTGCCCCACCCCCCGACCAGCTCCCCCCAAAGAAGTGCAAATCTACCTGGCAAAGGTTGTGTTGTTACACTTATATTTCCTTGAGACATTTATTGACCTCCAACATGTGCCTGTCTTTTATTTGTTAGGTATTTGATCTCACTGACTTTTTTTCTTTACCTTTGATCTGTTTTATCAATGTTATATTTTTGGTCTTTGAAAAGGATCCTATCTTAAAATTAGTAGCATCACCACATGTTGGAGGATACCCAAGATTCAAGAATATAAAATTTACTGTGCTTAATCACATCACCACTCCAACAAACCAGAAAGGTCTATTTGTGTTTTAGACCCTAGGGATTGAATTATCTTGAATTCAAAATTCAACTATTACTACAAATGCTTCCTTTGTTTTCAGTTAGACAGTTGTTTTTCTTTAAATGTGTGGTTTTAAAAGATTGGTCTATGCTCCTCTTCACCTCCTTTCACCACAATAGCTCTACGTTTATGGGATGTTTCCTCGGTCCTTCTTGTCTGTGTTTATATGGTTGTTTCTCTTCTATCGTATTGGAAAGCAATCATTGCTGGTGTTTTGGGTTCATTTTAGAGTGCCTTTCTGGCAATTACTGAGAACAAAGTGTGGCTAAGGGAGGATGTGAATGAGGGGATTCTAGAAGTCTGAGCTCCTGGTAAACTCAGGTGGAAGATTGTTCCAGAGCCACTTCTATTCTTTTCTATTCTCATGCTTCCCGGAACTGGGACTTGTCACTTTTACTGGGGGTTTATCTAGGGACCCTAGGTCTTTGTTAAAGGGGATTCTAGGGGTGCCTGGGTGGGGCAGTCGTTAAGCATCTGCCTTCAGCTCAGGTCATGATCCAGGTTCCTGGGATCAAGCCCTGCATCAGGCTCCCTGCTTGGCAGGAAGCCTGCTTCTCCCTCTTCCACTCCCCCTCCCTCGCGGTGTCTCTCTCTGTCAAATAAATAAATAAAATCTAAAAAAAAAAAAAAAAAAAAAGTTGGGGTGGATTCTGAATTCCCGGGTGGATTTGGTATGGGAAATAGAACCTGGTTGAGACCTGACACCAGCTTGGATTCTGCCCCTTGGCAAGGCTCTCGGTCCTGTTGCCTGGGTCTTCATAACTCCGTAATGTCCCCAGGGAGGTAGGGGGGGAACAGCAGTTTCCCTCTGGGTATGTTTCCATGTTTCCCTGGCCTCACTCCTCCCCTCTCCCTCTCCCGGGCAGGCTCGGGGACCAGTTCTACAAGGAAGCCATCGAGCACTGCCGCAGCTATAACTCCCGGCTCTGCGCGGAGCGCAGCGTGCGCCTCCCCTTCCTGGACTCGCAGACCGGGGTGGCCCAGAACAACTGCTACATCTGGATGGAGAAGAGGCACCGCGGCCCAGGTGAGCCACGCCAGCCTGGCACGGGCGCATGTCTGGCTCCCAGCCCGGGTGGAGGAGGACCAGACATCACCTGGGAACCTCCGCGGTGCGGCTGGGGACCCGCAGGCTGTTCCGCGGGTCTGGGATACTCTCAAGAAACTCAAGCACTTTTCTAGCTCTTGGCACGTGGTTCAAGGGTGGCGTGGGGCAACGAAGCCGCACGGTGGGGGAGGCAGCGGCAGAGTGAAAGGACTCAGGATTTAGCTCACAGAAGGGACGACCGAGGACGCGACAGCCACCTTCATCTTTTGCCCTTTCCTAGCTGAGTGGTTATAAGCTGGAAATCCGCAGTGAGATCTGGGTTTGAGACTTGGGTCCTTCATCCAACCTTTCTCCCTCAGGTTCCTCCCCTGTCAAAGGGGGAAAAAATAATAGTATTTACTTTAGGACTTTGTCGGGATTAAATGGAAATATTCAGAAAAGGCTTACGAGTTTGCGCATAGTATGTGCTCCAAAAATGCCGGCCGTAATTGTGGATATTACTATTATTATGACACTAGTCTTCTAGGCGCCAGAGAACAGAATAAAGACCAATGGGTGGAGATTAGGAGGCAACCAAAGGAATGCAGTTTTCTGGCTCTTTATGGGAGTATTTAAAAAAACTTTTTATTATGAAAAATTTCAAACCCATACAACAGTGGAGAGAATAGTAAAATGAGTGTCCGCATATTAATCTCCTAGTGTCAACAATGATCCACTCATGGCCAATCTTGTTTCACTTATGCTCACCTCCCACTTCCCTCCTCGACCCTTGGTTATTTTGAGGTAAATCCAAGCTAACATATTATTTCATCTGTAAAGTTTTCAGTATGCATCCACAGTAACTATCAAAGCTCCAAGTCAACAATAAGACATTAAAAGAATCAAATATTTGTTCAACATTTATTTCTCCCTGTCGTTGAAATCAGAATCCAAATAGGATCCCTGTATTGTAATTGGCTGATGTGTTTCTGAAACCATTTTAAATCTGTAGATCTTGGCACGTGTGTGTGTGTGTGTGTGTGTGTGTGTATCCGTCTCTCTCCCCCTTGCACATTATTTGTGGAAGAAACTGGGTTGTTTGCACTGTAGGGTTTCCCAGAGTCTGGATTTTCTGATTGCATCTCCATGGTGTTATTCGTGTGAATTGGTAGTTAGGACTAGAGACTTGAGCAGATTCAAGTTCAGTTTTTTGGGGGTGGGGTGGGGGGGGGGCAAGAACAACTCGTAAGTGGTGGTGTGTATTTCCATCACAAGGCTCATGTTGCCTGGTTATCTCTGTTACTGATGTTAGCAACCTTCGCTAATAGTTGTCTATACCCTTTATTTCCTCATGTTTGCAAGAAGATTATACCCTTTATTCAATTAAGGGCTGCAAAAAGGTGACATTCAATTCAAAGGCTGTCACATTTTTTCATTTATTAGCTGTATAACTTCTATAAAGAGAAACATCTCTTCATTAAAATTTTGGTTATTGTGATGTATAGTTCCCCTATGAAAGGCAGCATAAATAATTTTGCCCATTTATTTACCAGTTTATTTTATTTTTCATCATGATAAGTGTTCTCTTTAATCCCCATCCCCTATTTCACCACCCTCCCCCACCTCCCCTCTGCTAACCATTGGTTTGTTCTCTGTAGTTAAGAATGTTTTTTGGTTTGTCTCTCTCTCCTTCTCTCTTTTTTCTTGTTTGTTTTGTTTCTTAAATTCCACATATGAGTAAGATTATCATTTGTCTCTCACTGACTTATTTTAACTTAGCATTGTACTCTAGCCCCATCCATGTTGTTACAGATAGCAAGATTTCATTCTTTTTATGAATTCTTTTTATGGCTGAATAAAAAGTGTACATAAACTACTTCCTGTATTCATCTATTGATGGACATTTGGGCTGCTTCCGTAATTTGGCTTTTGTAAATAATGTATTCACCAGTTTTCAAAATAATGAGTTGGTTCCCTAATATTTACCAAAGGTGATCAATAAAATTATTATTTTGTTGTGTACCATCATGGATTTACAGATTTAAACACACTGGATACATTTTAATCCATTGTAACTATTATTCTTATGGATGCTTCTCTTGTGCCATCTTTGGCTAATAGGGGTTTGGGCCAGTGTTGGTGTTTTGAAAGAATACCAGTAGTTTCAGGTAACTACCTTGCTATCCTAATATTAAGACAGAGGTTTTAGGCTCATCTTGTATACTTCCTTCCCAGACCTGGAATCAGCTATTTCTCTAAGAAATCCCCTTGCCTTTTTGTGGGAAATGTTATTTAAAGACCATAATCTGGTGGTGCTCATTGTTCCTGGGTTGGTGGTTATTTCTAGGAGTTTTTAGGGAGCAGATCTAAGAAATATGATTTCTTTTCTGAACAGAGAAAATACACCTATATTTCCCATTCAATTCAGTTTTACACAGTTTTTACTTAACTCCCCTAATTGTCTCCTTTCTCCCACACTGAAAAAATCCTGGCTCTTAATGATGCTGACATAATTACTTATTTGCTTTATCCCACAACATACACACCAGAGTATCAGAATAAAATGAGACTTCCAACAATAAAATTACTGAAAATGGTTTCTTCTTCTCTTTTCTCCGTCTTTTCCTTCTCCTTCTTTTTGTAATTCTTTTTGTCCTTAGGGTATTGCCCATTAAGGATGTAGAGTCCAATTACTGTGTTTTAAGGTCACTTGAAAGAGTTCCTCTGAGTGGTTGTGCCACTAACTGAATACACAGTTGGATTTGTTTCATTTTGCTTTCACTTATTAGGTATTTCTTTTTTTAAATTTCTTATAATTTTTTCATCTTTTTAAAATTAGTTTTTATTTTGAAATAATTAGAGATCCACAGGAAGTTGCAAACATAGTACATATGTTCTGTGTACTATGGATACATAGTAGATGGATCCTCCATATCCTCCACCCAATTCCCCCCAATGGATACATCTTATGTAATCATAGCACAATCTGGAAACCAGACAATTTGATATTGGTAAATGTGTGTGCATCGTTCAATGCCATTTTATCACACCTATAGATTTGTGGAAGCACCTTTATAGTCAAGATACAAAACTGTCCTATCACCACAAAGATCTCCCTCATACTACCTCTTTATAATCATACTCACCTTCCCCCTCATCATTTCAATACTTTCACAGTGTCTTCAACATTTCCTCTACACACGCTGAAAACCATGGCAGGTGGTATTAAAATTTTTGATAAAATTATCAAACCGTTAACTTAGAGTTCTTAAGAAAATGTCTATTGTATTTACTCACATTTTTACTCTTTAATTGTTCTTTCTTCCTTCCTGATGTTCCAAGATGCCTTCTTTCATAATTCCCTTCTGATTAAGTACTTTCTTTAGCCATTCTTTTAAAGTAGATCCACTGGTAACAAGTTATCTTAAGTTTTCTCTCTCTTTTGAGAATGTCCTGATTTTCCCCCTTTGTTCCTGAAGGATATTTTTGCTGCATATAAAATTCTGGGTTACTAGTCCTTTTATTTTTAGCATTCGAAAAATGTTTTGCATTTCCTTTTGGCATGTGATGTGGTTTGTGATGAGACATTTACTGTTATTCAAATTCTTTTCCTTTATAAGTGGGGTGTCATTTCTCTCTCACTGCTCTCAAGACTTTGTCTTTAGTTCTCAAAAATTTGATTTTGATAATTTTAGTGTGGATTTGTTTGAATTTACTCTTTTTGGAATTCAGTCAGCCTCTGGAATCTGTAGGTTTATATCTTTTGCCAAATTTAGAAACATTTCAGCTATTATTTTTTGAATATATGTTTAGCCTAGTATCTTTCCTTTATTCTTTTGGGACTCTACTAACAAATTTTTTTTATTAACATATAATATATTATTTGCTTCAGGGGTACAGGTCTGTAAATCATCAGTCTTACACAATTCACAGCACTCACCATATCGCATACCCTCCCCAATGTCCATCGCCCAGCCTCCTTCTCCCTGCCCCCCCACCCCCTAGCAACCTTCAGTTTGTTTCCTGAGATTAAGAATCTCTTATGGTTTGTCTCCTTCCTGATCCCATCTTGTTTCATTTTTTTCCTCCCTTTCCTCCCCCCACAACCCCCTGCCCTGCCTCTCATATTAAAGAGATCATATGATAATTATCTTTCTCTGATTGACGTATTTCATATTATTACCCTCTAGTTCCATCCACATCATTGCAAATGGCAATATTTCGTTTCTCTTGATGGCTGCGTAGTATTCCACTGTATGTATATACCACATCTTCTTTATCCATTCATCTCTTGATGGACATCTAGATTCTTCCCATAGTTTGGCTATTGTGGACATTGCTGCTATAAACATTCAGGTGCGTGTGCCCCTTTGGATAACTACATTTGTGTCTTTAGGGTAAATACCCAGTAGTGCGATCGCTGGGTCATAGGGTAGCTCTATTTTCAACTTTTTGAGGAACCTCCATACTGTTTTCCAGAGTGGCTGCACCAGCTTGCATTCCCACCAACAGTGTAGGAGGGTTCCTCTTTCTCCACATCCTTGCCAACAGTGTTGTTTCCTGATTTATTAATTTTAGCCATTCTGACTGGTGTGAGGTAGTATCTCACTGTGGTTTTGAATTGTATTTCCCTAATGCTGAGTGATGTTGAGCACTTTTTCATGTGTCTGTTGACCATTTGGATGTCTTCTCTGCGGAAACGTCTGTTCATGTCTTCTGCCCATTTCTTGACTAGATTATTTGTTCTTTGGGTGTTGAGTTTGAGAAGTTTTTTATAGATTTTGGATACTAGCCCTTTCTCTGATATGTCATTTGCAAATATCTTTTCCCATTCTGTAAGTTGTCTTTTGATTTTGTTGACTGTTTCCTTTGCTGTGCAAAAGCTTTTGATCTTGATGAAGTTCCAATAGTTCATTTTTGCCCTTGCTTCCCTTGCCTTTGGTGATGTTTCTAGGAAGAAGTTGCTGTGGCTGAGGTTAAAGAGGTTGCTGCCTGTGTTCTCCTCAAGGATTTTGATGGATTCCTGTCTCATATTGAGGTCTTTCATCCATTTTGAGTCTATTTTTGTGTGTGGTGTAAGGAAATGGTCTAGTTTCATTCTTCTGCATGTGGCTGTCCAGTTTTCCCAACACCATTTGTTGAAGAGACTGTCTTTTTTCCATTGAATATTCTTTCTTGCTTTGTCGAAGATTAGTTGACCATAGAGTTAGAGGTCCATTTCTGGGCTCTCTATTCTGTTCTATTGATCTATGTTTCTGTTTTTGTGCCAGTACTACACTGTCTTGATGATTACAGCTTTGTAATAGAACTTGAAGTCTGGAATTGTGATGCCACCAACTTTGGTCTTCCTTTTCAACATTCCTCTGGCTATTCATGGTATTTTCTGGTTCCATATAGATTTTAGGATTATTTGTTCCATTTCTTGGAAAAAATTGATGGTATTTTGATAGCAATTACATTAAATGTGTAGACTGCTTTAGGTAACATAGACATATTCACAACATTTGTTCTTCCAGTCCATGAACATGGAACATTTTTCTATTTCTTTGTGTCTTCCTCAATTTCTTTCATGAGCACTTTTAGTTTTCTGAGTACAGATTCTTTGCCTCTTTGGTTAGGTTTATTCCTAGGTATCTTATGGTTTTGGGTGTAATTGTAAATGGGATTGACTCCTTAATTTCTCTTTCTTCTGTCTTGCTGTTGGTGTATAGGAAATGCAACTGATTTCTGTGCATCGATTTTATATCCTGACACTTTACTGAATTCCTGTATGGGTTCTAGTAGTCTTGGAGTGGAGTGTTTTGGATTTTCCACATAAAGTATCATATCATCCACAAAGAGTGAGAGTTTAACTTATGTGCTGATTCGGATACCTTTTACTTCTTTTTGTTGTCCGATTGCTGAGGCTAGGACTTCTAGTACTGTGTTGAAAGCAGTGGTGATAGTGGACAGCCCTGCTGTGTTCCTGACCTTAGGGGAAAAACTCTCAGTTTTTCCCCATTGAGAATGATATATGCTGTGGGTTTTTCATAGATGGCTTTGATGATATTGAGGTATGTACCCTATACCCTACACTGTGAAGAGTTTTGATCAAAAAAGGATGCTGTACCTTGTCAAATGCTTTTTCAGCATCTATTGAGAGTATCATATGGTTCTTGTTCTTTCTTTTATTAATGTATTGTATCACATTGGTTGATTTGCAGATATTGAACCAATCTTTTTTTTTTTTTTTTGATATTGAACGAATCTTGCAGCCCATGAATAAATCCCACTTGGTCATGTGAATAATCCTTTTAATGTACTGTTGGATCCTATTGGCTAGTATTTTGGTGAGATTTTTTGTATTCATGTTCATCAAGGATGTTGGTCTATAATTCTCCTTTTTGACGGGGTCTTTGTCTGGTTTTGGGATCAAGGTAATGCTGGCCTCATAAAATGAGTTTGGAAGTTTTCCTTCCATTTCTATTTTTCGGAACGGTTTCAGGAGAATAGGTATTAATTCTTCTTTAAATGTTTGGTAGACTTCCCCTGGGAAGCCGTCTGGCCCTGGGCTCTTGTTTGTTGGGAGATTTTTGATGACTGCTTCAATCTCTTTACTGGTTATGGGTCTGTTCAGGTTTTCTATTTCTTCCTGGTTCAGTTTTGGTAGTTTATATATCTCTAGGAATGCATCCATTTCTTCCAGATTGTCAAATTTGCTGTTGTATAGTTGCTCATAATATGTTCTTATAATTGTATTTCTTTGGTGTCGGCTGGGATCTCTCCTCTTTCATTCATGATTTTATTAATTTGGGTCCTTTATCTTTTCTTTTTGATGAGTCTGGCCAGGGGTTTATCAATCTTATTAATTCTTTCAAAGAACCAGCTCCTAGTTTCATTGATTTGTTCTACTGTTCTTTTGGTTTCTATTTCATTGATTTCTGCTCCGATCTTTATTATTTCTCTTCTCCTGCTGGGTTTAGGCTGTCCTTGCTGTTCTTTCTCCAGCTCCTTTAGGTGTAGGGTTAGGTTGTGTACTTGAGATCTTTCTTGTTTCTTGAGAGAGGCTTGTAGTGCTATATACTTTCCTCTCAGGACCACCTTTGCTGTGTCCCAAAGGTTTTGAACAGTTGTGTTTTCATTTTCATTTTTTTCCATGCATTTTTAAAAATTATTCTTTAATTTCCTGGTTGATCAATTCATTTTTTAGTAGGACAATCTTTAGCCTCCATGTATTTGAGTTCTTTCCAACTTTCCTCTTGTGGTTGGGTTCTAGTTTCAAAGCATTGTGGTCTTTAGACTCTGCATATTTTCAAATATGCAGGGAGTGATCCCAAGGTTGGTACTGGTTAAGACCTGATTTGTGATCCAGGATGTGATCCATTCTAGAGAATGTTCCATGTGCACTAAAGAAGAATGTGTATTCTGTTGCTTTGGGATGGAATGTTCTGAATATATGTGTGATGTCCATCTGGTCTGGTGTGTCATTTAAAGCCTTTATTTCCTTGTTGATCTTTTGCTTAGATGATCTGTCCATTTCAGTGAGGGGGGTGTTAAAGTCCCCTACTATTATTGTATTATTGTCTATGTGTTTCTTTGATTTTTTTATTAATTGGTTTATATAGTTGACTGCTCCCATGTTAAGGGTATAGATATTTAAAACTGTTAGATCTTGTTAGACCCTTTAAGTGTGATATAGTGTCCTTCTTCATCTCTTATTATAGTCTTTGGCTTAAAGTCTAATTTATCTGATATATGGATTGCCACCCCAGCTTTCTTTTGCTGTCCATTAGCATGGTAAATTGTTTTCCACCCCCTTACTTTAAACCTGGAGGTGTCTTTGGGTCTAAAATGAGTTTCTTGCAGACAGCATATTGATGGGTCTTGTTTTTTTTTTAATCCAATCTGATACCCTCTGTCTTTCGATTGGGGCATTTAGCCCATTTACATTCAGGGTAACTATTGAAAGATAGGAATTTAGTGACATTGTATTGCCTGTAAGGCGACTGTTACTGTATAATGTCTCTGTTCATTTCTGGTGTGTTACTTTTAGGTTCTCTGCTTAGAGAACCCCTTCCAATGTTTCCTGTATGGCTGGTTTGCTGTTTGTAAATTCTTTTAGTTTTTATTTGTCCTGTAAGCTTTTTGTCTCTCCTATTTTCAATGACAGCCTAGCTGGATATAGTATTCTTGGCTGCATATTTTTCTCGTTTAGTGCTCTGAGTATATCATGGCAGTCGTTTCTGGCCTGCCAGGTCTCTGTGGATAGGTCTGCTGCCAATCTAATATTTCTACCATTGTGTGTTACAAACCTCTTGTCCCAAGCTCCTTTCAGGATTCTCTCTTTGTCACTGAGACTTGTAAGTTTTACTATTAGATGACAGAGTGTGGACCTATTTTTATTGATTTTGAGGGGGGTTCTCTGTGCCTCCTGGATTTTGATGCTTGTTCCCTTTGCCAAATTAGGGAAATTCTCTACTATAATTTGCTCCAATATACCTTCTGCCCCTCTCTCTCTTTCTTCTTCTTCTGGGATCCCAATTATTCTAATATTGTTTCATCTTATGGTATCACTTATCTCTCATTCTCCCCTCGTGGTCCAGTAGTTGTTTGTCTCTCTTTCTCAGCTTCTTTATTCTCCATCATTTGGTCTTCTATGTCACTGCTTCTCTATTCTGCCTCATTTATCCTAGCAGTAAGAGCCTCCATTTTTGATTACACCTCATTAATAGCTTTTTTGATTTCAACTTGGTTAGATTTTAGTTCTTTTATTTCTCTAGAAAGGGAATTTATTTCTCCAGAAAGGGATTCTCTAATATATTCCATGCTTTTTTTGAGCCCAGCTAGCATGTTGATAATTGTCATTCTGATCTCTAGTTCTTACATATTACTGATGTTCATATTGATTAGGTCCCTATTCTTCTTGTTCATTTTGTGTGTGTGTGTGGTTTTTCTGCCTTGTCATTTTATCCAGATAAGAATAGATAAATGAAAGAACAAAATACTAAAAGGATAGCAATTACTCCAGAAAGATATATATGCTAACCAAGTCAGAAGAGACCTGATACTGGGGGTAGAAGAAAGGAGGGGGAAAAATATATGTATTAGAACAGAGCTACACACTTGATTTTGGGTGTATTTTGGTCTGTTAGAAGAAACTACCTCTCAAAATTTTAAAGAAAGAAAAACTTATATATATATAAAAATAAGGGTAAACACGATGAAGGGTTGAATATGACTGTATAGATGAAAATTTAAAAAGATTCTAAAAAAGGAATTGATAAGATAAGAAGTTGGTTGAAAAAAGAAAAAAGAAAAAAAAAGGAGGAAAGAATGTGATCAGGCTGGAGACTAGAACAAAGCCCTGTGCTATATTTAGGGTATATTGTGATCTATTAGAAGAAACCTTATCCTAAAGTTTTAAAGAAAGACAAACCTACATGTATATAAAAAATAAGGTTAAATACAATGAAGGGATAGAATATGACTATACAATGAAAATTTAAAAAGATTTTTAAAAAGATATTGATAAGATAAAATAGTTAAAAATGTTTAAATAGGAAAGAGAAAAAATTTAAAAAAGCAGAATAAGAAAAAAATAAAATAAAAAAAAATTAACTTTGAAAGACTAAAGAATCATGGGAAAAAAAGCATGAATTCAATGTGTTGCTTTCCCCTAGCTCTAGAGTTCTGAAAGTCTCATTGATCAGTGAACTTGGTCTTGGCTGGATGTTCTTGCTAATCTTCTAGGGGAGGCGCCTGTTGCCTTGATTCTCAAATGTCTTTGCCTGAGGCGGACTTGCACTGCCCTTGCCCAGGGCCAGGCTAAGTAATCTGCTTGGGTTCGCTCTTGGGAGCTTTTGTTCCTTGAACACTTTCCGTATAGCTTTAGAGGACGAGAATGAGGATGGTGGCCTCCCAATCTTGGGCCCCATGGGAGCAGAGAGCTCGGGGACCCACTCCTCAGTGTGCCCTCAGAGAAAAGGAGTCAATCACTCCCATCTCCCTGGTCTCCGGCCACACTCTGAACTCACCTGGCCTGTGACTGAGCATTTCTGTCTCTGGTGCGCAACCCCATTTGGAGTTTCCAAACCCAGCAGATTCCTATAGCATGCTCCTGCACTGCTCCTCCCAGAGGAGGAAGGTGAGTCTCCCCAGATCTGCTGCTTGTGGGATCCCTGCTTGAAGAGCAGTGGCCCAACTGTGCCTTGAATCACAGTTTAAGGTAACCCTGAGCTGAGAGCCCCCTCCTCAGCTCCGTTTCTGCAGCCGGCTTCCCCACTTTGACACCAGAAGCTCTGCCACACTCAAACACTGCTGGTCTTTCCGTGACCCTGAGGGTCCTGAGACCACACTGTCCCTGCGAGGGGTCACCCTCCACTTAGCGTCTGGAGTGACGCCCCTCAGTGTAGCAGACCTCTAAAAGTTCCGATTTGTGCCCCACTGTTCTACTACTTGCTGGGAGCTGACCCCTCCCTCTGCGGTCTCTCTTCCCATATATTGCCTTGGATTCACTTCTCCGCATGTCCTACCTTCCAGAAAGTAGTCAATTTTCTGTTCCTAGAATTGCTGCTCTTCTTCTATTCAATCTTCTGTTGAGTTTGTAGGTGTTCAGAATGGTTTGATAACTATCTAGCTGAACTCCTGGGACCTGATGATATTTAGGTCTCCTATTCTTCCGCCATCTTGCTCCTCCCCTCTCTACTAATGAAATTTTTAGATTTTTTGTTATACCCCACAAATCCCCCAGGCTCTGTTTGTTTGTTTTTGTTTTTAGTCTGTTTTCTCTGTTGCTCAGGGGTATTTTTATTTTTCTCTCTTCAAGTTCATTGCTTCTTCTATACATTTGTTATTGTTGTTTTATTGTGTTTTTCAATTTTCATTTGGTTCTTCTTTATATCTTCCATTTCTTTGCTGAGACTTTAAATGTTCTCAGTTGTTTCAAATGTTCACGATTATTTGTTGAAACATGTTTATGATGCTTCCTTCAAAATCTTAATTCAGATAACTAGGATTCAGGTTTGGTATTTCTAATAATTCTATCAGAATATTGTCAAATAATTCTAATATGGGTGTTAATATGTTATCTTTTATCTCATTCAAGTTGAGATTTTCCTGGTTCTTCACATAAGTGATTTTGCTTGAATCCTGGACATTTTGGCCATGATGTTATAAGACTATATATTCTTTGGTAAAGTGTGCAAATATTTTAACCATTTAAATATTGGATTTTTAAAAAAATTGAAATTCATTTGACATACCACATTGTATCAATTTAAGGGGTACAACATGTTAAATTTATACTTTCATATATTATAATATGATTGCCATTATAGTGATAATTATCAGCTCTATCACATTACAAAATAATCCTTTTTTTAGTGGTTGGAATAATTGAGTTCTAATCTCTTAGCATGTTTGATGGTGATTATAAAAAATATGATATTGTTCTCTGTATTCTCTATACTCTGTATTAGATCTCTAGGGGGGAATTGTTTGTTTTCTTATTTTTAAATTTTGATAGTCCTTTATCTATTCTAGATTCAAGACCTTTATCTGATATATGCTTTGCAAATACTTTCTCCCAGTCTATGGCTTATATTTTTATTATCTTAACAGTATCTTTCAAAGAGCAGATATTTTAAATTTTGATTAAGTACAAATTTATCAATTTGTTATTTTATGAATTGAGATTTTGTTATTATATGTAAGAAATTGTTGCTTAATCCAAGGTCAAAGAATATTTGTTTGTTTTCTCTAGAAGTTTTATGATTGTGGGTTTTATACTTAGGTCTATGATCCATTTTGAATTAATTTTAAAATGTAACTTGAGGTACAGACTAAAGTTTATCTTTTTTCAGATAACTATCTAATTGTTCCATCATAATTTGTTGAAAAGACTAGCCTTTCTCAACTGAATTGCCTTTGTACCTTCGTCAAAAATTAAATGTTCATATGTATGTGGGTCTATTACTGGACATTCAGTTTTGTTTCATTGATCTATTTGTCTATCCTCACACTAATATCATACTGTCTTGATTACTGTATTTATGTAATGCTTTTTGAAATCAGGTAGTGTTAGGCCTCTAAATTTGTTTTTCTTTTTCTAAGTTATTTTGGCTATTCTAGTCCTTTGCATTGCTACATGAATTTTATGGTCAGTTTGTCCATCTTTACAAAAACTCTGCTGGGATTTTGATTGGGATTATGTGGAATCTATGGATTAGTTTTGGGGAAAATGAACAATTCTCAATTCTGAGTCTTCCAATCCCTGAATATGTCTCTCCATTTGTTGTCTTCTTTAATTTTTCCCACTGATGATTTTTAGTTTTTCATGTACGGATATTTCACATTTTTGTCAGATTTATCTCTAAATACTTAGTATTTTTGACACAATTGTAAATGGATTAAAAAAATTTCAATTTCTGATTATTCTTTGTTAGTTTATAGAAATACAGTGGATTTTATATATTTTTCTGTATCCTGCAGCCTTCCTGTACTCATTTATTCTCACATCTTTCTATGGATCCCACATACTTTCTACATATTGATTGTTGTTAGTGAAAAAGAAAACTTTTCAATATGGATTACTTTGATTTATTTTACTTTTCTGTTGCTCTGGCTAGAATGTCTAGTATAATATTAAGAAAAAGTGTTTAGAGTGGACATCCCTATGTTGTTCCTGATCTTAAGGGAAAAACATTCATTTTTTCATTATTAAATATGATGCTAGCTGTGGGCATTTTGTGGTTGCCTTTTATTAGACTGAGGATGTGCTTATTTCTAGTTTGAGAATTTAAAATCAGGAACCGATGTTGGATTTTATGAACTGATTTTTCCGAGTCTGTTGAGATGATCACGTCATTTTTCTTTTGTGGTTTGTTAACGTGGTGAGTTACATTGATTGATATTTGAATGTTAAACTAAAGTTTCCTTAGGTTTCCTAGGATAAACCCCACTTCATCATGATATATTATCTTTTTTATATATCATCAGATTCACTTTGCTAAATTTTTATTTATTTGGCAGAGAGAGATCACAAGTAGGCAGAGAGGCAGGCAGAGAGAGAGGAGGAAGCAGGGTCCCCGCTGAGCAGAGAGCCCGATGTGGGGCTCGATCCCAGGACCCTGAGATCATGACCCGAGCTGAAGGCAGAGGCTTAACCACTGAGCCACCCAGGCGCCCCTCACTTTGCTAAATTTTTATTAGAGGTTTTGCATCTATGTTTATGAGAGGTATTTATCTATAGTTTACTTGTTGTATCTGTGACTGGTTTAACTATCAAGATGATGTTGGCCTCATAATGAGTTGGGAAATATTTCTTTGTTTTCAGTTTTCTGGAAGAGTTTATGTAGAATTGCTATTTTTTCCTTAAAATGTTTTGTAGCATTTACCAGTGAATTCATATGGCCCTGGCAATTTCTTTGTAGGAATGTTTTTAAAACTGCAAATTTAACTTTTTAAATAGGTATTTAGGTTATTCATTTTATACTGAGTGAGTTTTGGCAGTTTGTGACTTCAATGTATTTGACCATTTCATCTAAATTTTCAAAATTGGTTGTACAATGTTGTTCATACCATTGGTGTATTATTCTTTTAATTTCTGTAGAACCTTGTGATTTATTCTCTCTTATTCCTTATGTTGGTAATTTGAATTTTCTTTTTGACCCAATCAGTCTAACTGCAGGTTTATCAATTTTATTGATCTTCTCAAAGAAATAGCTTTTGATATAATAGATTTTTTCCATTTATTTTCTGTTTTCTATTTTATGATTTCTGCTCTGATATTTATTTTTCTTTTCTTCTACTTACTTTGGATTTAATTTACTCTTTGATTTCTTCTATTATTTCTTCAGGTAGAAACTGAGGTCATTGACTTGAGACTGTTCTTCTTTTCTACTATAGGTGTTTTCTAACATAGTTTATCCCCAATTATAAAAACTGCTTCAGTCTCATTTTACAAATGTCAGTATTTTATTTTCATTGTCATTTAATTAAAAAAGTTTTCTAATTTGTCTTCTGAGTTCTTCTTTTACCTATGGATTATTTATAAGTGTGTTATTTAGTTTCCAAACATTTGGGGGATTTTCTAAATATATGCCTTTAACTTATTCCTCATTTAATTTTATATTTATATTTTGTATGACTTGAGTCCTTTAAAATTTACTCAGAGTTGTTTTATGGTTCAGAATATGTCCCATCTTGGATAAATTTTCTCTTTGGTCTGGAAAAGAATGTGTATTTTCTTGTTGGTGGTTGGAATGTTCTATAAATATCAGTTAAATCATGTTGGTTGATAGTATTGCTCAACTCTACATCTTTATTGACTTTCCTATTGATTTGTTCTATGAATTATCGAGAGATAGTATTGAAATTTCTATATATAGTTGTGAGTTGGTCTATTTATCCTTACAATTATATCAGTTTTTGCTTCATATGTTTTGAAGCTCTGTTATTAAGCAAATACACATTTAGGGTTGTTATGTTCTCTTGATAAATTGGTTCATTATCATTATGTAAGGACCTTCTTTATCTCTACTAATATTCTTTATTATGAAATCTGCTTCCTGTGATACTAATATAGCCACTCCAGCTTTCTTTTGATTAAGGTTAGCATGGTGTATCATTTTCCATTCATTTACTTTTAATATATTTTGCTCTTTATATCAAAAGTATATATATTAGGCACATATAGTTGTGTCTTGCTTTTTAAATGCAATCTGACAGGGGCACCATGGTGGCCCAGTCAGTTAAGTGTCTGACTCTTGATTTTTGCTCAGGTCATGATCTTGGGATTGTGGGATTGAGCCCCATTTTGGGCTCTATACTCAACAGGGAGCCTGCTGAAGATTCTCTCTCTTCCTCTCCTTTTCCCCCTCCTCCCCCACTATGTACACACACACATGCACTCTCTCTCTCTCTAGAAAAAAAAAATAAATGCAAGCTGATAATCTGTGTTTTTAAAATTGGGATATTTAGACTGTTTACATTTAATGTGATTATTGCTATAGTTAGTTTTAAAGCCATTGTTTTACTATTTGTTTCCTATTTATCAGTCTATTTGTTCCCTTTTCCCTCATTTTCTTCCTTTTTGGGGATTAATTAAGTTTTTTGTGATTCCATTTTATTTCCTTTCTTGGTTTGATAACTCTTTGTTTTGTTATTTTAGTGATTGCTTAATGTTTGTAATCATTTTTTTACTTGACTACTTTTTTACTTTACTACTTCATGAATAGTATAAAAACTGTACAATACTATTTCAGTAAACAGAATAATGCTATCCACAAAGACATCCAGAGCTGGAACTCATGGAAATGCTACCTGACATGGCAAAAGAAACTTTGGTGATGTGATTAAGTTAAGGACCTTAGATGGGGAGATAATTATTATTATCCAGATATCCTCAATGTAATCGTAAGGGTCTTTTAAGGTAGAAGCAGCAGGTCAGAGTCAGAGCAGGAGATGTGACAACAGATGCAGAGGTTGAAGTGATGCTGTTAAGGAAGAGGCCACAAGCCAAAGGATGTGGGTGGCCTCTAGAGGCCAAGGAATGAAATCCTGCTGAAATCTTGGTTTTAGCTCAGTGAAACTGATTTTAGATTTCTGACCTCCAGAATTGTGAGACAACAAATTCATGTGTTAAGCTTCTGAGTTTGTGGCACTTCATTATGGTTGCAGCAGGAGACTAATACAAATGTACTTTTCTTTCTTTAAAGATTTTATTTATTTATTTGAGAGAGAGAGAGAGCGAGAGAGAGAGAGAGCAGGAGAGGGGAAGTGTCAGAGGGAGAAGCAGACTCCCCACTGAACAGGGATCCCAATGTGGGACTTGATCCTGGGACTCCAGGATCATGACCTGAGCCGAAGACAGTCACTTAACCAACTGAGCCCCCTAGGCACCCTACAAGTGTACTTTTATCTTTCCCTTACTGACCTTTGTGAAGTTGCTACCATATATTTTAGTTTTACATATGGTATAAACCTTTTTACTACACTATCATTATTTTTGTTTAGTTAATCATCTTTTAAAGAGTTTTAAAAAAATAAGAAAAGAAACCTTACATAATTACTCATGTATTAAACCATTCCTGATGCTTTTCATTTCATTGTGTACATCTATATTTAGATCTGGTATTACTTTCCTTCTGCCTAAAGGACTTCCTTTAATATTTCTTGTAGTGTGGGTCTGCTGATGATTAATTTTTTCAACTTCTGTGTGTCTTGAAATATCTTTAGTTTGCTTTAGTTTTTTGAGAGATATTTTTATGGAGTAGAGAATTTAGGTTGACAAGTTTTTGTTTTTTTTTTTCCCTTTCAGTGCTATGATGGTGTTGAAACACTGTTTTCTTGCTTGCATCATTTCTAATGAGAAATCACTCTTGTCTTTGAGCCTCTCTATATAATATAGCTCCTTTCTCTGGCTGCTTTTAATATTTTCTCTTTATCACTTTTTTTTTTGGTTGCTTGTATTTTTTTGGCTGAGTGACTGCAAAGACATTATTGAATTATTTATAACGCTGGCATTTAAGTATTCATGTCTATACATTAAATAGCTATATTGACTATCACTATTTTTGAGCAATTTTGATTACGATGTGCCTTGTTACTGTTTTCTTCATGTCTCTTGCACTTAGTTTTATTGAATTTCTTGGATCTGCATGCTTGTAGTTTTCATCAAATTTTGAAAATTTCTAGCCATTATTTCTACAAATATTTTTTCTTTCCCTTCTCCTCATTGGGAACTCCAATTATACAAATACTAGGCTGTTTTAAGTTGTCCCACAGCTCACTATGCTGTTCTTCTAAAAAAATTCTCTTTCTCATGGTTTTCATTTTGGATGGTTTCCATTGTTACGTTTTCAAGTGCACCAATTTCTTTTCTTCTGCAGTGTCTAATCTGACATCAATTTTTGTCAGTATTGACAATATTGTCCCATTCAGTATTTTTTATCTCACACATAGTGATTTTCATTTCTAGAAGTTAAATTTGAATCCTTAAAAAATCCATTTTTTTACCTAACTTTTAGACATATGGAATATAAATGATAACTGTTTTAATGTTCTTGCTGCTAATTTTACTGTCAGTATCAATTCTTGGTGGATTTAATTGATTCTTTCCTCCCTTATTTTCCTGCTTCTTTATATATGCCCTGTAATTTTGGATTGGATGCCAGACACCATGAATTTTACCTTGTAGTTGCTGTCTATATCATTATTCTTATAAATATTCTGGAGCTTTATTTTAGGACAGTCAACTTACTTGGAAACAGTTTGATCTTTAGGTAATACTGGAGCAGGGCTTAGTCTACGGCTAAATACTCCCTTTCAGAGAGATAGGACCCTTCTCTGATTCTATCCATTACTTCACAAATTATGAGGCCTAACAGCTGGTGGGAACAGACTGTTTCCAGTCCCTTCGCACACCAGGCACTCTTATTTCTATTCTTACTGGGTGGTTCTTTCTTCAACATTGAGTAGTTTTCTCACAAGCATGCACTGATTAGTACTGAATTGAATACTCAAAGGGGACTCTCTGTGAACTCCAAAGTTCTTTCTCTGTGTAACTCTCTTCTCTTTACTATTCTGTTTCTTGAATTCTAGTCACTTTTGTTTCCCCAGACTCTCAGCTCTTTCTTCTGACTCAGACTTAGAGAGTCTCTTGGTTTCCACCTATGTTCTTCCCTGTGCTGCAATCTGGAATCTCTCTTGAGGTAGTAAGCTGGGGCAATCATAGGGCTTACCTCGTTCATTTCTAGTGTTTCAGGCATGACTGTCCTTCATTTTCTGATGTTCAGGGTCTTGAGAACTTTTGTTTCACATTTTCTCTCTCTTTGGTTTCATGTAGGAGAGTAAATATGATCCTAATACTTCCATCTAGCCAGAAGCAGATGTTTGCTTTTTTAATTTAACTATATAAAATATTCACATGGTTCTAAAGTTGTATCAATAAAGCATGGTGTAGTCAGAGAAAGTCTTGTTCTCTGTCATTTTACTCTATCCCTTTCCTGTTTCTATAGGCAACTTCCTCTTCCCCTTGTTACTATCATTTTGTTTTTGTTCTTTTGCTAAGTAAATTTTTTCTAAGCTTTTGGTTTAAAAAAAACTATGTGAACACTTGACATATATATTTATGTACATATATATGTGTGTGTTTATCCCCATTTGTTAGATGAATGATAGTACATTATACACACTATTCTCCACCTTGCTTTTTTCACTCCGTTGCAATGTATACTTCCCTCCATGTCTCAACAGTTTCGTAATAGTCGGTTGTGTGTATGTCCTATTGTTTATTCAACTAGTTCCCTATAGATAGACATTGGATTACTTCGAGTCTTTTTCTAGTATTAAACATGATATAATGAATATAAATTTTTGTATTTTTACATATGAATCTATGATATAGATTCCTGGAAGTAGAATTGCAGGGTCAAAGGGCAAATACATATGCAGTTTTGCTAGATATGCTAAATTTTCCTTCACAGGGTTGGGCCACTTCGCATTCTTACCAGTGGTGGATCAGATTGGTGGGTATATTTCTAATAATATTTCAATAGTGCAGTAGACTGCTTCATGAAAGGGTGAGGACTAGAATTTTTGAAACAAAGCCTGGGGCGGGGGCTCTTGTCAGGGATGTTGGAGAGGTAATTCTTGTATCAGGTAAGAGTCAGACCCAATAACGCTTAAGCACCCTCCTCATATTATAATGCTATTATTCTTAAAATTTCTTTTTATGATGAATTTAGAAGGTATGTGGTGGTTGTTTTTCTGATTCCCCACACATTTTATGTGCTTCTCAAAATGCTTTTATATTATCAGGATGCATTTCTCCATGAGCAATTTTAGTTGGTCATGTGGAAGGAAAGGAAAAATAAATTCTGCAAGAAGTGGCTTGATAGGGGTGGGTGGGGGAGCTGGGGTATATTTTCCTGATATTTTGGTGTGAAGAGCTACTTTCCCAAAGGAAGGACTCTGGGGTTCAAGCATGCTGTGTGTGGACCAGCAATGGAATGGCTTGGTGGGAAGTTAGGTTAGTGGAGAGGTTTTGAGTTGGGCTGTGGATTATGTTACCCTTTGAGTTGTGTGGCCCTGTGCCAGTTACTTAATCACCCTTAACCTTACCGTCCTTGTCCTTTAAATGTCCATAGGGTTGTCGTGGTGAGATAACAGTGAGCATGAGGTACTAGCCTAGGACAGAGTAAGAGCTCAGCAAATCTTAGCTATTATTGCTGTGTTAGTTTTTGAGTGTGATGGGACCAGTGAGGGGCTTGGGGAGCTCTGGACCAGAAGGGGAAGGCAGCATACTGGATTCAAGGTCTACTTTGCCAGGATAGTCTTGGTACATGGGACATTAGAATTGAATGTTAGAGAGCGAAGCTTATGGAGAACAATGGGAAGGGTGGTTGGAGTGGATGGTTGGTGAGCCAGATAGAGAGCTGTGCTGAGGGCTGAGGTGTGGTGCCTAGTGCCCAGGACTTCAGGCTTTCACAGAAAATAAAAGGCACTGTGGCCAGGGGTGGTTCAGGTGGGCTTCACTGAACAGGTGGTCCACATAGTCAGGACAACTTTTAAATAAGCCAAGAGAAGAGGGGAGGGCAGAGAACCAGGAAATATCATGGGTGTAAAAGCTTGTGAACTACATCTTGCTCACTCCTCAAGACCTATGTCTGGGGCACCTGGGTGGCTCAATGGGTTAAAGCCTATGCCTTCGGCTCAGGTCATGATCTCAGGGTCCTGGGATCAAGCCCCACGTCGGGCTCTCTGCTCAGTGAGGAGCCTGCTTCCCCCCCTCTCTCTGCCTGCCTCTCTGCCTGCTTGTGATCTCTCTCTCTCTCTCTCTGTCAAATAAATAAATAAATAAAATCTTAAAAAAAAAAAAGACCTGCCTCTGGACTTATTACTCATCCCTCCAGCTCTGTAGAGTTGGTCCAAGTTGGTGTTGAGACTACAAGCATTAATGGAGCACCTGTTGTGTCCTGGGCCTTGGGAATATAAATATGAGTAAGAGTTGATCAGTAGCATCCTCATGTAGGAGTTTTTCAAACAACAATGACCTTGGTTATCTCTGATGTTCTGGTTTACTAGGATTGGGCTGGAGTCCAGGCATCTTCCCTTTTCAATAACTACTTATGCAGTTCTGATGTGCAGCCTTGGTGAAGAACTCCTGGCTTGTGTCATTATCTGTTTATAAATATGGAGGCTGTTGGTGACCCATTGTGGAGGCACGTAATGGGAGCAACATGCAGGGGAGCTCTTTAATGGCAGTGATGGTCTAAAGACAGCCTGCTATTCCATCCCTTTCCTGTCCAATAGGGAGTGGGCAAGGGGGATATGATGAAAAGGAAGCAATGTTTGCATTCTTAATTTCGAACCTTGAATCCTGTTACCCCCGTTCTGAGCAGGTGCGGTCGCTGCCTCTTTCCTGTCATTCCCATGCCCTCTGTTCCTCGGCCTCTCAGTTGGCTGTCCTTCAAATCCAAGGGGGTGGATGGGATGGATGGTTGGGATACAGGTGACACCTGTCCACCCTGGGGACAGAGAGTTGGACAAATTGGCATAAGTTACAGGAAGGTAGATTTTGATTCAAAATAAGGGTGAAGCGAAACTATTTCTCACAATGAGAGTTGACCAACCACAGAAAGTCTGTCTGGTAGTAGTGAGGTTTCCATTGCTGGGAGCGTTCGGTGGCGGTGGCCTGCTGGTCCATCTCTCTGAGATGCGGCAGGGTGGGCTTGAACTGCCACCGCTCAACCCTGGCTGGGGGAAGAGGAATTACTCCAGTTCTTTTCTTCTTTTCAAACTCTGTTCCTAGCCCCTGTCGTGTTTCCTTCTTTTTTCTATCCCACTTTTTCTTCTGAATTCTTAATAGCTTATGCTGTGTCTATCGGAGATAACCACGACACTGAGCATCCCCCTGGTGATTTGGTCAGTGCAGGTAGCAAGCGACCTGTCTGGAGTCTGCTGACCATCCAGGCATCAAAGCCCACCCTGCTGTTTTTTTTCTGTGGAGACAGCTCTCCCTCCAGCAAGTGTGTGAGTTCCTGTGTATGTGTGTGTGTGTGTGTGTGATGCCTATGCTGGTACACGAGTATGAGGGTGTAGCTGGAGTTGCAGCTCAAAGTGACAGAAAAGCAGTTTCCTTAGTGAGGGTAGCTGTGGCCTTGGTTACTAGGAAAGACTGGTCCCCCTCTTGTGTCCTGCCTCCTTCCCCCCCTCCTCCATCGTCCCCTTAGCCCCAGGCTCACTCCTTCAGGTTAATTTCCCTGGCTGCAGCTGTGACTCCCTCCTCCTCCTCCCCCTTCCCTCCCTCCATCTACCACACACACAGGCTGTGAGTTATGTGCCTCCTGTTCTAATGAGATAAACAACATAACTCTCACGGGGCTTTGCTCGTCCCTCTATAAGTGGAACTCCAGGGCTGAATGCGTTGGCCCTATAAAGGCACCCTGGTGCTTGTCAGCCTAGGGAGGAGGGCAAAGAAGGGGGGCTTGAGCCCCAAGAGAGTTCTCGGGGCCATTTTCTTGTTGAGATGAGGTGGAGTCAAGGCAGACATCAAAGAGAAGCACGTGGGGCAGGGGCCTTGTCATGCCACACAGCCATCAAGTCCACACTCATCTAAGTCAGCTAACTCATGATAATAACTGACATTTGCACAAGGCTTGATGGTTACAAAGAGCTTCTTCTTGAATTTAAGCTAATCCCCACAACAGCCCCTGTAAGGTAGGTATTATTAACATTCTAATCTTATGGGTAAGGAGACAGGCTCAGAAATGCGTGGTGATATTTCCAAGGTTACAGGAATGGTGGTATGAGGACTTGTGCTCTTCCTCTGCATTGCGGGCCTTCTGTAATCCATCAGGTGTAAAAACAGTCCCCTCTTCTGGCCATTCAAACTACCTACTACCAAGAGAGTGAGTGGGTCTGCAGCTAGAAAGTGAGTGGCCCGAGGCTGCCTTGAGGCCACTGGCCAACGAGTGCAGCGACCAGGATCTCAAGGCGGGTGGAGGCCCTTGGGCGAGTGTTGACAATTCTGACCTCTTGTCATTTAGATCTTTTGAAGTGCTGCCTGGATTGGTCCCTTCTTCTTCACCTGCTCTTGGTCAGGTTGGAAATACTATGAAGGAGTGTGTGGGGGTGAGAAGGAGCTTAAGGCACAGAGACTTCCATCTTGGGTTGAGTTCTGTACTCACTCCTGGGCCCACCTCTGGGGTCCCTCTTGGATGGTTTGGAGATGGATAAATGAGTCTTCTGGAACCAGGAATAACAGGCCATTCACTTTCTGCATTTCTGAATTTGATTCAATTCTGGTTGAATTCATTTGATAAGTATTTCTTGATATGTGTCCCAGGCATTGTGTCACTATTAGGGATACTAGAGATGGACATAGTTCCTGTCATCCTGAGTCTTATAAAAGCAGTAAGGGAGACAGTCCAGTAAGCAGGAAATTAATGACAGCATGTTGAGGGAAACACTGGAACCTTGAGATGCTTTTGAGAAGGCCATGAAACAAGTCTTGGTACATCAGAGAGAATATCCAGGCAAATAATGAGATGATGTTTAGACCTCCAGGAGTTCTTGGTCAGACATTGGAACAATCTATAAGGTTCTTTAAAAAATAGTTGGACTCAGAACAAAGAGGCAACCCATGGAAGGGGAGAAGATATTCACAAATGACACTACAGACAAAGGGCTGATATCCAAGATCTATGAAGAACTCCTCAAACTCAACACTCACAAAACAGATAATCATGTCAAAAAATGGGCAGAAGACATGAACAGACACTTCTCCAAAGAAGACATATAAGTGGTTAACAGACACATGAAAAAATGTTCATCATCATTAGCCATCAGGGAGATTCAAATCAAAACTGCATTGAGATACCACCTTACACCAGTTAGAATGGCCAAAATTAACAAGATAGTAAACAAGTGTTGGAGAGGATGTGGAGAAAGGGGAACCCTCTTACACTGTTGGTGGGAATGCAAGTTGGTGCAGCCACTTTGGAAAACAGTGTGGAGATTCCTTAAGAAATTAAAAATAGAGCTACCCTATGACCTTGCAATTGCATTACTGGGTGTTTACCCCAAAGATACAGATGTAGTGAAAAGAAGGGCCATATGTACCCCAATGTTCATAGCGGCAATGTCCACAACCTCCAAACTGTGGAAAGAGCCAAGATGCCCTTCAACATATGAATGGATAAAGAAGATATGGTCCATATATACAATGGAATATTATGCCTCCATCAAAAAGGATGAATATCCAACTTTTGTATTAACATGGACGGACTGGAAGAGATTATGCTGAGTGAAATAAGTCAAACAGAGAGAGTCAATTACCATATGGTTTCACTTACTTGTGGAGCATAAGGAATTACATGGAGGATGTTAGGAGGAGAAAAGGAAAAGTAAATTGGGAGAGATTGGAGGGAGAGATGAAGCATGAGAGACTGTGGATTCTGAGAAACAAATTGAGGGTTTTGGAGGGGAGGTTGGTGGGGGGATAGGTGAGCCTGGTGGTGGGTATAAAGGAGAGTAGGTATTGCATGGAGCACTGAGTGTGGTGCCTAAGCAATGAATCTTGGAACACTGACAAAAAAATAGTTGGCCTAATTCCTCCACCCATTTACATTGAGATTGGGTAGTTTTGACATGAATTTTTGGCCTTGCGGTTATTAAGAAGTTCTCCAAGTTCAGTCTGGATTTTTAGGTTCAGTCTGGATTAGGAATCACTAACCCAAGATGAGTGGGGACTTGTGGGGCCAGTTCTGGGTCGTAGAGTACTGGGTCAGCCCTTGTACTTGGCCTCTATTGGGATCCTGGGGCATACCAGCCTCAGAGGTGTCTCAAGGGACCAGAATCAACGCAACCATTCAGGAATTCTACGGTCAGAGATGACATGGTCCTGGAGTGAATCACATCAGAAACATCAAACTGTTTCTGGTGATGTCTTCCCTCAAAGAGAGGGAAAAACTGGGCCTTCCATGGAAGGGAGAGCAATCTTACTTCGATTCATTTGTTCTTCTCCAAATCAACCGCAAGCTTTGTCCTCAGAGCATGGGGAGCTCAGAACTTTGAGATCCTTTTACTATGTAGAAGCTATGAAGCTAGCAACAAAATTAAGTATTAGGAATACTCTTGGACATGAAAAGCCATTAAGCACATGACATTAGCGATTTTTCTGAGCCTCTAGGCTCCATGACCCTAATGGTTTCTGAGAACCCAAATGGGGAGGGGTAGGGGACCTCCAGCTTCTTCATAGCCTTGCAACCTGTGGGAGCAGCTATATGATTAAAAGTGAAACAGCACAGAAAGAGTATTTGAAAATTTTGCTTCCTATAGTGCTGAAATAGTTGCCTCTGCTATGGATCCAAACCAATAAATGGGTAGAGATGACTAGTAAAAATTAAAAATGAATAAATGGATATATGGCAGTGAAACTTTTGTAGATCGTCTCTGCAGAAGGTCCCCAAATGGCAGAGAGCCGATGGAAACAGAGTCCTGATATCTTCTATCCCTGTGGTCCTAGGTCTAGGAAGTGACCTTCCCACATGAGTCTAATGGCTGTCACATGCCCCGTTTATCTACAGAAGACTGAGTTGTGACTGATCACAGTGAAGTGGGAATGTATTCATTTACAAATCCATTCAGCAGATGTTTAGTTTGATTCTTCCAGAAGTCACGCAGAGTTTTGGTTCTGGGGATTCTGATGAGTTTAAGATTAAGTCCGTGTCCTCACCAGGCTTTTGACTCTAGCAGGAGTGGATTGCTTGGCTTCCACTGGTTTCTTTGGGGTGCACCAGGCAATCTTTTCAGTCTGCATACCGCCTAACCAATCTTAAGCTCCTCTCCCTCTCCCCTTAACCTTCACCCCCTACCCTTTTTTTTGGAATAGACCATGGTCTGGTGTGAAAAGCCCACATTCCTCCAAGGCCTCTGGCTGCCACACTAAGTGCCCCAGGAGGCATAAGAGTGTTGTCTAATAAGCAAGAAGGCTCCTCCCAGGGTGGTTGTTATGATAGGTGATGCTGGTGTGGAACTTTGGTGCCAAAGGCCAAATCTAAATACAGACTCTTGAGAGACAGTATGGTTGGTATATAAGCCCAGCCACTGGACTCTTGCCAGTTTCTTTCTGTAAGGCCCAGGCAAGCGGGCAGGGACGGATAAGGATGCTGGCTCTGCAGGCTGAGGAGCCTGGTCCCGAGGAGGCTTCTATTCTATTGGAGGTTCTCGGGGCTCCCATTGGCTTCAGTGAGCTGCCAGCAGCTAACTGCAGAAGGAGAAAGTCAGTAGGTAGGAGATCTGGCTCCTTGATCCTGTTTCCTTGAAACGCTTCCCAATCCCGGCCATCTAGAGATAGACAGACTGACTTCTGCTGCTTTCACTTGAAGAGAACCTGCTTAACGTGCACCCGTAGAGAGGGGCAGTTGATGGGTAGAAGCTGGAGGTTCACTGCCTTGGAAACACCGCAGTGAGGTTAAATCTGGAAAGGTCCCTCTGATCTCCCCGGACCAGGAAAGAAGAACTGTCTTGGTCATGGGGATGATGGTCATGCGCTTACGGAGACAGCATGGTGGAGCAGACAGGGCAAGGGTCCTGGGGTCAGATGATCTCGATACTGCCTCTGCTCTACCATCAACCAGCTGCGTGACCTTGACAAGTCACGTTACCTTTCCGGACTTCAGTTTCCTCTCACCGTGAGTGAAAAGCTTGAACAGGGAGGTTTCCAAGGCCCCTTCTAGCCTGGAGCCTATAACCTTTATGCTGTCTCTGTCCACAGGCCTCGCCCCAGGCCAGCTCTACACATACCCTGCCCGCTGCTGGCGTAAGAAGAGACGATTGCACCCGCCTGAGGATCCAAAGCTTCGACTGCTGGAAATAAAACCTGGTCAGTGCCCTCTGGAGCTGGTGGGAGACGTGGGGAGGTCTGGGCTGGCCCAGGCAAGGTTGCTTTGCCCCTTTGTCTATAGAGCTGAGTTTTGTAGAAGAGTGAACCTGGCCCACAGTGCCCAAAGTTGTGCCTCTGTGCTTGTTCTTCTGTGTAAACACGTCCATGTAGTCACCCGAGCATCTCTTCCTCTGCTGTCTTGTGCCTTCCCTTTCGTCTCATCTCCTTCTTGCCACCCAGTGCAGTAAAGCAAGCAGGCAAGGTGGAGACAGGCCCAGGAAGAATGCCTTTCTGAACAGGGCCCCAGGACAGTAAAAAAATAGACCCCATCTTGGGCATGGAAATGGAAGAGTCCGAGTTCAAAATTTGCCTCTAGGTGATGCTGAGTGCTTTGTGGCCAGGCAGAAGGAACTGGTTAGTGTTCTAGACCAGTGACCTGTTAGAACACTTGTGACTCGATGGCTACCTTCAGAGCTGTGTCTGGGTTGCAGTGAGGCCACGTGATCGCCCTGGGTATTTAGCTTTCAGGGAGCCTCTGGTTTGTGGGTGCTACTAGGGCCGGGAGGTGACTCAGGGTGGTGGGAACTATTTTTAAGTGGAACAAAAGTAGAGCTGACACGCCCCCTCCCACTGTCACTGAACGACGCAGACCTGACTAAGGAAGGCTGCCTGGCAAGGTTCCCTCATGCCTGCCTCCTCATGTTGACTTCTTAGGCTGCGTCTTCTTTGCAAAATCTCTGTTGTTTGGGATGCTTTCACTCACGGTTCTATGGTTAAGCCTGTTTCAAATGTTCATTTTAACCCAGATTTCACTCATCATAGAAGTTTTATTTGTTAGAGATGGGTGGGGGCTAGATTTTTCAATGCCCTCCATCCAAGTTCTCGGTGGCCCTGCAGAATTTACAGACCCTTGCAAACACTTCCGGGTGGTAACTGAGATTGTTCCACACTTCCCAAGACGGAGTTTGTAGGAGGGCCAAGTCTCCCTGAGCAGTATAATCCAGTGGAAATATAATGCCAGCCACAAGTGTCACTTTATACCTTCTGGTTGCTACATTAAGCAAAGGAAAAAAAGCCAGGTGAAATTAATTTTAATTATAGATTCTATTTAACCCAACAGAGCAGTAATATTATCATCTTAGCATGTAATCAATATAGAAATGATGAGTGAGATAGTGTACATTCTTTTTTGGTATTGTCTTTTAAATTCCAGTGTATATTTTACACTTTTAGCCCATCTCATGACAGGCTGGCCACATTGCAGGCGCACACGTGGTTAGTGGAGCCCATATTGATTGGAATGGTTCTAGAACTACACTCCAAGAGTGGTCTCGAGTGGCAGCCCAGGCAGCCCCAGGGAGCTTGGTAGAGATGCAGAACCTTGGTCCTCGCCCCAGACCTGCTAAGTCAGATGGTCTGCATTTTACCATATCCCGAAGACTGCATTCCCCATGATGCGCATTGAAGTTTGGGAAATGCTGGTTTTAAAGACTCACAGGTGTCCAGATCAGAAGTCCGCATGATGTGACTCCACATCACCCCTGTTTCTTTATGAAACGTGAGCAATTATCAATATGAACAGTTTATTTTAGAGGTGGGGCCTTCCTCCTTCTTTGTTCTGGAATCATTGAGCCTGTTCTTTTGGAAGAGCCATGGACGAGTGCAGAGGTAACCCCTGGCTCGATCCTTCCCGGGACTGGTTTCATCCTACGCCTTCCAGGGCTCTGCAGGAGGGGATGTAGCGGGAGACTCACTCCATGCTGGGTCGTCTGTGTGGATTTTGAAGGGAGGGTATCACTGAGGTGCCTGCCACTAGCTTGATGTGTCTCCATGGTGGAGTGTGTGAACCCCCTGGGTATATTTTCCCTTCTATACATAGGCGCAGTGGTACTTGGGGTTTCCTAGCTGGGCTTGCACTTAACCATGAGGATCACCTAAGTCATATGTAATAGTATTTGCCCCCCCCTTTTTTTTTGCCTCTTCCCCCCTTCTTCCTCTTTTAACTAAAATTAAAAAAAAATTTGAGTAAGCAACACAGTCACGTGTTTTGACATTCCAAGGATAAAAAGCATATATTGTATGCATAGTCCTCAAAGAGGCAATCAGGTCCATCAGGGGCAGCAGTTTTTTGAGATCCTTCAAGAGATTGTCTATGCACACACCAAGAATTATATCTATATGACCTTTTCCTCATCTTTTGACATAGCAGGCCACCTTGTGTTTTGCCCATTCCATTGAAAAATGTGCCTCAGGCATCGGCCCTAGCAATATATAAAGAATTTCCTCATTCTTTTTTTACAGTTACACAATATTCCATTGCATGAATGTCCCGCAACTATTATAACCAGCTTGTTCCCAATTTTTGTCGCAAATCTTTCCAATTTAACTGGAGATACAGTGAATGTTCTCATATTCATGTGTGAATTCATATGGGAGGTCATCTCATATGCATCTTGTCAGTGTAAAAGATTATAGGTACTCGATGCTGATTTTAAATTGTTATTCCTTATTCTTAATATTTATAAAGGTCTTTTTAAAGATTTATTTATTTATTTTAGAGACAGAACAGGAACGGGAGGGGCAGAGGGAGAGGGAGAGAGAATCTCAAGCAGACCCCACGCTAAGCTGAGAGCCTGACATGGAGCTTGCCCTCACGATCGCGAGACCCTGAGATCATAACCTGAGCAGAAAGCAAGAGTCACATGCTTAACTGACCACGCCATCCAGGTGCCCCTAGAAAGTCTTTCTTAAGAACACCTTGTGTTAGACTAATTGGATTGTCTTTTATGGAATTGAAGACATTTCATGCTGTAAAATACCGTACACATCATTACCTCCAATTCCTTATTTTATGAGGTTCAGGCAGGTTAGGACACTTACCCAATGTCACACAGCAATTCCTGTGGGAACAAGCAGAGCATCCACGTTGCTTGATTTCTCTGTTTAGTGCTTTTTCTGCTTCTTTATGCTGTTCATGGGTACATAGACTTAAAAAAAAATTTAGGAAAGCTTTTCCCTTAAAAACTTTATGATTAGAAAACAAATATATAAATGATTAAAATGCACCCAAGAGATACTTGGAATTCCTTTAGTTATAAATGTCAGACACACAATCCAGCTAGCCTAAGGAAAAAAGAAGTGAAGTGGGTTCATGTAATGGTAGATCTCAGAGTTGCCCTGGTTTCAGGCATAGCTGCATCCAGGGGTCCAAACATTGTAGTGAGGGCTTGAGCCTCTTTCCACCTCTAACTCCTTCCTCCTTGTGGGGCAGGCAACGTGGCCATCTGCAGCCCCAGACTCAGCACTCCTTAGACTCAGCAGAAAGCAGCAGTCCTCTTCGATAGCTGTGGCAGAGAAGTCCTGAGAAGGACTGATTAGCTGGCTTGGGTTTACGTCTGCCCTACCAATCACTGCCACCCAGGGGATGGGGAACTCTGATTGAATCATCATCGTCATCATCATAACCAGTGTCTGAACAGCACACTGTAATTTACAAAGCCCTTTACAAAGCATTTTCATTTATAGCATTTCCTTTGGTCCTTACCATAGCCCTGGGAGGTAGAGCAGGAAGGAGGGGATCCAAGTGGTATAAGCCCACTTTATATGTTAGGGAAATCAGGCTGCGGACAGCGCCAAGCCAAGCAAGGTTTATTGTGCTGCTCACATATCTGCGAACTGACAGTCTCATTGTTAGTGAGACTGAGGAAGAAGTTATTTTATGAGCGTCTCACCCTTTTGTCTACAGACATGTAGTTTGAGCACACTGGCCTCCCTGTGGCTGAATGTGAAGCAGCTGGTGTCACAGCTGGCTTTGGACTTGCCCCATCCTTGGACCTGCCATGACCTGTGGGTGTGGGAACGGGAGGAGCCCCGGGGTTGGGGGTGCGCTGGAGCCAAGGGCCCACCAGCACATCATGCCTCTAACCACGATCCTTTCAAAGGTTTCCTTGGCCTCTGCCCTTGAGCTTGGGGCAAAGGCTAAGTGGCTGTTCCAGGTCTCCGGCTGGTAAAGACTCAGCCCCCGAGATGGCTAGGGTCCTGGGGGAGAACCCTCTCTGGGAAAAGTGAGTGCCAGCTTGTTGAAGATGAGCTCTCAGAGGCATACTCAGGCCCCAACGTGGTAAAAGATCTTAACTTTGGGGGCACCTGGGTGGCTCAGTCGGTTAAGTAGCTGCCTTCGGCTCAGGTCATGATCCCAGGATCCTGGGATCGAGCCGCGTGTTGGGCTCCCTGCTCAGGAGAGCCTGCTTCTCCCTTTCCCTCTGCCTGCCACTCTGCCTGCCACTCTGCCTACTTGTGCTCTCTCTCTGTGTCAAATAAATAAAAACCTTTTAAAAAAAAAAAGATCCTTAGTTTGTTGAGCTCATCCAAGGCGGGCTCATTCCTCCATGCCAGCATCTGTAAACGGCCAGGCCTGGAATAAATAACCGAGAGCTGTCTCAGGTGAACTGTTTCCCCTTTTCGGGGGATCAGCTCTACAGCTAAGCCTACTGAAAACAAAAACCCCCAAGCCATGGGGCAAATGCTTATCATTTCCATATGCCGTTCCGAGGCTGTGCCGGGGGGCTGCATGCTCAGGGCGCCCCTTGCACCAGCCGGCCTCCGCAGGCTGTGAGTAAAGAGGCCAGGGGAGCCCCCGAGAGTCGGTAACAAGGAACCTCAGCCTTAGAGCATCAGGGCCCATCTAGAGAACACGAAGCAGCACCATCACTCTCTTCCTAGAGGCCCTACCCGTTTGAAGTTGAATTTTTCACACAAGCCAAAATGTCACAAAAGGGCCTTCTTCCAGGGCCTCAGCTAGCCTGAGGGGCACCTTTGTGCAAGAGTAGAAGATGCCCCCTCTGGCTGCGTTTTTGCAAAATGTTGTCCCTACTGCTGGGTGAGTAGAGCCTAAGCTGGCTCTCAGCCACTCTCTGTCCCCTTGGCAGGTCCCCACCTTTCAGTGGCTCTGCCCACTTTTGAGTGTGACTCAGGGTAGAATCATGGCGAGAGTCTCTGGAGCATTTGCTATAAACTCCTACGAGGTGGGGACAGTCAGTTGGGTGAACGAAGGCCTGCCTTCCCAGGGATGGAGGAGCAGCTGAAGGAAACAGGGATGGGGAGAGAGGCTCGGGATCGCCTTTCTCTTTAACACAGTGCAGTGGAATTGGGTCTAACCTTTTGGAAGGTTGATGCTTAGTACCTATCAGTATTTAAAAGGCACATGACCTTTGACCTAGAAATTCTGCTGGGAATTTTTCCTATAGATAAATATATACTCCCAATGTGTAAGGTCATCCATTGTGACATTGTTCATAACAACAACAATAACAACAAAGAATGGGAACAACCAGAAGATAGGGGACAAGTTAAATATAAAGTACATTCATAGAATAGAATACTATTTTGGCTTTTAAAGAAATGAGTAGAAAAAAATGGAAAGATGTCTAAGATATATTGTTAAGTGGAAAAAGAAAAGCAAATTGCACAACATTATGTACAATCCTTTTTGGGCAAACCTTGCTGAAAATCGATAATCAATTTGTCCAACCCGAGCTGAATCTCTTTAAATTTATGGAAACTAGAAGACTAAGTTTATGTTGAAAGAAAACCAATGAATGAACCAATCAATCCTTGGCACCCCTCCACTACCCAGAACCTAGGAGGCCATCCTGTCCTCCTCTCTCTTCCCTCCCGCACTCCCGCTGTGAGTCTCCTGAGGTCCTCTTGACGAGCTCCAGAAATGTCGTTATGCCTGGGATGCTCGGAGCCTCCCCTGGGCTCCACCCTCAGCACCCTCACTTCCTCGAGGGAGAGGGAGAGGAGTTCCCCTGATTTGTGAGAGACGGGGGCACTGGCCCAGAGCAGAATTGTCTCAAGGCATGAGTTTCCTTCCATGTCAGGCCCTTCTGGGGATAATGAGGAGACGCCACAAGCAATTTATCATGCCAACACCCAGTTTGTACCTCCTGTCTCCCTTTGTGTCCTTGCCTGAATCCTGCCCGTGGTAGGCAGCTTTCGGCTGTCAGGGAAGAGTTGTCCTTGACCTCAGGTCTGCGGAGCTGAGGGCTCTGTCAGGACACGAGGTCAAGGCAAGGGGAGGGGCTATAGGTGAAGGAATCTCGAGGGACCTTGGGAAGGTCTGAGGACAGGGCTGCAGAACCGTCTACCTCTGGTTCAGCCCCCGAAAGGCCCAGAGCTGGTCGGGGCCGAGGACACGTCTCGGGGCAGGGGGGAGGGGAGGCGGATCATGGCTGCTGCTCAGTCATTGTTCAGCTCGCACACCGGCGGATTACCCCCCGTCCTGCTTTCCTCATCCCATTTCTCTCACTGTGACTATGACATCCTGCCTGTGTTTCTGTACGTCTTGCTGAACATAAAAATATGTCTGTGTGCGGGTGGGATGGGGCTGCGAGCTCGGGAGAGCTCTTTGGGTCCTGAAAACATTCCGTGTCCCTGGACCTATGTGTTTCTCACGCCTAACATCACCCCTCCAATCTGTCTTGAATAAATATCTCGCAACCTCCTACTTGCCTGGGCGTCTGAAGGACAACACACACAACACTATTTCTCTCCGCTGACTGACAATGGAGTTCAGTGTTCCCTGCAGCTTGCACTTGGCTGCAGAGGCGAACGCAAGGTGTTTCAAGGCGCAGCCATCACAATTCAGGCAACAGGAAGACTGGGGCAGAGGCCTGGTGCCAGAGAGGGGCCTCCCCTGGACCGTTTCCCCAAGAATGGAGCTCTGTCCTTGCGAAGGGGGAGCCGAGCTGGCAGGAGAGAAAGGTGGATAGTAAATATCCACCAGAAGGCCCTGGAGCAGGGCAGATGTTGGGCAAAAGCCAGCTGATTAAAAAAAGAGGCCTTTAACTTCACTTCGTGTGTGTGTGTGTGTGTGTGTGTGTGTGTGTGTGCGCGCGCGCGCGCGCGAGCACTCGTTTGAATGAAGAAAAGAAAAAGGCTGGGAACAAACTTTTACTTGTGTCTCTTTGGATTAAATGGTTGGATGGTCGGTCTGCCGAGGTCAATTTAGCATCTTCCAACCCCAGACCTTTTGGTACCCCTGGTCTAGGGTAGATTGTATCTTCCTTTTAGAGGTTGGGGAACTGTGGCACTGAAATAGGAAGCTAATTTCCCAGGGGAGATCAGTGGTGAGGCCAAGGAGAGAGCCCTCAGGGAGAGCCTGTTGGAACCAGCGCCATGTCGCTCCAGGAGCCAATGCACACGTTCACGGTGGTGCTCTCATACCACCGAGGCCTTTCCAACAGATGTTCTTTCTGCTCCTGGAATGTACCTGAGGCCTTGTAAATCCCTTCTGCTCCAGGATACCTGGGGAGCAACCCGGCTCTTTGCCACCCTTGCTGAATTCCAAGGGTGATGGGAAGGAAGGCGGCCAGGAATAATAGGGTTCTGGTTCTTTCTCTAGGTTCCCCCCCTCCCCCATTGGCAGCCACTCAATGACTGGGGATGAATGACCCGGATGGTCACCACCCACCACACGTCGTTGGGGGCACATAAGCAGAAGGGCAGGACCCCTGAGGAGATGGTAGCCTAGGGTGCCTCAAAGCAGAGGGCGCCCCCAGCAGACCAGCGAGCGAGTCATGGGGACCCTCCGAAGGGTGCCCACCCCCCCAGGGGGCGGTCCAGGCAGAGAGGCTATGGAGTCCCGCCTGCTTGGGCAGGGGTGGAGAGGCCCGTTTCACTGGCCTAGGGTGCCGTCCCCGCCGCACTGAACTGCCAGCACTCCACAGATGGGAGCGGGCTGCGGCCAACTTCCCCAGCTTTTGCAAATCCTGCATCTTAATTAGTTCCCCACTGCTTTTGTACATGGCCCACATTTTAATAGTCTCCAGGCTTCTTCCACCATTTGCTCTCTGATGTTCGGCGCGATTTCTCTTCTCCTCCAGACAGTCCCCCTGACTCCTCCAGCACCCTCCCAGCCCGGGAACAACTTAAGGGACGCTGATGTGCCAAGCATGTAGCCCGAGATTGATGAGCCTGTCAGCGGGCTCCCTCTGCCCCTCGCCCTCCGCCTCCCCTGGGTGCTCCTCGCGGGTTGCGCCCAGCGGGGGGTAGCGGGGCGGCGGGGGTGGGCGAGGTGGGAGGCGAAGGAAGGGACCCGTGGAGCCCCCGGCCAGGTGTGAGCCAGTGGACACCGTGACCTTCTCCCGGCCCGCGGAGGAGTCTGGCTGTGTCCTTCTGAGGGGGAAGGACACTCCAGCTCCCACGCGCATCTGTCAGCGCTTATCTGGCTCGGCGCGGGGGGCTGCCTGAGCTTGGTACAGCTGGGAGAATGGATGCCTTCAAGTGCATCAGGGGGAAATGACCAGTCATTTATCTCCTTCCTGCAGTGTCACAGCCCGCAGCCATCCATCCTGGAAGCTTGCAACAGCAGGAGAGCCAGGGGAGAGGTGGGCAGGCCCCCCCAGCCCCCTGCCTCACGCTGCGACTGCTCGTGCACCCTTTGCCTTGCTGGCAGTCTGGGGGGCCAAGCCAGGGCTGTCTCAGCCCCACTCGCAGCCCACAGGGCTCCGGGATCTGACGCTGGCCAAGGACGCGGGTGGCAGCCGGGAGTGGGCAGGACAGCGTGCCAGGCTGCTGCCGAGTCTCCGTGGTCATGTGTGCTGTGTCCCCTCCCCCCGGTAGCACCATGCGTACAGCACGGGTCATCGGCCTGAGGAAGTGCCCTGCGATGCCCGGCCCGTTCGCTGGTGTCTCTCCCCACTGGGAGGTGCAGCCCACACTGGGAGGGCAGGGACCCACCTGTTTCTTCCATCTGTCTCCCCAGCACCCAGCAACAGGCTGGACAGTAAAGATTTGTGGAGGGGATGGAGGCAAGAAAGGTGCCCAGTGTTCGGACTCAGCCTCGGAGAACGCGGCGTCCGGTCAGCACGCCCCTTTCACAGGTGAGGGAGCCTGAGCAGAGAGCAGCCCGTGGGAGCTGACCCCGTGGGCTTCCTGTCCGGTTCCCGGCCTGGCCTGTGGGGCCTGTCCCAGGTTTGCCATCTTGCCTGTCTTCGATTTTAGTTCGCAGGGGCCTTTGCTGTGCCCTACAGCTGTGCTCTGCAGGAGAAAAGGCACCAAAGGGTCCCAAGGCCTGGGTTCAAGTCCAGACCCCTCCACCTAGTGACTGTGTGATTTGGGGCAGTTACATAACAACTCTGGCCGTGGTTCTCTGTCGGTGAAAGGCGGATCCTGGCAGCCACTTTGTCCACGCTGTAGGGCTGTTCTGAGAGTCCCGAGGGAGGGTGGATCTGGAGGGCTTCCACGGTGATGCCGTCACCGCGCTGTGCTGCTGGGTGGGCCGCGGGGGTCTTGGCTAACGCCATGTCTGTCCCCTGCCCAGTGATGTGCCCGTTGCTTGCAGAGTGCATGCTGGCTGGCCTGGAACGGCACTGCATTCTGCCTTTGAGTCTTTTAAAAGCCCCAAGTCTGGAACCTTCTACACTGAGGAGAAAAGACCTGGCACCTGGCTGCGGGATCTATCTCCACCAGGCCCACAGCTCAAAAGTCACCCCTTGCGTCCCAGAACTCTGGCATCCATTGCCCAGGGCACAGAGGTCAACTTGGAAGGCTTCCTCCCCACTTTTACTGGCACCTGTCACCCCATGGTGTGCTAGGTCAGGCCTGTCTGACTGGCTCTCTTCTCCTGCCTGTGGCCCTGGCTGGTCCACCTTCTTCTGGAAAGCCCTTCCTCTGGGGCCTGGCTCTGGTGTCCATAGCTCTGCCCTTAGCACTGGGTAGCCGACCTCCACACCCGCCCTCTATCCTGGTTCACTGTGTGGGGATGCTCAGGGCCAGGGGCCTCTGCTAATACATGCTACCCCCTGGATGTATCTGGAGGCCTGGGTGTGAGTACCATGACGACGGGGCTCAGGTGGCCGTGCACAGCCCTGTCCTAAGTGCCGGGCTCATTGGGGGGGGAGGTCCTAGCCGCACTGAAGTAACTCCTGACTGCTCTCCCCACTCTGCCTTTCCTCCTTCAGTTATTTTCGGAGTGGCCCTCTTAAAAGACAGTCACTCTTTGCTCGAAACTTCCAGTGGCTTCTGATCACACTCCCAGTGGCAGCCAACCTCATCTCAGTGGCCCGCATGGCCATTCCAAGGCCCCTGTAACTCTGGATTGGTCTCCTAGTCTCCCCCCGGCTCACTGTCTCCAGGCGGTTGGGCCCCCGGCTCCGGGCCATCGTGCTGATGGCCCCTTGGCCCAGCGCGTCCTTTCTTAGATATCCGCGCCCCCTTCCCCGTTCCTCAGGTTTGTGTTTTCCTGGCTGCATTTCAAAGTGTAACCACCCTCCCACTTCCGCTGATACTCCAGCCTCCCCTCCTCTGCTGTTTCCCCACAAAGCACTGATTATCATCTGTTTTGCCCTAGGTCTCACTCACTTGATTTTAGGTATTGTCCCCTCCCCACTTCCCTACCAGAATACAGTTTCTACGAGGCAGGACTTTTCCTCTCCTTCACAGCTGTGTCCTCAGCACCTAGAATAGAACAAGGTGCATAGCATGTGCTTAGTAATGCTTGGTCCCATGAATGAATAGGGCAAGGAAGGCCTTTTCCATGTGGTTCTGCCGTGATTTCCAAATCTGTAGGGACGGTGCCCACCCTGGACCTGAAGCAGGGCTGGCCTCTGGCCTTTGAGCTGGGTCTCACCTGTGGCCCCGTCTGTCCTCAACAGAGCGTGGGACTCGGCCTCTTCATGGCCGCTCTCCCTGGGCCCACGTCCTGGCTGGGGGAAGCCGGGCCGCACTCGTTCCGATGGCTGGGAAGATCCAAGGGCGAGGAGCTTGCTGAGAAGTGCCACCACTTTGGAGGCGGAAGGGAGGGCGCTCACATTTGCTTGAACGTCATGCCCCTTGTGCAGCCGCTCTGTGTCCCCTCGGTTGGCCCCGCAGCAACGCTGGGAAGTGGGCTTTGATCCCTTAGTTTTAGGTCTCGAGAGATTAAGGCCCAGTGTGTGGTGTTGTGAAGTAAGTAGAGCCGAGCTTCTAATCAGAGCTCTTGCACTTTCTGGTAATCTGTACTCCTTGGACACAAGGAAGATATCACCGCTCTGGCACGGCCACCATTCCTCCCTTCCCCCACCATCCTGCTAAGCTTCGTCAACCTGGTCTGCCGGCCAGCCCCGGGGTGAGCTTCCTCTGGCCGTGCGGATGTCCTTCTGGGTCTCCGGGTTTGGGAGACGCTTACCTGAGGGGCTCGCCCCTGGGCGAGGGGGTGCACGAGGGCCCATCCCTGCATGTGGGCTGGGCTGTGCGTGGATAGGCACGCGAGGGAGTGGGGAGCGGAGGCCATATGGGGAAACAGCCCTCCTGCTATGTGGCTATCCTGGGATTCTAAAACAGGTGGTGACACGGGCCCGCAGGGTGCAGCCTGGGTGATGGGTCCTCAACGGGAACCTCATCTATTTTGAGCTTTATGAATCACAAAACAGGGAGTCAAATGCAGCCAAGAAAATGGCACCCCTCCCCCCCGAGAAAGGAGCAGATGGGTTCCTGGGCCTGCCACCATCTCAGGAAGCCAGGGCTTTGGTCTGTCCCCCACCCTGGTCTCTTCCCCCGTGGGCAGAGAGAGAACAATATCCAACCCCCATTCTTTCTCCCCATGAGTCTGAGAGTCTGATGGGGATAAATGAATTAACAATTCTTAAGCTCCTGGCTTCTTGGTGTAAGTTGATGTATAAATCCAAGGAAATAGGATGAGTTTAACTCCTTACGATAATAGGCACTCAGAAGTGAAAACTGCACATTTGTGTTTTTGAAGAAAAGCTAGAGGCAGGTAAACAAACAAACAAACCACCAAAAATCTGAGCACTTCTGATGTAGCAGGAGGACTGCCTGCCGTTTTCTGTGGGGTCTCTCCCTCCCTTTTGCACCGTTACTCTGTCTCCAGGCCCCTGCGTCATGGAGAGCCCGTGATGGATGGACGGATGGATGGGCCTTGTCGGGGTGTTTCACCACTATTTCCCTCGGGGCAGACTGTCTGCTGGCAGAGCACAGCCTCCCGAAAGATGGTATCTCTTGCAAACTCGACAGCTAACACACAGCTCCTCTCTTTGTATATTTCCCCAAAGAAGAACTGTCTTAATCTGTTTTTTATATGGCATATTTTATTATAATCCATATATGACTTGCAGGTTCCCAGTCCTCCACCCTGAGCCAAAAAACGCATGAGAAGTCAGAGGCTCTGGGCGCCTGTGACATCCAGGCGTTTGCATTTTTAAATGGCCTGGGATTTAATTACTCAGTGTGCTCCCATGTTGCACTTTCGGGCTCATCTCGCCTGCATCCTGTTAATGAGCTCCGTGGCTCCAACAACCCGGTGGAAGCTTTGCTTTCAGTGTGTTGGGTGGCAGGCTTGGGGCACCTGTGTCAAAAGCCTGTGGCTTTGATTTCTACCCGAGAGGATGGCTGCCCTGTCCACGGCCCTAGATGGAAGGCACTGCTCTCCTCTGGCAATGTTTTTGTGTTTTTTTTTTTTTCCGGCTTTAATTTGTGCATTTCTTTCCTTCCTTATTTTTCTTCTTCTCTCTCTCTTTTTTTTTAAAGGCTTTCTGTGCTTCAATCCTTGTTTGTCTAAGAGGTTTTTTCTTATTTGGAAACCGATTTGCTTCGGTTTGCACAGAAGCTGTCTCTGGTGTGATGGATCGTGCTGGAAGTCACCCAAGGAGTATCTCTGTTCCCAATTAGAAGTGGAGGTAGCGCTGCTTACGGGGGCCCCGGGAGGCGGCTGGCTTGGGTGACAGCTGCTGCCGCTCTGGAGAGAGTAACGATCCGTGGGTTTATATCCTTGTGTATAAAATCAGGCTAATTTAAAGATGAATTATGGGTGGGTTTTGGACCATTTTCTCTTAATGTTAAATGTCTGATGGCTCTTGTCAGGTGATGTGGTCCCCAAATTGGTGCGAGGGTCAAAATGAGTACACGTATAAAGAATGACTAAATCCTATGTCTAAATGGAATGTATTAGAATAAAACCATCAATGAAATCCCTAAGGGCTCAATAGGGAGCGTGCCGAGGATGCACGTTGTGCAAGAGTTTGGACCCGTTACCTTGTTTTTCCCTTCACCCTGGGACCTCCTGTGGTCAGGGGCCAGGGAATGTACCCTCTGTACCCTCTGGTTTGTGGGGAGGGCACTGGTTGGCCTGTCATTCGGACCTTGCCAGCCTTACCCAGAGTGCTTTGAAACCAGGCTCTGCCAGAGTCAGCTAGAATGCCGTCTCGGAAGGGCGCTCCGCCCGTATGAAGAAGGCGACGTTAGGAACCATATCCTTCCATTTTGGGGGAAACAAAATCAGAGTACCTGTTACTTTTAAGGGTAGAAACCTGCGCTGATGTGGTAGCTGATAGCCACATGTGGCTAATCCGAATTGAGAGGTGCTGTCGGTATAACAATAAACACCGGATTTTGAAGACTCAATGCAAATCAAAGAACGCAAAATATTGAATTAATTTTTTTATATTCACTACATGTTGAAATGATAATGTTTTGGATAGAGTGGGTTAGAAAAAACTATATTAAAATTAATCGCACCTGTCGCTCCTTTCAAAAATGTGGCTGCTGGAAAGCTTAAAATTATGTAAGTGGCTTGCATGATGTTTCTATTGGACAGTGCTGCTGTACCGTTAAAATTAGGATTATTCTAACTTCACACTGGTCAATAGTAGCATTTATAGGGCACTTGGACCATCCCAGGCTCTTTATGTATACCATCTAATTTGAATTTTAAGTTTTGAAGAGAAGAACCAAAACCCAAATGGAAACTCTACGCTTCATTTTCCCCTCTCTTTCCATGCTTCTGTGCTGGTTCTTTGTGGATCGTTTAGAGTTTCTTTATGCAGCGTGTTACCTTGTTTCATTTTTACATCAACATTATGAAGCATTGTGGCTATCCTCACTTAACATATTAGGAAATAGAGACTCAGGGGTCTAAGGAAATAGCCCTTTGACTAATGGTCCTTTGACTAATACCTGGCCGGACTAGAGCTTGACTCCAGGGCCATCTGGAAGCAGCTCTTCTATGAGCCCATCAGATACTTTGGTAATGAGGCAAGGATAATGCCACAGAGTTTCTCTGTGACCCTGGGAAGGGCTCCTTATCATTCTGTGCTACACTTTCCTCCCTGAGGGATTGGACTCTAGATGCTACTGGCTCTTTACATATAGAGAGCCCATCTCACTGTTCCCAGTCTGATTCTTTTGTCTCTGTTGGTGCATCTACTGTGCCCATCTGGTGAATGACCAGAGGACCAAGAGAGTAGACTGAATTGTGGGAAAACAGGATGGAGGAAATTGAGCAGGGGAGGAAGAAGGAGTCGGAGGAAGAAGAGGCAGTTCATAGTGGATGGAGAGTTCCATGGGGGGTCAGGGTCAATACTGTGGCAGAAGGGATGAACCCCACATGGGATGTTCATATACAGCAGAGCCCGGAACCATGACGCAGACCTGCCTCAGCGTCAGCAAAGGGCTGTCTTTTATCTTGAAATCTGAAGACTATGGAGAGAGTTTGGGGGTGCAGTGGAAAATGCACGAAGGTTTGGAAAAGGACTTTTCGAGGAAGAACCAAAGGGAGACAAAGTGATGTCTGTACAAGCTAGAGAGTATGTGAACGGGTTGGAGGGGCAGATTGGGGTCAAGGCTGGGCTTTGCCCTCAAACAGCTGTGTGATATTAAACAAGTTCTACACCTCCCTAAGCTGCAGCGTCCTCATCTGTGAAATGGGATAGTAACTGTGCTCGCCTCTTGGGTGGCGGTGGGGCTCAAGCAACGCGCAGGTAAAAACAGCCACCGCATTTTGAACGGTTTGTGTGTGGCGAGCCCTCTGCATGGACACAAGCATGTCAGTGCCCGCTGGGGCTCGGCCTGGGCCTGCAGACTGCTAATAAGGATGCGTCAAGTGGAGCTCCCATCCTGATCGTAATGGCATCTAGGAAAGATCACTGGGCCGCGTTCTTGTTCTGCTATGTGGATTTCTGTGAAGTTATGGAACTTCTCTGAGCCTCGGGTCCCTCATTTATAAAATGACATGATTAAAGCAGACGATCCATAAGGCTTTTTCAGCTCTAAAATGCTGTGCAATTCTGGAAACAGGATTTATTTAGTGTTGAGAGGCTAATGGGAATACTAAGATAGGAACTTCAAATATATATATATACATATATATGTATATATATATATGATTATCGTCAGTTAAGACGCCGGTGACCAGCTGTTTTGTTTTGACTGAGGACAGGACATGAGGCAACATGCTTTAATTGTTTTATATTAGACGTTTGGAAACCTTTTATTGACTTGGGAGAAAGAGTAGCATGTCATCAGAGTCGGCTCCGGGGTTGCATGCTCTGAACTCATTAAAGTAGACAGTGGACTATTTTCCTGACACTCAACTTCAGTGTAACTTCATCACTGAGGCCTTCCCTGACCCCCTGATCTAAAGCAAGCCCTCACTGTAGTCTCCCTTCCCATTGCACTCTGCTGTTTTCCTCCATCGCCCTTATGACAATTTGTCATTATGTATTAATTTTGTATGCAGTGTTTAGTGTCTGTGTCTTTAGACGGCAAACCTCCTCAAGGCCAGGACTGTCTTTATCTGGTACACCTCCTGGGTGCCCAGTGGCAGCACAGCGGTTCTTTGTATGTATTTGTTGAATGAATAGGAGTGTGGCTAAGTTCCAGCGGTGGTTGATTCGGCGGTAGTATTTTTCCTGACGGAGGTGGATGGAGGGGGATCCTTGGCTTGCCAGAGACCTTGTTGTCTCTTGAGGGACTTTAGGTACTGTTTCTCCTTCCCACCAGCTTCTTCTGGGGGCCGGTCACTTGTACGTGTGGGTTTCTTCAGTGTTAATGAGATATCCTAGTGTCCCGTGTCCCTTTCTCGAGGACTGGCCAGCCTGCCTCTGGTTCTGGGGAGATGGAAGGAGTAGGTAGTTCCATCTGAGTCACAATGAAGCCCAGCAGAGCAGGGTTTGATTTTGCTGGTTATTTCCATTTCTGCCCTGCTCCCCCAGCCCCCTGCCCCCCTCCCCCACTCTTCATCCTGGGGCCCAGGAAGCTGACCTTGGCGTGCTGTGTCAGTGAGGCTCCCTTGCCATCTGGTTTGTAGTTGAGGTTGGCCAATGGGAAGGCAGAGCAGGAAGATGAGGATGGAAAGAGAGAGCTTGGGCCGTGTGCCTCTTTACCTTGGTTCCCTTTTTAGTATATGTGCTGCCGAAGCGAGCACACCTTGGTTCCCTTTTTTATGAGCTCACTGAGGCTGTAAGCCACAGATAACCTCCAGGTTCTTGCAAACGCTCTCCCTCTCTCTCTTAGGAATAGCGGTGGTGTTCCACCGTCCATTCCGATGGCGCCCCATTGTGAACTTCCGGGGGTGCTTCACCTTTCCATGCGGTTCCCTTGTTCCCGCACGCCCTGCTGTAAATAGTCCCTACACTCCACTCTCAATTGCCCCATGCATGTGGGACATTCCCTTCCCCGGGCTGTTTTCTAGGGCGCCAATCCCTCATATTCTTGTATTCATTGTACCTGTTAACAGGATAGGGGCCACACATCTAATTGCCGAGGGGGGTATGAGGTACAGGATCAGAGAAGAGATCAGAGGAGTGTTTCATAGCAAATCAAAACAGGATCGTCTGTACCTGAGGTTTCTGCTTTTAATTTAACAAAAGCAAAAGCAATATCCCAGGGGCGCCTGGGTGGCTCAGTCGTTAAGCGTCTGCCTTCGGCTCAGGTCATGATCCCAGGGTGCTGGGATCGAGCCCCACATCGGGCTCCCTCCTCGGTGAGAAGGCTGCTTCTCCAGCTCTCACTCCCCTTGCTTGTGTTCCTTCTCTCACTATCTTTCAAATAAATAAATAAAATCTTAAAAAAAAAAATGTCCTTGTGGGTTAAGAGCTTGGGAGGTATCTTGAGAAAGGAGTTCGGCTTCTTTCTCAGGTCTCTTTCAGACAGGACTGACTCTGGCTGCCAGGACTCAGCTGGCCCCATGATCTCAAGCCCCAGGTAGCCGAGCAGACTCTGACCTTTCCAGAAAAGGTGCCCTGCTGTGCAGGCACTGCAGCTCCCAGCCACTGAGCTGGGGTCTGCTAGGCATCTGTGTTCCCTCCTTTCTTCCCTTGGCTTTGGTGGTCTTCGTATCCCCTGAGGAGAACAGCCTCTCTGGGGTCAAAATGGCTTCTCATGGAGCAACCTGGAGCCGGGGAGCCAGCATGGCTTAGGGGGGGGTCATGGATTTGCCAGACGAGACCTGGAGTAGAGGGAGAGAACACTAAGATTTGAGGCCAACGTTGGTGTATTGCTATAGGGTTTTCAAAGTACTCTCATGTAAAGGGAGATGTTTATGCCCCACAAGACGGCCCTGTGGGGGTAAAGGCCATTGTTATCCTCATTTGTGGATGCAGAAAAGGGCTCCGGGATCGTTGAGTGCCTGGCTCACAGTCACTGTCTGTCTGGCGCCCTTTGCTCTGCCTCGGCTGCGAGGCCAACGGACAGGGTTTCGATCTGTCTCTGGGGCTGGAAACAGGAGACGGGGAAAGCCGGGCCCAGCTCCGGAGTTCTTGTTCCACCCCAGGAGAGGGCACAGGCTGCCTCTAGCCCTCCTCAGAGCTCCAGTTCCTGCGTGCTCTCCGGGCCCACCCCCTGGCCCTCCTGTCCCCCCTGCTTCTAGTGTCTGACCCTGCTTCTCTGTCCTTACTTTGCAGAAGTGGAGCTGCCCCTGAAGAAGGACGGCTTCACCTCGGAGAGCACCACCCTGGAAGCCTTGCTGCGTGGTGAGGGTGTGGAGAAGAAGGTGGATGCCAGAGAGGAGGAAAGCATGCAGGAAGTGCAGGTATTTCTGCAACTGCCATGAGGGGGGGGTGCGTCCAGAGCGTGGACACGGGGCTTCCCGGAGTCCACGGGCCAGCGGCTTCTGCTCTCAGGCCACCCAGTGCACAGCTGGGGGCGGACTCGCGCCTGCCTTCCTACCGTGACCCGGTCTTGGGAACAAGCCCTCACTCCTCTCTTGGTGTCCCCATGTAGCCGTTTAGAATATATTTTTCCAGACTGCTGTGTGCCAGGGGCCGGGCTAGGTCCTGGGGACACGATGGTGAGCAAAACAGACGGGGTCCTCACCCCCGTGGAGTAGGCAGTCCAGAGTTCAGGCTTGAAACCTCGGGGTCATCTACACCAGCTTGTCCCCTCTGAGCCCCTGGCTTCCTCACACCTTGTCCTCAGCTCTAGTTCACAGCATGGCTCTCTCCTCCTTCAAGGCCAGTGTAGGGGTCACCCTCCAGGCGGGGCTGGTGGCTCTTGTCCCTGCTGGTTTCCTGCCTGCTGTTCCCAGCCCTATGGAGGCTGTCCCTACTCAAGATCGCAGTGGTGCCCTCCGACCGGTTCTCATTCATTGGTCTTCAGTCTCTCTTGTCGAATACAATGGTTGTATGGAGTATTGTAGTAATATTAATTAATATAAATATTAAACAACAGTATTAATAATTAAATACAATTCAATTATTAAAATCAAATTACATTGATATTAAATGTATATTTTATGATACTTTATGTTTTATGTGATACCTATCACGTATTACATATTTATTAATTGCATATCCAACGTAATGTTTAGTATTTGCATATTCATTTATTGGCGTTACAATTAAAGTAATAGCAGTTACATTTCTGGTTGGCTTCATGAGTGCCCCTGGTCAGTGCGTTCCCTGGACTCAGGGACCCTGTGGCCATGCTCACCGTTGTCCCCTTGGGGCCTTGCCCACGCCCAGCAGAACCGAGTCTCAACAAAGATGCAGGGGGAGGCCCAGAACTGGCTTTCTCCCCTGCCATCCCCGTGGACAGATGGGCAGTTCGGTCCCCGGTCCTGTCCCTGTCACCACGGCCTCTGTGGGTGCCTCCGCTCCTCAGAGCTACAGCCCTCCTGAAGGTCTTTAATCGCTGTGACCTCCACCTGCCTAATGCACCTTGGAGTTGTCGGCGGCTCCCGTCTTTCCATCGCACCCAGCGTCTGGTGCATAGGGATCCCATCAGCTGTGCCCGCAACCAGAGCAAAGGCTCCTCTTACTGTGTCCCCCAACCCCCCCCCACCACCCCGCGACTGCCCCGGTTCCTGGCCGCTGTCATCTGCTCTCTGAATGGCTGCAACTGCTTTCTCAACGGTGCCCCTGCTGATGGCTGAGAGGGAGCCCTTGAAACCCAAGTGGGATCCTGTTTTTCCTGTGCCCCAAACCAGGCACAGGCTCCTGTTCTCCCAGATTGAAAGTCAAGGCCCTCTCCCAATCTGACTCGGCTTCTGGGCCTTTCCCTTGCTCATTCTGCTGCCGGCACACTGACCTCATTTTGGGCCTTCTAGAACACACCAGATACTCTGCCGTCTCGGGGTTTTGCTCGGCCTGTTTCCCCTGCCTGCGGGTTCCTCAGCCCAGACATTAGCTGGGCCCTCACCCGCACCTTCTTCAATCTGCGTCTCTTCCTCTCTGTGAAGCTGACCCTGACCCTGTGGCTATTCCCGCATCCTGTGCCCTCCCTGCCCTCCAGATCTCCCGACTCCCTAACTCTGCTTTCCTTTGCTTTTTCTTTTTTCCCCGTAGCTTTGATTACTTATCTACCATACTTTGTAATTTGCTGATTTATAATGTTATTCGGGTGTTTTCTGTTTCTTCCAGTGGCATGTAAACTCAAGGGTGGGATGCTTTGTCTTGTTCACTAATATATCTGAAGCAGGCAAATAGTGCCTAGCGCATAGTAGGTGCGCAGTAAGTATCTGTTGGGGGGGATGTGCGAGTGAACAGATTCCTGGGAGTCACCCCGTAGGGCAATCTGTTCCTTCTCCGACATGTCCTAGTTTGCTAGCTGGTCTTTCATCCTGAAAGAAAGCTCTGCTTGTGCCCATCCTTATTTAAAAAACTCAGCTGAAACACTTTTATCCTACCAGGTAAATCCAAAATGGTGAGTGTGATCTTCTTGGGCCTCCTCTCTCTGCTCTTAAGCTCATTTTCAGGCTTATTTTCTTCCACTTCTGTGCTCCCCCTATTCTTCAGTTTTCTCTGTGCCTGTGGTCATCCGTGTCTTTTACCTGGGGAATCTTTTCTTCTACTCTACATGTTAAAATTCACCCCTCGGTCAGCCCCAATGCCTCCTTCCCCAGGAAGCCTTTCTTGATGGTCCCACAGCCAGAGGGATTCTTCTTGTCACTGGCACTTAGGGTGCCTCATCCTTTTTTCTTTGTTTTTTTTTCCTATTCGCGTTCCCCCCACCTTTCCCCAGTTTTTGGACTTTTCAGGTCATTGAAGTTAAGGTGTGTCACACCTGTGTTGTGTAGTTAGTGTAATTTCCCTGAATCAGTGGATGGGACAGAACCATTGCCCAGAATCCCCTAGTGACAGGTAGCCTCTTACGCTTTCAAGATGGTGGTGGGTTCGAGGTCCTCTCGGGCAGCTTTGGACCAATAGATGGGCTATCACTATGGAATCATCAGCATCGCCATCATCCCTGATGTAAATGGAACATCTATTATGTGCAGAGCATGGGCCTACCATCTACCGTGCTAGAAGCGGAAACCGGGACCATAAGCCAAATGAGTTTGTGTGTTCTTATCGGCTTTGGTCATAAAAATAAAGTACGAATGTAGTAAATGGATTATATTTGTTAATTTTTCATTCATTCATTCAACCAAAGTTTATTAAGTGTCTCCTCTGAGCAGGTGCTGTGCTAGGTTCTGGGGGGACAGAGAAACCAAGAGAGAGCAGTCCCTACTGTTCATAGTTATATTCTAGTATGACATACAGACAGAAAACAAGTACACAAAGGAAATAATTGCATTTCAGGATAAATGACCATGAAAAGAACAGAGTTATGAAGATTGAATATAAGAGGAGGGACAGATTCTAGGTCGTGTCCTAAGCAAGATAAGGGATTTAACCTCAGTCCTAAGGAAGGAGAAGGAGCAAACCAAGTGAGAATATGGGGAGGAGCTTTCTGGGCGGAGGAACAGAATGCTTGAAGGTCTTGAGATAGGTCTGAGCTTACAGTTTTGAAAGACCAGACAGAAGATGCAGAACTCATACAACTCAATAACAAAAAACCAAATAATTCAATCACGAAATGGGCAGAGGACCTGAACAGACATTTTTTCCAAAGAAGACACACAGATGGCCAACAGGCACATGAAAAGATGCTCAACGTCACTCATCATCAAGGAGATGCAAATCAAACCACCGTGAGATCAGCCCACACCTGTCAGGATGGCTATTAGCAAAAGCCAAAAAATAACAAGTGTTGGTGAGCATGTGGAGGAAAGGAAACCCTCACGCACTGGTGGCGGGAATGTAAATTAGTGCAGCAACTATGGAAAAGTATGGAAGAGTCTGATGGTGTAGAACCATCATATGACCTGCAATTCCACTCCTAGGTATCTGAAGAAAATGAAAACACTAGCTCAAAAAGATACGTGCACCCTTCTGTTCGCTGTAGCATAATTTCCAATAGCTAAGACATGGAAACAATCTAAATGTCCGCTAATGGATGGATGGATAAAGAAGATGTGGTATATATATATATATACACACACACAATGGAATACTACTCAGCCATCAAAAGGAATGGATCTTATCATTTGTGACAACAGGGATGGCCCTCGAGGACGTGATATTAAGTGAAATAAATCAGAGAAAGACAAATACCACATGATTGTACTTATTTATAGAATCTAAAAACCAAACCAAACCTAGACTTATAGATACAGAGAACAGATTGGTGGTTGCCAGAGGAGGGGGGTTGGTTGGGAGGGTGTGAAGTGGGTGAAGAGGATTATGCAGAGTGTAGTCAATAACATTATATTAATTTTGTAGGGTGACAGATGGTAATTAGACTCACTGTGGTGACCATTTCGCAGTGTCTACAAATGTCCAATCACTGTGTTGTTCACCTGAAACTGATGTAATATTGCATGTCCATTATACCTCAGTAAATAAAAAGAAAAACAATAAAAGGAGAAAAAGAAAGACAGAAGGCTGATGTGGCTAGAGCAGAGTGCCAGGGAGAGAAGGGCCCAGGATGGAGCGGAAGGGTTGGGCCGCGTCCGACCACTCTGGCTTCTCAGGACATGGAAGAGGCACTTGATCTCATGGTAATGAAGAAGGAAGCCATCTTACCGAGGGCAGCGCATTCATGTTTCCCCAAGATCCCTCTGGCTGCTGCCTGGAAAAGAGACTGGACGCAGGGCGACGGAAGAAGGAGTTTAGGAGGTTTTTGCAGCATTCCAGGCTACAGATAATGGAGTCTTTTAAAGGCATTCCTTCGACTTTTTTTAAACACAACCACAAACAATTGTTATCATCACTGTAAAGACTGTTTAGAGTAACAGGGAGAAAAGTTATTTTAAAATGTGTTTATTTTCCAGATAATGTCCTTGGACAGAGAATGCAAGTGTGTTAGTGAGGGTTCTGCTGCATCTTAGTTGGACCCCTGCCCTGGACTTCTCTGCACAGGACGCCCCCTCTGCTTCCTGAGCCCTGAAGGCACGCTTTGTTCCTTAGGAACTCCCGGCTCCTCCCTGGTTACGTAGAGAGGCTTCTGGGTGTCAGGGCCACGTCGTCGCAGGAAAGGCAAACACACTGGGGTGGCTGCTGTCACATCGGAGGTCTGGGGCACAGACTAGGGGTTCTCAAGATGCAGGGAGACCGACGGGAAAGGGAGGAGGAAGTCCGTTCACTTCCAGACATTGAGGCCACGCGGCGGGCAGTGCTGGAGACTCGCTCAGCGGCCCCCAGCAGGTTTCACTTCCAACCTGGGTTCATATTGCGGGTCAAAAATACCTGCATGATAAAAAAAATGAGCGTGGAGTCAGTTTTGTATGACATGCCAGAGGCCATGACCTTTAAATTCGAGGCCCTTAAAACTCACCATGATTAAATGACTTCAGGACCCAGGCGTTGGCAAGACAGCTGTTTGAACTGCCACAACTCACCTCATATTTATGCCACATCTTTTCACCAAAGTCTGCCGAGCGTTCGACCTGTCATCCTCTTGCCTGACTTTCACCTGGGTTCCCACCGAAACCAAGATGCAGGGAGCCCAGGAGGCCTGATGGGGACCCGGACCAGGGTTCCCTCGCGGAGGGCCAGAGGGCGTGTCTAGTCGACCGCACTAATTCTCAGTGAGACGGTTGCCATCGGCCCGGAGACCCCCGTGGGCCTTCAGCTTATGGCTTCCCAAGTAAGCCTAGAAGAGAAGCCGGAGGAGAATTTACGAGACCCGTTTTGAGTTCCTGGTGAGGATTTGCAATCAGCAGTGTCCTGACGCCTGTGACTGGGAGAGAACTGTAACGAGAAGGCAGTGGAAGAAGGTCCCTGGAAACTCACCCCTGGGCCGCCTGCTTGGGGGACGGACCAGAGGCGTTGTGTGGGAAGCCACTTGAACAGCGATGATGATGATGCCCCATGTCACTATGGCATGTGCCGCCACTAAGCCTTTTCATAGCTCGTGTCATTGTCACGCCATCACAAGGGTGGAGGCCGAAGCTGTTATCCTGTATAATCTGGTGCCTGCCCTCCTTTCTAGCCTCTTCTTATGCCAATCTCTCCCTGAATCACTGAGCTCTAGTCGCTCTGGCCTCTTTCTGCAACATGGACAAGCCATGTTCCTCTCCCTGCCTCAGGGAGCTTGCTCATGCTGTCCCCTCTGCCTAGAACACTTTTCCTTCCTCCCTGCCCTTGGTCTCCATTCCCAAAGCTAGTCTTCACTCATCCTTTATATGTCAACTCACTTAGGTCACTTCCTCAGGTAAGCCTTTTCTGACCCTCAGATTAGGTAAAATTCCCTCTAATAGCCTCTTGTAGCAGCTGGCACTTGCCTGTCACTGTGTTTATGGCAGTTGTAACTATATAGTTGTGGATGTTGTTTAAATCTGTCCTCCCTTCACTATACTATAGAGTCCTTGTAGGGTACGGGCTGTACTTATTCTGTGGCTTGTCTAGCGCAGTGCCCGCCATATAGTCAGCACTATACAAGTGTTTGCTGATTGAATGAATAAATGAATTCCTATTTTATAATTGGGGAAACTGAGGCATGAAGAGGTGATGACTCACCCAAGGCTGCACAGTGAGTCCATAAAGAAGCTCCTAGGGCTCATGACATGGAGTCCAGTGACCTCCAGGCCCTTTCTCCTTATCCCACTTTCAGCCTGGGGAGCTGGGTCCTCTGCCACTACCTTTCATTTTGCCTGTAAACCTGGAGAGATACACCGTACCTGCCCTCCCCTCCCCACAAAGGGGGTGAAGTGTTCAGGTCCCTATGGGAAAGGTCTATATAATATACCTTCAATCTGCAGACACACGGCTGAGAAACGACCAGGAAACTCTGAGCTGATGAGCCTGACTTGGGTTTGGCCGTGGCTTCACTGTATGACCTTGGGCAATGAAAACTGTTTTTAGCCTCAGTTTATTCACCTGTAAAATGGCAGTTGGATTCTCTGCTGCTGTGTGAATCACAGATCTGTTGGAGAGAGATAATTAAATTCATGAACTTTAAGCTTCATTACAAGTAATGTGCTATAGTGAAAATCCATTTTTCTTAAGAAAAAAAACAATGAATGAATAAGAACACCACATTAATGTCAAATTCTGGTCAGATGAACAGGAAGTTACTTGTTTTCATCAAATAGGGCAGGGTTCCAGGATGGCAGAGAAAGGAGGAACGTATTTTCCTATTTAGGAACAAAAGGAACATTACATTAAAAAAGTAAGTTTTGAAAAACATCTTGGATCCACGTAGAAAAGGGCCGCTACCAGAGTATTCTCTTTTCAGAAAATGCTTTTTTGGGTAAAAAAAAAAAAAAAAAGTGAAAAAAAAAGTCAAAAAAATCAGTGTTCTGAGAGGATCAGGCTGGACAGGGCCCAGGGGTTTGAGAGACTTGTTACGGGCAAGAGCTCGGGCTCTGGCAGACTTTTGGAGGCCCTGCTTCCCCAGCAATGGCGGCGTCTTCACCTTGTTAGAGCACAACAAAACAGACCTTCAGCCCCTCCCTCAAATTACCCTCTGATGGCTTCCTCCTTTATTTCTCAACCCCTCTGTTCGTTTTCTTGTCATTTCAGAGGGTTTTGGAAAATGATGAAAACGTAGAAGAAGGAAATGAGGAAGAAGATTTAGAAGAGGATATCCCCAAGCGCAAGAATAGGACCAGAGGACGGGTAAGCCGGGGACGCCATGAGGGAGGGAAGAGTTAAGGGAGGCTGAGACCCGGAGAACAGTTTCCAGACCCAAACTCCCAGTGCATATCCTCTCATATCCATGGTCTCCCTTGAAGAATAACCAGAGAGGAAAAACTCCAGAAGAGCTCTGATCCCAGGTGGTAGCCTGTAAGAGTTTAGAGCTGGCCAGAGGGAGAAGAGGAGGGAGAGGGTGCCCTGAAGGGACAGGAAGGGTGCTGGGAGGGGTGGGATGGGGGCCTGGGGAGGACGGAGGAGGAGGAGAATGTGGCCGCTGCACCCATGGCTTGGTCTTAAAAGAAGGCTGCATTTTTCTGTCCCTGGAGCTGCCCCAGAATGACCTGCTTTGGGGTGTGCTTCGCTAGGTTGAGAGTAGGATCACTCTGGGAGAGCATGGCAGCCATAGCTAATGGTTTCCAAGTGGGTGGGGCATGGATTTTGGTGTGGGCCCCGGATGTGGCAAGAGGAGGCCGGAAGCCTGGGGCATGGTCAAGGGGAAATCTGTGGTGGAAGGTATACAATTTATGGGAGCAGTCCTTTAGGAGAGTGACCCAAGCCTGAGCGGCGCTCTCAGGCATGTGGGTTGCTCCTCAGGGTCCTCGTGTTCAAGCCCAAAGGGCTTTTGGTGGTCACCCTCAGGGTTCTGCAAGGGCATCTGATGATAAATAATAATGAAGTGGAGACGGACTTCCAGGGGTAAGCTTGCTTGCTGTCTAGAGAATTAGGATTAAGCCTTCTGGCCCCTTCAGGCTGTAGGCAGGACCCTTACCCCCGTTATCCACAGGTGCCCTGCGGGTTGGGGTCCAAGGCTAATCGTGGCCCGCCTCTCTATTCCTGTGCTTCTTGTGCTTAAGTATCCACCAGAGTCACCGGGAGAGCCTATCGAAATGCAGATTCCCAGGACCCACGCCCAGAAGTTCTGATTTAGGAGGTCTAGGGTAAGGTTTAGAAAGCTGTATTATAAACATATTTCCGGGTGGCTGACGTAAGTGGTCCGGTGCTGTCCACATTGGGCTCGGCTGCTCTGACTTGTTGGCTGGGGCTGGCATTTCTCAGGCCGGGCCGGGCAGCCCTCTGACGTTGCACGCCTTCTCTAGTGGCCAGCCAGCTTCAGCCATGATCTTGTTTTATTTGTTCTTTACTCCAACTTTTTGTTGGTTCGTATATTCGGTTTTTGGGAGAATATCTGAAAGGAAGACCTGGACAGTTTATCATTTAACCTGCACATACTTTAATGTATATCTCTAACAAATAGTGCTATTAGACCCAATAAAAACAGCAACTCTTCTAATAGCTATGCTCTAGTCCCTGATGATTTCCCTGGATTTTCTCAAAAATGCCTTTGTAAAACAGGTGGCTTGTTTGAAATGTAAGCCTCTTTTATTCGAGACCTTCCTCTTCCCTGCTCTAACCCATCATGCACACACATATTTTTTCCTCCATGGTATTTATTTGTTGAAGAACTTGGATGGTTTGTCTTGAAGAATTCCCCACATTCTAGATTCGGTGGATGGGTAGTATTTAATGTATCCTTTTTATTTTCTGGAAACTGGTGGTTTGATTAGAGACTTGATTAGACTCACGCTATTTGTATATGTGTGTAAATATTTTTTGGGGGGGCCGAGGACCTTTCCTGTGCCTCTTACCGTATCACATCAGGAGGGACAAGTTGTCCAGCAGTTCTTCTCTCAGGGCTGGTGGGGGCGGGGGATGGATCAGTGGATTCAGGTGTTGTCAGCCTGATCTCGCCCTAGAAGGTTCCCCATCGAGTTCTCATCTAGCTGTTGCAGCAGCCATTGATAATGCCTAGACTCATGACTTCACTGGGGGCCACGAAATAATGAATATCTAATTCCATCATTGGAGGTTTTAGAATTTCTGGCCTTGTGTGAACTCCAAGAGCTCCAGGCCTGCTTCCATCCCGTCCCTCAGCCCAAACCAAAATTACGCAGGTAGATTGTGGACAGTGGTCCTCTCACATCTTCTCCGATCCTATCCTAAATCTAGATGATTCATCTCGGCAGTGCGTGGTTGTGAGCTGGGTGTCTCCTCTGTAAGAACACAGCAGGTACTCACTCAGTGCGCTTCCTGGCCACCAGGCCACGTTCTGGGGCTCTTTACACCAAGAGCTCCATGTCGAGGGTGGTGACTATGTACTTTGTCCCACACTCTCCACTTCTGCCCTGTTCCTTACAGGGACATGTGGTGACCGAGCTCTTAAAATATCGCCAGTTCAATTTATAATGTGCTGTAAAGGTAAAATACACACCAGATTTCGAAGATTTAGTATGAAAAGAATGCGAAGCAGCTCATTAATATTTTTTATGTTGATTACATATTGAAATGATAATAGTTTGGATCCAGTGGGTTGAATAGACGATATTATTAACATCCACTGTACCGGATTCTCTTTTTACTCTTTTTGAAAAATGTGGCTACTAGAAAATTTAAAATGATGTGTGTGGCTCACATTATTTTTCTGTTGGCCAGCACTTCTTGTTTCATTCCCACACCCTGGGATTATCACTCCCAGAGAGATTATGGAACTTGCTCAAGGTAGGATTCCAATGCAGGTCTGTGCTTTTGTCACGGAGTCGTGCCTGGCCCAGTGCCCATCGTAGGGCTAAAGACCAGCTTGTGGAATGAATGACTGAGTGTTGGGAAAGAAAGAAAAGTTGTATTTCAACTTTCTGGGAGTGGAGAGAAGGCCTGAACATGGTGAGGGAGCTGGATGGGGCTTTGACTAGCTCAGGGCCCATCTGATGCTGGCCTAGAGCCAGCTGAACGGCTCTATCTTGGGCAGGGACACTCTGGACATGTCACTTATGGTGGGAGCCATGGGATGACCTAGAAGGGCGTGAGTGGACGTTCCTGGGCGGGAATACAGGTGTGAGGCTGCTTCACCCACAGCCTCGGTTAAGTTGCCCTTTTGAGTGGTGTATTCAGGCTGTGGCTGGTTCCCGGAGAGCATTTCTATTGTCAGGACTGACAGGCAGCACCTCAACGTGTGGCCCCTGGACTTCATCCTCGGGATCACCTGGGGGGTTATCAGACACGCAGGACCCTGGACTCCACCTGAAATGGACCAGATTAGAGTCTGCACTTTGACAAGACCCCTAGGTGCTTTGTGTACTCATTGAGGAAGCCAGGGGTGAGGTAGTGATTCCAAGAACAGCCTCTGCCCTGTTCGAACCATGAGTTCAAATCCCAGCTCCACTATTTACTAGACTTTGGGTGAATTATGTAACCTCATCATCTTGATCAAATTACAGCAATACTCTGGGCCTCAGTTTTTCATCAGGAGAATGGGATTAATAATAATAATAATAATTCTGAGTGCTTAATAAAGGTTAGCCATTGCTCGGAGGGTGCAAAGGGAACTCTTGTTGGAACTCTGATCATGGCTATACCCTGAGGGGTGAGGGCAATTCAGACCCAACAATTAATAATTGTGTCTATGCTAACTTTAGCCCAAGGAATCCAAGCTCTTTAAAATTCATGAAATTCCTGGAAGTCATCCGTGTAAGCATTATCAATCAGTCACTCAATCAGGAACTATTTATTGATGTGCTGTGGTGCAGTCCTGTGCTTCTCAAACTACGTGCATGTGAAGCTCATAGTGATCTCGTTAAGGTGCAAATTCTGACGCAGTGGGTCTGGGGTTGCGGGGGGCACTGAGAGTTCGTCTGGTTAACAAGCTCCCAGGTGATGCCAGCACTGCTGGATTGAGGGCCACATTTTAAATAGTAAGGACGGCGGGGGGGGGGGG
>CM052797.1:100592822-100627363 GCA_028533885.1 Nasua narica | reverse complement strand
CAAGTTTAACAAGCTATGGCTCTCAGGGTTTTTTTGGTCTCAGGAATTCTGTACTTAAAAACTACTGAGAGCCCCCCTGAAAACTATTGTTCTGGTGGTTATAACTAGTGCTACTTACCATATTAGAAATTCAAGCAGAAAATAATGTTAATCTTCAGAATACAGCAGCACACAGAGTGAGGACATCATCACGTCAGGTAGCCTCTGGAAAATGCCACTGTGCACTTGTGAGAGAATGAGAGTGTAAAGTTTCGAGTAACATTCTAGTTCTATTTAGTATTATGCTGCAGACCCCCTGTGGGCCATTACTTGAGAATAACTCCCATAGAGGAACTAGCTCTCTGAGCCTGTCTGAGTCAAGGGTCTTTTAATTGCAAGAAACTCCACACTTCAGCAAAAATGGAGAGTATTTGAAAAGCTGCTGGGTTATTGCCCCAAATATGTACAATTTTGGAAGATTCAACCCTCAGGAAGGGCAAAAAAAAAAAAAAAAATGTTAGGGACTTAGGACTGGGAAAGAACCTAGGCAGTTTGTGGACTCTGCTTCTTCCTTTTTTTCCATCTCTGCTTCTTTATTTTTCTATCAGAAGACTGTATTTTCTGCTTCTCTGTGTCCTTGACTCCATAGCTCCTGTACTGATGGGTTCCCAGTTTATGTGCCTGTATTCACTGCAGTCATTGCTGGAAAGCCAAGTGCTTTGGCAGTAGAATCCAATTGGCCTAGCTTAGGTCATGTGACCACTTTTGAGCCAGCCAATCAACTGTGGCCAGTGGGGCCAGGCCACATGGTACAATCAAGGCTGACTGGGCTTACCAGTGTCTGACCAGGAGGTGGGGTGGGAAGGGGTGGGAAGGGGTGGGAAGGGGTGGGGAGAGGTGGGGTGCGGTGGATAATTCTCAGGGAGGACTGGTTTCTGTTGAACAGTCAGCGTCAGAGTTTTACAGAATAGAGTCTGGAAACCTAGGCCGTACTCCTACTGACTCTGTGACTGTGGACAAGTCACAAACCTTAGAGCTGATCTGAATAGTATTACTTTCGGTAACTCACCGTGTTGAGTAGGAATGAACTGAACTAATACATGTGAGGGAGCTTGGGATACTATGTGCCCAACATAGGTCTAAGTGTTGGGTGTTCATAATAAAGTATGAAATGCTATCTTTGCTCTTAAGGACCTTGGGATTAAATTAAGGAGAAAATGCGAATGGCCATGATACAATTAGAAAACAGCAGGCTTCTGCCTGTGCACTAACCAAATGCAATATAAGTTCAGAGGAGAGAGAAGAGATCAGCTTGGGCAAGAAGGGGACGTAACTTATCGAGCACTTCCTGTGGATGTGGCTCTGTCCCCTGTGGTTTCACACACTCTTAGTGCGAACCCTCTCAGCAACTCTGCACTAAAGGTGTTGCTGTACCCATTTTACAGTTGAGAAAATGAAAACTTAGAGAAGTAACTGGTCTACAGGCACGTGACTGGTGTTTAAACCCATGTCTGTCTGACTTTAAAGCTGATGCTCTTTTCACTCCTCGGTCTGGCAGGAGGACAGTTCTCGGAGGAGTGGGATGTTAGTGGGGCTAAACCGTGGAGTGGTGTGGGGCAGAGGAGAGGCTGGTCCGTGACAGGGATCATAGCATGAGCACGAGGGGACCCTGATGGGATTGGTACTAGGTCGCTCTTGGATGTGTCAGTGGGTGTTAGATGGCAATGAATGAATTAGTGAACGACCATGGGTTCTATCCTTCACTCGCTTTGTCTAATCTGGGAGTCACGCAGGGTGGAGTGGGATGGGCAGTGCAGAGGTAGAACCCTAGCTGGTGAGTTCTTTGAGCAGCTCAGGGTCAGTGGACGAGCTTCGGGATTAAAATGTGGAACAGAAGGGAAATGCAAAATCTAAGATAGCCTTTGAGGGAAGAAACTGCAGCACTTGGATATGAAGAATGAAGGAGAAGAACCAGAGATGGCCGATTCACTGATTGACTGATGGACCAATCGATTCAGCCAAGGGTTGTTTAAGTGTGTCTTAAGTGGCAGGCCCCATACCAGGTTCTGAATATAGTGGGGCCCAAGTAGACGTTTTCCACCCCTTGTTGGGGAGGACAGAAGATCAACAAGTACACCAACAACATGTATAATATAATGTCAAGCCATGCTAAGTGTTGGGACCAAAGATAAAGCCAGATAGGGGAAAGAGATTGATGGAGAGGGTATGAATGCATCTGGGTTGGTCAGGGAGGGCTTCTCCAAGGAAGGACATCTGAGCAAACTAGCGGGATTCTGAGTTTCCAAGTTTGAGCGATTCCCTTGCGTGTGCCCATTTTGCAGTCGAGGAAACCAAGGTTCAGGGAGAGTGTGGAAGCGAGGGCGCCGGTCAGCCTTCCCGAGTGAAATCCAACCCTGGCTCTCAGCGGGGCCCTGCCTCTCCCGCTGGCGGCTCCCCCACGAGTGCGCGCTTCCAGGGCACGCGGCTGCTCCTCTTAGCCCAGGCGGTATTTTTAGTCTCAGAGCCCCTTCCCCGCGTCTGCTGTTGGCTCGTCATTCTGCTTGACTTGCTTTCACCTGCTGCAGGCGGCTGTGACAGGGCTGCGGGCTGCGCACGTCAAGCTGTCCCTGGCTTCACCATGGGGGCATGGGGGGGCGGCTGAGGGTGACCACCCTCCCTGTCGTCGAGGTCGTCGCGGTGGTGGGCAGGCGGGTGACCGCAGCACCTCACAGCTCCCCCTGCAGGTCAAATGAGAGCCGGGGGAGGGGGCTGCAGGCGGCGGGCTTGGCGGGGGTGGGGAGGCAGAGAGGCCAAGTGGGGGGAGGGCTGGAAACAGGGAGGTGGAATTTCCTAATTTGTTTTGGAGAGAGACAAGCCGAGGAGGTGGCGGAGGTGGTAGCTTGGCAGGTGGTGTTGATTGTGGAGAGTGCTTTGTGAGAGCGTGTGAACATCGCAGGCCCGGGTATAGGCCTTTCCGCTGTGAAATCCCCCTCGAGTGTGTGTGTGTGTGTGTGTGTGTGTGTGTGTGTGTGTGTGTGTGTGTGTGAACATCACAGGCCTTTTGGCCCTGAGGTCCCCAGGCCCACTTGTCCAGGCCCAGCCTCTGGGACTGCCCCATTTTCCCTGCACCCCAGGTAGCCGCCATGTTTTATTTCTCATCTGCCGCGGCCCCTTCTGTGTCCCCAAAGCCCTCAGCAGGCCTTTTCCCTGGTTGGGAGTTGACTGCTACTCATTACCAGAGAATGACCTGGAGGCGGCCAGGGTGCTACCCACGTGACCGTGTGGGACTTACAAAGGTTTAAAAATAAACCTTGCCACGTTCTTGCAGCCGCTGTCCCGGGGCTGCCGAGCTGCCAGCACCCTCTCTGGCTGTTCTCCTCCACCCTTGGAGGTGGAGCTCATCCCACCCCCGCCCCAGGCTCTGGGGCTCTTTCTGGAGCTGCAGGCAGGGTGCCGGGATCAGGAGTCCGGCCCCAGGAGACTGTGAGGTGTCAAGGACTTTGTTACTGGCCAGAGGCCTGAGGCAGGTCACACAGGGAGGCCTCGGCTGATGCTCGCCCCCAGGAGGAGCAGGGGAGAGGGGTGAGGGGAGCTGGCCGCCATGCCCGGGTCATGCCCTGGACTGGATTCCAGGCCCGGCTGGCCCTCGAGAGACTTGAAGAGGACAGTGTGAGCGTGGGGCAAGAGCCTGGGGTGATGACTGCAGTCACACTACCTGCTCGATGCCGCCATCATCCGGTCAGCTCAGGGGAGCGGGGTGGGTATCTCCGCGTGGGGTCAATGAAGCTGGAAGGCTCAGCTGCTGGAGGAGGAGGTCCCTGTGGCAACCGTAGGGCACAGGGATGGGGAAGATGTAGGCTCTGCAGTCAGACTGTTGTGAATTTACGTCCTGCCTCCGCACGTAGCAGCGGAGGGACCCTGGGCGAGCTTAACCAGCGCCTCAGTCCCCTGATCTGTAAAATGGGGATAATAGTAGTACCTCCGTTGGAGTCGTGAACATTTCACGAGATGATGTGGGTGAGTAGCTGAGTGCTCTGGAGCAAGTTACCCGACCTCTCTGGGCCTCAGTTTCCAGGCCTATAAAATGGGGTTGGTATTGGTTCAAAGGCTGTGAGGAAGACCAGAGGAAGAGGTGTAGGCGCTCGGGGCCTCGCAGAGTATGTGCTCAGGAGCCGTAGTGAGCATCACTGTAACAAGCATCCTGGTTCCTTGTCTCCCCAGGCCCGTGGCTCGGCAGGTGGCAGGAGGAGGCACGACGCTGCCTCTCAGGAAGACCATGACAAACCTTACGTCTGTGACAGTAAGTACGGCCCATGCCGCCTTCCTGCCCTGCCTCTGCCCCAGCACCCCCTTCCCTGGGCTTCCCTGGCTGTCGTGCCCCCAGCCTCAGGCTCGCTGGCTCCCCCTCTTGGGCCCGTACCCCAGCTTGCTGCCTGCCGCTTCAGCAAAGGCACCCCCTCCTGTTGCTGCTGCAGCCGCCCACCCAGATGTTGGTGCATGAGGGAGAAGCCAGCTGGGGGGGCCTCCTGCCTTCGGGCCTCCTGTCTCCGGCAGCTCTTCCTCGGTGGCTTTCTTCTGGCGAGCTCTCTTTCTCTCTCTCTCTCTCTCCGAAAGATTCATCCTCTATTTCTTTCTCTGTTTCAGAGAGTTACAAACAAAAGCATAACTCAAAATCCTCCGACAAAGGTACTTGGCTCCTTTGGCTTTTCATGTTTCCCTTTCATTTCCCTCTCTCTCTCTCCTGTCCCAGGTAGGGCAAGTTATGAATCTTTCTCTGACGACGACTTAGCTTAATAAATGGCCCTCCATCCATCTCCAGCCTTTCTTGCTTGCTTCCGAGGCATCTCTTGGACAAGGACTGCCTGGCTCCTGGTTTAGGGGGTGCAGACAGAACTGGGGAGGGGAGGAGCTGCAGAGTGGGGCAGGGAGCAGGGATTTACCCTTGCGATTTCTGAGGGATTGCTACCAGCTGGACCACTGTTGTCTTTCTCACCTACCAGAGCGTTGGGCGGTGTGTTTAAAATCCTTGCCCTAGATATCTCTCACTGTATGGGGCTCCATCTGGTTGGTCCACAGCAGGGACCGCCCTAGAAACCACACTCCCTGACCATCTTCCCCTCGGGTTTTCTCCCCTCGGAGGAGGACGCAGAGCTGAGCCGTGGGAGAAGGGCAGCGAGGCGGCTCAGGCAGGGCCCTGGCGCGGCGGTTCCTTCCGCCGGCATCTGCCGACGTCTGCAGTCTCTGTGGAAGCAGAGGGCGAATGGGGGAGATGGGGCTCAGGGGGCACATCGGGGGTGGTGCCCTTTCCCCTCCCCCTTCCTTGGCCTCTTTTGATTTCAAAAAGTTGTTCTGTGCCTGGTGGGGTGACAGCTGGTTGGAGAACATTTTGCTAGAAGAACTCAAACTCCATGACCCCCATTTGGCTGCTTAATACACCGTGCAGATGGCACTCCTGAGACCACTCTTGCAGGAAACATCTCCATCCCGAAGCGGTTCTGTTCCAGGACGAGGAGGGAGCAGGGCATGGGGGCTGGTGTGCCTCCTCCAAGTCCGGAGGTGCCTGCTTTGGCCTGGGTCTTGCTCCCAAAAGGGCCTCTGTTTTGTTCAGCCGCACCGAAGCCCTAGCATGTGAGCCCCCTGGGGCCTGGTTCTGGGCTGAGAAGGGTCCTACCGATGCCCCCGCGGAGCAGACTTTCCAGCTGTGTCTGGCCGGGGCCGCCGAGCCCCCGGGAATGCCAACAGCTGCTGTGGGACTGGGGCACTGCCATTCGATTCCTCTTTTAAATAGCTTTATTTTTGTGATCTGATTTTCTGCTCCCATAGCTACTGGGATTTTTTGCTCCATCTCTTCGGTTTTCATGGGATTCGCAGTCCATAATCCCATATATTCCCAAACACCGCCCATGTGCCCTTCTTCACCCACCTTTCAGTTCCTCTCTTCACTCCTTTGTCTGCCACCCTCCTCCTCACCTGTTACCTCCACGGAGCACCTTCTGTGGGGGTCCCTCTCTTGCCTGGCCCCCCCTCTTTCTGCCCCAAGTGCTCGGGTCCTGTCCTCCCCTGCTCCTGTCGCCGCCATTAGGGGCTCCCAGGGCCATTCGCTCTTTTTCTGTCCCCGGTCCCCATCCCCGTGGTCTCTTCCTCCTCCCGTTTACCCTGTGATGCTCTGGAGAACTGTATGAAGGCCTGATGTTGGCTTTCTGGAAGCCTCAGCGGCTGATTCCTTGGCTCTGCTCACGCAGCCGCTGCCTCCCTTCTCCTCCCTCGGGGGACCAAGGTCCACCATAGATTGCCCTTCTCTCTCTCTCGGCTCTCGTAGGAAATCGTGTGGCAGCTTGGTGATTAATAGACTTTATTTTTATCTGGTGCCCTTCAGACATGTGATCCTTTGGGATAGGGATGACCTTTGGAGAGGTCATGAGGCCCACCCTCCACCCCCGAACTGAGCAAGGAATGCTTTTAATAATCTCTAATGCATCCTAAGTAGAGAGGTGTCTGGTCACCTCCTCCAGGGTCCCCAGGGATGGTGTTACCATAAGCTACCCTTTCTTCCATGATTCCAACTGTGCTCTGAATGATTGTTTTTCCTTAATAGGAGGTAAATTTTTTTTTTCCTTCCTACAGGGCCCCTTATCTTTTGCACATCTTTTCCCAACAAATAGGCACATTGAGCATTTTGTCTATTCTAGAGGTGCTTTTCACGTCCCCTTGTATTCTCGGTTTATCTAGGGCCACATCCCATAACCTCTGTGATGGCCTGCTCTCCATTCCCTTCGGGTTTACATTTAAGCTCGACACTCCCACTGGAAGTAACACCAAGGCCAAGTAGCTCCGAGAGTAACAGACACACTGCCTTGTTTATTTTACACATCGGCTCTTCGTAACGGCCCGTATGTGTAGGGAACACAAGTACTTGGCCCTCCCATTGCCCTGTGTACCATGCCCACGACTTCCCATGCCGGGCCTGTCCTGACCCCGTGCCTCGCCAGGTGCATGCTCTTTTCTACTTAATGCATTCGATTATTCCTTCTTCCATAAATCACTCTGCATTTAGCCCTAGTGAGTCTCAATAAAGAGATACGATAATATGTGACTTCAATATACAAGATTCAATAAAGGCAAATTTAAAGACATTGGCCCGTAGTTGAATTTCATCCTCTGCAGATTTGCAATCCCTGCCTTTGTTGTGTTGTCTATGCTTTGATTTGCATAATCCCCACTCCATCGTCGGAGTTACTTATGAAAATATTAGGCCACCTTGTACCCCGCCGGCTCTTCCTGGGTTTATATGTGGAGTAGTAATAGCTATCTTTTGGATGTGATTATGTTTAACCCTTCTTGGTTTGGATTCCGAAATGTAGTCATCCTGTTATGGTCTTGGCCCGGGCATCCCTTTCAGGATGGGTGGTTGACATATTATCTGAGCTGCTAAGTTCAGGTGGTAGGTGTTTGCCGCTTGCCTTTCACTCAGCCATCGGACTTATTCCACCCTAGAGAAATACTAAATCATCTGAACATAATTTATTTTTTTTTTTACCCAAGCGGTGGTGTGTGTGTATGTGAATACTTCATTTTCCAGCAAGTAACCAATCCCTATTAATTATCCCGAACGTTTACCCAGCTTACGGGGTAAAGTTCTGGTTCTTCCGTTTCAGTCTCTTGCCAAAGCAAAGTGTTCCTTATCCACAGAGCAGCTGAATATGACTTTGTAGAAAGGCCGTCGGTGTGGACCTGGGCCGTCTGCCCAGAGAGAACCGAGACGCTTGTTAAAAAGTGATTCCCGGGCCTCACACGTCAGAACCACGGGGAGCAGGCCCAGGAACCTGCACGTTCTGTGAGCTCCTCAGGGGAATTCTTCTGAATACTGAGTTTTGAGAGTGACTGATCTACTTCCTTCAAATTCAAAGGCTTCTGGGCCCTGACCGTTCAGCCTTTTTATTGTTCTCTGCTTTTGGCATCCGGAAGTTCTAGAGTCTTCAGGAATTCTCCACGCCAACTGCTATAGGCTCGCCCTACTGTTTTAGTTGGGTTTTAGAATCTTTTCTTTCCCGTTTTTTTTGTTTTGTTTTGTTTTGTTTTCCAGCATTGATCTAAAACTCAGCAGTCCCATATAAAGCTCAGCAATCCAGCACTTGGCCTTAATTTACTTAATAGCTTTAAATCCTAACAGTATCATTAGCCCTCTTTTAGAGGTGGGATGATAACTGGAGACAGACATATGAAAGCAATCCTTGGGTCGGGCTACTGGGATGTTTTAAAAATCATTCTAAATGTTTATGTCTTCTCTCTCCAACTGCTCCCAACCCTGAGTTTTCTACTAGCATCACTGGGACTGACTCTAGATGAGACCCACTTTGCCATTGTCTTTGTTCAAGAAGCATCATAGGAGAGAAGACGGTGGTGGGGGGTGATATTCGGAGGGGTGGGGGAAGGGAGAACATTGTGTCTCTTTGTTGTTTAAGCCCCCATTTACCCCCTTGCTGGGCACAATGGAAGTGAGTTGTGGAGGTTTTTTTTTTTTTTCTCTTCCCAGTTTTTTCTTTTTTCTTCCTTTTTTTTTTTTTTAAAGATTTTAAAAATTTAATTGAGAGAGTAAGAGAGCAAAAGCAGGGGGGAAGGGCAGAGGGAGAGGGAGAAGTAAGCTCCCTACTGAGCTGGGCTCGATCCAGGGACCCCAGGATCATGACCTGAGCCGAAGGCAGACACTTAGCCGACGGAGCCATCCAGCTGCCCATTCCCAGTTTTTTCTTTAAAAACGTAAAAAAAAAAAAAAAAGAACTTTAAGTTTATTTTACTGTGGAAAGAATACTTAACACCTACCTTCTTAATACATTTTTAGTGTACGATATATATTGCTGAATATGGGCACAATGCTGGGCAGAAGATCTGGAGGGCTTATTCATTTTCCTCAACGGAAACCTTCTGCCCACTGGTTAGTGATTTCCTAACCCCCTTCTCTGGCAGCCGCTGGCAACCACCATTCCCCTCTCTGATGCCATACAGTTGGCTATTTTGGACCCCTCCTGTAAGTGGAGTCAGGCAGTATTTGCTTTGCTGGGACTGGCTTATTTCACTCAGCATAACGTCCTCGAGATTCATTCATGCTGTTGCATATTGAAGGATTCCTTTTTTTTTAATTTTTTTTAGATTTTATTTATTTATTTGACAGAGAGAGATCACAAGTAGGCAGAGAGGCAGGCAGAGAGAGAGGGGGAAGCAGGCTCCCCGCTGAGCAGAGAGCCCGATGTGGGGCTCGATCCCAGGACCCTGAGATCATGACCTGAGCCCAAGGCAGAGGCTTTAACCCACTGAGCCACCCAGGCGCCCCAGATTCCTTCTTTTTAAAAGATGAAGAATATTCCATTGTATGTATCTCCCAAATTTTCGTTATCAGTGTGTCTGTTAATGGACAGTTAGGTTGTTTCGGATGTGATTATGTTTAACCCTTCTTGGTTTGTATTCCGAAACGTAGGTTGTTTCACATCTTGGTTATAGCGAATAGTGCTGCCATGAACATGGGAGTGCTGATATTTCTTTGAGATCCTGATTTCAATTCTTTTGGACAAACACCCAGAAATGGGATTGCTGGAGCCTATGGCAATTCTATTTTTAGTTTTTTGAGGCACCTTCATACTATTTTCCAGAGCAGCTGCACCATTTTGCATTCTCACCAGCAGCGTCCAAGTGGTCCAGTTCCTCCACAGCCTTGCCAACGCTTGTCTTTTGTTCCCACTTTTTTTCCGATCGCGGTGATAACTCCCACTTACGGTGCTTACGACGTGCATTGCCCGGTGCTGAGCACGTTGCGTAGCTTGTCTCTGTAAGTAACCGTGAGAGGCGGGGACAATTGACCTCATTTTAGTATGAAGAAACTGAGGCACAGAGAGGTGAAGGGACGTGTCCACACATACTGCGGGTAAAATATGCCCTCCTATCCTGGAGTTTGGACCTCCTGGGAGCTGAGGAAAAAAACGTGTTTTAAAAGTGAATTAGGGGCCCCTGGGTAGTGCAGTTGGTTAAGCACCTTACTCTTGATTATGGCTCAGGTCATGATCTTAGGGTTGTGAGATCGAGCCCCGCGTTGGGCTCTGCGCTCAGCCTGAAGTCTGCTCAAGATTGCCTTTCTCTCTCTCCACCCCTACCCTTCCCCCACCTCAAATAAATAAATAAATAAATAAATCTTTAAAAGTGAATTAATGGAGTGCCTGAGTGGCTCAGTCAGTTGAGTGTCCGACTCTTGATTTTGGCTCAGGTCGCGAGATCGGGCCTTGAGTTGGCTCCTCACGGGCCGTGGAGCCTGCTTAGGATTCTCTCTCCTCTCTCCCTCTGCCCCTCCCCCACCCTCTCTCCCCATCTCTGAAAAACAACCAGAAGTGAATTAATGATCACATCCATCTCACTGATGAGGTGAAGCCACGTCCACTGTCAAGAGATGGCTTCTAGGTGTCAGGCTGGCAAGCTGGGGTCAGTGAATTGGAATAGATTATATACTTTTAAGCCTTTTACATTTAAATCTATTAAAATCACCCTCTCCCCCAGACTGGGGCATTAGGGTGGATTAGTGACAAAGGCAAGTAGACACGATCAGAGCCCTTCCGGGAGCGTGACTCAGCTATGAGTCATGTCGGGCATTCACACATCAGGAGTGGGTGCGCTCCACTCAACCTCCAGATCAGTAAAAACTTTGGTCGCCGCCACCCTCATCCCACAGGCATGTGTTTTTGATTGTGTGGCCCGTGACTGAAAGCACGGCCACTTCACAGTGTTGCCTCCCTTCTAGAAATTCAGTGGGGGTTAACTGTGCCCAAATGGGGCAGTGTCAGAATAGGGTTTGGGGTTCCTTCTTGCTATTCTTGATGGTGGAATCCTGGAGGGAGAAAAGTATGGGACGAAAAGCAAAAAGTCTGGGGGTCTGGTCCTGGTTCTACCCTTCAGGGGCTAGGATGTCACTTTCCTGATTCGTCAATGAGGGGGCTCCCTTCTTGAGGGTCTAGACCTCTCCCGTCAACACCCCTTTCCCACGCCGTGGGCTCCTTTCTTCCTAGGCAGTGGCTTAACAAGGAGGCTCTTCTCCCTGGAGACAAGATGTCGGACCGTCCCGTCACTGACGTGACGTGGCTGAGAGGCTGAGAGGGGCTGTGGGCCGGGTGGACTGGCGTACGGGGCAGACGCAGCTTGCACCCACGGTGGTGTCAGAAAATCTGCTTGACCTCAACTTCCCAAAATTACTCTGGCTTCCCCCATACCTGAGTGTACCGGGAGAATCAGATTACTATTGCAGTCTTATTAAAAAAAAAAATTTTTTTTTTTGAGGGCATTAAGGCCCCACATTCTCTAAGGCTCATGTGCTTTTAGCTTCGAGCAGCAGTGGAAAAGCCAATAACGCGGCCTTCAGGCTGGCTGCCCTTGTCACTGAAGGGAAGCCGGGCTCATCACTCAGTTGTCCCTGCTATTATCTTGCAGGTCCTTGCATGGGGTGCGGCGGGGGAGGGTGGGAAAGGCTCCGTGCCCCAGAAACTTGATTTGTGGAGCAGGGCCTGTGGCATGGGATTGATCCCTGGAGATTGAGTACATTTGTTACGGCAAAGCTGGGTCTGTTTAAATATTTAAATGCCATCCTGTCGCGGACACAGGTTGCACGGGGTCCCAGCAGGGCGGGCGCAGGCAGGGCTGAAGAGAAGCTGCCTTCCTCTCTCCCTGCTCCCCTCACACCTGCATCTCTCTCCTTCCTTTGGTCCAGCTGCCTGCCCTTCCCTCCCCTCCCCTGGCCCGCACCTCTGGCGCTCTCAAGGACTTGGTTTGCCTCTTTGGAGCTGTAACCCACGCCCTCTTGAATTATTTTGTCCTCCAGCCAGAGCCCGTTCTCAGCTAGCCGTTCCTGAATGCAAACTTGGTGGCAAATAATTCCTACCAAGATGTAGATGACCGATGACATCTACATGGATAGGGTAGATATGAACACGGGCAGCAGTTTGTTTTTTTAAATGATCTTTTTCTATGAAAATAATATCTACTCATTGCGGAAAAATCAGAAATCACCGATGCGCATAAAGGAAAAATAAAAATCACCCATAAGATTACTCTTGAGAGATAGCTTCCATTTTGGTTTTGTATACCATTCGAGGATTCTGTCTCTATCTCTCTCTCTTACACACACACACTCACACACACACGCACACACGCATGCATGCACACACGCACACCATTTAACCCATCCCCCCCACTCAACAGTACATGGGAAGCCTTGTTCCAGGTCAGTAAAGACATGTTTTTGACATTTGAGGGCTATATGGTGTCCCATCATGTGGGCCCACCCCAGTTTGCTGAAGCTGTGTTCCACTTGTTAGACATTTAGGCAGTTTAAAGTTTGTTCACTATTGCCAACAATATTGCAGCTGTATCTTTGCATAATGCTTTCATGAGTTCCTAGGAGTGGAATTGTGAGGTCCAAGGGCCTGGGGCACAGCTTTTGATGTCTCTCACTTCCAGTCGCAGTGGGGGATAAGGGAAGTGGGCAGCAAGGTCAGGGCCGCCCAGGTGAGAGAGAGAGCTTGGTGAGGAGGGACAGCGAAGAGGGAGGTGCCCTGACTTTGGAGTGAGAAAAAGCCGAGGTCAAATGGCGGTTCTGCTGCTTGTTCGCTTGTTATCTGGGGCATTTTTGAAAAAATCATTTTGCTGCCGGGAGGCTCCAGGTCCTCAGGTGTGGAGCGGGGATGGTGCATGGTCGGGAAAGGCACGTGTGATGATGTACATAAAAATGTTTGTGCCTGGAATGTGCTTAAAGAATGTTTCTCCCTCCTTCACCTGTTCCTCCTGTCCTCCATCTCTCGTGGAGTTGGAAAGATAGGGCCGACATCACAGAGGTAGCACCCAGCCAGGTAGAGGTTACGGCGTAGATAGAGAGCACTGTCAGGGTTCAGGGGAGGTAGTGGTTGGGGGGGGGGGGCAGGAGCCGGTGTGTCAGACGCTGCTTCCCTAGGAGGTCGAGCAGAGCTTCAGTGAATATGTGTTGAACTGACTTTATTCTCCCGGGAGGGAGGGGTATGTGTGGGAGTCGGAGCTGGCAGATCAGTGGGGTAACAACAGTAATAGCTGGAGTTCGTTGACTTATATTATGGGCCTGGAATGCTCTATGGGTTTTATCTATACTAATTCTTTAACCCTCACAGAAGTGCCAGGAGACAGAGGATGTGGTCATCTCCGTCCTACAGATAAGGAGACTGGGGAGAAGAGCGTTAATTAGCTTTCCTGAGGTCACACAGCCAAAAAAATGACAGAGCCAGGGTTGGATCCCAGTCAGCAATGCCTCCCTCCCTCCCCAACAGTGTCTCCCCCCTCTCCTCGCTCACCTTTTCCTGGGACCTGCCTTACCTTGTGTAGGCCACCACCTGTCACACTGGATGATGGCAGTCTGTCTGTTCTTCAGGCTGGACCGTGAGCCTCTGGAGGGCAGGAGATGCGCTACATTCGCCCTGCGTCCCAGCCCCAGCACAGAGCTTGCTCCCCAAATGTGGAGGAGGGTAAAGGAGAAGGACAGGAGAGAGACCAGCTTGGCCAGAGCAGTGGGCCTGCACGGGGGCAGGAGGATTGGGGGGTTCAGAATTGGACAAGGGTACTGGGAATGTCAGGCTGATTTGCTTAGAGGTTGGCCTGCAGCATCAGTGGTGAACATGATGATCCCAGAAAGGTGTATTCTGGAAAGGTGTGTTCAGGGCAGAGAGCCTGAAGCCTCATGGCTGAGAAGGAGATAGGAGAAGACATGGAGTCTGGATGGTGGTGACAGTAGGGACAAAGTAGATGGGGCCCACAGGAGAGACTTTATGAGTGAGAACCCTGCAGAACAGGAGGTGGGGTCCAAGCCAGAGGGAAGAGAAACGACAACTCTTGAAGTCTTGAGCTTGGGTTGTGGAGACATGAGGGAGGCTTAACTGGAATATGTCAGAGGAGGAGGAAGTAGTTTTGGAGAATGAGGAAACTTTGACACAGGAGTGTGTGGAACTGGCGGACATCCAGGCAGGAATATTCACCACACGCTAATGGACATTTGGTTCCCCGAAGGAAGTGAAGCACTTACGTGGATGCTGCCGGTGGGTGGGGGTCTACCTCAGGGAAGGGCCAGTGAGACATGCCCAATCGGTCGGGACTCACAGATAAAACCCCATCTGCATCCGAGCCAAAGTTTATGGCAGATATTCACCTGCAGAGCCCAAGGGAGCCACATTTCCAGATCTAGGGGCTGCCGTACTTTATGGTAACATGTCTAACTTTGTTTTTTTACCTTTCTTTGTTTATTTTCCTCAGAAATGTTGACATTTACGTTTATTATTTAAATGATTTTTAACGTATGATTAAGAAAAAAATTATATTTTGCCCTTTAAGTAGATTAAGGACAAGCCAGGGTAGGACATACCAGAATGAGGACTGAAGTCTCTGCAAGGGGAGACCAGAAGGTGGTTCTCGAGTCAGAAGTCCAGGATTCGAATCTTTGTTACGTCACTTCCTGGCTGTGACCTTGGGCAAATCCCCAGAGCTCGCTGAGATTTGCTTTCTTTTTGTGTCAAGTGAGGACAATAAGATTAACCTTAGAGGGTTTCCAAGAGGGTTAAGTGAGACTGTGTGCAAAAACAATTAGCTCACTGTCTGGTTCATAGTTGTGCTCAATAAATATTTATTTTTTTTATGCCAGGTCAGGAAAGTACAGCTTGGGTCCCCAGTTCTGTTCTGTGCCCTGGCTGCTGGAGGTATCAGGAACCAGAGAAGCTAGCACGCACACCCCTAATGTTGAGTGCTTGGTGTGGGGCACTGTGCTGAGCACTTTACAAGGATGGGCTCATTCAGTTCTCATAACACCTAGGGGAGATGTGAACTGTCATCAGCCCCATTTTCCAGACCAGGAAACCGAGGTTTGGAGAGATTAAGTAACTTGCCCAAGGTCACCCAGCCAATTAGCTGACCCGACCGGGCAGATCCCAGAGTTCACCAGAGTTCTGCTACCCTGCTTCTCAGCAAGGCAGGAAAGAGTCCCACTAATACATTTGATGCTTTGGGTTTTGGGAGTTGCTGCATTTTCTGCTGGGGATCTGACATCGTTATATAGTATTTAGAAATGAAAGGCTTGTTGCTTATCTCCATTCTTCCTGTTTTTTAAAAGCCAGAGTCACATTCATATACAGCAAATTCCTAAAATAAGCAGAATGCCCTCCCTCATTGAAGACACAGGACTTGCGGATCACTGGCATTTGATAGATCCTGTCTCTGGGCTCATTCCTAATACATGGGTTGGTGCCAGGCCCCAAGGAATGTGGCTTTGAAAAATCAGGATGTTACTTCCCACCCTTATTCCATTCCCCTGTGCTTCTATCCGGAAGAATTCAGTTTAAAATAAGCATCAAGTGTGGCCTGGAAGGAGAAATGAAGCCACAGGGAGGCAGCTGCAGACCTGGCTTGGTTGGGGGAAGGGGAGAGGGATGTAGGCAGCCCTGGGTGGGTCCTAAGGCCGGGAGCCTACACTGGTTTTCTGTCAGAGTCTGGGGACTAATTACCGCAGGAGGCATACAGGCCTCAGAGGCCCAGAGGAAACAGAGAATCACCAAGTGCTAGAATCAAAGGACTTCGAGGTCATTTGATTCAACTGTCCTATTTTACAGATGGGGCAACCAAGGCCCAAAGAAGTATGGGGTTTGTTCAAAGGTGCATAGCTGGTGAGTAGGAGAGCCAGGGCCAGACCCCGGGCCTTCCGAAGGCCCCCCACGTGTCTGGCCCCGGACTTCCGGGCCGGGGGGAGAAGCCTACTGGGACTTGCCCGAGAGGAGCCTTTTGGTGCCCAGACACTGCAGGACCAGGACTGCTCCCCTCATTTGAGCGCAGCGGAGCCATCGTTGGCTCTTTAAGGCCTAGGCATTAAAAATAGTGGTAGGGATTAATACTCCACCGTGAGTGGGCAAGTCTGCCCTGGTGGCTTTTTGAAGTAGCCCCTGAGTTTTATCCCACTCTGACGCAGGGCTTTCCTCACCTGGGGCTTCTCCCTACCTGGGGGACTGGTTGTAGGCGTTCCTCCATCCCCCACATGGTTCTGCAGAGAGAAGTCGGGAAGGTATGGGGAGCCCCAAACGTCCACGGCCCAGTCTGGTAGGGTAGGATTCCCTTGTCAAAATGGCCTCCTTGTGTATTCGTCCTGGGCCCACTGGGACATAGGAGTCTACTCAGAAGGGCTGAAGGGAAGAGAAGTGGCTGTGGGCCGGATAGAAGTGCCGAAAGGAAGAGAGGTACCCTTCCCTATCGAGTACCAAGGGGCAGGGGGAGGACACGTGGTATCCAGGACGGGGGAGGGTGGGGTAGTGCCTGTGGCATTACACTGCCCAAGCAGGGAGCGCAGGGCACAAATCCCCATCTTCCTCTTCTCACCCGCCATTCTCCTGTCCATGCCTCCAAACGCCGGCAGAGGCAGAGGGCCGGGGGCCGTAGAGGTCAGCCCCAGGCATGGGGAGGGGTGCCTGGATGGAGAATAAGGCATCGTTCAGTCATGTGCCTCAAAGTCAGGCAGCCCTGAGTTCAAATCCTGACCCTGCCATTGAGGGAGTTGCTTCCGGGCCCTCAGACTCAGTTTCCTCATCTGTAAAGCGGGGCTGACAATCCTTATCTTGTGCGCTGCTGTGAACTCCAGCGCAGGACCGTGGGCCTGCCTCCCGGCCTGTACGTGCGATGCTTCGGAGGCCTCGGCGGACGACCAGCGCTGCTGGGTCGATTTTACAGATGAGGAAGTGGAGCTGCAGAGAGAGGGAAGTAGCATCCTCGGGTCGGGGCGAATGAAAAGTGCCACGGGGCAGAACTGGGAATGAGAGGCGGCCCGGTGACTCCCAAGGCCCTGGCTTTGTCGTTGGACGCTCATCCCGTAATTGCTTTCAGTCTCTCGGAAACCACTGGCTCAGATACCCACTGCGTGCTCCAAGTTGGGCTGATGAAAATGTGCCAGAGTCATTAAGTTATCAGTGGGGAAGGCGGCTGCTTCTCCCCTGCAGGAAGGATTCTGCTGTCTGCGGCAGCCGGCTTTGTTCACGCAAACTGCCCCTGACTCTCCGCCCTCCTCCACCGCCGCCGCCTCCTCCCTGCACCCTACTCCCCCCGACAGGGCGTGAGTGGGGTAGGCTTGGAGCAGGGAGGGGGGGTGCTGTACATATTGTGGGGCGACACTGGAGGTATTCATAACCCCAGACAGGAGGTGCTACCTGGAGACTCCAGCTTCTGGATGGGGAAGTGGGCAAGCACTATTTCTGCAACTTGACAGATGGATCCGCCCCAGGGGAAGGAGAGAGAGGAAGGCAAGCTGGACCTTCCTTACTGTCACAGCCGGTCCCCTCCGAGCGCCGTGCCAGGAACACAGATCCAGGTGCACGCTTGCCAAGGTGAAAAGAAGGGCCTCGGGCTGTGCCCGGGCCGGGAGGGGGGGGGGGGGAACCAGTCCCTGGGGTGATGGCTTCAGAGGGTCAGGACGCAAAGGAGCAGGCCCCGGGGACAGAGACCGGGGTGGGAAGATGGGGCGCAGCCGTCTCTGAACGCCTCAGCAGTCCTGGGGCTCGGTCGGATTCCGCACAACAGAGAATTCCAGAGTGAGGCTGCTGACGTGAAGGGATAGCAGATGGTTCTAAGACTTTCTTTTCAGTGTGCTTTCCCCACCCTCTTCTTCTGGTGACTCCCTCAGCCCTGACTGCAGATGAGAGATGACTAGCTACCCCCCTCCCCTTTGGGGTTTACTCCCTTAGCTTTGATGGCGGTGGTGCTGATAACAGCAGACAAAGACTGCCCCTCCCGACGAGCCAGGCACTGTTTTAAATGTGCTGCTTTCATGGAGCCTCACGACGTGAGGCAGATGTGCTGTGGTGATCCTCTGTTGGCTCCAGAGGATGCAGAGGCACAGAGAGGTTTTGCAGCTCAGCCCAGATCACACGGGGTCGGGAGCAGACTCAGCAGGGCTCTGAATCCAGGCAGTTCAGACCCAGCATACCCCGTACTCACCACCCAGAAGTTGCCTCTCTGAAGGGCGGCACTGGCATGCCCGGGGCCAGACTTCCAAGGTTACTGCAGAGGGCGTTTCACTCCCAGCTCGGGGCTGCTTGGGGCCTGTGTTCCAGGAGGCAGCGCCTGCTTATCAGGGCTGTCAGGTTCTTTGTTTCGAGTAATTTAGTCTCTGATCTCTGACCCCAGCCCCAACAGGTTTCCAGGACCACGGGGCCCAGTGCAAAATGACAACGAGGGGCCCTTTGTTCAATATGTGTTAAGAATTTCAAGATGGTGACAGCAAAGCCTTAAGCCAAGCGTGGGGCCCTTCTGAGCATGGACCCTGTCGGAAGGCACGCCTCCCACCCCGTGAAGCTGGTCTGTCAGCGTTCCGTGTGGCGCGGAGGTATCATTAAATAGCGCTGGGTTTTCCTTTTCTTCCAATCCAGTCAAAGTAGGATTTCCAAGGCATTTCTTTCTATCAAAACGTAGCAGTCTGATCCAGGTACAATTCCACCAAGATAAATCTTAGAAATCTTTTGTCCCTGAGAGGAAGTCATTCAAAGGCCTGGTACTTGGGTTAGAAGCTTTATTTTGGGATCAGGCGTCTGGCTGCATTATCTCCAGTTTCTCCTAATCCTGCCTTTTAAACTCCCTGCCCTCCTGCCTCCTTCCCTTTAGCCTGTGGGCCGGCTCCAGGGTGCGCCCTGTGAAGGAATGAGCCCCACTCAGCCTCCCCGACCCCTGCTCCCATCGGCCACCCGGCCTCACTGGTGGGATGAGTGGTCTGTCAGCCCTGTCACCACTTCCTCGTTTCCGGGAGCACCCTAGGTCTCTGAAGTCTTGTCTCGCCCTTCTTGAGGTCGTGGATTCCCTTCTCATGAAGGTGGCCTCCTGTCACATCCAGTGATCTCTTTCTAGTCTCTATCTTTCTTGACCCTTCTTAGACATCTGGCCTTCTGGCTCCACTGGTTTCTCATCTGTAGAATGGGGACTTGGGTTGCTGTGAGCAAATTGACTGGAAACCCGAGAACAGGTCTGGCATCCGGTACACAGACAATAGCTGCTTGCCGTGGCCATGACTGGTGGTATCCTTGGTCCTGTCATCTGAAACCTTACCTCTTTTTATAAAAAAAAAATTAAAAAAAAAATTCCAGTGCAATTTACATCTCGGTATAATTTACTACCTTTGATATTAGTTTCAGGTGTACAATGTAGTGATTCAACAATTCTATGTATTTTATGCGGAGCTTGTTGTGTTCAGTGTAATCTTGATCTCAATTCTTAAGATATTGGTGTTTTCTGAATTCTACCTCTGTCCACGTTTTTTCTCTCTCTCCATCATCTCTCCTCCTCTCCATATCCCTAACTCCCCCTGCTGCCTGCCAACCTCCCACATCCCCATCCCTTTCCTGAGCTCAGGGTGTGGAGGACAAGCCCAGACTGAACTCATTCTCTTCCTTCTTTAAATCTGGTTTTCCTCCTCATTCTTCGTCCTATTGCTCCGTAGGGACCTGGGTGTTTTTGTTGCTTCCCTTAACTGACCTCGAGTGCCGGCCATGATCTTCCCCGTGCTGGTCACTGGGGATGCAGCATGTGCAGCGACACAGGGCCTGCCGTGCTTGGTGCCGGTGGGGGGCTCATGCAGCGATCCATGATTTGTCCTAGGAAGGTAACAAACTGGGGTCCTAATTTTGATTGGAGAGACTTTCCTGGCGAAGGACATTTGAACTGACAGCTGAAGCATGATGAAGTGTTAATTAGGCAGACTGGGGCTGGGGACCATTGTGGGCCAAGGGAGGAGCCTGTGCAAAGGCTCTGTGGTAGAAAGAAAGATGTTTACAGAGTGGAAAGGCCATGGGGCAGAAGGGCAGAGAAGGTGGTGGAATGTGGTGTCAGGTGAGGTAGGCAGGGGCTGGATGGGCATGGCCAGGAAGACCAAGTTACTGTCATTCTAGGCCCCCCCTTGCTGCTTATACCCACCTCTTTCCACCAGACTCCTTCTGTTTAACCCCTCTCCCATCCTGAAATCCTTTGTTCACACATAGAAAATTAAAATAGCCTCTTGCCACCTTCAAATCCATCTTCTGCACCATAGTCTTAAATAGGATTTCTAAAATGTAAATCTGAATAAGTTGGTCCTCAGGCTACAGTCCTCCCCTGGCTCCCCATTTTCAGGACAAAGTCTTGCCTGGCTTCCTTGCTTGTTAGCTCCCTCACCCCCCGGCCGCAGTTCCCCAGAGTTGGGCGGAATGTGCTTTGCTGTCTGAACACCTTTGTCTCCTTTGTCTGGTAGTGTTTTGCTACCTTGCGAGCCACAGCTCACTCTCCTCCTCCAGGAAGCCCTCCCTCCACACTCAGGTGGGTGTGCTGGCCCCCTCCTCTTTCCTGGGTGCATGTGCACACTGGTGTGTGTATTCCATCTCCCTGTTTGCTTGTTGACTTGGACATCTTCTCCACCAGAAGGAGAGCTCCTGGAGGGAGGGCACGAGGGTTCCTTCTGATGCCAAGGGCTGGGCACATATTAGGTGCTTAATACATGTTTTCTTGAAGACTGGATGATGAAGGAATAAGGTGGTATAAACAGGTGGTGCAAAAAAGGCGGCTCCGTCAGGAGGGCTCTGTAGTTCTGTGTATGGGGTGATGGGTAAGAGGTCTGGTTTCCATGATCTCCCTGTACTGCCTCGTTCTGTTTCCTCTAATGACCGAACACGAGTCTCACTGTCCCCACCTGCCACATCCATCCATCCCAAAGGGCAGGTGTGCCAAGGTGAGCAGAGTCAAGCCCAAATCTATTCATTCTTCTAGCAGAGTGATTCTTAGTCTGTGGTGCTCAGTGGAATCATCTGGAGGGCTTGTTAAAACAGAAATTTCTGGCCCCACCCCCTGAATTTCCGATTCAGTAGATGCGAGGGGGAGCCCAAGAATATGCATCTGTAACAACGTCCCAGGTTACGCTGAGGGTGCTGGTCTTTTCTAGCAAAAGGATTTGCTCTAAAAATAATTATTCTCTATGGTGTCGGGGAAGGAGATACGGGAAGCTTTTTGCTTGGGTTTGGTTTTGTAGGTTTAAAGATCTATTAGTATGAGATTAATGTGGATAGATGGATCAGATTCTACACACTTCCCTCCTCCCCCCATCTCCTGGGTTTCCCACAAAGTGTTCCCCTGTTCATTCAGCAGTTAGTCAATGGGTATGTTGTGAAGGTGTGATATGTGCATGGCAACAGAAGGGGTAGAGTTGTTATTAAGACGAAATTGGTATGAAACTGTCCTTAGGAGAAGTCCTCCGGTACAGACGTAACTGTGATTCAAGGAGATCAAATTAAAAATGCCTGCTGGATGGGTCGTGATGCCCCGATCTGTGGGATTGTCCCAGGCATTGAGCATTAGTGGGAATAAAAACACTTTGATAAGTGAGACCACATGACTTTTAAGACCCTAAAATTCTGTGATTAAGGAAGATGGTGGTAATTGACACAACAAAATGGCACACGTGGAATGCTTTGGAGTTTGTACGGGGGCGTCTCCAGACCGGTCTCCAGGGTCAGCTGAGGCTTCCTCGTGGAAATTCTGAGATGACTGTCCTGATTCTTTTCTTTCTTTCTTTTTTTTTTAACTGTCCTGGTTCTTAATAAACATTTATTCCTCACCAACCGTATGCTTGATTACTAAGTGTATTTATAGCCAGTGACCCCACAATTTGCTGTTTATTGACCTCAGATCATTGCAGAGGTTAAATAGAAGAAGCCACAAGCAGGCCCAGAGTGCGCCTCGGGGGCCTCTTTAGGCCCCATTTCCTGAGTCAAATGGAATTGAGATGTGGAGTGCTGTTTTATTTTTTTTGAAATATTTACAACGGAGAGAGAGAGAGAGAGAGAGAGAGAGAGAGAGAGAGAGAATGTAAGTAACCAATTGTAGGACTTGAACTTAGAGCCACTGGGTCACCGACTTGAATTTCAGACTCTCACCTTATTAAGAAAGTCCAACCAATTGAGAAATTCCACTGTTTGAGGCCAGGGTCAAAGTCCCTCTTTCAGAAGGGCCCAGCACTTAGTACTTATTCAGGCTAAGCTGTAGCCCCTTCCCCCCCCTTCACCATTTATTGAGCATCTATTATGTGCAGGGTACTGAGTGAGATACTTTACAAGTATTATTTAGAAACCCTCCAAGGTAAGTAGTACTATCATCATTTCCAGATACGAAAAAAAGGCACAGAGAGGCTGCATATCTTGTCCAGTTTCACACAGCAAATTGCCTCAATTCATTTTTGGAAGTCGACATAAAATTGAAACGTGGTGAAAGACAGAGGTAAAAAATTCTAGATCTATCTCAAGTCTGAGTATGGATCCCAAATGCAAGATTAGAAAATAGAATGCAGCAGTTCATCAAGCAGATAATGTACTCTTGCCAAGTGGAGAGCATTCTAGGAATATAAGAATGGCCCAATAAGAAGAAACATTAGGAAATCAACATAATTCACCGTATCAACAAAGTGAAGGAGCGTCACATACTAGTAGAGGTTGAAAGGCTGATCAGATTTTCCTGTAATAAAACTCTATCACAGGGATAAGAGGAAATACTTCAATTTGATAAAAACTAAAAATTAGCCACATGTAGCCCTCTAAACAGTGAGCCACCAAATCCAACTTCAGTAAAAGTGGGGGTGGTCTGGTCTTAAGCCATTTAGCTGGGCTTCTGCTTCGGAGGTACTGGGCAGCTAACCAATGCAACTGCCCCTTTCTTCTTCCGTGCCCCAACAAAGCCGTATTTATGTGGCCGGGTGTCCTTGTCTCACACTGTCCACGTGAGAGGTCGTGCTTGGGGACACGTTCCTAGATTTTGGGTATCGGGGGCTTCCTGGGGCATCAAGGGCACAAGCTCTTGGTTGCCACATCGACCAATGAAGGCTTGGCTTCATGGTTTTCATGGCAGAAGTGGGATGTGTTTTTCTGGCGTGATACATCCAAAATATTGTCCGTATCAGCTTTTGTACTTTATACAGGGTTAATCCCCGCGTGGTGGGGAAGGAGCACTGCATGGGAATCCAGGAGACCTGGGTTCTAGTAGCTCCGCCTCAATTAGCTGTGTGTTCCCAGGCCCGTCACTTAGGCTTGCTGGGCCTCACTTGCCTCACCTGTGCCGTGGGATGTTGGACTGGATGGACTGCCAGTGCTCTTTGGCCTCAAAGTTATAATAATCATCACCCTTACCACGTGCCCCACACTGTCATAAGTGTTCTGCATAGCGATTAACTCATCCCAACAATTCTATGAGTTAAGTACTATCATTATTCCCATTTTCCCTCTGAAGAAACTGAGACCCAGAGGGTAAATGACTTGCCCAGGGCCTCACAGATAGGAAAGGAGCTCTTACACAGTTCCCCTTCCATCCTTTACTTTTCTGGCTTACTTCACCTGGGCCCATGCTGTTACTGTGATGTTGGTTCTGTCCAAGAGTGGGAGACACTCCTCAAGGGAAACGCAGCTCTGGGGTGGACGGGTGGGAGTCACCGCCTGACAGAATGGTGGCAGTGACTGCAGAGGTTGCTAATCTGTGCCTTTTTCCCTCTTCTCTTTTCCTGTCTAGTCTGCGGCAAGCGCTACAAGAACCGGCCGGGACTTAGCTACCACTACGCTCACACTCACCTGGCCAGCGAGGAGGGGGATGATGCTCAAGACCAGGAGACCCGGTCCCCGCCTAACCACAGAAATGAGAACCACAGACGTGAGTTCCCAGTTGTTGGGTTGGGGCAGTGATGACTTGGGTGGGCAGGGCGATAGAGTGTTCTTTTCACCTCTGGCATCTTTGGTGGCCCCCATGGATTGGTTTCAATGTCCTATGGTGACTTGGCTTTTTTCATGTAGCCCCCGCTTCCCTGTGGGTCCTCTGAGCCCCAGGCTTAGAGTGAGCTGGGCCAGGTGGCGTCCTCGGTTCTGTTCCCAGAGGAGGGAGGTGAGTGTTAAGGCAGAAGGGAAACCTCCTTACCTGGCTATTGTCAAATGCCGGACCTGTCCCTCTTTTCCCTCGGCCCCAGAATTCCATTCTTGGGCACAGCCCAAGACTTGGGCACAGCCCTTGGGCATGTCAATTCCGATGGACATTTCAGATGTTGCGTCGGCCACCAAGAGATGTAGAATATTCTTGATCTACTGCCTTGGCTGTTATAGGGGATCGTAATTTTGGCTCAGGGCTCTCCTGCCTTAGAAATACTGCCCTTGAGCCTCCATCAGCAAGCATGATCTGTGTGCACTTGTCAAAAACTCAAAATGGGGGGCCGTGTTGGGAGTCTTCAGAGCTCGTTTCGAGGTGTGGGTCATTCTAAGATCATTAGGTGAGGAACAATTGTGGACACGCATTGTATTTTTTATTTTGTTCACAAGATTTTGTGGTAGGCATTCTTAAGGTGAATGATGCAGTGTAATTAAGGGGCTTAGACTCTAGGATCTGGGGGTGACTCCTGGGCATTTTAGTCCATCAACTTAGTCAACACATGTCCATTGGCTACTCATCAGATATTTGAAATAATTAGCATACTTTGGCCAAAACCTTTCTTGGGATTAGCGTGAGTGTTGCCCAACCCCACCCTCCTTTCTCCTTGTGATGTTGCCGTCTGTATTAGCGTGCTCGGGTTGCCCTAACAAAATCCCACAGGCTGGGTGGCTTAAAGACCAGAGATTACTTGTCTTGTTCTTCTGGAGGCTGCAAGTCCCAGACCAATGTGTGTGATCGGGATTGGTTCCCTCAGAGGCCTGTCATGGACTCGTAGGTGTGCATCCTCTCGCTGCCTCTTCGCACAGTGGTCCCTCTGTGATCGCGCACCCCTGCTATCTCTCTGTGTGCCCAAGTCTCCTCTTGGACGGATACCAGTCAGGCTGAATTAGGCCCGCCGTAACTTAATCCCCCCTTAAAGGCCCTATCCCAGAAGAGTCACATTCTGAGGCCTGGGGGTGGGGCTTCAACATACACATTTTTGGGGGGACCCAGTTCAGCCCACATACCTTCTTTAATTCCTACTTCAAACCTTTCATGTGACAGACCCTTATTTCCTTACCTGCTCTTGTCATCCGGACACAACCTGGGAAGCAGGACAGGGGCATCTTGGTAGAGCTGGCCTACTTCCCTGTGCCAGCTTCTGGGTCGTGCTGAGCTCTCTCTCTTTCTCTTTCTCTGTCCCTCTCCCCCTCTCCTCTCTGGGGAGGTCCAGCCTTTCAGAAAGGAAAATGTATGGGTCAGCCGGCATAGCGTCCCTCTGTTTCTCCTCTTATCCCTTCTCTGATCTAAGTGGCCTAGGCGTACCTATTGTCTCTTCTGGCAAAGGAGGCCGAGAATGATCTCTTTTGATTTGGGTTGCTATCTGGAAAGTATTTATTAGCCACGGCTGCTCTCTCTGAAGTATTTGTTAACTTGTTATTATTTCCCAGTCCCCCCAGTGCTGGCCTATCTTCTTTACATCTCTTCTCAAATGTCAAGCCATTTGGTCCCTGTGTTGTGCTTTACTCACGCAGTAAGGTTTGGAAGGCTTCTCTTTTGTCTGTGTCTCTGTAGTGTGTGTGTGCGCATGGCGATGGCCCTAGCAGAGGAAGGTTCCTCGTGGTCGCCCAGGTACGCTGCAGGCCTGAAGCAGATCAAGGAAATCTCTTCCTTAGGCATCCCCGCTGGCTCCCCCGCACCCGCGCCTGCTGGCTCTTGACTTCTGGGGTGCACACTGGCCCACTTCCCTCTGTCTGCCAGGGTCTCCTCGTGTACTCTCGTGACTCAGTGTCTTCTGTCTCCTGTCTTCACCGCGAGGCCAGATGGCCTTGCTTAGTCAGAAAGCAGTGTCTCTCCTCCTCCTGGGTGGAGATGCGTCCCCAGTCTGGCTGCGAGTCCTGTCCCATTCCCCTGTCACCTGCTGGTGACAAACTGAGTACCTCAAAAGAACCTCATCGGACTACCCCAGGGTTTTAAGCTGCATAGAAAGGGATAGCTGTCCCTGGGTTCATCTGGGGCCTCCTTACGTGGGGAAAGTTCCAGAACCTTCACAAACACCTTTTTAACAACATCTGCTCACAATGCCTCTGAGAACCCTGTGATTAACTCCAATTTTGCTAGCAAGGAGGGTGTGGCAGGAAGGCCCCCGGGTCCGCAGAAGCCATTCCTTCCGTCTTGCCCAGTTTCTCTGAACAAATCTAAGAGACAGAAGCTCTTCCCAGGTCCTCTGCACCGTGCGTGCCACCGATCTGTCTGCTGCTCCGAATGTGTGCTCCGTTCCCTCCCACATTCCCCTGGTGAGCGGCCCCCCAACCATTTCCTCGGGAGCGCTAATTGCCAGCATCATTAATACGCAGTCATTAGCTGCTCCCACTGTTTGGGGTGGGGGTGGGCTCCCATCCATCCTGCCCCTAAATGCCACTGGGGCTGTGTGGTGAGTTGAACGTGACAGCTCCGCAGCCTTGAAGGCCCCAGCTTTGTGATCCTTCCTTGGCGAGGCTTCTGGGCTGGGGGAGGGAGGCAGGAGAGCTTCATCCAAGAGGCTGATCTGCAGTTTCCCCCAGGAAAAGTTCTGGACGCCAACAAAGTGGGAGCGCTGACTTTTCCCTCTTTAGCAGAGCCGCAGGGTGGCCCAGCTGCTCGAGAGCACACGCAGGCCTCGGGAAAAAGGAGCCCTCCAGACTCAGGAGTTTTCCACGGCACAGGCATCTGCACTCGCACCACCTGCAGCAGGAGAGACCTTTTGACTTTGGTTCCCGCCTGCTGTCCCTTGCTGCTGCCCCCCCCCCCCCCGCCCCCGTGCCTGCAGCCAAGCCTACGCTCATGCCTGTGCCTGCCGGCAGACCTGTGCCTGCCAGCAGAGCAGCGTGCGGGAGCCAGCACTGATCTCCCTCCTCGCCCGGCCCCAGGCTGCCCCGGGCCGCCGGCTCAGCACTTCCCGGCCCCTCCAGCCCATGTTCTCTCGCCTTTGTTCCTCTCCTCGCCGCTCATTTTCTCCTGAGTACACACTTCTTGTCCCTTCTGTAGGTTCGACCCCTTTCGTTCATGCCTTTGACTCTCTGCCTTGACTCTAGGCAGCGCTGGGATGCTTGGAGCTCCGACCTTCACCTTGGGGGATAGTACTTTTCTGATGGGGTCTTCCCTACCTAAGCCGTCACCCTCCACCTCCCTCCCCGCGTGAGGCCCGATTCTTCTTCCTTCTTGCGTTTCTCTGAGCACCTCTGTCTGCTTTCTACAAATGAGATCACCATGCATATGTATGTGTGTGTGTGTGCGTGCGTATACTGGTACACACACACGTAGACTACATGTGTATGAATCAAAGGAGGGGGGCTGGGGCAGCTTAGGACTCTGTGTGGTACCACTCAGAAGCATTCTCTCTCTCTCTTTTGGTAATGATTTATTTATTTATTTGTAAAAGATCTTGTTTATTTGAGAGAGAGAGCAAGCAAGCATGAGTGCGGGGAGGGGTGGAGGGAGAGGGCGAAGCAGACTCTCTGCTGAGCAGGGAGCCTGGAGGGTTTGATCCCAGGACCCCAGGATCATGACCTGAGCCTTAGGCAGACGCTTAACCGACTGAGCCACGTGGGCATCCCTGTTTATTTGTTTTAGAGAGAGAGAGAGTACGAGTGAGCAGGGGAGGAACAGAGGGTGAGGGAGAAGAAGAGGGAGAGAATCTCAAGCAGACTCCCCACTGAGCACAGAGCCTGATGTGGGGCTTAGTTGAACTACCCCGAGATCATGACCTGAGCCGAAATCAAGAGTCAGACACTTATTAACTGACTGAGCCACCCGGGCACCCCACTCAGAACCATTCTCTCGTGACTTCTGAAATGCCACCTTGGTAAACAGTCCCAGGGGGACCAGGGTAGCACAGAGAACTGGATCCGAATTCAGAACTCTTTGACCCATGCTTACCATGCCGAACCTCATCTTGAATTTCCCTTTATCTTCTGTACACAGTGGGAATCTGCTAAAAGTGAGGATTTCGAGGTAGTTTTCTGGGAGGTGGGGTGGGTGTGGGCACTGACGAGGTCCTGGACCTGAATGGAAAAGCTGTGTAAATAAATTCAGTCTAATACGGTCATCAGTCCATCCATCCATCTATCCATCCATCCATTGGTTTCATATCCCTGTGCTAAATACTGTCTTAATTAATCCCTGTCCTGAGAAGGAGCGTGTAATGGAGTACATATAGACTAGTGAAGGTCAAGAGCTCGAGGGCACGGTACACTTTCTACCCCTTAGGGCAGCCATGTTCCCAGTGTGTTGTCAGAATCACCTGGGAACTTGTTGGAAATGCAGATCCTTGATTCCGCCTGACCTGAAACAGAGACTCTGAGGGTGGGGATCGCAGTCTGTTCTTTATTGGGCATTCTGGGGCACACAAAATTTTGAGAACCACCTCACTGGGGATTTGCAAAGACTTCACCAAGGAGGGGATATTCAAGTTAGCTCTGGAAGAATCAAGAGGCATTTCCCAGGAGGGAGAGGGCTTCCCAGGCAGGGCAAAGGCAGGGAGGTATGAAATAACACAATGTCCCAGACAAGGGGTTGTAGTTGGATGTGACAGGAGCATCGGAAGAACAGTGGGAAAGTGAGTGGGAGCCACCCTTGGAAGCATCTTCTATGCCAGGCTGTGTGGCTGGGGCATCCTGTATGCCCAGAAGGCCTGCGTGTGCTCTCGAGCAGCTCTAGCAATTACTAGAAGGCAAGGACAAATGATTTATAAGGAAAGCTGTTTGACATAGTATTAATTGTCACATGGTATATCTCTTTTACCTGATAGCATAAACGAGTAGAAAATGTTCTCTATAACACACTTGGAGCTCCTAAGAGGGCAGTGTTTTTAAAAATACGGATCTATAAAGTTTATGTCAAGCCTATGGCTCAGGTCCATGGAATGGAAGTTGGGGTGTCCTGGTCCTGGGAGGTATCCGTCTCCCGCCTAATGCCGGTGTGCCTGGTGCACAGCTAGGCTTTCGGTGTCTGCGGAGAGAAGAGAAGGCCCCGCCCTAGCGCGCCTTTGGAGGGCATATTGTGCTCTGCAGGCCTGGAAGAGAGAGCTGAGTTGATTAAGGGTAATGTCGGCTGATTAGATAATCTGAAAATTAGTCTGATAATGTGCAAATTACCTAAAAGCAGCATATGATGTCATTGCTACACTGATGGGAGAGATCTAACAGACGTTAGTTTCCTGACATCTCTGTCCTCTAGCGTATGGCCCGGGGGCAACGAGGAGAGCTTTAGGAGAGAGAGTGAAAATTGCCTTTGACACAAGCTTAAGGATTTTGGATCACTCTGAAGGTGCCTGAGAAACCATAAAGCACATACAATCCACTACTTACCAACCTTGACGCAGGAAGTTCAGGCTTTGTTCCAGGGGAGAGAGAGGAAAATTCAGATACAGGGCTCTGTCTGCAAAAGTGAGCTGCTTCTCACTTCCTGAAGAACAAATCTGGAAACTAACCACAGGTGTTCTTCAGGTGAATTGATTATTTAACTAAACGGTTTGCAGATTATGAAGCAAGTGAAGAGCAACCTGAGGGGTCCCCCTGGCCTTGAGGATAGAGGTAGAGTTAATTTTTCGGGCCTTGTGGCTGGGAGAATGGCCATGGAATTGGCCAGGCTGGAGTCTGAGTCCTGACCCTGCTACTCTGCCGTCTTGTGCCCGTGTGAACGTGGGTCGGGCACTCCCACTCCTTTGCTCCTTTGTTGCGTCATCTGTAAGATGGAGCGAGTAACCGTACGGACCTCCTGGGGTAGCTGCCGGTCTTCAGTGAGACGACGTGGGTGTTCGGCACCGCGCCTGCGCACTGCGAATGCTGATAGCCCGTCTCCGTGCCATTCGGACCAACAGAGCATGTCCGTGACCACAGATGGCTAATCTGAGTCAGGGCCCGTCTCTGGCTGTGTGATACCGGGAAGCTAATTGCCCGTGGGGGTCTCACTGGCATCAGGCGTAGCTATCGGAGCCTGGCCTGGCCCTGGCGCATCCTTTGCTAAACCTTAGACGGAGGACAGCAATCCTTCCGCACAGGCGGAACATGGGTATTTGTTGCGCACTTACTGTGCGTGAGCCCACTTGTGGGACTAAGTGTAATTGGGCCTCTAAAAAAGCATAACGTGTGGTCTTAGCCCTAGGACAATTTCTGGTTTAATTGGGGAAATAAGACAGATGCAGGAAACCCAGCAGGAGAAGGCTGTGGGGCCGAGGCGAACCACTGTAGCATCCCCGTATTTACCGTCCCATTTCCCCGTTCCCCTTGCCTTCCTGGGAGCCTCTTGGATTTCTCTCACATTTTGGCCCAATTACCTAGAAGGTTCTGGATTGAAGAGTTCCACGTCCTGAGTAATAACCATGACAGTAACACTTGCTGACATTCCTTGAATGTGTCCAACAGACACTGCACTAGGCATGCCACGTTTCTCTTATTCCCTCTTTGCAGCAGCCCCATGAGGAAGGTAGGTGCTAGTCCCCTAGAGGACACCAAGGCACACAGACTCCGACTGATGTGCTCATGGACATGGAGCGTGAATGTGGATTCTCCCATCATGTGTCACTTCTTGGAAGCGTCTATAGGCCTTCGATTTTTTCCCCCTTGCCTTTATCAGAAATAGGATTGTTTTACATAGGAGAAGAAAGAGGGGAAGAAAGGACAGAAGGCCTACTAGGTTCCAGGCGCTTTGCCCGTATGGTCTCGTGTAAAGTTCACAGCCCATGAGACACGTGCTGGGACTGAGGCTTGGAAGGGCGCATTTGCTTGCTGCACGTCACATGGTTATAAAGATCCAAAGCTGAGATGTGAATGTGCTGGAGTTGGACACCATTCAATTAAGTCAGGACATTGGAACCCCAAGTGATGGCTCCTAATATCAAAGATGGGATCTTTGTTCTAGTAGAGTCTCTTAATTTTCTCCTGTAGGCCAATTGTGGAGAGCATCATGGTGCACAGTGGCTTTTCGAAAGAAACAAACATGTTAACGGGCACTTATCTTGGATTGCCTAGCGAAATACCAGAGACTATCTGGCTTAGCCAACAGGGATCTATTTCTCATGGTCTTGAAGACTACAAGTCCAATATGAAAGTGCTGCTGTGTCAGTGTTTGGTGAGGGCTCTCCCCTTGGATTGGAGATGGCCACCTTCTGGCTGCGTCCTTGCATGGCTTTTCCTTGATATGCGATGGTAGAGAGAAGTGAGCTCTTTGGTGTCTTATCATATAAGGGCAGTATTCCTGCTATCCTCATGGCCTCATCACCTTTTGGGGACCCTACCTCCAAATACCATCACCTTGAGGGGTATTCAACATACACATTTTGGGGGAGACACAATCTGGTCCATAGGAAGCACATTTAGTCTTCAAAACTAACTTTAGCTGTTTGTGGTGTTATGTGAACCCTCCATTACAAATTCTGCCTGAGATTTTAATTTGTAAAGGAATCTTACTCTAGAAAAAAAAATCACACATCCCTTAGTTCAGTAGTTTTTCTGCATCTTTCTCTCATTTGTGTCTCTTGCAGTCTTTACTATCCTAACTCTTGTATATATATCTCTTTCTGACCTTGTTCTTTAAAAATAACAATGCCGGGGCACCTGGGTGGCTCAGTGGGTTAAAGCCTCTGCCTTCGGCTTGGGTCATGATCTCAGAGTCCTGGGATCGAACCCCGCATTGGGCTCTCTGCTCAGCAGGGAGCCTGCTTCTTCCTCTCTCTCTGCCTACCTCTCTGCCTACTTGTGATCTCTCTCTGTCAAATAAATAAATAAAATCTTAAAAAAAAATAATACTGTGAAAATGTAGGATTCGTCCTTGGCTTTGTTTTCCTTCACTACCTGTATCAGCTTCCCTTCCAAAATATACTCCAAGTCTGTCTTCCTCTCTTCATCTCCTGGCCCCTACCAACTCCTGCTTGGAATCACTGCAACTTCTTTATTGGTCTTTTAGCTTGTTTTTACTGCATGGATTGGCCGAAGTGGTCTTTTTATTTATTTTTATTTAAAGAGATATTTTTTTAAGTAGGCTCCATACCCAGTGTGCAGAGCCCAGTGCAAGGCTTGAACTCACAATCGTGAGATCGAGACCTGAGCTGAGATCAAGACTCGGACCCTCAACTGACTGAGCCCCTCAGGTGCTCCAGGTCTTATTAAAACATAAAATAGATTATGCCATATTCCACTCTCAGAACTTATAATGCACTTGAATATGATCCAAACTTCTCACTTCGAGGGTTGGCATTATTTCTTCTCACAGTGAGATCAGCGGCTTCAACATCTGCTGGGACCCAGGTGACCAACTCCTCCAGGTTTTCCCAGGACATTCCCAGTTACAGACTGAAAGTCCTGTGCCCTGGGACCCCCCCAGTGCCAGGCAAACATAGACGGTAGGCTACCCAGTGGGGGAACTTGTACAAAATGTGGAGTCTTAGGCTCTAAGCCAGACCAGTGAATCCTATTCTGAATTTTAGTGAGAGGCCTACCTGGTTTATTTGCACAGCACTCCCATTTGAGGAACCTGTGGCCTGCCGTCCACTCTGACTTGACTTCCCTCAGGTGTGTCACTTCCGTGCCCAGGGTAGGGCAGTACCTGGGGGGCCTGAGAGCCCGTGTAGCCGCTTGCTGACACGTGACCTGAGACAGCCACCTCGCTTCTTTGTGCTGTATCGCCTACCTAAAATCGGAGCACTGATGCACCTACCTTATGTGAAGATTCAGTAAGTCAATTCATATAAAGCACAGCATGAGCAGAACGTGTGCGACACACGCCTGGTCACAGAGCAGTGACTCGCAAGCTTGAGCCCATCAGAATCACCTGTTCCTTAACACAGAGACTGCTGGGTCCTCCCGCAGAAGTTTGGATGAGGTAGGTCTGGCGGAGGGGCCTAGAATTTGCATTTGTAATAAGTTCCCAGGCGAACCACTGCCTTAGAGAAATCCAGTTTTTGGAGACTGATGTTCGGTTTGTTTTCTTTCTTCTTGTGGATTCACCGAGTCAAGATGACTGACCAGGAACCAGGTTGCACTGTTAAACCCAAGGGATAGACTTAGTTTTCACTCTCTTCCTAAAGTTCTGTCCGAGGGTGGCAGGCGTGTCTGTGACTCTCAGCAGCTGCTCCCTGGCTTGCTTTCTGGGTGTGTCCCCACCGGGGCCCTCATTTCCTGGGCTGGGCTGCCCTTCTGCTCTGTGCTCTCTTGACTCTGTCCTACTCCTCAGGTCTGACCCTAGAGGTGTATCCTTTTCCTTTTCTTGAGGACTGCTTTTCAGCCTGAAGGACCTAGAAAATGCTGGTCCGCCGTGGGCTGCTGGGGGTGACATAGCCGAGTCCCCTGGAGGCGGTGGTGAGGAGGGGTGGAGAGCGGCAAGGCTGAACAAGAGACGAAGGGGCTTGCTGAATTCTAATATCACAGTAATAATATCCTGACAACTTATACGGATGAGGCTTATCCTCCTCTCAAACGCAGAGATGTCCTGCACTTCTCTAAGGGGAACGACACCGCTTCATTCAGAGCCCCGTTGACACAGTTACTCTCAGATTAAACGTTTCTCCTTCCCCCTAACCCATTTGGTGGCAATAACAAGTTGCTACGCTAGGACGTGAACTGACCCACACGACCTTCCACTGGAAAATTGAAATATCTTCTTGGGCTGTCCCTAATCAGCACTGCAAAAAGTCATCAGCTCTGCTTGGTCTTTTCTTCGCTTTTCCGAAGCGTCAGTGACAGACCCAAAGTTCTACCGGCCTGAGGCTGGGGCACAAAGGACATTACTGACAGGTCACGCGACCACCGAGGCCCAGAATCAGGGATGTGCTGTCCAAGCTCCTGGCAAATCGCAGCTCTAACCAGATAACGTCTGGCAGGACGGAGGCCCCGACGTGAGCAGACATGCCTTCTGCTGTCACGGCACAGTGTTTAGGAGAAAATGTTCTCAAGGTGTGTTTCTGTTGGTGTGAGTTTTGGACTCCCCAAAGATGGAGGAAAAGAAAGTAGATGCAAGGATGGGTGGGATGAGTGACACCACATTTCAAACTTTCATGAAGACTCTGCGGCCCCTCAGATGCAGAGCGAGACAGCCTATTTCCTCTCCAGCTGCTGCGGGGTCCCTGGTGAGAGGCCCTCGAACCGAGAGGGGTTTAAGGGGCTCTGGAGCCCACCGCATGTGGGAGTTCTTACTCCTTCCGTCCCGGTTTTCCAAGAAGTGTCTCAGGGAGAGGATTCCCGAGGGAGGGAAGGCCCACTGGCTTTCTCCACCATGGCTTTCTTCTCTCCTGTGGGTTCCCAGTGACTTCTGCTGCTCCCTCTTTCTGTCCCCGTTGTGAACAGGACTGATGCCGGCAGTGCCTTAGATCGGTCACCCTGTACCCGGGGGACCCTCAACATCCACTCAGCTCCTAGTCTTTGACTTCCCTTTGCCTCGGTTTTTTCTTTGTCCGAAAAGCCTCTGCAAAGATTGTCCAGCCTTTCCTGAAGCATTTATTGCCAGCGTGGGGTTGGCCCCGGTGCCGGGTGCTGCGGATTCCACCATTAAAGACACTGCTCCTGCCCTCAGGGAGCTCGCGGCAGCCGGAGTGGGGCGGGGGGGGGGGGGGGGGGGGGGGC
>CM052797.1:100517011-100592722 GCA_028533885.1 Nasua narica | reverse complement strand
AGCATATTCTCTTGCCTCTAGCGAGGCACACACGCCACCGTGGGGCCCGAGGCCTCTTCAGAGAGAGCCCGCTCCGCCTACTGTGCCTTTGTTCCACCGGCTCGGCTCCCTGCCTTCCTGCAGCACACTCAGCCCTTTCAGCTCATTCTTTCTCGTGTTGGCCTGAACACCACGGACTGTGGCGAGTTGAGGCCCATCCGGAAACTTGAAGGCTTACTGCATCAGCCCTTGGCCTTCCTTTCTGCCGGGGGACTAATGTCAGGGCCTGGAATCACTCTGCATTAGCAGCCCCTCCTCTTCAACCTCACCGGCATTCACTTTGTCCCCAGTGCTAGGTGGCACGATGGCCGGTGAGGCAGAGTGAGTTCTCTGCCGGTGAGGACTCTGGCGTGCCAAAGGGCCGGTGGGGAGCGGCGCCCGGGGTCCGTTTCCCGTTTCCGCAGTCCCCTTGCCTTTCCACGTGCGGGGAGGTCGGCCTCATTTGTCTTTCTTCTGGAGCCCTGGGGTGGGGCCTGAGCTGCTGTTAGTGGCCAAGAAGAACGGGCCTGAATGGAATCCCAACGTTTTTATTCCTTGGATCTGTAGGATTTATTTTTTCATCAGTTCTAGGGAAGCGGTGAAAAAAGGTGTCAGGCCTTGGGGATAATTTATATGAGTAAACACGTAAGGAGTAGGGTGAGCAAGAGCATGAGAATTAAGGCCATTTATCCAGGCTTTGAGGCTCTGTTTGCCCTCTGGTCCAGCCTTCCCCACAGTCTTTATCTTGCTCCTTTAACCCTCTCCTTGCCCTGCTTGGCGTGGGCCCGCGCAGCGCTGTGTGCAGCTGCCCCGGGGCCACCCGCTCCCCGCCCCTCCCACGGCCCTCATTAAAGGCTGGGCACAAGGTAGCCGGGTGTGCTGGTGGCCTCCAGCTGAGGCCTGCTCGCTGATTCTGAAGGGAAGGCACGTTGGCTTTCACCCTCCCTCCTTGGCTTCCCTGCCTCCTGTCGCCGGGCCCAGCCCGTGCGCGTGTCCTGTGTGGCCAGCCTGGGGCTGCCTCTCTGCGTTCCCTTTTTCCTCGCCCCTTTCCTTCCCTCCGGCCTCTGAAGATGCGCTCTGCACAGCCAAGTGGCCCCGGCTCGGATGCTTTACACTTGAGAGATGAAGTAATAACAGGTGGCAAGACCAGAGGCTGCCAGAGCCCAGGATTCCGGTTGCCATGGAAACAGGTCAGCCCTGTGGAGGGATGGGGACTGTCAGCCGTGGAGGGTGGCGGGGGAGCCAGTGAGAGGGGCGAGAAGAAGCACGGCTCCTCCTGGAGGGCTCTTCTCGCCGCCTCCCGGTTCCCCAAGGGCCACACACCCCAACTCGCGGGCCCTGGAAGAGAGAGCTGCTGGGTGGCACGGCCGGGCGGTAGGCACGGAGCACGGCCACGTGCTTGTGCGCACCAGGCCCTGGCAGGCGGTCTGAGCGTGTGCTCAGGATGTGAAGTCATGCTTTTGTGGATGGGCTCGGGGGGTGGGGGGAGCTAAACTTCTGGCTTGCTTCCGATTTCCCTAGGACACTTGGGACGCAGCTTCGGTCTCGGCAGGACCGGATGAGGGGCTGTTGCTGGTGGCCAGGCTGTCCTTGTCATGCCTCCCATTTCTGGAGTGGCAGGCAGGTCGCCGCAGAGATCAGACCCAAAGAGGGAAAAACAACCCTGTCTGGGTGGTAGTTTTAGGGAAGATCCGGGGCCTTGTTTGCCAGACACATGTGGCCTGATTAAAGTGGACACTAAATACCTTTTCAGAATGATTGCTCACCTTTCATTGAGTGTGGTGGTGGGACTATTTGGGGCTTGGCTTTTCCTTTCTCTTGGTTTGATTGGAATGCTCCGTCCCACCTTCTATTTATTTATTTGTGTGTGTGTGTGTGTGTGTGTGTGTGTGTGTTCATGAACTTTGTTCTTGATTTCCATTCTATTCCTGCCCCCTTTGAGCTTTGTAGAGTTATCTCCCCCAGGTAAATTCCTAAACTCTCAAGGCTCACTTTATTTTCTTGGCAGCTTCCTTGTATCTCTTATATGATCTCAGCCCATGAACATTAATCAACAGAAAACTAAATCCATCATTATGGACACTGCCATCGAGATACCACTCGGGGCTTTGCCCTCCTGTTGTCTTATTCTATAAAGTTGGACTCAATTTCCCATAAGCAGAAGCAGAATCTCTATTTAAATCCCTCTAGCAAAGTCTGTGTGAGCTTCCTATTTATAGTAAAATCCTTTTTATAATGATCTCATACACGGTACCAGGAAATTGCTCATGGCTGGGTCAGGCCATAGGCCAGTAGAGCTGTGGTGTAAGCCTTACTTACAAAAAAATTCCTTCCAGAGCCTCTGGAATTCTCTGGAGAAGTGTTTTCCCAGAGTATGTGACAATACACGGATCACCCAGTATGGATTACTGTGGTAGAGACACAAAATATAAGTTCAAAGGGAATTTCTGTTTTTATCAGGCAAATCTCAATCATTTTTATCCTTTGGGCTTCCTAAATGATGTATTGGGTGAATTCAGTTGACTCTAAAGAGATTTATGAGATATTTTATATGCAAGGTATGGCCAGAAAGTGTTTGCCTTTGGACTTTCCAGGAGGCAGTGTCTCTGGGGACATAGACGACCCAGGGGTGAAGCCAACCCTATAATCTCTTTGGGTTTCAGTTACATCATCTTCAAATAATCCCCGCTATACAACGTTTTTGTGAGAATCAATGAAACAGTGTATGTAAAACATCCAGAGGAAGATCTGTCACGGTTTTGTAGCATAATAAATATCTGATTCTCTTTCTTTTCAAGAAACTGTTTAGCAAGAGGGAGGCTGTATGGATGGGATCAAGCTGGCGTCCCCTTCTTAAGGACAAGGAGTCGTAGTCTTATACTTTCTTATATGTTTGTGTACAAGATGATGTTTCTCCTCCTATAGTAGGGGTGTGGCATTATTCTTCCAGCAACCCAGGGCCCCCAACCACCTGCTCTTGTTGGCTCTGGGAGCTAGACCTGACACCAGGCCAGACGACTGACCAATCCATCCGGACATGAACCAGCACTTCTCTCTGAGGACTTGGGAAATAAACCATGTCGTGAACAATATTCAGAGCGACAGATAACTCTACCACAGGGAAAACAAACACAGTGGTCTGTCCCCACTAGGAGGATGTCCCAGGAGTGTCACTGGCCTGTCTACTCACATCTCTGCCATCCTTTTCTAAGCCATTCGTCATTCGCATTGAGGTTAACCAGTTCCTGCGCGCAGGGCCTACTGGTGTTTCAGTGATGAGTTAGACATGGTGCCCAACCCGAAGGAGGAGATCATTCAGTACTGAGGCAGGTGTATCCAGGTAGAAAGAAGAGAAGGCTCAGAAAAGTGATGTCAACAGAATGCTCCCCCACCCAAGTCCTGACTGGTCCTTCTGGCTGGGAAATTGGGAGAGCTGTATGGGAAAACCCTCACCCCAAAGCCAATCCTAACTACGAAAAAGCATGAGAGAACCAGAAGCAGAAGCTTTTGATTTGTCAATCCCACACTGTTGACCAAGATGAAAGGAGGCTGTAAGCTCACTGTTATGAAAAGAGTGTAGGATTTTACCAAAAATGAAGCATAACTATTCACTGTCGCTTTCTCTCCTGGGTCATTGCTAGACTACAATGGTATCCCTTCCCTCCCCCAGCCCTGACGTGTCACAGCTCCACACAGTGGGGCCTGCAGCTGGGGTCTTAGCACCTTCTTCACCCCCCTTGGGCAGGCACTTTCTATGGCCAACAACCAACACAAATATATGTGGGGATCCTGCTATGATTCAGTCCTCTCAGAAACTTCTCTTAGATGAATTAAATTCTGTTCCTTTGGTCTTTTTACACAAGACCAATTTCTCTACCACTATCTGCTTTGCCTTACTAGATCGTTTCTGAATTTTTAACTTCTTGCATTATTGGAGTTCCTGATTCAATGAGGGCATTCTATCAATGATCTGTTGATGGGAAAGATCGTAGAAGGTGTTCTTATCCTCTATTCTACTTTATCCTCATAAATTGTAAGGCATATGCTGTGTTGGAGAAAACCAGATTCTTTGGTTGCTTAAAGATTTTGTGAAAGGAGAGAAAATCTGACATAATAGGAAGTCCTTAAAAGAACAGGAGAGACGGATGGTGAGGCTGGGGCTCCTGAGACTTTTAGTGGGATGATACACGTGGACGTCTTTGATCACTTTTCATGCGGGAAGCTACCTGAGTTGTGATCGGCATCGCCATATTTTCTTTCTAGTTCCTGTCACTCGTGAGTTCTGAGTTTATTTGCTTCATAGACATGCTTGGATTTTCTTTTTCTTTTTTTTTTTTTAAAGATTTTATTTATTTATTTATTAGGAAAGAGAGAGAGTGAGAGAGAGCAGGTCAGAGAGAGAAGCGGACTCCCCATGGAGCTGGGAGCCCGATGTGGGACTCGATCCCGGAACGCCGGGATCACGACCTGAGCCGAAGGCAGTGGCTCAACCAACTGCGCCACCCAGGGGCCCATGCTTGGATTTTCTTAAGAGAGTTCTAGAAATGTTGAAGATGGCAAATGAGAGAGAGAGATGAAAGGAGCTTTCTTCTGGATTTGGGCAATGAAAATTTTAGAGTACAATTTTTGCCGGGATACCGATTTTGGAGATTATTTGCCAAACTGTTTTTTAATGACCTTTGGTGTCTTTGAGATGCAGTGAGTGGTAAAGAAAAACCCACACTTTGAGAGGCCACAGGGTGTGGCCAGCTTCTCTGTCTGCCCCCAACAGCCAACACCTTTTTTTGTGGAGAATTGTCTGCCTCCCTGAAGATGAAAATCAATGACTTAGGAACTGATTAAACAATCCAAATAGCAACTGATAAATGGATTAACTCTCTATAATGTAATTCTGCGAGCTTTTGTCTTCCGCCTTCCCCAGGTAAGTTTTTCTATTCCTGGAGGCAAAGCAGAGGCATGGAAGAAGCGAAGGCCAGAGGGAATCGTATAAAGTGGGTGAATCCGTTTATCACTTACTGTCTGGATGGTATTTCTGCTCACATATCTGCTTCCTCTTACAGATTCGTACCCTACGGGACCCTGATTAATGTTAGCCAGTAAATAATGAAAGATAGCAGCAGACATTGGGTATAGCGAGGAGGAAGATACCCCCGTGGTTTAGGCTGATCCCATAAACAGACAGACTTTTCTTCTTAGTTACAAACAGGGAGTGTTCATGTGGCAAATGAATCTCCACAATAAGGATCGAAAAACGAGAGAATGGAGGCATTTCTCCCCATGCAAAGAAACCTGTCCAAGCTTTTTCAGCCAGCCCCTAGGAACTGAAAATTATCTCAGTGCTTGAGAATGTGCTGTTCTCACAAGCTTTGTTCTTAAGATTATGTCCTAAGATTTACCTTTGCCTTTGGATAAGGACCTTCGGCAGGGGTGGCTTACAAAGGTTTTCAGCCTGAAGGCACGCTCATCAACTCACCATTCAGCTTATCTTTGGCCTGATGCTGAGTGAGTGGCCAGGTCTGATTCTAGGCCCTTGAGGTCTGCTGATTAACTAGTTCTGGGTTCTCTCCATACATGCGACTCCGGACTTTAGGGAGATGAGGCTGAACGAGAGTGGACCCTTGTGTACCTGCCAAAGATGTTCATCAGAGTCCCCAGAAGCATCTTCAGTGTCTTTCCTGGAAATGACTACCATCAGGGCTTCTTTGTTTTCATTTTCAGGGACAGAAGAAGTATCTCCCAAACAAGAGCATCTTTCCCAAGGGCAAGGCCTAGGCAGTGCCCATTCTCTCTCCCTCTTATCCCACCACTGTTTATGGTTGCTACATGCTGGTTGAGGCCTAAGCCCTGAGGGCTGGTTGTTCAGGGATGAGAGAAGTTTACTTAACTAGTAGGCCTTCTGGATGCTTTGTTCATCCAGGAATGCGATCAGAGGGGCATGGTAGTTTCTGTAAAAACACAGAGATGGGTTTTGCAAATATTGCAGAAGTTAAACTGAACTCTAGAGGGCTTGCAAGGGATTAGAACTATTGAGCCGAATGGGCGCCTAGGTGGCTCAGTGACTGCCTTCAGCTCAGGTCATGATCCTGGAGTCCCGGGATCGAGTCCTGCATCTGGCTCCCTGCTCAGCGGGGTGTCTGAACAGAGGGGTTCTCCCTCTGACCTTCCCCCTCTCATGCTCTCTCTCTCTCATTCTCTCTCAAATAAATAATAAAATCTTAAAAAAAAGAACTATTGAGCCAAAGAGGATCGAAAAGAAAATGTAGCGCAATTTAACAACTTGGTTGTAATGAAACCTCACATTCTAGACTTGTTATTCTTTCTAGAGCAGATTCTGCCACGCTGTGGGAGAAATGGGGCTAGTAGAAACTCACATCAGCCTAAAATCAGTTTGTTTGTTTTTTTTAATTTTTCTACAGCCCAGAAAGGACCGGATGGGACAGTCATTCCCAACAACTACTGTGACTTCTGCTTGGGGGGCTCTAACATGAACAAGAAGAGTGGGCGGCCTGAAGAGCTGGTGTCCTGTGCAGACTGTGGACGCTCTGGTGAGTGTGGCCCCTTCTTGCATCTGTGCCCATAGACCGGGAGCTGTTCTACTTGCATCCCTCCGCCATCTTGTGTGGGGGCCAAAGGGTGGAGTGGAGAAGACATGGTGGTGATTTTGAGTGGAGAGGAGTTTTCAGGTCATTTTGATATTTTTGTTCTTTGAGTCTGAAGAACCGAAAGTTGTGCCCTGGGTTGTAGGAAGAGGGGAAATGAGCTTTTGGCTCGTGTCTGGCCTCTCCATGAGGTGGTTATTTCTTTGTGTGTATTGTTGCGGACAATAGTGAGGTAATGTCTAAGAAACACCCAGAGATATGGGCAACATGCTTCCTTGTATCGGATGGTGTGCACCTAATAAAGAGATGTGTGTGTTCTATGGAAGTGCCTGGGGCGAACCGGAAGATTATGGAAACATGAATGTAGGGAGAGCAGCAACGTCTTGAACTGTGGGAGCCTGAGACCCCGGGGCTCATGGGCAGCTGTGTGAAGACCACCTCCATTGGCCACTCATCCCATTTTCTCACATAAAACAGACAAAAGAGACCCTGATAGACCAAGGGGGCCAAAGTTCAGGTGTTCTCAGGGCTGGTCTGGAGTCAACTTGGCATGTTTTGAAATTTTCATCTTTGACCTCTCCAAAGACTAAAATGACAAAAACAGACTTGGGTCTTGGTCTCTCATTCGTAAACCGGGTTCAGGCCTTCCAGTTTTGTTTAAGATGTTTCATTTTGCAATTCTAACCAAACCCTTATCTTTGGCTGGTCGTGGTTGCTGGAACGACCTCTTTTTCGTATTGTTTGAAGTGCTAGTGAAGCCAAAGCACAAGGTAGGGAGGAGGAGTAATCTCAGCTTCGTCTTTAGCCTGACCCAGCGCTGACCGGTGGGTGAGATGCTGTCCAGCTGGGTGGTTGGGGTAGCAGGGAGAAGCCACTGTTCCTTCCCTTATTTCTCCCTCGGGTCTTTTCTGCTCCGAGGCCTGGGAGACTGACCAAGATGACCGCACCTGGGGTCACTGTCACAACTCAGTTCTTCCCTTGCTTGGCTTGCAAACCTGAACTTCAGTCCTTTTATATTTGGTTTTGGGGTTATTTAGTCTTCCAGACTGACTTGAGTAGCAAATCAGTAATTGGAAAAGGACTGTGGTCTCCAGTGCACATACCCTCAGCACTGAACTCTTAAGGACCTGACCGGGTGGCCCATCCATGTTCATTTGTTTTCCAAACAGGATACATCACGTGGAACTCTTTACTCTGCCAGGGCTAGCTTAGAGGAGAGGGCTCATGTGGCAGCGCACTCTGGGGTTTTAAATACTTCAAAGAAAGTGAATAGTTTTAGAAATAATTAAAGAAAAGGAAACAAGTGAAATTCAATTCAGGGTTTTTTAAAAGCAAACGATCAGACAAAATCTCTCTCGCCAGAAGCAAAGTCACCTGGCGGAGTGATATTCTAGGCAGAACGTGATGGACTGTTTGGGGTTTGGGGGGCATTAGAAAGGGCAGCTTCAGAATGCTCACTGCAAGCTGCTCCTATCTTCCCCTTTTCTTCCCTACAAACAATGGGGTACTTGGATCTGATCCGGGGGGGACCAGAAGTGCGCAGCTGGTATTGTCTATCCAAAGCCTCTCTCCTCCAGCCTTTATTCAGCCTTCCTCCCCCACCCCTCCTCCTACCTGCGCCCCCCCACCCCCCCCCCCGCCGTCCCCCAACCCAAGATCTCTCTGCTATGTGACGTAGGGGCTATTTGATACCAGCCTAGGTGTTCTCATTGCATTTGCCAATTTTGGTGGCTGATTTAGTCAAGGTCTAACTCTGATGCTCTTGAAATAGTCACCACCTTGGGAATAAACAGGTGGCATTAGCCCATGAGACATGCTTGTGAAGGCAGGTGGGCGAATACTTCTCTAGGGCCTCCTTGGAGTCCTTCCAAGGAAGACTGTGAAGCTCAGAAAAACTGTCTTTCCCTTCCCATCTTCCCCGCTACCTCTGTTTCCTGGGGAGAAAATGAGATTCCTGAAATTGACACCATACGTGAAACCCTGTGACCTCATTTGGGGGCAGTCCTAGGGCCCATTTACAGTGTAAATAAGTTTAAACCTGAGTTTTCTAGATTTTAGGATACTGTATTTTATTAGGCGTTTGAAACCCCCATTTCCTACTTTGTGGGTGCTCTGAGTTAGATTTGACAACTCTGGATTTTCTGGAGTAACTAAGACCTGTGTGTGTTTAGTGGCTGGAGTGTGTGTGTGTGTGTGTGTGTGTGTGAGCACTCACGCGTGCACATGTGTGCACACAGTTGTGTATGTGCACCTGCACGTACGTGGGCGTAGATCACTGAAATTTCCTCCAGCCGTTAGAGAAAAAGAGAGACTCTTTTATTGCCTACCGCTTATCAGACTTTCCAACTTCTCCCTTTCAGTGCAAATGAACTACATGGTATAAGCACAGAACTGCAAGGGTGCCGTAAGAATGGGCTTAGAAACGGGTAAAAATAAAAGGAAAACGGATGGAGGCTTAAGCACCTCGAATGGGTTTTCTGACAGTGATACCTTTGTAAAGCTGACTGTCAAAGGGAAGGACAAACAGTGTTCAAAGAAATATCACCTGAAAATACCAAAGAAATACCAACCAGGCTTAAAAACCACTAAGGTCCTTGTCTGGGGCGGGGCCGAACGGGAGTGCATGCGAATGTGTGCGGACAGAAGAGGAGAAGGACGGACCGCGGTTGACTCTGTCGCTGTCAGAGCTGTGGACATATTTTGGTAGAGATGATGCCTTTCTGGGGCGGGAGGAATCCTTTCCCCCGGAAATGTTGGCTTTGTCCCGTGACCCTGAATCCCTGCCGCCCGGTGATGCACCCAGCTAATCCCTTCTGGTGTTAAAGGGTTTTTGGTCTTGCTATTAAGAGTAACATTGTAAGAATGTAATAAGAATATTAATAATGCTGTCTGTTGCTTAACCCATGTGCTGATATATTCATCATACATGTCAGCTCATTTGGGAGGAGAAGGCAGGAAGGAGGAGGCAGCGGCCGCAGCACGCACCACGGAGGACTTATTCGGTTCCACGTCAGAAAGTGACACGTCAACTTTCCACGGCTTTGATGAGGACGATTTGGAAGAGCCTCGCTCCTGCCGGGGACGCCGCAGTGGCCGGGGTTCGCCCACAGCAGATAAAAAGGGCAGTTGCTAAACCCATGGAACAGACTCTCTGGGCGACTAGCCATCGCCCTCGGACTTTGGTCATTATTCTGGGTCTGATATACGTGTTTTTTTTTTTTTTTGATGGAAGTCAACTTTAGGTTTTCCCTTCATCCTTGCTTTCTTCCTCTCTCCTTCCACACGAATCCTTCCCCGGCCCCGCCCCCTGTCTTGGGTAGGTAACCACAGAAGCACAAACTACTGAAACAAAGCCGGACAGGAGAGCAGGATAGCAATCCTTCAGAGAGATGCCATCGTGACATGCTGTTTATTTTCCGTAGAAATGGGAAGTTAGGCGGATTGTCTCTCTTTGGGGGGTAGGGGGTGGGGAATCTTTTTGACATGAGCAGAGTCGATTTCCTCAGTTTTCCTATTTATTTCCAATAAACGAAATATCCTTCGTTTATTGGCAAAACGAAGAGAGGAGGAACATTGGGTTTGGAAACAAAGGACGAATAACATTAAAAATGATTATTTATGTGTTCTAGCTATTATTAGAAATGGACCTTTTTTTTTTGAGAGAGAGAGAGAGACAGAGAGAGCGAATTAAATCAAAGCATTGGAAGCAATATCCTGCTTGGGAGAGAGCCGCTGGGGGAGGGATTGATTCAAGGACACCTAGTCAGGAGGATTTCCTCGCTGGGAGATGATGGCACTTTCTGTACCCCACGGAGTGTGTGGCTCCCTACGGCAGACCCCCTCCCCGTTTCTGCTCCCTGACCTTTCCATCTTCCTCCCTGCTTGCAAGAAAATGTCAGCAGCTCCTGGGAAGTCTGGGCCTCCGCGTGCTGGCCTCCCTCCAGAGCCAGCCAGGGCCCCGACTGCCAGTGCCTCCGGTCTCCTCCCAACCACCAGCACAGCCGCCGTGGTGTCATCGCTGGGCTTCTCCTCACTTTCCTCCTGGCGAAGAGCAATTTCCAAACACAGGAATGGAATACAAACAGAAAGTCATAGACTCGGCAGTGACAAAGCAGCCCGAGGCCGCGCTCACGGACGGACGGAAGAATGATACCTCAGTATACGTCCCTTCCCCCCGGCCCCTGTTTACAACATAAATTCCCGTTGGATGATCAAGTCTCCCGTGTTTCTTCTTCTATTTTTTTTATAGTGCCCTCCAGGCACTTTGTTTTATGTTTCCAATAGCACCTCCTGAAATAAACCAAAGCAACACTTGCTCAAGGCCCCTGGGGCGATGGAGAAGACCGTCCACCTTGTCGGCAGTCCCCGGAAGGAAGAGCTGTGCAGTCCTAGTCAAAAGGTACGTGTCGCCTGGCCGGTCTTACAGGGAGGGCAAAACCATCACAGTTGCTATTTTTTGTTCGTTTGTTTTTTCTTTTTCTTTCTTTCTTTCTTTCTTTCTTTCCTTTTCCTCCCGCGGCTTGTCTTTTGTTTTCTTGGGCTCACAGCCCCTTGTTAGTGTGGGCCTGGCCAGGGGCCTAGAGTGTCTGCCCTCCGGCCCTCTGCTTCCTGTGTGTGCATGCTTCCCCACGTGAGCCTGGGCCTAGCGTGGACTGCGGGAGGGGCCCTGTACGGAGAATGGCGGGCTTCTGGCTCCTGGCTTCAACCGTGAGAGAGTGTGGCTGGGGAAGTGCTTGGCTCCCTCTGCCCCCCTTGGGTGGAGTCCGGGGGGTCCGAGGTTGGAGCTGCTGTACCTGGGTGGAAGGAGAGAGTGCGGCCGCACGGGGTCTGCACGTCTAGGGCGGTATTCCTTGCTCCCCGGACCGACTTAACAGCCCAGGGGATGAGTCCACGTTAAAGAGGATCTCTGATCAGGAAAACCCTCAACTGCGCTGATCTGAAGATTCTAAAGTTCCACTAAGTGTGGTCAGGGACTCCGGCCTCCATGAGAGCACAGGTCCAGAGACGCAGGTACTGCCCGCTCGGCTTGGGCTGGGAGAACCAGGTAGCCGCCCAGGCAGCAGGCGGCTTCTAAGTGTCTGGGAAGATCTACTTTGGCAATCCAGGCTTTGCGAATCTTCATGAATGAGACCTCTCATTAAAATAACAAACCCACCGAACAAAAGCCAAGACTAAGCAAAGAAACCCGCCAATGGACCCTTTGTGCTTCCCTGGTAGCCTGAGACAGAAAGAACTTCTACTTTTCTCCTGCTTGAAATGTGTAAGTGCTGGCCTGGGCATCTGCTCTCAGTTGTGAGAGAATGAAAGGAAGGAACGATCTCATCCACTTTTGGGATGTTCTACCTCATGTTTGTGTGGCCCTGCTCCTAGCGAATATGGACTAACCCCCCCATGTTGTAATATTTCTGTCCTGCATGCTCACCTGTGTGAAAAGCCCATGTAGTTGGTTCCAGCTGATTTCTGCTAAGGGGATACAACCAGCTCTTGCTGTCATTCTCCTCCTTGTCATCTGTTGCTTTGACTTAGATGTTGGATTCATAGCATTGCAACTTGCTCTCATTGGTGAAGTGTGAGCTTCTATGTTAATAAAAATATGTCCAACCAATCTATACGATCATTCGAAATCTGCGTAGTTGTTTGTAGCCCTAACATTTTCAATGACAGCTTGCCTTCGAACTTGAAACTAAAAAAACAAACAAACCAACCAACAACTACTTAATTTCAATTATAAAAAGCCACTTGATTTCAGAGTCTAGCTTGGGTTTCTGAAGGAGAACCAGAAGGAAGACCTGTCTAAACAAGGCAACCTCCCATGGAAAGATTTATCCAAGGATGGCTATCGCTTCTCTATTTTAATTTTATGAGCAGAACCTGATCTTCAGTTTCTCCTTTTGGGGGTAGCAGATGTCCTCATCTTTCTCAGTTGGTGTAGCCAACCCAGCATTGGGATGTATCCCACCATGGCCTGAGCACCTTGTCGCACCTTGCCGATAGTATCTTCCAACAGACTCATACATCCTTTCGAAAAAACAAAAAGGAACCGGCGGGGACTTTGAAGATGATCAAGTTCAAATTTTCCCCTTCTCAGTTGAGAAAGATCAATCCAGAGAGGTCGAGTGAGGTTTGAGGGAGCGGAGTGAACGTGGCTTTGAAAACAAACGTCTTAAGGTGAAGGAAAGAAGCTCAGGAGGCACAGAAGGGGGAAGCTGGCTGTCACGGGTTTCCGAATGCCTGCACGGTTGACGATCCACCTCTATCCCCCTTTCTCTCTATAACAACCGCCAACGTTTGTGTCCCAGGCATTGTTCTGAGTGCTTTCCCTAGGACAGTTCCTTTAATCCTCCTGATTACCCCAGGAGGTAGGTGCTCGTATTAGCCCCAGTCTACAGATATGGAATCTTAGGCTTAATAATAAGGTTCAGGGAACTAGCTAAGGCCTCACAGTTAATAAGGAGCCAGGTTTTGATCCCTGGGAACCTGACTCCAGGACCTGTGTTCCTTTACTATTATTCTGTACTGCCACTTTCATGGTCCTATATAGGGACTATAGGAATATATTAAATACATATATATTTTTTTAATTTTTTATTTATAGTTTTTAAAAGTTTGGATAACAGTTTATTATAAAAGAGAGACATGGACATTCTTTACATGATGAAAGCTTTCAGAACTTCAGTGGACTGGGCACCCTTCTGTGATGCCTTTTTAATAGGACTTTTTTCAATCTACGTACTTCCCAACAAGGTCAGCCATCGTCTCTAAAGAAAAAGTAATCCTTGTCATCTAGAACTACCTTCGTGCCTCCGTATCTTGGGAGAAGAACTTTATTTCCAACTTTCATGCTAACTGGTTGAATCTCTCCACCCTTTCCTTTAGAGCTGGATCCAATGAGCTGCTATAGTTGTTTGCAATACTTTTCCTTGAGATTTTTCTGGAATCATAATGCCTACTTTGGTCATGGTTTTGGCTGCACTTCTTTCAACTAATACTTCTTTTCCAACTAATACTTGGTCGAAGAGGGGAAGATATAGATAGGTAGGTAGATAGGTATCCCTTGCTTTTTCTCAGGTCCAATCAAAGAAAGGGGTGTTGTAATGAATATAGCTTTGAAAGATAACCTTATTAAAATCAATTTTAAAATGGAAGAGTAAGCAATTAAATCCCCCCAAAGATAATTCCGATCAAAGTTCTGTAAGGAATATTGCAGAGAACTCATCTTCTTTCTAAACCATCAATTCTAGACATTCCCTCCTGACTGACGTCTATTAGGAACAAAGTCTTTTTTTTTCTTTTTTTTCTTTTTTTTGTGACCTCAGGAGTTGCAAGAGCTGTGCCGGCCGTCAATGCACCTATTGGTTTGTTGTTGCTCTTGTCAAATAAGTGTCACTACTCAAATTCAATATAAAAGAAATTAGGATCATCAAGATGAAAAAGATCTGACTAGTATCCTTTGTCCTCAACTCAGGAAAACACCACCCAAAACGCTTCAGACATGTCACCAAATTTTCCGAGTCTTAGCCCAAAGATAGGAAAACCAAAGATACAGAACTTTGTAAATTCGTTACAACCTTCCAATCCCCTGGGGAGAACTGCTGATGTAAAAGTGATGACTGGTGTTGTCTGTCTGATGTTTTTTTTCCCACCTAGAACAATCTGATTCTTCGTTTCTGTTATTGAGACCGTGTAGAGATCAGGTCCTCTATTCTGTAACACTGGGAGTGAGAGATATGCATTTAATTTTTTAAAGGTACTTTAAAGTCAGTAATGCAATTTGCTACTGGTATTTTAGAGAGAAGGATTTAATAAAACTATGATGTTCACATCAATTGTACCCCTTTAAACCTTCCTGCTTAGTTTGCATCTCTCTACGCACCTAATGGGCTGCAGCCCGATATTGCCTCTAGATAGCACTTGAGGGAACACAAGATCATTACTCGGGGAGAGAACTAAAAGCTGTTTGGAGGTACTCACTTCATGGTGGAATAAAATTAATTAATATTATCCCAATATGCCTCCTGTTACATCTGATGAATATGATCTTAAACTTGTACTTAAAGTTTGAGCAGCCTCATGTATTAGAAATTTTTCCGCAGGAGATTTTGTTTGGCCTTTGGAAGCGAAGTTAATTGTGTTGTAAATTTTTGGAGTGAGGCATTTTTGATCCAATGAGTAGACACCTAGGGTAGAACTAAGAAGTTCTGGGTTCTGGGCTCCGTCCCTGTGTGAATTTGTTGCCATGAACCTCTGCCTCAGTTTCTCTCTCCTTAGCATGTGGACGTTTCTTACCCTATCATAATATATAACCGAGATTTTCTCATGATGATTCTTAAAACAGCCATGTGGGGTAGGATACATGTCATTTGTTCCCATTTTACTGATGAGGAAACAGACCGACCACATTAGGTAATTGAAGTTCTAGCTTCGGTAAGCGGTGTTTGGGTCTTCTAATAATCTTTCTTCAGTCTATACTGCCTTCTACATAGATCATATTTTGAGATTTATTGAGTAAAATCAGTAAAGCTTTTGCGGTCTTTCATTCAAGACCTCATTGAATCGAGAGGAGGTATTTGATGCTGTAAAAACAGATCAAAACCGAATCACATTAGAGTCCTGCTGAGAAAGAGCAATGTTGAAGTTCTTATGAACTTGCCCAAGGAACTAAGGTTGAGCTTCTTACACGGGCAGTGTTTGGGTGGTGACATTGGGGCAGGGGTGAGGGTGGGGAGGGGTGAGGTGGCAGGGAGTGAACACTTCACATGCCCAAGTGCTTCTAACACTGAAGAATTGAATTATATGATACTGTTTTGCTCAATAAAAGTGATTTCTGACCATTTTCTCAAAATAACAGCACAGGGAAAACCATTCTGCTTGATTGATTTACAAAATAGCTGAGAATGATGGAAGAATGCTGTCAAAACTGAATTATTAGCTAAAAAGCATTGGCAGTTAGGTTTCAAAGTATCTCCATACTGGTCCTCAACCAATGACTAAGGCTTAAAAATTATTAATTTTGAAATAATTTCAAATTTACAAGAAACTCACACAAATAATACAAAGAATTCTTATGTACTCTTAGATTCTTCAAATAATCTCAATAAACTGATCACGATCAGGAAATTAATATTGATGCAATACTTTCCAATCTATAGACCTTATTCAAATTGTGTCAAGAATCCCACTAATAATGTCCTTTTTCTGGTCCAGGATTCATGTAGGGTCACATGTTGTATTTAGTTGTCATTAAAGCCCTTTAATCGGGAGTAGTTAGTTCTGGAGTCTTTCTTTATCTTTCATACCATGAAGCTAGTCAATTCCTAGGAAGCCCTTCTCTTTGGGTTTGTGTACTGTTTCCTAAGGGCTCCAGTTGGGTTGTTATGAGTTTGGGTAAGAGTACCATAGAAATGATGTTGCATCCTTCTCAGGGCCTCGTATCAGGGGGCACATGATTGATTTGTTCCATGATTGGTGACTCAGACATTTGTCCTTTCGGCTCAGGTTCAGGCTAGTATGTTTATATACTTCGCATGATAATATTTTCATTCATATATGCCTTTGTTTATTTGGCGACTAGAGGCTGAATAACAGCCGTGTGCATATGACGGCTGAGCCCTGTGAAGGATAGGGTGAAGTTCAACGTGAGACCAATGGGTTTGGTGTTCACGGATTTTTGGCAATCTAGGTGGGCAGAGCAGATATTCACAAGTAGTTAAAACACGTGTGAGAGCATCATGGGGTGATATGTGATTATTTTTGCTGGGGATCACAGGAGTCAGGGAGATTTTCTTGGAGGAAGCCATCCAGATCAACTAAGAGCTCTAGGCTATTGCTGTTTAATCTGAGGCAAGAATGTCTGTTTTCAGAGGGGGCGGAAATGGAGCTGAACAAAAGGCAAAACGGGGGATCACAACCTGAACCATGTAAAATGGCAAAAATCACAAGTGAGGTACATGCTTAGGTATTATTCTGTCGTGTTTTTTTCATGCCACTAGTTTGGTGCTTATTATAACATGACTGCGGTCTTTCTCATCAACCAGATGGTGTGTTCCTTGAGGGCAGAGATGATGTCATTCATGTCCCTTGGACAGTGCCTGACACCATTGTGCCATAATTATTTGTTGAAATAAACTGAGAACTGAGCAGTGTTTCTGAGCTAATTAGTGGAAGGATTTAGTGTCTCATTCCAAACATGGTGGATGCTTACTAAATACTGTGGACAGAGAGGTTGGAGAGGACATAATCTGGACACAGTATCTATTGGTCAAGTCAGAGGGGGACTGGTTTTCCAGGAGCCAGTGAAGTAGTGGTGGGGGGGTCAGGAGGGAGAATGAGGGTGTGAGGACAGGGGTAAGGGGAAAGTTGCACATGTATGTTGGGATGGAAAGGTAGCCTCCTTGAAGGGGATTGAAAGCAGAAGACTGAGAGGCAGTGAGACATTTTCAGTGACCTGCATTTGGCCCAGCCAGAGGAAATGAAGGAGGAAATGGATGTTAGGAGCGTAAGGTTGAGAAGCAACCAGTTATTTTCTAGGTGGCTTCAATGGGGCAAAAGAAGAACGTGTGTGTGTGTGTGTGTGTGTGTGTGTGTGTGTGTGTGTTGGGGGGGTCAAGGATGGAAATTTGAGGAAACTGAAAGGGCATGAGGGTATGGTATGAGACAGATTCACCAAAAGAGTGGTAGATGATATCTGACTAGAGGGGTTGGGGGCACTGAGAGAGGCACAGAAAGACTCCTGGAAGGGAGTGAGAATTTGGGTGCCCAGTAAGTTAACTCTTGTCAGTCATGTGTGGGAGGTCTGAACGCCAACTGGTTTTATCAGTGGAGTGAAGGGGCTAGAGGCAGGAGGGACAGTGAAGAGATGAGCGCTAGGGAGAAGACCAGAGTCTGGGAAAGGGCACCAGGAAAGCAGATTTGAGAGGTGAGACAGTGGGAGGGCATGGGATGGGATGGAGGGGAAGGAAATAAGAGCAGATGGAGGGGGGAGGGCTTGGTGGTGGGTAGAGGTGAGGCTCTTCTCAGCCTCCATTTGAAAACATTAAGTAGACAGAGTCTCAGTTTTGGAAGCGCCTATACCAGCCCTGTACCCCTGAGCATTGAGCAATGCCTTGGGTATAAGGAAGAAAGATAGAGGTTGTGGGGTTCAACGGAGCTGCTCATTTGGTTTTGAACTTTGGTCCCTGCTGCCTTGGGCATTTTCAAGTTGGGCTCCTCCTTCCTTTCCCCCGTCCCTCACCACCCAGTTCAACATGACCTATTTAGGGGTGCCCACCTCTGTTCTCTGCTTCTGGAGTGAAATGTGATAGTACTTGGTTGTATTGCTTCCTCCTTTGTGTGGAATACTCCATTCCAAAGACTGAAATAGCTTAGCAGATTTCATTTTGGCTAGAAGTAAAACCCACTCCCGGTTGGTACACATCCTGGCTAAAAGACCCATCAGGACTGAACTGCCACAAGGTTCCAAGGTTGACAGCTGGGATCACTGGGCTAGTTGAGGACTCGAATGGATCTTGGGCTTGGTTCTCTCCCTGAGTAATTCTGAGAGCCTGGAATCACTTAGGGTTGGGTTTGAGGGTGTGTGTGTGAAGCCTTAGGGCCCAGTGGGGCATCCATTGGGGTTTTCGTCACCGCCACTGGCCCTACACCCCAGAACTGTGCATTTCCACTTAGGTGACAGGCAGACAGATTGCATTGGAATGGTCCTTCTGGGGTATTTTAACAGCAGAAAGATTCAGCTTCCAAGTAGAGGAGAAAGAACAATAGATTTTGCCAGCACCCAGTGTTGCCTACTCCACCACCTAGGGACTGAAAATCCTGCTGTGTCCTCGCTCTTTCTTGTGTCCCCTGGTTGCCCAGCCGCCGCTGACCTGCCCCACTGCTGGCCGATCTCGTGCTGCTGGTGCTCACGGCGCCGGAGAGGCCTGGCTCTCCTCGCACTGAGCTGCGGGCTCATTAGCATGGCCGTAGGTAGTACGTTCTCTTCCTTCCTCCTTTTGTTTTTCTTTTCAATTCATTTCATCGCCACCATCCCCTTAATTTGAAGCTTTCCTTTTTTAGGTAGTTGTCCTCTACTGCTGTGTTTGTTTTATCTTTCATTGCCTTTCCCTCTGCAGTCAACTCTCTGACCTGGGGACTCCGGCCTCCTCCAAGCAAGCCATTTCTGAAGAAGGTGACAAGGAGCCACGTTGATTTACGCCTCCTCCTCCTCCTCCTCCTCCTCCTCTTCCTCTTCCCTTGCCTGGCCCCCTCCTGCGCGTGTGTTTCAGCCAACACAGGGGCCTGGATTGTGGAAAAGCCTCCAGTGCGACTCAGCTCAGCTCAGAGAAGTCTCGGGAATGGCCTAAGTTTGTGCAATTAAGAAGATTTTTTTTTTCCTTTTTAAAATTCTTCATTACATTTTCTTTGAGTGTCTGTGAGAAAGTACCCAGGTCAGACTGGAATTGCTCTACAATAGAAATAACTGAACACGAACAAACTGACGGAAAAAAAAAAAAAAAAGAGTTAACTATTTTATTTATTTCAATATTTAAAAGAAAAAAGTGCTGACGTGGCACAGTATTTTTGTTTAAAGTACCTTCTACTTCGAACGTTAAAAGCAATTTTGTGAAGACACGAAATCAAAAGAGTATTTAATGTAAAATAAAGACTGCATATTAACTCTAAGGAAAAATACCCCACATTTTTAATAAGAAAATAAAGATCAACTCTGCTCTCTCAGGCTTTTAAAAAAGCCATTCATGTATGTGCTTTAGGTATTTTTATTTCTGCGAGTTGGATGTGGTAAGTGAGGAGTGATTGTTTTTTTTTTCTCTTCTTCAAAATTCTGTTGAAAGCGTTGGTGATGTTACGTGGTTATGTGTTAAGACGTGACCGAAATAAATTAGCCACAAAGGCTATCAGCAGTCTCTCCACCCCGCCCCCCCCAAAACCCCTCTCCCTGCCCCCTCCCCGTAGGCAGTCCACATTTATCTGGATGTCAAGAAGCAGCTCGCCTTCTGGTCGTCATGTCTGATGAGGCCTAGTTCAGAAAGGAATTCCATCTAGTGATTAACCATATCTCTGCGAGTACAACATTTTTGAACACAGACAGCTTTGTTTTAAAATCATGCAGTGAAGAGAGAGAGAGAAAAAAAAAGGACGACAAAATATACATCAACTGAGATGATATTCATTTGGCCACCTAACAACTTCCAGAGGAGACTTGCAAAGGGAGCCTTCTGCTGATCTGGCTTTGGGGGGCCTAATGTTCTAGAGTGTCCCCAGGAGCAAGGAAGGCCAACCTGAGTGACAGAAGCCTCAAACTCAGTTGCTCTTGGGGGTGAGGGAGAAAGGTGCGTGTTCTAACATGTTCCCTTGTGGCCATGTGGGTGACAGTGAATGTGATGACTGTGAAATGTAATTCAGCTCTGTGTTTGTGGCCTAGCAAAGGAGCTGGGCCAACGGGCTGGGCCAGTCCATTCTACTCCAGGTCTTCTGTGTGTCCATGTTCTTGACCTTCCCTCACTTGCAAGCACAGTCATCGTCATGAATGTACAGCCTAATGCCTGATATTCTCATCAGCAAGTCCTTGAGGGTCAGTGGTACTGAAATGGGTCAGAGCTTGAGAATCTCTCTTGCCTTTTGGCTTCATGTTGGCTAGAAGTAAAACCCACTCCTGGTTGGTACTCATCCTGGCTAAAAGACCCATCAGGACTGAACTGCCACCAGCTTCCAAGGCTGACAATTGGGATCACTGGGCTAGTTGAGGAGATCGAAAGGGGAGATTGGATGGTGCAGACGTCCTGCTAGCCCCTTCAGCTTTCTCATTCAAGGCCAGTCCTGGGGGAAGCTCACTGAGAGTGTCTTTGTATCCTTCTGTAGCCCTTTTCGGTGACATTTTCGGAAAGAAAAGGTCCCTTTTCAAAATGCTAATAATTATAATAATAAACCACTCTCCAGCCAACTCCCGCAAGTTATAATGTGTAGAATTGTGATAAAGCTTTGCATAATGTAGGGTTTGTATCAAATTTGTGTAAGTTTCTGTTAAATAAAAGCCTGTTTCCAATGCTCCTATAGCATCTCTGTAAATTTTGCTTTACTGACCTCATCCTGCTTGAGTTCGACTTTCATACCCTCTTGAAAGGCTTCTGCCTGCCCACTTGCACGCCCAAGATGTATCGAACTTTATTGTTTAATTCAGAAGCACAGTGCAGAATAGCCATTGCGCTGGGAAGTGAATGGTGCCCCGAGCTGGTGCCAGTACCCGCTCTCTGAGTCCAGAGTTGCTGTCATCTACCCATCATCACCACAGCCATTGTCACCCTCTCCATCGAGAGCCTCTTTACGTGCCCAGACTTGCTACACCTGTCGGATGTCACTGTTCTAGCTGGGCCAAGAATAGTTCGGAGTAAGAACGCAAGATTTAGTGTGTGCTTGGAAATATCTGGGAGGTTAACGTTTCCATTGCCTGAGAGGTGCTCTTGGTATAGTGTCCCCAGGCCGCCAGTCGGTACCGCTGTCAACCAGACCCTATGGTGGGTTTCTTCTTGTGCGTGGAAGTGAATACTCCTCTCGCTTGGGTACTCTAGGTCAGGTGGAACCAGACCAGCCTTTCAGGCCACGTGTTGCCCTCTGAGCATTGTCACACTGTGACATTTATTATGAACTTAGAAATTTCCCTAGCGGTAAAAAGCTCCCCCTCCCCATACACCCTCCTTAGGCTTTTGTTTTCTTTTTATTGTCATAAAATACGCGTTATATAAAATTTACCATTTCGATGGTCAGTGGCATTCAGTACATTCACGCTGTTGTACAACCAGCACCTCCGTCCATCTCTAGAACTTTTGCATCTTCTCCAATTGAAACTCTGTGCCTGTTAAATAGAACTCCTCCTTCTCCCCTCTCCTTAGCCCTGGGCTACCCCTATTCTACTTTCTGTCTCTGTGAAATAGGCTACTCTAGGTATCTCGTATCAGTGGAATCATCAGTATTTGTCCTTTTGTGGCTGCCTTATTCCTCTTAGCATAATGTCTTCAAGGTTTATCGCTATTGTAGCAGGTGTCAGAATTTCCTTCCTTAAGGCTGGGTGATATTCCATTGTATGCATACACCACATTTTATTTATCCATTCATCTGTTGATAGATACTTGGTGTAAATAGAAGGCTTTGCACATTTATTACGTATCACCCACTTCCTATAGTGACTTAAATTTGAGACCCAATTCAGAGGTCACCAGTGGGATTAAATATCTTCTTAGGACGGAAGTAATTGCACCCGAAGTCTTCCTTCTAATTTATGCCCTAGAAAAGGGTCCCTTGATTCTGACGGGCATTTTCTCTATGTAAAGTATATCTTGCCCCATGACTTAGGCTTTCTTTGCAGGTATTGTCTTTGGCTGCTTTTAGGGATAAGATGTCCAGCGTGCAGCTGTGATATCAGTATAAATAACTAAGGATTAGAGTAGAATCATTTGTCTTTAATGGTGGCCCATGAGGGTAGGGAGGGCCATTTTCAAATGATAGCGAGTTGTTGGCAAAGCGTGCATGTGCTCTGTTTCTGTAGAGGGTCACTGATCAAGAGGGAGAGGGCAAGTATACACGTGGGCCAAAGAATGAGAAAGAGAAAAATCACTTTCCTCATCCATTTGGAACTACATTAGCTCCTATCAAAGGTTAGTTCTGGGGTCAAATTCAGATGCCTACAGAGCAGGTATCTTCAGTGAGTGAAGCAGGCGAGGCATGAGAAAACTAGCCCCAAGGAGAGGGGGCAACCCTGGAGACTCAGCCTTAGGACACGGGGAGACCCTAGGCAGTGGGAGGGAGTGTAAGGAGCCAGCCAGCATCCGTGCTGTGAATGGGGCAGCCGCTACCAGCTCAAGGGATGCTGCCAGCAGGCATGGGGGCTTAGAGTTCTCAGGTCCTAGGTTTCTTAAGAGGGACCAAAATTCAGAAATTTTGGTGAAATCTCCCCAAAATGTTGGTAGTAAACTGAAAACACTGAAAATCAGTTTTGTGTGGACAAAACCAAATGTGAGTGTGTGTCAGACACCCTTTGATGACTGTGGGGCAGCCTTCCCCAAGGGCTCCAGTCTAGGGAAGGTCGAAGTTGAGGACGGAATGCCTTGACCAAACTCCTTCACTTCACCAACGGATGTGTCTAATGGTAACCTGACTTAGGATTGTCATGTGCTGGGAATGGGCACCCGGGTTGGTCTCTGGATGGAGCTAGGTCATTATTGAGCACATTAGGGATTCAGAATGAAATTCTAGTAGAAGATATTACCCTATCCAGTCCCCCTTCCTCTGCATCTAAATGAAAGAGTTTCTCTTTAAAACCCTGGGTTGGGCTAGACAGTTTAAAGATACATGTGCATAGGGCACCTGGGTGGCTCAGTTGGTTGAGCAACTGCCTTCGGCTCAGGTCATGATCCCGGAGTCCCAGGATCGAGTCCCATATCGGACTCCCGGCTCTGCGGGAAGTCTGCTTCTCCCTCTGACCTTCCCCCCTCTCAATCTCTCTCTTTCTCTAATAAATAAATAAAATCTTAAAAAAAAAAAGATACATGTGCATATGTATAAATAAATATGTATTTACTTATATATATATTTAAAGATTATATATGTATATATTTAAAGGTTTTATTTATTTCAGAGAGAGAGCATGCAAACTTGGGAGGGGAGGGGGCAGAGGAGGAAGCAGAACCCCACTGAGCAAGGAGCCCGATGCAGGGTTTGATCCCAGGACCCTGGCAGATGCTTACCTGACTAAGCCACCCAGGCGCTCCAAAGATACAATTTTTATTCTTTATTTTACTTTATCCTTATTGCTGACCAGTTGTCTGTTAGATCACATTCCTTTTACCCTTCTTTTCTAAGATTTCCAAATTATTCCATGTGACCAGAACTCAATTCAAGCTTTATTATATCCCCAAAAGAGCAAATTTAGAACTTCCTTTGATTAAAAGAAATATATATATTTAAAGTATAATAAGAAGGTATATATATATATATATATATATATATATATATATATAAAGCATATATATAATATATATAAAGTATGTATTTTTTACATATATTAAGTATATATGTATATAAATGTGTGTGTGTGTGTGTGTGTATATATGTATATATATATATATATATATATTTTTTTTTTTTTAAATTAGCGAGAGGGTTGGGAGGGGCAAAGGGAGAGAGAAAGAGAAAATCAAAGCCAGCTCTGTGCCCAGTGCATAGCCTGACATGGGACTTGATCTTATGACCCTGAGATCACGACTTTGCACTGTAATCAAGAGTCAGACACTTAACTGACTGAGCCCCTTAGGTGCCCCTAAATAAATATACATTTTATAAAATGTTCTCTGAAATGAGATGCATAGAAGATATAAAATACTGAAAAGAAATTTAAATTAAAACTCTGAAAATATACATATTTATATTATACATTATATACTATATTAAAGATTTTATGTATTTGAGAGAAAAAACAGAGCATGGGGCAGGGCAGAGGGGGAGGGAGAGGGACAAGCAGACTCCACACAGAGTGCAGAGCCCCATGTGGGGGCTTGACCACAGGACCCTGAGATCATGAGCTGAGCCAAAACCAAGAGTTGGACCAACCAAATGAGCCACCGAGGTGCCCTTATGTTAATTTATATTTTATATAAAAATATTTATGTCACCCCAGAGTTTTTGTTATTTAAATTTTTCTTAAGTATTTCACATCTTATATGCATCTCATTTTAGAAGACACGACAACAGAGAATGTATTTCATGCAAAGTAGCATTCGCAGAAATTAGTCACTTGGGTCAGGGTTGTTTTCTTGCTTTCTTTCCTCTGGTCCAGATGAGGAGAAGGCTATTCTGCATAAGCAGTATGTTTTCTTTATGCTTTATAATAGGGGCTCTGTAAACTTCTCCTGTAAAGGTCCAGATAGTAAATATTTCAGGCTTTGCAGGCCAGACATCTGCTGCCCCGATCCAGGTCTGGGGTTGTAGTGTGAAAGCAGTTGCAGACAATATAGAAAAGAATGGGCACGGCCGTGTTCCTATAAAACTTGATTTACAGAAATAGGCAGCGAGCTGGTCAGATTTGGCCCATGGGCCATAGTTTGCTGATCCTGACTCAGAAATAGAGAGTATTATACTGTTAAATTGGGGGGGGGGTCATATTTAAGGCCTTTTCTGAGCATCAGGACTAAGAGTTTCACATCACCAGGGGAAAGACAAGAGGTGCATTTCATGATCAGTAATGCAAGCTGTATTGTGGTCTATACCCAAAAATGTTTTTGAGCCAAAAAATTCCATCACAAGATGTTAGAAAGTCATTTGGTTTTCTAGTTTTGGTGCCGAGTCCAAACTACAATAGTACAGCGCTTACCGAAAGTATCTATAAATAATCCAGCCGGTCGACACACTAGCCATACGTAATGGTGACTCTTGGAGGCGTCATGACTAACGTCGTTCATCTCTACCAACTTAAGTATGAAAAAGGGCCAAATTTAAAATAGCTGAATTCAGGCAAATGGCTCCTAGGGGCTAAGCGAACATAGACCGTGGTTTGAGAACGAGGTAAATGATAAAGAACATTTAGTAGAGCCCCGCTTAGGTGGCGTGGGGTTGTTGCAGTTAAGGAAATGGCCTCTCTCTGCTCCCCCAGTGGCTGTGGCCTTCCCAAATTTATCAAAGGGATGCTCTTTACCCAGTGTGAGAGGATACTCCCTTGCTTTGAGAGAATGAGTAACTTTTCAGATTTCAGGGTGTGTGTTAGGGGTGCTTATTGCTGAGTTCCCTGAGTTACTTCCAAGTTTTCTTCATAGGGTTCGGGTTCACGATCAGTATGTAGTATGTCTGCTCCATTTGCTGCAGGTTCCACCCTGCGATCATACCCGAGGTCACCCAGATGTTCGCTTTTAGGCATTGACTAGAAGGAGAAAGATTCTCGTTAGAAAACAGTATGCTTTATATTTTGCGTAAGTAATATATGGTGCCAGGAGCACAACCTGATCTTTCCTTCCACCAGAAGAGGGACTACTTTGGTGTGAGTGGTGTGAGGGGAGAACAGTGGGCATCAGTGGTTTAGGACCCACTTGGCTGATGTCGTTACTGTGACTGTGCTTTAGGGATCACCTGGCAAGACACCATCATCACAGATGGACCCGGAAGTTCTAGCGAAACTGGCTGAAGGAGTAGCGTGCTGTTTATTGTCAAGTTAGCGTGATGTCAGGCTGTGCTATGTTGGGTAGAATGTGCAAGGGCCAGCGAGTGTTTCTCCACTTCTTCATATTTGACACCATTGTGTTTGAATTTGCTGAAAATAACGGGAAAACCAAAAAGTACAGAAAAGAATATTAGCAGTAATTAAAGGGGTGCAGAATAAAGCCCTTTAAGAAAAGGGGGAAGGATTTGAGGTGGGGTTAACTTGGGGAAGAGGATTGGGGCTACTTAATAACTATCATTATGTGCATGACTGAGAAAAAAGACGCTGATCTTTTTGGTCTCTAGTGAGGACAAGAGAAGCAAGGGCTAGAACACGCCGACAAAGGGTTCCTTTGACATCAAGAATTTTTGACTATTGAGGCTGATCTGACCTCACTGATAGCCAAACACTTGTGCACGGGTGTTAGGGGTGTGGGCTAGATGGCCTCTCAGGGTCTCGCCAAGTTTGGCAATGCTCTGAATTGTAGCAGGGGAACCTGCAAGTGTTGGTGTCTCACTCACGACCTGGGAGTGGGGAGGCATGGGGAGAATTGGTCTGAATGCGTATTGTGATCGTGAACCAAAATTACATTTCTAGGCTTGTTCCTATTCATATGGAAGCAATGTCCCGAGGCTGTATGGGGACTTCCATAGTTTGGGTAGTGTGAGACACCAGCTGGAAAGTGAATGCAAGGGCAGGAGACATTTTCCTCCAGAGAAATGTTAAATATGTAAAAAACGAACAGTGAGAAGCCACTGGAAAGGACAGTAAGGCCAAAAGGCCGCAAGGGAAAATAGTTCTGCTGACGACTCATCTGAGTTCTGAGTTCCAAGCCAGTTCTCACCTCACTGGGGTCCACCGTGTTTAGCATCGTCCTTGGGGTATGGAGTTCGTCCTTGCTCGTAGGACCCAGATATGATTCTCAGCTTGATTTTGGTTGAACAACTTCACTAATATTCATGGTTGTCTACTCTCCTCTCCCCAACTTCGTAGGTAAGGGAAGAAAGGTATTAAAAGGTAAAGTTAATTTTATATTTATACGATTCAAAACAAAAATTCTGCTTGGGAAAGGCTATGGTCAGGGTTCTTTCTACATTAACTTAGAAAAGAACTCTTATCGTTTGCTCTGTTTGATATGAAGATGTAGGAGGGACTGTACTATAATTTTTGGTGTATGCGGTCAACTCTCGGAGGACCTGAAATATCAAAGAGGTTGGGAACGGGGAGAGCTTGTGTAAGAAGGGGTGAAGGAAGGGCGCGATGAGTTGCTGGCTTGAACACTTATGCTGAAATTTCTCCCTGGCTGAGTTGTGGGTTCAAAGAGACGGGCAGTTTCTAATCCTGAGACGTTCTTTAGTTAAAATAGATTGTTTTCCATCCATAGGCATCAACCTTTTGTCTGTAATTGAGAAATAGATCGATACATTTTGACTGCATACTGTTACTTTGTATAATGACCCTCCAGTTATTGGTTTGCTTTATGCTTCTGATCAATTAATCAAACATTTATTGAATGTCTTCTGTGTTGCAATACTGGGCTCAGTTTTGCTGTCCCCGGTAGGCTTCTTACAGATGCTGGCTTGTTAAAGCTTTCTATCAGTCTTTTCAGGTTCAGATTACTATTCCTATTTCATAGGTACGGAAGTTGAGGCTGAGGGAGGTTGAGCTGACAGCGGCAATAGTCACGGCTGGTAGTGTCTGATTTTTCCAATCGAGGATTTTCTGGCTCTGACCCCCTCCACTGTGCAAGTCGTCTTTTCTGTTCACGAAGAGAGGAGACAGGTGGTTAGCATATTATTCAAGGCAAGACCATTTATAATTAAGTGCCAAGTTGGTACAAAATGCGAGTGCCACCCGGGCTGCGTGAAGGGAGTTTCCCTTCCTAGGGAGGGAGGTCTTCGAGGGACGATGAGTACAGTTGGGGTGAGCAAAGAGAAGACAGGCCACTGAAAGTGGGAAGTACTCGAGCAAAGGCTCAGAGGCATGGGTGGCGCGGTGGGGTTGCAGCCAGAGTGAGGAGAGCCCGAATGGAGTGGGGGAAGGTCCTGGGCTGTGGAGAGAAGTCAGAGGAACACACATAGCATCCACGTCATGGTGGGGCTAGATCCGCAATGTGGGAAGCAGGAATCATGAATGGGATGTTTGGGACGGCTGTGTGAAGACAGCTAAACTCCATGTCCAGAAGTTGGGGTTCGTATGCTCTTCCTTACCTGACTGCCTCTGACCATGTCGCGAATGTGCGATCCTAGCCCTTGTGGGGGAAAGAAGTGGTCAGGATTCCTTCTAAAGGACCTGCGACAGAATCCCAGTGTACCCTGTCTTCTGTGTGATGCTTGGCCACCTGATGAAATGTGCATCTTGCTGAGGATCAAATGATTCTGTGGGCTCTTTCTGCCGAGTGTTATTCTGAAACCAGCTTTTCATATCTCGCGGTTTGTGACACATTTGAGGAGCAGTATGGGATAGCCTGAGAGGCTGGTTGGCCCCAGAGAGCTTTGTAGCTAAGAGATTGAAATTCAGGATCAAATCGATGAGTGTCCTTTTCGTCACAGAGAGAGTTTATTTGAAAAAGTGCCCTTTATACCTACCGGGTACTGAATGGGGTTGAGGCAAATCAAGGAGAGAAGCCTTAGATTCTGACTCTTGCCTTGGTTTGGGGCCGCAAGCTCCGTCTGGCCCCATTGCCTGTTTGCGCTTAGCCGTTTTCCATGTGGAGGAATCAGGAAGTCCCCACATTACGGTTCCTAAGTCCTTACTTCCATTTTGAGCTCGTGTCTCCCCACTTTATCTCATCGGCGGGTTCTTCGCTGGCCCCCAGGACTGAAAAGAGGTGTAGCCATGCATGGGGAACATGCGCTGTGAGTCCGAAGAGTAGGGTCATTCTCTCTAGGTGGCCAAGAATGGTTGGCACTTCCACCAGGCTCTCAAGGTTAGTTTCCTAGCAGCCTGGTCGGGTTACTGGCCCATTTAGCAGATGCGTGGGCCAAAACTCAGGTTAGGCGATATGGTGGGAGCCTCGGGGGGAAGGAGCAGGGCCCGGACTAGACGCTAGATCTCGTGCATTTGCTTTTGCATATCATTTGCCTGTCATGTGCGTGCAGTGGCACTTGTGTTGGTGTAGGCATGTCCCGAAGTGGCAGAGAAGGTCACCTGGACAGAAAAGGTCACCCGGCCAGCACAGCATTGAAACCTCTGTTAGAGGAATCTATCTTCTGAGAAAAGCGATCGGATGTCAGCTTCTGGATCCACTCCTCTTCCCACCCCCCTCCCCGCTGCCTCCGCGCTCCTGCCATGCGGACATTTACGCAGCACCCAGGCCTCATATGGCACCGCCTCACCAAACCCTGTCGAATTCTCTCATTCCTTCATCTGCCTTTCGACTATAACGTTGCCTTAGATCCGTACAGCCAGCGCGCTGGGGCCGACTGTTAGCTGGGGCCGGTGCAATGTTCTGTGTCGGTTTCGTGCCGCCACCTACATCACCTACATACTGGCTTGAAATTTCGCTGTGTGCCCTGCAGAAAACACCCCAGGCCTGCCTCTAATGGCACATTAGGTCCATCACAGGCAGCTCTCAGAGTTGATTTTGCCCTACAGAGGTTGAGAAGGTTGGCTTTAAAAAAGAAGTCCCTGCCTGGTGATTGGCGCAGAGAGAGATCTTCCGAGACAGCAAGTTGCCCTTCCTGCTCCCTCTCCATTAATTCCAGGAAACTCTGCAGCTCGCTCTCCCCTGCCCCCATCCTCTGGGCTCTGTGCTGTGCTAATCACAGCTCGTTTCTGCTGCATGCCTCATTTGGGGGAAGAGCACTCCAGGGCTCCCAAAGTGTGAACAGGAAAATTAAGGATGGTTGGCCAAATGAATCAGCCCACCGCCACTGGGACGGCCCTCCTCCTCCCGGGGAAGGCCCCTGTGCCTTGTTCCAGGGTTTGCTGGGAGAAGGTTTCCCTTGGGGCTTTTCCTCTGGACCAGGTGGGGTTTTATATTGTAAGGGAGAGAAGGGGCACCAGGGTCCCTGAGCGGTCACATGCCGTCACACGTTCTCTAGTCTCGTCACCTCCTCTAACAACCCTGGGATGTTGGGCCCATTTTACAGCTGAGGGAAAGAGGAGGAGGAATGACACGTAGTGACCTGCCTGAAGCCAGGCAGATGCACATGTCTCTTTGACTTTAAAAGCTGGTGCTCTTTCAGCCAGGGAGGGGGACCCTTCTGCATTTCCCCCGCTCTCCCCCACCCCCCGCCCCGACTTCTTAAACCAAGAGCTCTGGGCTTCTGTTCTTTCTTGTTTCCTCTCCTCCAACCTCCAATGTGAAACTGTACTTTTCTTTGTAGGAACAAGAGTCTTGCTGGCTCCTGGGAGAATCCATCCTGGCCGGGAGTCCTGTTACCAACTGGCTGGTCAGCATTGTGGATTTAGCCAGTATGCTAATGAATCTGCGTTTCCCAGCAAGGGCTGCTTGGGTCCTTGCAGAGAGCCAGCTGCCCTGGCCAGGCTCCCCTCTGCCAGGCGGCTCTGTGGGACCGTATTAGATGTCTGTGCGTCTGCCGGGAGGGGAGCAAAGAGCTTCCTCTTAGTCCCAGACACGGCACTAATCTTCTCTTTGCCTCTCATTCCCTCATTTTAAGGCTCCAGGCATCATTTGGTTGATGTGCTTCAAAAGAAATTCGTTCTCCATCTTTGGAAATAAGGAATCCAACCCTGTATGTTAGTCAGATGAACTCCAAAGTTCCATGATACCATTTTGGTGAGAATGTGACATTAACCAAATGAACAAACCTACCTTTTTCATGCCCCTGTTGGCTTGCCTTATTCCCATTGTCCAGAAGAATGTTTCTTACAAGGGTCTGTTTCTGTGAAAGCCTTTAGAGTTATCCTCTTCTGGACACTTCTCTTACCCAGGAGGCTGTGGAAAAGGGAGCTGGGTGCAGAATGGACAGTACCCAGGAATATTTTGGCCCCGGGCTTTTGATGTGCATTCATCCTTCCGGAAGGCAGGGTCAGGGAGGAGTCAGCTGGCGAGGCCCCAGGGGCTCTTTTTTGCTGTGGTTTCTGAATAGGAGCAGGGGCAGCCCCAGGAGCAGGATGCCACGATTCCAGACCCCCTGAGTTACACTCCCAGGAGCCAGTCCACGCTGGAGCAAGACCTGGGAGACCCCGTCAGCCTTCCAGCCTTGCTGCCACCTTGCCCCATGGCCCTGGGCCGGTCACTTCAACTTTCAGGGGCTCCGTGTCCTCAAGTATTTAGAGAAGGCGTTGGACCGTGTGGTCCCAGGCTCACTGTGGTGCTGACAGTCAGAGGCTCTGAGGAAACTGAGTCAGGAACCCATGAGGGAGCTAGCTGGTCTGACAGACTGCTTTGCATTTCAACCGCGGCTTTTTGAAAGTCAAGTTTTTGAGTCACGGGGGTCAGTTCTGTGGTGGAAATTCCAGGCACTGTTCCAGAGGTTTGGGAAAGAGAGAGGGCAATTTGTATCTTACCCTGGCCCCCGTTATTGGTTACGCTGTGGGAGCTGAGGCCTCCTCTGTCCTCTCTGTCCACCCATCCCTGGGAGTCCCCGCCCGCCCAGACCCATCCACCTCATCCCTGCTTGGAGAGGCATGGAGAACTGACTGGGTTGGGTGGAACCCGGCATCTCCCATGTGACTCCCGGGGTCCCTGTGGGGCGCGCACCTGCGGAGAAGCCTTGACGTCATCCAGCTTTGGCCTTCCAGAGGTCAGGCTCTGTTGTCTCACAGGCTGGGCCCACTTCACAGGGGGCTGCGTGGGCTCCGACTGCCACCCTGTCCGAGGCTGTTGGGTGCAGAGAAGTCGCCTCAGAGCAGACCCTCCAGCAGAGGAGGAAACAGAGTTGCTGCCAAGATTTCAGAGCTCTCTCAGGGCCACGTAGGCCTGAGGCCTTGGACTCCTACTGGAGTGCTCTCCTCCTTGGGCCTCCTCCTCCAGCTAGCTACCCCCTCTCTCCAGGCTCTGTACCTCCCCTTTTGGTTTTAGGGAGCTAATTTGCTTCTTTGCCTCAAAGCTCTTCTAGTTCCTCACCTTTAACTCTGTGAGGGTCAGGGTTGGAGGTGGCCTTGAGCTGATTTTGCCCCGGGGTCATTCAGGAGCGCCTCTCATTCAGGAGCCAGGATCAGCTGTGGGGGCTGGGATGGCACGTTCCCCGGATCCTCACTCCACCCTGCTGACTGCTCAGACTCCCCTCCCTCCCCTCCCCAGCCTGGAGTGTGAACAGGGGATAGGGGTCGTGGACAGGAAAGCAGGCCCTTAGCGCAGGGGAGCAGCCCTCTGACTAGAGAAGCCCCTGGACGCTCAGGTGGCCCAGTGCTCCCTCGAGGGTGGCCCCTTGGCCCCTTGCGTGAGGAGAAGGGTCTCTCCACGGTCTGTCTCCTGTGGCTCTGTGGTAGGGTAGTTGGCGCGGATGTTGGGATACGAGGTAGCTATGCATCATGTCTGTGCCAACACTTCGCTAGGACGTCTTGAGTAGATTCTTCCCTGCTCTGAGCTTCGGCTTCTGTAAAATGGGGACGGTGACACCTGGGTCACAGGTTGTTTCAAGCATTAGAGGAGGACATGTGTTCAAAGCGTCGAGCGCTTGGGAAGCACGTTGATAAATGGGAACTGTTTGTAGTCACAGTGCTGAATACTCTTCTAGGGGCAGACTCAGAGGATCGAGTTTCTACATCTTTTTAAGGATTCAGCCAGAATTCTGATTGTGTCTCCTGAATATGTAAGAACCCAAATCTCTCTTCTGGGTTCTTATTTTCATTCTCTTACCCATTCCTTCCAGCTTCCTTCTTTGTCTCCTGTCTCCCTCCCCACCCTATGTCCTTCACCCCAGATCTACTTATTCTTCCTCTTCTCACTTCATCTCTCTGTTCTCACGATTTCTGGAACCTGCGATCACCTCTTTACTTATTCATGATCCCACATGCATCCTGGGAGTTCTGAAAGCTGGTGTCATCAGTTTTCCTGCTTGCGTTGAGTCCTACCTCCCAGCTCCATGAAGATACCACAGCCCCCCAACTGTAGGCTCCCCTCCTGGCTTTAGAGTCCTCACCCCTCTCGAGATGGGGATTTTTGCACAGTGATCCTTCACCATTTTGGATCTTTCTTACTTTTAGTCTTTGAGTTCCCAATCACCATGGCAGGTGGATATATGTGTGGAACTCAGGGCACAGGCCTGTGCTGGAGAGATCAATTTGAGAATTACAAGTGTGTAGATGATATTGGGGGGGAAGTGAGTTTAATTAGATAAAAAGAAGGGTCTAGAGTTAGAGAGAAGAGGGGATTGCAGCAAAGGAGATTGAAAAGGGATAGCTGGGAAGGTGGAAGGAGGACAAGAGAGTGCAGAAAGGGGATGGAGGGCGCTGGTCCTTTCGAGGAGTCAGGCTGAAAAGAGGGGCAGAAATTGGGTCCTTGGTGGAGGGGATGCTCAGTCAGGAAAGGTCTCTTTGAAAGACAGGAGCTCTTACAACGTGTTTGTATGCCAGCAGAGCTGTTGACTAGAGAGAGAAATGGATGCCAGAAGAAAGAACAGCAGGAACAGAGTTGTCAGGGAGGTGTGAGAGTTTGGGATCCAGGCACAATTGGGGGATTAGCCTTGGGTAGGAGCTGGGAGAGTTCGTTTCCGGTAATGGGGGAGGCACAGGTTCAGGGGGCTGGGGCGGGGGGATGTGCCTGGAGAAGGTGAGATCGTTTTATTCTGATCATGAATGCATTTTTTCAATGAAATAAGGAGAGTGTGAGGAAGTGAGGCACGCTCTGGGAGACTGGAGAAAATGGAGAGGTGTGGGAGAGTGGTCTGCCCAGGGAGCTATGGGGGTACTGCCAAGCTTTGTTGTGGCCATTTCCACCGAGGCTGGTCAGCACCGTGGCTGGGGTACAGGCACAGAACAGGCAAGGGTTGGGCTTAAAGAGAGAGGGGCTCCGGAGATATGTGCAGAGGTGTGACTTCAAGGGTGGACGTGGAGAGTCTCCATGCAGGTGTGCGGGCAGCGGGGCGGGGTCAGGAGTGGCGGTCGGAGCTTCCGAGGAGGGCAGGAAGCGCTGGTGCGCTCTGTCAGTAATGGCGACCCGCCTCTGACGCGGTCCCCTTCTGGTGTGGGCTCCCGTGTTCGCCTCTTAAGATGGTTAAATAGCCACGAAAATAGAAAATGGTGGAAAGCAATGCTTGTTCTGGGGCTCATTCATTCATCACTGCAAGAGTGCAATTTAATTAGGCTGCCGAGATACTCAGTGGTTCCTAACAACACAATGGAAATGCCTCCTTGACTCTCTCCTAACACTGGGGCGGGCACTTGGGTTTGATCTTACGGACACGAAGGAAATTTTCTGAGGGCTTTGTTGTCTAAGGGGCCTTGTCTTGGAGAGTGTATGTTGCCTGTCCGCGGCCCCCGAGAGGAAGCGAGGGCCTCCTGTTTATGCACGGGCCCCGTGGGTCTCTGGCACACAGAACTGCTATCAGGGAGCCGTAGCTTATGCCTGGACACTGGCCAGGATGAATTGATGTGTTTTGCGTCCAACAATCACAGGACTGTCTGAAACACTTTAGAGTATGTCGACAGTAGGCTATGAGGTTGAGAGAAATGCAGAATTTCTGGGAATGAGAATAGAGGCTCTTGGTTGGTGCCAAAACAAAGCAGAAGAGTGGCAAAACCTTGCTTTTTCTTTTTTTCTTTTTTAAAAGTGTTTTCCAGTTTAACAAAGCAGTAGCACACACCCTATTGTCGTGATCCTCACAATAGAAGGACGAGGTGGGCCGGAAAGGTTCTGGAGCCTCATTCGACCAAGGCGGACGCAGGATCAGAGTAGCTGGTGGGCTTGCCGTGGTCCCATATACCAGCATCGTGACGCGGTTTGCCGATGTGCGGGAGCCTTGAGGAGAGTCTAGGAGGCAGGGGATCCCCAAGTGTGGCCCCAGGACTCCCGCCCCTGTCAGGATCTGATCTCCCCTGGTGATTCTTACGGGCTCAAAAGTGGGAAAGCTGCAGGATCACCACAGTGGCTTTGCTTGGGCACGGGGACCGGGGGGGAGACCAGCGACTCTTTCCTCTCTGAGGTCCTTGGGCCCCAAAGGAAAAGAAGAACTTCCACCTCAAGGCAAGGAACGTGAGAGAGGCCGGGCTGCTTGGGAAGGGGTTGGGAGATTAGGTAGTGTACACAGCAGTAGAGAGGAACTCGAACAAGGGAACCTGATTTGATCAGCCCGCGGGGGGCCTCGGCCACAAAGCAATGTTAGACTCACTGTTCCTGTTCTAGCCTTGCAGCTCCGCCTCTGACTGTGGCTGCAAGGGCCTTCTATGGGAGATCACGGGCGTCCTTGCTAACGTCACTCAAAGTGGCGTAGTGTGGGTGCCGTGAGTACGCGCTGGCTGTGGTCCAGCACTGCCCCCAGCCTCTTGGCACTTGCGTTTCCTTGTCTGCTTTGGTCTTTTCAAAAGTGGGGCTGGGCTTGAAGGATGAATACAAATTCCAAAGGTAGGCAAAAAGGTGGAAGTGGTATTTCATTGATTCTTTTATTCTTAATATGAATTGACAGTTTCCCTCATTCAGTGAGAGTTGTTTTGGTGGAGAGCTGGAGAGGGAAGTCAGATTAGAGAGAATGAAGACTGAGTGGGGATCCCAGAAAGAGAAGGAGTGGATTTAGGGCAGGGCATCTCAAAATTCACTGTGCACACGACTCACCTGGGGATCTTGTTAAAATGCAGATTTAGGTTCGAAGGTCAGGAGTGGGTGTTTCTAACAAGCTCCCAGGTGATGCTCAGGCTGCTGGTTCATGGACCCCACTTCATGTAGCTAGAGTGTAGGCCATCTGCTTGACAGGTTTGGCTGTGAATGGGAGCTGAGGGATAGGACAGAGAGACCTTTGTGTGCAGAAGAGTGAAGCGTTAGAGCAGGTTTGGGGGGGTGGGGTGGGGAGAGGGAGGAGCTCGGCAAGTCCTTTTCTGTGTGGCTGTTGCTTGGGGGGTAGTGGTAGTTGGGTCCGTGGTCATGAAAGAAGGTGAATCTAAAAAAGGCAGTTGTGACCGGACCGCAAAGAGGCTTGTGATGCTAAGGAGCTTACTTCTCGCCGCAGGCAATGAGACACAGAGGAATTACTTAAGGAGGGGCGGGTTGATACCTCATGACTGCTGGAGGAGTTTTAAAAACTATTAGCCACTATTAAAAAAAAATCTCTTTAGAAAGGGTCTTTCAGATCATTTTCTGTAAGAACAGAAGTATGTGACTGTGGGAGTACCGCCTGTTCGTCCAACCACCAACCATGGCCACTGTCGTTAGCGGTCCTAGTTGTTTGGATGGGTCTCTGACTCTGAGAGAGGGAAATGGGAGTTAAATATTTGACTGGTGAACTGCTTAAGGCTTGAGTCCTTAATTCTCACAGGAGACTTTTAACCTATTAAGCTTATCGGCTTGTGGCTCAAAGGTAGCCACTCTTTTCCTTTTATATGAAAACTCAGCCTGGTAATGGTTGCTTGGAGGGCTGGGTTAAGAAGGATCCAGAGGTCTCAGCCATGAGGACTGGAAGAGAATGTTGAATTGATTAGTGATGTCTGCCATGAGTATGGGATGGAAAAGTGACATCGGTGCCCCATATTTAGCTATCTCTGAAGGGAGGTTAGGTTTCTGGTGATGTGTTCCTAATTCCCTCATTCCTATCCTTCAGGTGAATCAGGGCCGTTTCAGAGATATCATTTCATTTTCCTGGTTATGGAATGGAGTTGACCACCCCTTACCCAGAAGGGTCTTGTGAGTCTTCAAACAGTTGTGAGGCTCTCGTCCACATTTACAAACTACCAGCAAAAGCTCTCCTTCTGCGGTACTCTAACATCGATGGGTGTTATTATCCTGAATAAACTACTTGTCTTAAAGCATCATTTCTATTAAATCTGAAGACAGATGCTGATAACTGGAAATAGCCATTGATTTGCTTTCTCTTGTACTATCTCAACTCCCTAATTTATCCGGAGGAAAAAATAAAGCCCATGTAAAATCAACTCTTCCAGCTTTTTAAGTAAACAGTGAGATCAATCTTATTCATGAATTTGTTGGATAAATGTTTGTTTGATTATAAGGAAAGGCAGATTAATCTTGAATGAGAATTTGGCTGGTGGGAAATGATCTACGAGCTGGACCAACTGACCAAAGATGCAGGAGGAGTGCAGAGCTGCTAATGCCTTTGTGCTGGAGGTCGGAGGCAAAGGCTGAATTACTATAAGGCCAGACTGTGCTGGGTTTTAATGTAATCCCATGGAGCCCAGGGATGTTTCTCCTTTGAGCAGTATTGGTTCAGTGTGATTTTTGTTGCCTTCTTGCTGAGAGTGTTGAAGGACATCAGGGACCCCGGGGGCTCGAGGGGCTTGGGTAGGAGGCTTCGGGGGAGGCTGGCTGTCAACCACCACCATCTTCACTTTCCATTCTCCTGCCATCTTGATTTGGAGAGTGAGCTAGTGACTCAGGGCAATTTGGGGGTGAAGAGGAAAGGGAATTGGGAGGAGTCGGTGAGTCTCTTTGGGAGCTTCAGGGTGGAGGATAAGGGTGATAGGTGTCATGACTGCGATACAGTCTGGCGAATGCAAGGACGGGGGCCTTTCTGTCTGCTCTTTTGTTCCTCTCCTAAATAAAGTGAAAAAGGAACACTCCTGTCCTTTCTTGACTTGACAGTGTAGTGGAGGTGTCTGGGCCTGTTGTGAAATTGGCTCTGGTTGCCAGACACCTTTTTGTGCTTCTCTTGGAGGCTCCACTGGGAGAGCTGATGATGGGCAGTCCACTTAGGGTAGCTCTAGGGAGGACTTGGACAACCAGCTCCACGTCGGAATAACTGGCCAACAGGACTGAGTGGGATGGTGAGGAGGGAAAGGGGAATGATTCCTTTCCTCTGTAGCCTCTGGCAGAGGAGCTGTAGCTTAGTGAGGTCGGAGACCTCTCTTGAGATTCTTAGGAGCCAAAGCCCAGTAATGCCACTGAGGGCTGCTGGCCTACTTCTGGCAACCTCCAGGGCCCCTTTGTATGGGGTAGACTGGCTTACTCCCGGGCCATTCTTCCCCAGAGAGTTCTAGGATTTGTCACTGCAAGATGGTGAGGGCTTGACACCTTGGCTCATGTGAGGAAGCCTGGCTTTCTGAGAGATTTTGCTCAGGGTACAGAACACTGAGGCCCAAAAGGCCTTAGGGGAGAACTAGTCCATCTTTGGGGGGTACAAACTGTGGAAACGAGGTACAGAGAAATTCAGTGACTGGCATTACTGTGCCATAGCCAACTTCTTGTGAATTAAAGGGGAAAATGCTGTTATATTTAACAGCTCAAAGTAAGAAACTGAAATGATGCTGGGCAGCTGGGTTTGGGTCAGCCATCTTGGAATACCACCATGTGGTGAGAGACTGAAGGGTGAAGTAAAAGGTCCAGAGGACTAGTGGTGAAGACATGAATGCTAACCTAGCCCTGTCTCCACTGCTTGCTGGCTGCCTGAGCCACTCTGAGCGGCAGTTTCCTCACCTATAAATCAGAAATATTTATATCTGTCTTGTTTATCTCACAGGTTTGCTGTCCCTACAACAATGAACTCAATAGTTTCCTCAAATGAAACCATGAGTAGAAAGGTGCTTACTTGAAAACGCTAGGAGTAATGATCATTTAGCTATGTGAGCACTGCTCCCTTTAGGCCAAAATGCTGGCTGTAGATTGTTCCTCTGCTTGTAGCAGTTTGTTGAACTTCTAGGAAGTCCTTGCCTTTCTAAAATGGGGGACTCATTCCAGGGAACCTGAACAGAAAGGTTTGAAGTGAGGTGAGAAGTAGACTCAGGAAGGTGGAAGGAGGGTGGAACAGGGTGAGGGTGAGACAAGGGAGTAGAGGACAAGATGAGAGACCAAAGGCAGGAGCTTGTATGGTGGAGAAGGGCTCTCTGGTCCACACTGTGCCAACAGGAAGCTGTGGATGTGCCCCATTGTGTTGAGAGTTTTCACACCTATTCATTTCCTTTTTAGTCATCCCCACATCATCTAAATTATCTTCGTTCCCACTCTTAGCTCTTTTAAAGAAGATTTATTTAAAATCAACAGCCCTCCATGGAGGAGAGGAAATGAGAGAAAATCCCAAACCCCACTTCTGCCTTCATTATGCAGCCCTGGGCCTCACTGTGGCCAGGATCCTGCCTAAGCAGGAATCCTATCAAATGTCTGGCTTTTCTAGAGTCTTCCCACCTGAACCCTTACTGTTCCTCCTTTGCCAGTGTATTAGTTATTTCTTGCTGTGTAACAAATTGCTCCCAAACTCAGCAGCTTAGAGCAACAAACATTAGTTCATAGTTTCTGAGGGTCAGGAATGTGGGAATGGCTTACTGGGGGGTTTTGGCACATGCTCTTTCTTGAGGTGGTGGTTGGATGTTGGATGTTTGAGGCTTGACCGGGGCTGAAGGAGTCACTTCTGGGCTTGCTCACATGCTGTGGATGGGCCTCCATTCATCTGCATTCATCTCAGGCTGTTAGACTGAGGGCCTCAGTTCTCTGTTGGTTGTTGGCCAGAGGGTTTCAGTTCCTTGCCATGTGGGCCTTTCCATTGGGCACCTTGTAATGCAGCCGCTGACTTTATCCCGAGTGAGGTCGGGGGAGAGAGGCAGGGAGGGTTGGGCAGACAGAGGGAGAGACCAAAACGGAAACCTGAGTTGTCTTTTTATAACTCCAACATTGCATATTGTTACTTCCTCTTTTATGGTTATTTGTTAAAACAAGTCAAGTCCAGCCCACATTCAGTGGTTGGGGAATAGCCTCTATCTCTTGAAAAGAGGAGGATCAAAGAATTTGTGGGCATTTAAAAAAAGTACCACAGCCACCAACATCGGTGCCTGGTGATCATTTCCACCCTCCCCTCTCCTCACCATTCAGTCTGACTCACAGTGCTTCTCTCCTGCCTGTGCCACCAACTTCCCCCCTGGGTCCGGGCATTTCTAGAGAATATGAGGGTGCACTTGCCCAGACTCTGGGCTGTGAGAGAAGCCTCCACCAAGACCTGCCCCAGCCTTGCAGGCAGGACTCTGAGACCAGGGACTGAAGAGTTTCAATCCAAGGTCAGAGAGAAAGGATTGGTCTCCAGAGACTTGGTGTATCTCCTGGGACAAAGATAGAAACTGATCCTGGTAGGGCCTAGCTTTGGCCATGGAACCTCCATCAAAAAATGACCCCTGCTATCAGTGCATGGAATCAGATATTCCTGAGACTATTTCACATGGTGTATCCAAGCTTGAGAGTGAGGAACAAAGCCTGTGGAAGGAGAAGCATGTTGTGAGAGAATCTTCTTGTGAATTCTTCCCTCTATAATGCTGAAACCATCCAGTCATCCAGAGAGGTGCCTGGGTGCACTATTCCCAGAGACCACTTTATCAGGTTTCAACAATCAGTGGCTTGCTCGGGGTAACATATTCTCTTCAGTTCTTACGTTACTTCATTTCTCACTCGATGCTATGGCCCTCCTTCCCCTTTTCCTTCCTTCCTTCCTTCCTTCCTTCCTTCCTTCCTTCCTTCCTTCCTTCCTTCCTTCCTTCCTTCCTTCCTTCTCTCTCTCTCTCCTGTCTCTCTCTCTCTCTCTCCCCCCTCTTTCTTTCTCTTTTTTTCCCAAATACTTTTATTTTATTTTTTCAGTGTTACAAGATTAATTGTTCATGCACCATACCCAGTGCTCCATGCAAGAAGTTTTCTTTTTTTTAAGATTTTATTTATTTGTCACAGAGAGGAGAAAGAGAGAGAGAGAGAGTGAGTGCACAAGCAGGGAGAGAAGCAGGCTCCCGCTGAGCAAGGAGCCTGATGCAGGACTCCATCTCAGGACCCTGGGATTATGACCTGAGCCAAAGGCAGATGCTTAACTGCCTGAGCCACCCAGGCATCCTTTTTTTTTTTGAAGTGTTCTCCTCTCTTCCTTTTTCTTGGATGCCATGAAGGGCTCTCTCCAGGCTCTCCTGGCCCTTTTGTACCACATTATCTATGTCTTCCTCACTGAGTTCTCTTCTTGATGCCCTAGGATCCCTTCAGTTCCAGTGGTTATCCTCTCCTCTCCTCCCAAGGAGATCCTTTTTACTTTTCTTTCTGTGGTCTCTCCCCAAGTATCTCACCAAGTACCAAGGCTCCATCTACCACCCACACTTGATGATTTCTAAATTGACATCTCCAGCCTGTCCTCTCTCTTGAACATAGACCTGTATTTTCTCATTGACACCTGGACATCTTCACCAAACATCTCATATACACAAGAGATGCCATGTGCTGAAACTAACTCTGTATCACTCTCTGCAAGCCCGCCATCCCTATCTCAGTTAATGGTGCAGCCCACCTGCTCTGTGGCTCAATCTGGGAATCTTGGTGTCATCTTTGACTCTTCCCTCTTGCTCATGCCCTTTGTCTAGCAGGCATCATGTCCTGTTGACCAATTCTACCTCTCAAATGTTTCCCACATTTATCCCCACAGTTATAAAACTGGTTCTGTACTGGTGTCCCCACTCTGAAACCTAAATTCCACCTTAGTAGGAGCTTTTGTCTGTGTAATTCATTGCTTAGCACTTCCCACAATGCCTGGCACATCATAAGTGCTCGATAAAAATTTTTAGATTAATTTTTACTGGATACTATCACTGATCATCCTTCCTGGGATCGATCGCCCCATTGGGATCCCTGCTCAGCAGGAAGACTGCTTCTCCCTTTCTCCCTTCCCCTGCTTGTGTTCCCTCTCTCGCTGTTTCTCTCTCTCTCTGTCAAATAAATAAACAAAATCTTAAAAAAAGAATTTCTGAGGATTCCTCAGTGCCTACAGAAGCAAATTCAGATCTTCATGCCTGCATAAGGGACCTTTGACAGTTTTTCTCCTTACTGTTTTAGCATCATCTTTTGCCACTTGCCTTTTCTCCTACTCTCCTTGAGCCACACTGTTTCGCTTATGTAGATCATGCACCTTAAATTTCCTGATATTTCTTCTCCCTGTAATGCTCTTTTCTCTCTTTTTTTTTTTCACTTAGAAAACTCCTCTTCATCCTCCAAGGCCCAGATCAAATGTTATCTCTTCTCTGTGGCTTTCCCCAAGCCTCCCCCATTATTTATTCCTTCTCCATCTGTAACCATTTTATTTGTTCCCTTATTATAGCACTTAATATATTTCATTACAGTCATTTTTTAAAAAATATGACCTATAATAGTTATTTGTTGCTGTATAACAAATTACCCCCAAACCTAACAACTTAAAACAATAAATATTTATTATCTCATAGTTTCTATGGGCAGAAACCTACATAGTTTAGCTGAGTGCCTCTGGATCAAGGTCTCTCATGAAGTGGTAGTCAGCTTGTCATTTAGGAAAGTGGTCTCATCTGAAGGCTCGATGGGAGAGGATCCAATTCCAAGCTCACTCACATGGTTATGGCAGGATTCATTTCCTCCCAGGCTATTGGACTGAAGCTTCCCTTTATTTGTTGCCATATGGACCTCTCCATAGAGCATCTCACAACACAGTAGCTGGCTTCTCTTAGAGCAGTTTATGAGAAAACATAAGAGAGGGTGCCAACGATACAAGCCAGTCTTTTATTACTCAGTGTTGGGGGGACATCTCATCACTGCTTATATTCTGCTTGACTGAGGTGAGTCAGTAAGTCCAGCCCACACTCAAGGGGAGAAAATTATACAAGCTTATAAAGGAGAGGGGAAGTTTTGGTGGCCGTCTTACAGGCTACCTCTCACACCTCCTAAACTTGAGCTCCTCAAGACAGAATCCATGTCTCATTTGTCTTTGAAACTTCATCATTTAGTATAGTTCCTAGAAGTTAGTAGGTGCTCAGTGAATTTGGTCAAATTAAATAGAATTATTTTTTGGTAAGAACCTGATCACAATCAGGCAAACTGCAGCCAGAAGAACCCTCAAAAATAGACTAAAAATGATTTAAAAAATAAAATGTAAAACAAAGTGCCTAATGGTAACAGGCATACTGTCAGTCCTCTGCTTCTAGACATTTCTATGATTACTTCCCCGTTTCATGTAGAAAAAGGCAAAAAAGCAAGAAAGTATCTTTTTCCTTTTGGCTTAATATAACTCTGAACTATTTTCGAAAGAAAGAAATAAGAATACCATCTCAAAGGTCCTCAGAGAACTCAAGAACTTAGACTACTCATGAATCCATCTTCCAGTTCATGGAAGATTGGCAGCTGGAGGATACAGGTAATCACATGTTGATGAATCACTGCTCTTTTCCACCAGCTATCCATCAGTTATACCACAAAACCCTCAAGAAGGAAGCACAGGGATTACACGGTCTCCAATCTGAGCGACAGTTTCTTCTTCAGGCTCACTTTTCCAAGGAAAACCCAGAGCCTTTAGCCGAGGCCCATGGCTGGATGCTCCTGAGATCCAGAGGGGCCTGAAATGCACAACCAATGTCAGAGATTCATATCTGATATTGACGTTGGGCTCTGGACGGTGACTCAGTCTGGCCTCCACACACTTGTGGAGCAAGCATCACCCGCAGATGGCTGCCTACAATCTCAATTCCAATTAAAGATTTGAAAAGCAAGCCAACCTGAGTTCCTTCATTCCAATGGTTACCTTTCCCCCTCTGCCCAATGAGGTCCTTTTTATTTTTTTACTCTGGGTCTTTCCCTGAGTATTGTACCAAGTGCCAAGTCTTCATCTACCACCCACACCTGATGATTTCTGAATCTACATTTCCAGCCTGTCCTGTCTCCTGAATATGTGTTGGTGACCCTCTTTTTCCACTGCCTGCCAGGCAGTACCTGCCCACTGTCCCATGAGCAGCTTGACCCAGATCTAATATTTTTCATGGATGAAAACTCTCCCATGGCCTCTGCCTGCAGATTCACTGATAGTACATCTGAATAGGTGCAACTTATTGTGTGGGTGTGTAGGTAGTGAGGTGGAGGAGAAGTGCTTTAGGTTTCTAGACTTCTTTTGCCTTCTTTCATGGTATTGGACAAGAGCTGGGCTCGTCCAGTGGAAAAGTGGACATGAATTCTAGCCGTCCTAACTGCCTATTTTACTTTCCTTTTTAGTTTTTTCTCACTTTGAGTTTTAGTTGGTAAACTTTAGAAGACTTTTTTATCCCACCAACCAGATGGGCAATACTGTTTATGAGTGGCATAGGCAGGGTCGCAGCTTTGTGGATAGCAGATTTTAATCCTTTCATTCAGTATATTGGAAAACAGAGAGGCAAAATGACTTGTCCAAGGGACTCAGATACTGCAGTAGATCTCAGATTGTGGTACTTATCCCACAAGGGTAGGGTTTGGTTTTTCTCACTGCTGTATCCCCAATGCCCAGAAAAGTGCCTACCACATTTATCTGTTCAACAAATACTATTAAGGGAATGAGTAAGTGGGTAAATTATCATTGGTCCTCAGCTGTGGTGATGAATTGGGGATGCTGGTATCATTATTGTGGCTCTTGACATCTTTATAGGGCTGTGCCTTGGCCCTAACCTGGGCCAGTCAGGTAAGTTATATAAATCCAGGTCACGTCTGCCTCATTCCATTATTTCACTTTAAGAGGATCAACCACATGCCCTCAGGTTTATAAATGAGACTTTATCTTGGATCATTCTTGACCATGAAAACTTTGGTGGGGGGCAGAATTTCTAGGGCCCTTTGGGAATGGTGCCATGAACCCTTAGGTGTTTAGCCCATTAAATGTGTCCCTAATGCTTTTGCTCAAATGTGCTTTCCATAGTTATTGATGATAATGATCAGTGCACCAATCTCTGTGGTTTGCCTCCCACGTGGTACTTGGGTGTCCCAGAGTTAGGCATCTTTGTGGGAGGGTAAGCAGACCTCTAAGATGAGTCAAATTTGCTGCACAGTGAAGTGTTTACTCGAGCAAAAGGCAGCTAGGGCTCACACCATCATTTATTTTTAATGCATTTTTGTTTGGTTGGTTTTTACCCTTTCTACTCTCTTTCTCTCCTTTGTCCTCTTTGAAGTCCATTGAAAGTGATAAGGAAGAAAGGGAGCCACGCAGGTGCCTCTAGAATGCGATCATCGATTTGCAGATGTCTTAGTGTTAGAAGCAATGCCGGGGCAGATGAGAGTGGGATCTGCAGACCAGTGCAGAAGGCTTACAAAGCAGGGCTTGGGAAATAATCCACGTGAAGAAGCAGGGTCTGGTTAACACACTCGTCATGGTACATGCGTGCAGAGGTTGAATTCTTGATTGCTCAGAGTTGGTTCACCCCTTTACAGATGAAGTATAATGACTCAGAGCCTCATTCCCCCCACCTGACAAGCTGGGTCTCAAAGTGGGGGGGATGGAAAGAAGGCGTGAGGGAGAGAATTAGAGGGAGGGAGAGACAGAGACAGAGAGAGACAGAAAGGACAAGTGAGGGAGAGAGAATAAGTGAGAATGAATGGATCTGATTGAATGAGAGGCTTCCCAAAGTGAGCTACTAATATTTTTTTCTTCTCAAATTACTCTTTAGCATGGATGATTCCAATCTGACTGCACTTTGCATAATTCTTCAGCTAAAGCTCCTTATATAGTTTTGCAATATGTAAATATTAGAAATTTTATGTGTGTCTGATTATAGAGAACTGTTAGAAATTTGAACCAAATTATTTTTTAATGAATGCCCATGGAGGCTTGTTTTTGGTGCCATTTCAAACTGGAATTGGTCCTACGTATTTTATATAATGTAATTTCTGTAAACTAAGCATCAGACCAAGGAGCACAATTTGAGGTTTGCACTTCCTTGCCTGGGAATCATGGATATTTAGGTTTTTCTTTTCTGAGAAATTAGTTTTTAAGACATCAACATTGATAAATAAGGTAATAAAACATAATTAGGTGTTTATAATTTCACAATGAATAAATAATAGACTATGTTAGTTCTACAGTTATTTGTATCTGTTTTATTTACATTTCCAGCACATACCTAGCAAGATAATGTTGTATTTTTTTTTTCCTGGAGCTGTAATTTAATCAGCAATGTGGCTTAGCCTAGTCCAAATTAAATATTGGTGATGATGAAATAAAAAACTCTTTTAATAAGGACCATAATATAAGAGACGCATGTCACAGCCCCGTGTCCAGTTTTGACCAGGGTTTGTTGACAATGAACTGCGGTTTTCTCGTGGTGCTAAATATCTATAGAGTGACATGGACTGGTTAATGACTTCCGTTAGCTTCTAAGTCACAACTGTAATGTGAGCTTAATCAACAAGGCCTGTTTAGATATTTTTGTCCCTGAAAGGTTGGAAATATCCATGCGTGTGGGCAGTTGTATGTGAGCAAGTGTAGGCATAGGCAAGCTCTGAGTGAGATACTGGTTTTTGCCTATCTCTCCGTGCGCTTTCTTGGTCAAATACCCTGAAATCCCATTTGCTGTTCCTAGGGTTCTGCAAAAACAAGAGATGGGTTCTTTGGGTGGTGAGGGAGCAGTCCTACTTTCAGGAGCTGGCCTTCTCTCCTTCTCTGAGCTCAGCAGACTCTAGCCTTGTTCACAATCTACGTTTCCCGCACATGGTGGTCGTGTGTTAAATTTTTTTTCCCGCGTTTACGGAGAATTGAGGTCAATTTTGGAAGGGGTTAGCATTGGATTAGGAAGGTCTCTTCACACCAAGTCAATATAGGACCAAGCAAGCAAGCAGGCAGATTTACTGAACCCTCCTGATAGAACGAATTTGGCGGAACGCTCAGGAAGGACTTGGTTTCTAATGCTCTGGCTGGGATGAATCATGCACACTGCACTACTTTCTAAATTCATTTTGGTAATTGGAATCTTATAAATGTCCTGTTGAATCATCTTGCCCAGGGTGACCTGGGACGGGTTGTTTCCCCTTCATTCTACTGGGCTAGCTGAATAGCAATACAGGTATTCCTTGCTTTAGGAAAACTGGAGATGAGGGAAAAAAAAATCTACATTTCCAAGCAAATGGTTGAGACTGATAGTTAACTTTACAAAAGAGTTAAGTAAGCTAGGAATCTTTAAGAAGTGAGTGACTATAAGTAAATTGTTTTTCAGCAGTGTGTCTCTTTTCTTCTACCCTGGAATTGGGAAGACTATATCTACTGTCTTACTTCCAAGGATTTTAGGAAGCAGTTCTGGGCAAAAATAAGGAGTTCTAGCAGTCAAACTTAGAAATGGGCTACTAGCACTTTCCTTAGAAACTTTTCCCTTTGTCCTACAGTGTGCATTATTTCAGTCATTTCCGTGGTAGATAAGAATTTGTATTCTTACGGTTTCATCTGGCAAATGACTTTTCCAGTTATTGGAGATGGGCAGTAGGCAGCCAACCTGTTAATGGCAACACAGAGGATTTAGCTCTGGACATAATTTTTACCTACAAATGGCTGCTGGGGTGACTTGACTTCTCGTGCCTCGTCCTCCCCGGCTAAGAAGTTGTATCCCCTCCTTTCCTCTTGAACTTCAGTGACACCTGAGTTCTGAGCCGAAGGAGCTCTGCAGTCGGCGGTGAGGCTGATCTGACTTCTGCATTTTACTGGGGTTGTTGGGGGAGTTGGGAGAAGGCAGTGTGAACTTTTTCCCCTTCCTTTGGGTTTGAAGGTCCTTCCTGGAAGCTGATGACTCTCTCAAGACAGGAACACAGAAAAAGCCCCAGGGATTTTTTTTTTCAGAGACTTCCAACAGGAGTTTCCAAAACCCATTTGCTACTGTTCACTGGTCTAAAGCTATCCCAGAAAATGTCTTCAGAGCTCGCACCGTGGTCTAAGAGAACGTGAACATAGCATTAGCTCTTCATAAATATTTGTGGAATGTTGTTGGCACAAAGCACACACACCACCCTCCATCCCTACCCACAGAAGCACTCCACATGCACATTGGACTACTGAATTTCATGTCGTGCTCTGGAATGTGCTGACCTTCTTTGCGAGGGAAGCTGACACTACGGGAGTGTTATTATTAGTAGGGCAGCTTTTGCTCTGATCTGTCAACACTCCCTCACTCCGGCTCTTTATTAAGCAATGCCAAACTCAAGAACCTGTGGCAGTCGACACAACTGACCCCCCTCTCCTTGAAATCTCTTCTTTTGGCTGCTCTGAGCCCATTTTTGCACAGTTTGTGCCTCCTCTCTGGCCGTCCTTCCCAGTTTCCTCTCTTGGTTCTTTCTTTTCATCATTAAGTAGTTGAATCTAGGACTCCTCTACATGCAGTCCTAAATCTTTTTCTCTTTTTCTCTTCTCTCCTCATCCTTTCTCTTCTCCTTTCCCTTTTCTTAGGTAACTTCATCTGTTCTCATGGTTTCAATGACCACCTCTTTAGCAAGGGCTCCTAAATTTATATGTCCAATCCACATTTCTCTTTTGAGTTAGAAATCCATATATTTGACTCTCTACTTGACATTCCCACCAGCAGTCTCCCAAACTTTGAAAGTTCAATATGCCCCGCATTACCCTCCACCACATCTGCTTCCTCTCTGCTTTCTATATTCTTTCTCATCCAAGTAAGTTTCTCTGTAACCCACCCAGTTTCTTAGGCGAGGAACTTGAGGCTATGTCTCATTATCTCCACACGCTCAAGCTTCAAAGAGTGGTCGAGTCCTATCCATTATTTCTTTACCATTCTGGAATTTCCACCTTGGCTTTCTCTCTCCTGGTAGCTACATCAGCCTTCTAACTGGCTTCCTGGCAGCAATTCCTACATCTTTCCTCTCCCCTGCCCCCCAAAAATTCTTTTCTTAGACAGAAGCTTCTTCCTTCCTTCCTACCTTCCTTTTTGATGATTTAAATCTTTATTTGTGCTTTCCTTATTTAAAAATACTTTTCAACTTTCTATTTTGAAGTGGTGATAGCTTCATTGAAAGTTACAAAAATATAGAGAGGTCCCCTGTGTCAGTTTCCCCCAGCAGTAACAGCTTATATAACTACAGTACAATCTTAGAACCAGGCAATCGACATTGATGCAATTAGTCATATTTTACCAGTTTTACATGCAGCACGCACACATGGTGCTTATGTGTGTATACATATGGCTCTGTGCAATCTGTCCACATATGTAACCGCCACCACCGTCAAGGTTCAGATTGCTTCACCACCCCAAAGATCTCTCATGCTAAAGAATGCTCCTTTAAAGCACAATGGGATCTGGTCACTGCCTTGCTTAAGGGGCGCCTGGGTGGCTCAGTTGGTTGTCTTGTCTTTGGCTCAGGTCATGATTTTGGGGTCCTGGGATCGAGCCCCATGTCGGGCTCTCTGCTCAGAGGGGAGCCCGCTTCTCGTTCTTCCTCTGTTGCTCCTCCTGCTTGTCCTCTCACTCTTGCTCTCTCTCTCAAATAAATAAATAAAATCTTCTTTTAAAAAAAATAACGCTTTAATGATTTTAAAGCCCCAGATCCTTAAAAAAGGGCTGTAGGTGCCTGTGTAATCTAGCTCCAGCTACCTCTCCAGCTGCACCTCCCCCCTCCCCCACCCCTGCCAGCCCAGCCAAAGTCCTCTTGATCTGCCAAGTATCAGCTTTAAAGATCTTTCTCGGAAGGCTTCCTTGACACCTCCAACTAGGTGATGTTCTCCTGTGGTTTATTTTCATTGTGATTTTCCTTCATGGAACCCTTCACATGTTTGTATGTAAATAGATACGCATGTGGCTTATGAATTTGAGTTCTCCCTGGCTGCGCTGGAAAGGCTCGGGTGCCCTGCTCACCACTGTGTCTTTTCTGTCTACTGCAATGGCTGGGCTAGCAGGTGCTCCGAGTGCCGGTTAAGTTCATGAACAATTAGCGCAAGTCAGCTGGCTGTGGCTAAGATGTGGCCTGAGGCCATAGAACTGGACAAAGTCTACTTGCATATATGGATATCTGCTCCGTGGACTCATCTTCAACCTTCCCAAGGGTGCCCTGAGAACCCAGGCATCATGACCCACACCACTCAGAACCGCAAGCTGGTGTTTTCTCTCTTGCTCTCACCCCAGGATTGTCTCTGAGAGATTGGAAGAGAGAACAACCCCGGCCAGTGTTCTTCTGAGACAGATCTTTGAGATGCTTTCAAGAATATCAGCTGGGGGGCGTCAGCTGGGAGGCGCCTGGGTGGCTCAGTCGGTTAAGCATCTGCCTTCGGCTTAGGTCATGAGCCCAGGGTCCTGGGATCGAGCCCCATATCGGACTCCCTGCTTGGTGGGGAGCCCGCTTCTCCCTCTCCCTCTGCCTGCCTCTCTGCCTACTTGTGCTCTCTCTCTGTGTCAAATAAATGAATAAAATCTTAAAAAAACAAAAAGAATATCAGCTGGATTTTCATCTAGGCTTATTTCTCTCTGGGTCAGTGCCATGGTGCCACTTTGAGAGGGTTATTCGTTCAGAGCTGTGGGACTTCCTAAGTTGGATGGCACCTGGTGAGTCCTTAAAGGCTTTTAGATCTTCCCTCTCCCGATACTTCCGTGGGTTTCTTGCTAAGTGTCCCCCATGCTCCCCACTGATGAGTCATTTCATTTACTCTTCACTTTTACTCTCTCAGAGACAAGTCAGTGGGGTTTGCATCTGTGGAGCCTCATAGCTGAAGGATCCTTATGTTGACTGCGTAGACGGTATGTTCCCAAGGGACCACAATGCAACCAGCAGCCTGAATATTTGGAAGGGAGGAAATGGGGGCCTCTTGCTAGGATGCGGCTTTGCCAGGTGGTGGTGGTACCATGCGGGGTCTTGACCATCTGAGGAGGGTACTAGGTAGGTGAGACTGGCTAGCTGGTGTCCCCTCTCTGTAGTGACCTTCTTCAGAAGCACATTTCCTTACGTGCAGGGAGCAGTGCGACGCGCTGTGGTTGGCTTGGCAGAGCTGGGCGCTCGGGAGCAGGGTGAGCCCCCAGCAGCAGGCAAAGCTCTCAGTTCTCTTGTGACGGACTCGGTTACGGGCTTTGCCCTGGGTGCTCTGGGCAGATTCCTGCAAAACCTGGGAACATCATCCAAGTTTCTGTTCCCTGCCAAATAGAAGGTCAAGGGCCTTCACGTTCTATGGCTCATAGCTGTCGTCTCACTGGCACTGACCCTCATGCTGCCATTTCTGCTTCTTGCAGGCCACCCAACCTGCCTGCAGTTCACCCTGAACATGACCGAGGCCGTCAAGACCTACAAGTGGCAGTGCATAGAGTGCAAATCTTGTATCCTCTGCGGAACCTCGGAGAATGACGTGAGTTTGGGACTTCCCTTGCAGGAGGGAGCGCTCCAAGGGTCTGGGAGTCCTTCGAGGGGTGGAGAGGAGGGCAGGACTCTTGTCACTGGGCTCCTGGGCAAAATGTCAGTTGAAGCCTCCCCACGCCCCTTGCCTCCAGGACCTTTGGGATCCTTGCACACCAGGGAATCTGGGTAGTTTTTGTGCCTTGTGGGGAGAGGTGTGGGAGGTGATGGCCCAAGGCTGCCTCACTGGCCAGAAGCCCTCCAGGGCTCAGCAAGAGACGGTGTTGCCTGCTGCTTCTGCTTGGGATGTGCTCGCTCGCTTACACCATGTTCCAGAGTATGTGATCTCACTGGGTCTAAAAATGTTAACTATAATAAATGCAGAACTAAAAAAGAAACACTTTCTGTTATAGATGATTTCAAACTTAGGTGAAGGTGCAGAAATAATGAAACCAATGTAGCCTCTCACCAGCTTCAGCTCTGATCAATACATGTCCAATCTTGTTTTATAAATACTCCTACCTCCTCCCGCATAATTCCATCATAATATTCCTTTACCTGTCAGTATTTCATCACCTGTCAAAAAGAAAAGGACATACTTTTTAACAAAAATGATAAAAATGTTAACACAGCTAAAAAAAATCAATAATTTCTTAATATAATCAAACATGCAGTTAACATCCTAATTGCTGCAATTGTGCAAATGTTGTCTGGTCTTAAATATTTTTTATTATAGGTTATTTATTTGAATTGGGATCCACATAAGGCCCATACCTTGTGACTAGTTGATATTTTGGGGGGAGGGGGCAGGGAGGGGCAGAGAGAGAATCTTAAGCTGGCTCCACGCCCAGCACGGAACCTAAGGCGGGGCTCCATCTCACAACTCTGAGCTCATGACCTGAGCCAAAATCGAGAGTCAGATGTTTAACTGACTGAGTCACCCAGGTACCCCTATTTTTATTTTTTTAGATTTTATTTATTTATTTGAGAGAGAGTGAGAGAGAGAGAGAGAGAGAGAGAGAGCATGAGGTAGGGGGAGGATCAGAGGGAGAAGTAGACTCCTGGCTGAGGGGGGAGCCCAATGTGGGGCTCGATCCTGGGACTCCAGGAACAAGACCAGCGCCAGAGGCAGATGCTTAACCGACTGAGCCATGCAGGTGCCCCTGGGCACCCCTATTTTTAAAGTTTCTTTTAATATACTGATTTTACCTCCATTTTGCTCTCTTCTTTCCCCTTTGAATTTTTGTTGAAGAAATCATTGAGGGGCACCTCACTTAAAAACAACATGTATAGAACTTGATTTGATTATATATACATATACATATATAAAATTAATACATGTAAAGTTACATATATTTATATATAACAAGACTACTTCATAAACAGTGGTGTATTTTTCTTTATCAGAAAGTATGTAATGCCTGGAACATCTCTCTTTTGTGAAGGTAGCAGCTGTCGATGATCTTCAACGAGACTGACTATTTCATTAGAGATTGCAAAATAGTAATATTCTATATCACTAAGAAATTTTATAATTTCTTCTTTTTTTTTTTTTTTTACTAGCTGGAGTAATTCTGCAAAGAGAAACTTTTCCAGCCTCACATTTGATTACTCTCAGGTTTAGATTATATAGAAAGATAGGATTATATAGATAGATAGATAGATAGATAGATAGATTATATAGAAAAGATAGGCAAAATGCTTTACTCTTTCCCTTTATTTATCAGTTTTCAAAATCACAAGGTAGTTTCAACACCTATTCGTGAAAAAAAAACTCAAGAAAATAGGAATTGTGGGATATTTTCTTAATATGATAAACTTTTTATACCTTAGAACTAAAGCCATTATTTTATTTAATGAGGAAACACTAGAGGTGCTTCTACTAAGCTCAGGAAACAAGTAAGGATGCCTACTATTTTCATTATTATTTATCATTATTATAGAGATATTAGCTAATGTGATTAGAAAAGACAAATCAACTAGAGGTATAAAAATGGTGACAAAGTAGCAAAACTCTATTTCACAAATGACAATAGTATATCTGGGAAACCCTAGGGAATCAAATGATAAAGGTAACTCAAACATTAAAGGTAGCAGGATATAAAATTATCATACAAAAATTAATAGCCTTCATGTGCACAAATAACAACCACTTAGAGGATACAATAGTAGAGAAATCCCACTCACAATAGCAACAAAAAACAAATACTTAGAAATAAGCCTAACAATGTATAAAACCTATATGAAGAAAAAAAATTTTGAAGAAAAATTTAAAGCACTTGAAAAAAACACAGAGGTAAACCTGAGCAAATAGAAAGACATTGTGCGATCTTGGATAGGATGATTCAACATGAAATAGATGTCCGTTCTTCCTGAGTTAATTTACAAATTTAATTCAAATCCAACAAAAACACCAAACTATTAGACAAATTGATAGTAAAGTTCATATGGAAAAATAAACATGCAAGAATAGTCAAGAAAACACTGAAAACAACAAATTATGAGGGGAGACTAGCCCTATCAGATATTAAAACATACTAAAAGCCTCTAATTAAAACAGTATAGACAAATAGACCAATGGAATAGAAAAGAAACCCATAAATTGACCCAGCTACATATGGACCTTTAGTATTAGGATAAAGTTTGCCTCTAAAATTACATTTTCATGAGTGGCCCTGAGATAATAGGGTACCCATTTGGGAAAAGGTAAAATTAGGTCCATACTCACATAATACATAAGAATAGTCTCCAAATGAACTGGGGATCTAAATGTAAAAAATAAAACCATATTAGTGTTAGAAGGAAACATGGGTGAATTCTTCTTTAAGTATAAGGAAAGATTGGGGTGCCTGAGTGGTGCAGTCGGTTAAGTGTCTGACTCTTGGTTTCAGCTCAGGTTGTGATCTCAGGGTCATGGGATTGAGCTCTGTGTCAGGCTCTGTGCTCAGCATGGAGTCTGCTTGAGTTTCTCCCTCTCTCTCTGCCCCTCCTATTCAAGCTTGCTCTCTCTCTCTCTCTCAAAATAAATAAATAAATCTTTTTATATTATTTAAATAAATAAATCTTTTATATATATAATATATTTATATTTAATATATATAATATATAATATATATAACATATATTATATATATAAAGAAAGATTTTCTGTGGCTCAGAATTGAGAAGCAATAAAAGAAAATATTGACAAATTTGGCCACATAAAAATTTGCATATTAAAAAATAGCTAAAGTAAAAAGACAACTAATGAACTGGGAGAAAATATTTACAGCATATACCGCAGATATAGAGCTAATATCCCTAATATATAAAGGACTCTTAAAATTTGAGGGACAAGAGATGAGAAACCTGAAAGAAAATGGGAAAAAGATATGAAAGATAATTCACAAAAGATATAAAAATAGCCCTTAAACATTTGGGAAAAAAATAGTTTGAACACACTCATAATTAAAGATTTCAAACTAAAACAAAACTGGGATACTGTTTCTTACCCAAAAACTGGAAAAAAAAGTATGAGAATACATTCTATTAATGAAGCTGTGGGAAAATTGACATCCTCATACATTGTCAGTGGGAATACAAAGTGGTACTGCTCTTCTGTAGGGACATTTAGCAATACCTAACACAGCTGCTATGCATTTACCTCTTGAATCAGCAATCTCATCTATAGGAATCTACTATAAAGATATAACACTATGAAAATACATGTGCATAAGTTTATTCATGGGTGCAACTGTTTATAATTATAAAATATTGGAAATGACCTAAATGTTATGCAAAGGAATGGTTGAATAAATGACGGCATAGCCACACAATGTAATACTTGCAGCTATAAAAAATGAGTCAGATTCCATACATTGATACAGAATAAGTTCCAGTGTATTTCCAAATTTACTACTGTTAAATGAAGAAAGCTAGGTAAAGACAATATCTATATAGTATGCTGCTATTCTTGTAAGAAAAGCGTAAGAAAATATTCATGTATCTGTTACTTGTGTTAAAGAAATACGGGAAGGATAAACAAGAAACTAGAAAGACTGCCTACAGCAGTGGGTGGGAATGGGGGAGAAAGAATGGGGAATCAGGTGTGGGATAGTAGGGATAAGGGAGACGGTACTTCTCTGAGAATGCCTTTCTGTACAGCTCTGACGCTTAGGACCAAGATATTGTTGCACATATCCTATTACAGATAAGTACCGAAATCAACCAGGATGTGGGGGGTGGAGACTGAAACTGGAATATGTATAGTAGCAAATGAACTTAACTATAATATAAATGGATAGAGCAACCATACTGAGGGGTGGGGAAGGAAAGAAGTAACTTTCATAACTTTAGAAAGCAGTATATGACTATGTATTTTAAGGTAAAGGCAGAAATGACTACATAAATATTATACTTTAGTTAGTAAATGTGTTTCTTACAGGCATGTAAATTAGTCATTCTGCAACTACTTTATGTGTGTCCAGGTGTGAACTAATACATTGTGGTAATGAGAGTCAGGCTTCTCAATGTCAGAGAAAGAATAATCAAATAGAGGGAAGGCTACACTGAATCCTATGGTGTGAGGGTGGAATAGGGGGTATTGGGATTTTTGATATAACATATTGTATATATATATGCTTATATAGATCTATAGCTATATACATGTATGCATACATATGGATAGACACAGAAATAAATATAGATGTGTGCATGTGTACTACACATACATTTACTTCCTGATTCTATTGGTTGGGAGGCCCTAGAAGCAATGACAACCCAGAGGCAATGAGGATCCATGGTACCCAGACATTGGTTTCTAAATACCATTCTCCAATAAAAAGAACTAGGAACCCTTGGATAAATGGCTGATGCTAGGGCTGAAAAAATTCAAGGAGAGCTTGGAGCATCCTGTGGTACTGTAGGGAAATGCTTAAAAATTGATTTAAGGCATGTCTAAAGGACACAGGAACTAGCTTTTGAAGAAACTCCTAATGGCAAGTCTAGGACAAGTTGAACAACAAAATAAATAATGATAGTATTGAACTATAACTCAACAAAATTCATACTGATATTTTAAAAATTTGAATAAATAAATAGGGAAGAGTAAACTCTTCCTCAGAGCAGAAATATAATTAATAAATGTAGAGGGAAGAAGGAAATCACCAGTAGGCAAGCATCACCATTCTGGTTGTTGTAAGCAAGAAAAATCAATTGATGCCAAAATTAGTGAGCAACAATATGGTCAGAAACAGAATATTTGGATAATCTCAAAGTATCTCTCTCACCAGATTACTTATTAATACATTACAGAGGGAAAAGTTATAACATTATAGTGGAAAACCTGACAGATACTACCTTAACTATACAAATCAGAGTAACATTACCAGTAACAAGACATATTGGTATCAATATACCCCCATATGATACACTGAGAAGGGCATATCATTTCTTTTGTAGTTTTCTTGCCAAAGCGCATAGCCTCAATCTTCTCATGAAAAAAGATCAGACAAACTCAAAGTGAGTGACATTCTACAAAATCACTGGCCTAGTTTCTTCAAAAGCATCAAGGTCATGAAAGACAAAGAAACTGAGAAACTGTCATAGATTCAAGGACACTGAGAAAACATGACAACTAAATACAATGTGAGATCCTGGATTGGATACTGGGAAAAGAGACAGAAGTGTGAAAACTGGTGAATTTCAAATGAGGTCTGCAGTAGTCAATAGTATAATGTTAATATAATATCCTGCTTTTCATGATTGTACTAGCGTAACGTAAGGTGGTAACATTAAGGAAGCTGAGTAAAGTGTGTACAGAAACTCTCTGTACCATTTTGCAACTTTCTCTGAGACTAAAATTATATCAAGATAATAAATCAAAGAAAATAATGGGATGTTTCCCTAGCATCTTCCAAAAGAGACAACCTTTTTTTTAAAAATAGTATCTTTATGAACTCAAGGATTTAAACATATTTGATTTGTTTCAATCCATTACAGTAAAAATTGTCATATATTTGGGCAGTGAGAATGTAATCGATTTTGATCTTTAGTCCTATTGACATGATCCCAATAGTATTTGGTGGTTTCCTTGCTTTTCAATATGTGAAAATATTTATACATTTCATGCCCTGGATCTGGAACCAGCCATTTCTTCAAGGACTCCTGGTTCCTTTTAGTGGGCAATGATCTTTAGAGAACATAATAGGAGTGCTAAGGGTGCTAATTTTTACTGCATTTGTCATTGTTTTGGGGCATTTTAAATGGAAAGAACTAGAAAATATGTTTTATTTGTTTTAAAGATAAAATGCTGAATTTGTATGGATAGTTGAATTTATACTGATACTTCTAATTCATACCCAGAACTAACTAGGGTTTTTACTTAACTTCATCAATCTTACATCTGTATTTTCTTTCAACTATGTCAAAATTCTTCTTAGTAACAACATAAGTACTCATTTGATACATATGGGTCTCAGAATATTAATCCCACAATTACCACCAACAATTTGGTTGCTGGAAACACACACGCACACACACACACACACATACACACACACACACATATTTTTGTTCTTAAGGTATATTTGACTCAGGATGTATAGTTAAACTACTTGTTTCAAAGTCACTTAGAATAGTTACTTTCAATGTGGTTATGCCATCAACTAATACATAATTAGATTCACTTGTTTCATTTTTCTTTTTTTGGGGGGGACAATTACAGTGTGAATTTTGTTTTATAACTATGAAAAATATTTACTGGTTCCAGAATCAAGTCTCTTGAATAAACAGGATATTCAAAGAAATCTAGCTTCTATCCCTACTCTTTCACACTATTCCTTCACTCTGCTCATAGGTGACCATTTAAAAAATTGTGGCTTATCTTTTCATTCTATTAAATATGACATATTACATGTATATGTGTATGATTCCATAAGAATTCATGTGTATGAATCTCAAAAAAAAGGAGTGCATTTTCTTATACAATAGTAGCAGACACACCTATTTTCCACACCTTGCTTTTTCAATGGATGTCCTAGATTACTCACTCCACCACAATATGTAGACATAATCTTTCTTCCTACAGCTGCATGGTTCTTCATTAGTTTATTCAACTAGTCTCTTATTGATAGACATTTGGGTTGGTTCTGGTCTTTGGCTTTAGAAATAGTATTAATAAGAGGTTTTTCATTGACTTGGCAGAGCTGTAGGGGAGGAATCAAGGAGGGAGGCTGCTTGGGCAGTAGGTTTCCTCTCACAAGGTCAGAGATTTACCCTGCACAGCCCAGAATGGGGTTCCCATTCTACTGGAACTGTAGCCATTCTACTAGAACTGGTTCTTGGGTACTGGGAGTAAGAGGTACTTAAATTATATTTTTCATTGGGGTTAGCATGAACTGGCTGATCTGGGTGGTTTTGACAGGCAGTTACCTTGAAAAGCACATGAGAAAGACGAGGATGTGGTGCTAGACAACAATCAGCCCATGGAAAATTTAGTTAAATCTACAGATGCCTCATTTCCCTTTGGGAAAATCTAATCCAGGGTATTCTACCTTCTTGTATTTCTTGTATCAGCACTGTATCAGGAGTTATGTGTCTTTAAGACTTTAGTAATATGCTTTCTGACAAGTCTCTCCCCATTTTCTGTTCCCATCCTAACTTGTTCCTCCTTGTATTATTCCTAAATAGTATTGTAATATAGCTTACTTCAGCACCAAGACAATGGTGTAAATTTTTTTTTGGAGTAAACCACACTGTCCTGGTTTTCATCTTACCTCTCTGAGTGTGTGTCTTAGTTTCTTTTTTCTCTGCCTGTCCCTTAAGGTTGGTGTTCCCAAGGGTCTGTATTTTGGCCTTTATCTCAGTAATGTTTTTTGAGTCCTTGATTATTCAGAAGTTTCAGTGAAAGCTATGGACTTACTCTTTTCTCAGAAAAATGTACATTTGTACCTACACACGAAATTGTGCATATAATTTCAAGAAGGTCATGGACATCCCTCCATGAACTCAAGTTCAGGGACATCTGTGACATACTCTGGGCTTCCTCTCTTAGGACCTCCCTTATCATCTAATCACCAGTGACTCCCAAATCCATATCTCATGGTCAAGCATCTTCCCCGATGTCCAGCTGCCTCCAGGGCATCTCCATTGTATGATCTGTGGATGTGCAGAACATGTCTCTAACTGAGGCTGGCTTCCGGATCCTGTGGATCTACTCTTCTGCCCATGTCTCAGTGGGTAGCTGTATCATCTAGCTTGCTGACCAAGTCACAACCTAGGGGGCATTCTTGATTTCTTCGCAATCATCTAATCAATAACTTTCAAATGGGAGCAAGACCCTTGTCTTTCCTCCATGCCACAACCCTAGTTCAGGCCGCCATCACGTCTTACCTGGATGGTGGTAGTAGCATTCTAAGTGATCTTCCAGCCTCTAGAACCAACCTTCCTCCGCCCAGGTATGTATTCTTACACAGCAGCTAGGGAGATCTTTCTAAATTCCATGTGTGACCAGTCACTCCTCTGTTGCTAAGTCTTCAAAAGCTTCCCATTGCTCTGTTGAAAGGTGTTAGTGTGATAAAAAAATCTTTCATGATATCTCCTGCCTTATTGCTTGCCTGCTGGGGTTTCCAGCTTCAATATCTGCTTTTCCCAGGATCTTTGGGCTGAGGGGAGCCAGGGTGAGATTTGATGCAAAACTTAGTTTTGCAAACGTCTTATAAGCCATTCAAGCAGGTCCAAAGAATAGAGAAGACCTGAACCCGGATAATGGAGAGGAGATCACAAATGCGTAGCTACTGTGTGCAAGTTCTGAAGGAGATGTGGAGATGAGTTAAGACAAGGTTCTGCCCCAAGGGCCTTACAGTCTGTAAAGGAGTAGACAAAGGGGGCGTATTCCAAAGGAACTATTCAAGAAAATATTGTGTGTAGATGTCTACCCCATACCAGGCTTTGGGGCATGAAGGAAAGTGCAATTAAATGTCATAAGAGAGAGGACTATGGGGAATGCAAGAGGGTTGAGAGAACTTCCATTTGAGCTAGATTAGTGACATCTTTGTAGGATGGAAGAGCTGGAAGACTTGAAGGGTGGGGAGGGAATGGTCTAGAAGAGCAGGGTTAGGGACTGGGAGAGCATCCAGGCCCAGGGAACTGGGGGAATGAAGGTGCAGACTGCGTCCTTTGAAGCTAAACATCGTGCTAGATGGTTCTGTTTTCACCTGGGCTCCAGCCTCCAGCCCCTGAGGAGGCTTTGGAGATCTGAACGATGGCATTGCATCGTGTGCATTTCTCTATATTCACGTAATGAAACCCTGAAAAGGTTCTGAGGTGTCATGGATGTTCCCATTAAGTATGGCCATCGCCCTCTTCACAGATGGAAAGGGTGAGGTTAAGAGGAATTCAGTTAAAGTTTGCAAACATTTGAAGTATTTTCTGCGTACTAGGCAATCATTTTGGGGAACATAGAAGAGCATAAAAGTGGTTTTCCTCCATTATGGAAACAGTTTTTGGCTACAGGAGTTCAGAAGACTAAGGAATCTCTTTAAACTCGAATGGGAGGTGGTAGTCAAGGAAGGCTTCTTGGAAGAGGCATGATTTGAGCAGAACCCTCAAGTGGGAGTAGGGTTGGCCTAGTCGGGGAGGCAGGGGGATTTCCAGGTGTGGACAAAGCACCGAGCATATTCAGGGGACAATGAGGACCTCAAATGGGGCCTGGAAAGGGGCACTCTGGGAGGTGGGTCGCTGGAGGAGCATTCACTGTCTCTCTCCCCCTCTCTGCCTACTCTGTCTTCCACCAGGACCAGCTCCTCTTCTGTGACGACTGTGACCGCGGCTATCACATGTACTGTTTAAATCCCCCGGTGGCTGAGCCCCCAGAAGGTAATCATGATGAGGCTGACAGTAGTAACAACAACTTCTACCACTTAGGGAGCCCTGACTATGGTGCAGGCCTTGTGCTAAGGCCTTTCCATGTCTTGTCTCATTCAATCATCACAATCCTGGGAGGTACGTACCACCGCGACCCTCTGACAGATGAGGAAACGGAGGCATGGTTCCACTGCCTGAAATTTCGGCTGGGGGGCTGAGGAGATGTTTCCCGGGCGTGTGGCTGAAGTGGTGGGGGAGGGGGTGTGAGCTTCCAGGGGAAAGGACTGCTGATGCCCCGTCCAGGAAGGAGGGTCTTCCCGTAGTTCAGCTGATCGCGTCAGAGCACCTAACTGTTTTCTGAGCAGCCCTTCCCCTCTGCCGAGTTACAGACTCCAGCCCACGTTCAGGACCCGGCGTCGGTCTCAGAACTGGGGAAGTCAAAAGAGCATTGGGGCTTGCGGGAGTCAGGGCCGAGGGCTGGGGGCCTGTGGGTGGGAGAGGGGCTGCCGGTAACCAGGGCCTCTTGTCCCTTGTAGGAAGCTGGAGCTGCCACCTGTGCTGGGAACTGCTCAAAGAGAAAGCCTCGGCCTTCGGCTGCCAAGCCTAGGGCCCCAGGTCCCAGACCGTGACCTGCTGCTGGAGAGGCGGACGCGGGGCCCACTTCAAACCAGTTCAAGCCCCCACTCCCGAATATCCAGACCAACTGTGAGGAAGACCCGTGGGCACAGAGGGCTTGGACATGCGGAACCGAGAGGGTGAGGTGTCTCCTTACCTCCCACACGCAGGTTCCAGTATTTCCGCCAGCCCCTCCTCGTTTCCACCAGAAGGATCTTGCACTTTTGAAGAACACCCCTAGCCCCGGCCCTGTGGAACTCCCTCGCACTGACCCCGGCCCTGCAGCCCTCTCACTGGTTCCCATTTTAAGGGAAGCTGTTTTGTGACCACCGATCAGTCACTCACGTGTAGTTTGGTGTTTTCTACCTGTTGTGTTCCAAGAAATCTTCACACAGCCTCCCGCCTCCTGCTTCGGCTCTTTATCCTGAACTCGGCAGAGGAACAAAAGGCTGTGGAGAAGTTGTTATTTATTACAAGCCTCCCTGGAAACTTCTAGACTCGGAGTCGGGAGGCCATCTTGATGATAAAAATCCCTCTTTGTTCCTTGGTCTCTGTGAAGAAGAAAAGAGGTTTTCTGCCCTCCCTCCAGCCCCACCCCCACCAGATACCTCGTGATGTCGACAGCCAGGGTGGTCTCTTGATGGGGCTGGAGAGGGAAGGAGAAGTGCTGAGGGGTGGGTTGAAATGTTGGGAAGAAAATTCGGAGGCCCTGCCACAAGCAGTCAGTATTTGTTATCCATAGGGAGGGGCTTTGCTCCTTGACCTTCAGAGCTGGGGTGTCCTTGAGGTGAGACAAGCCACAGCCTGTGGCTGGGGCTGCCTCCCCACCAGCCTGGTTCTAGAGCTTTCCCCAGCGGGACTCAAGAACCAGGAAAGCGGGTGAAGGCTGCCCAGTCCAGAACCCGAATGTTGGTACAAGGGCCTGCAGCTTTGCGGAACCCGTCAGTATTGATGTGGGACCACGGATTCCTCTCCCCAAGTAATTTCTTCCTTCTTCACGGTGTGTGTTTGCCACTGTCTGCTGACCCCAACTCTGGAGATTTTAGGATGGGGACGAGATGATTGTCACCTCAACAAATACCCGGGTGAGGGGATTATTTATGATCATGGCGGCAACGACACAGACTCCTCAGCTTGAGGGCTGCTCTTGCTCCCTGAGCTCCCCAGTACGTGTTGGATTCTTGTTTTCAAAAAAAAAAAAAAAATGTTTCTAGAAGAAAGAGGTGGGAGGCTGAGCTCCCGAGAAGCCTGTGTTGGAAGTCAGCCCCGAGGGCCGGAGCGGCTCGGGCTGTCTTTGAATCTCGGTGGCAGTGGCCATGGCAGCAGCACACAGTGACTGACACGTTTCTGGAAAAATCATTTGCCCAAAGGGCAGGTCTCGGTGAGTGGGACCCTCGCGCATGCTCGGCTTCCGTGAAATCAGCTCCATCTCCGCGGCCCGGCTGCTCACAACAAAGGCCGAGGTTATTTTTAGTCCTCCAGCCCCTGAAGAAGCCCCTGGAGACTCGGGCTCGTTGGGCCACTTCTGCTCCGCTGCAGGGTTTGCTCCACGACTCGGCAAAAGCCTCCCTCCCGGGCTCATGGCTCTTGGCCAGGGGACCCAGCGCAGCCTGGCCTGGAGCCGAGCGGGGCTGGTCTCCCCCAGGCCCTCGCGGAGTGACCTGTGGCAAGAGACGGGGGTCCCTCTCCTGTAGGGGCCCGTGGCCTCCAAGTGAGCGGCATACATAACAAGCTGGGTTAAAGGGCAAGATGAAGGGCCTTCATCTTGCTCGTAGGATATGTCCTTCCCCCCGCTGGTTGGGGAAGCTGTTTTGGATTCTGGAGGTCCAGGGAGCGTTTGGGGAGCTGCCGCGCCGTCTTGTCATCTGTTACCCAGAAGTGTCACATCAGAGAAGCGGATGTCCTCTCCCGACGGCTCTGGCTCTCTGTCTTCCCACAAAACCCAAGGTGGGGTGTCCTCAAAGGCTGATTGTTGGTTTTGAAAATCTCTTTTGACTTAATTTTAGAGAAAAAGTTACCAGAACGTTCCCAAATGCCACAATGGCTTCAAGGTTAAAAAAGGAAGTCTGAAACCCCAAACCGGCGCCCTCCTACTTGATAAACCCTCTTTGGAGTGTGTGCACATGCGTTTCCCTCCTCAGCGTGGATGACGGGGTGGCTCTGTCTACCTCCCTCCCACCTGCTGGCCCGGAAGCTGTGAGGAGGGATTGAGTCGTGCAAGGGAGGGTGCCCGCAGTGGAGGCGAGGAGGGGTGCTCAGGGCTCTGGAATGGATGTTAAGAGGGTCCAACGTTCCCTTCCCGGTTGCATTCCCTGTGGGATCGGCGCAACCTCTTCCTCTTTGGAGATCTTGGTTTCCCTGTCTGGAAAGTGGGGCTAGCAAAGCCAGCTGATGGGACGGCACTTCCAGGGTCCGGCAAGCAGACAAAACCTCTGGAGTCACATTTATCACTCTCTGTACTGAAACAAAGAAAGTGATGGTCAACTTCAGATCGCTCCTTCTCTGAGCCCCAGAGAACGAGCTAGAATCATGGGGTGCGCGTGGATGATCAGGGTTTGGTTTTGCCTTTGCTATTCAGTAACAAAGTGACCTTGGGCAAGTCACTTAGCATCTCTGAACCTCAGTTTGCCCATCTGTGAAATAGAGATAATAACACTTGCCCTGTTTGTTGCACAGTGACAGCGGGAGACCGAAAAAGCATAATGTTATATAAACAACCACTGGAAAGCAGGGCTTTCTGGGGAGGGATCCCCAATGATTTCTATGCCCCCTTCTTGTGTGAATTAGCCGAGGTTAGATGCCTTCTCAGAATCTCCCTTTTGACCCAAATGGGTTTATGTTTTAGGGGCTGGGCTGCCTGTGGTCAGAGCCAGTAGACCAAAGCTGTGACAAGGACCCGTGTGTGGGTTTGCTGTTGGTGGGAGGTGAGGGATTTGCCCTGGGGTTGGCTTTTTCAGAATGAAGATACCCGGGGTGCCCCGTTCTACAAGATCATCGCCGCCTAGACTGGGGAGCCAACTTCTGGAGAGGGCTCTGATTTAGTTCAGTGTAGCATTCACTTAGAAACTTCGGTGCAAAGCCCAGCTCTGCTACTTTTCTGGCTGGTTGACCTTGGGCAAATGCCGGGGCTCATTTTCCACATCTGTGAGGCAGGGACATGCGGCCCGTCCAGCGGGGTTGCTGCAGGGAGGAGCACTAGGGCTGGTGAAGGTCTGGCCCCGGGGCCTGGCCTGATTGAGGCCCCCACACAGGGGTGTCTCTTGTCACTGGGTAGAGAGGCCACCAAGGGGAGATAATGATGCTCTTGCCTGCCAGCACGAATCCCTGGAACAGCCAGGGTGCCTTTGCTCCACTGCACCCCGATGTTGTGGCTCCACCTGGCTAGAGAGGGGGCGAGGTCGTGGGATACGCGCCGGAAGTGGAAATCCTGTTTTCTCGAAACACTTCTTTTTGCTCCTGCAGCAAATCCAGTGCCAGCAACGTTGTGAGGCTCTCCAGACAAGGCCTCTGATAGGAGATTGACATTCCGATTTCCTTCTCACCCCCGCCGCCCCCCCCCCCCCCACTGATGCCTAGCACCTAGAGCAGGAGCCCCAGGGTCCCTGGAGTCCCTGCCGAGGTCAGCGCCCCAGGGCTGGGTGGGAAGTCGTTGCAGGCTGCGAGGAGTGGCTGCTTCCTGAGTCCCTGCTCAGACCTGAGACTGGAACTAGGGTGGTGAGCCATGGGTGAGTGGGAGGGAGGCCAGTTCCTTCCAGAGCTGGAGAAGATGACAGGTTTTAAGGTTCTGGGAGGGTTTGGATTTCACCCTGATGGTTTCATCATACCCGAGAGAGTTCCACTCGTGGTGCATTTTAGGCTTTGTGCATTGAGCTCACCAGGATGATTCCTTTCAGCCCTCCCCTTGAAGAGTTCAGATCATTTAAGGAAGAAAAATGAGATGATTATTATTACTTTTCCTATTGGGGCAAGTTTAGGAGACAGACCTGTGCTCTTGAAGAAAGATTACTGGCGACTTCAGGCTTTAGACTCAAAGAGGGGCCCCTGGTTTCCTCACTGAGTCTGTGGTTGGGGGCCCACCTTCCCTGTCCCCAGGTCGGTTCTCAGCCTGCTACAAGTGGGGGGACAGCAGCCGTCCTTCCTCTCTCACTCCCTGACCCCCCCCCCGCACCCCAGGGCAGGCCCCTCTTCAGGATGTGCCCGTGTCACACCCCAAGGAGACGCTGGCTCCCTGGGCCAGAGCCACACTCACACTTCCAGCGAAGATGCCCAGCATGCCACAGCGGGCTCCTTTTCGGAGCTGTGCGTTGGTGTCACCTATAGTGGGTTCATTATTTTGCAGGAGGGAGGGAGGGGGGCCCAGAGGAAGGAGTGGGGGGAGCCTCAAAGGTCTTTCATCTTTCATGTCAGGCAAAGAAAAATGAAGAGAAGGGAGGGGAGGGCACTTGAGGAGGGCCCAGAAACCTGATTTGCACTTAGAAGTCCTAGAGTTAAATAACTAGAGGGTGCGGGGTGGGGAGGCAGAGCGCTGCCGACTGCTCGGTGCCTTGAATGTGGGAGGACGAGCAGAACCCCCAGACAGATGCACCGAGGGCTTCCTTTGAGCATCTCAGCAGCTGCTCCTAGGAAGGCCTGGCTTCGTGGCCCCCTCTCCGTGTTTCCAGCCCAGGCTGCTGGGAAGAGAGGCCCAAAGGAAGCACCTTCAGGAAATGGTGATGGGGAAGGGTCTGGGCCTTGCCCCGCCCTCCTCCAGTTGGCTTCCTAGAATGAACAGGGGGCTCCCTGTGTGAGGGGAAAGATCTGGAAGTGGGTGGATTCCCAGGGAATGTTCTGTCTGGGCTCTGAGTGAGGCTTGGCTGTGTCCCCGCAGATGGCTGAGACCTGACGTGACTCCCCAGGATCCTACGCGGCAGTGGGGGGCCGTGGATAACAGGGGTCAGAGGGTACAGGAATGCCCCTTGGTCAGTCTCTTTGTTCCCAACTCCCTTCATTTCTTTGCTCCAGTGCCTTGAAAGAGGGTCACTCCAGGGTTTCCCCCTCTTTGGCCCCACCAAGAGAAGGAAGCATTTGTGCTGAGGGAGACATTTCCCAGGGCAGGCCGGAGGAAGGCAGGAACTGGGACTGGCGGGCAGCCAGAACCCTCTTTGACAGAGATATAAATACCAATAATGACCTCTAGCCCAGGCAGCGAGCAAAGTGGCCATTGAGGATGGCACCGACCCAGTTTGGCACATACATGCACCGTGGGGGGAAGGGGGGAGGGGAAGCGGTCCCTGTAGGACTTGGGGGAGGCCCCCGAGCCCCTGTATTTCCCCTCGGCATCCTCTCCAGGTTATATTTACACCCACTGCATCCTGTTTGCCTGCCTCTTTGCATCTCTATTATTTCTATCAATGTTACCAATATTGATGATGAAAACGGGGATACACACACACACACACACACAGCCCTCGCTTAACAAACTAAAGCGAACCTTCTGTGTTACTCCAGGACGAGATGGAGAACCTACTTGTCACAGGGGGTCTTTCCCTGAGGTCCAGCCAGGCCCATCCCAGGCTCCAGCCCCTGCACACCTCGGGGACTGATTCTGGGAGCCTTATGCTTGGAGGACCCCTGACACACCCAGTCCTTCCCCTCTTCCCTCACTTGTGCTTCTTTGGGGGAACGTAATTTGGCAATCGTCATGGCTTGGAAGCAAAAGTCTCAATTCTGCTGTCAAAGGGACATGCAGATTTTACGGCTGGAATTGGGATTGTGGTTCTTATTGACTTTGGCCTCTCGTGTTTGCTCCCCAACTGAGACCTTGGTTCTCCTCTTGCTTGGCCCACCTCCTCCTTTCTTGCACCCACCCCCCACTTCCCTCCTGCCATGCTAGGTGCCGAAGGGCGGGGTGCTGGCCAGTACAAAAGAAAAAGAAAATATACTCCCTGCACATTTTCTTTCTTTCTTTTTTTTTTAAAGATATTTATTTATTTATTTGACAGAGAGAGAGAGAGAGAGATCACAAGTAGGCAGAGAGGCAGGTAGAGAGAGGACCTGAGATCATGACCTGAGCCAAAGGCAGAGGCTTAACCCACTGAGCCACCCAGGTGCCCCTGCACATTTTCAGCATGAAGTTGAAGAGGTCTAAATTAGGCACTTGAGAAAAAGGAAGGAAACACTCTTAGGTAATATGTGAGTGAGAGAATGAAACTATAGAATGGTTAGCTGAGAGCAGAGGAGATGGGAGCAGGTGGCTAGAGAGGGGGCTAGATGGGCAGAGAGCCCTAGCTTCCAGATGCGTCTGGTCCCTGGGGCATCTGGGAAAACAGGGGAGTCATGCTGTGGTAGGAAACAGTCAGAGGCTGAGGGAGCGTTTGTGCCTTTGGCTGGGAAAATGAGAGGCGTCCATCCGGGTTGCTCACGGTTTATCTGCCATGTTGGCCCACAGGGCATTTTTGCTCTGAAGGAAAAGGAGCACATTTCTTGCCCGCCATGAGCGGTTGCTGGGCAGGCTGGTACTGGCTAAGACACTTGGCAGGGCACCCACTATGTGCTGGGCAACACACTAGGTCCCCTGGGGGCTGGAAAAAGAAACCTCACGCTGGCCCAGCCTGCAGCCTGCTTTTCAGTTCCCAAATCACAGTCTCCACGGCGTTCTGACCACATGTCAGGTAACATACCATCCGGCAAGGCCTCTGTGTATCTAGGTCTCTCCTTTCGTGTCCATGCGTGCTCACGGATGGAAGATGAGCGGGCTCAAGTATCTGGTTGTCCCCACCCTCTGGAGGTTGGGCAGTTGACCTCCGCGCAGTTGCTTGTACCCATCTCCCCAGGCACTGGCTGCCCTTGGAAGGTGACCGTCTTTACCATGCATTTCAGCAGTGATGAAGGCACCTGGGTTGGAGTGCGCCGAGCGGCTGAAGGAACAGAGGCCGTGCCTCCATTGGACTCTCAGGGTGGTGGGCGGGGAGGTGCGATCGGCAGGGCCCGACCGGAGCTGGAAAGTGACCCATCCGACAGTCTTGTCCCCTCCCCACTTGGAAGAGTGGAGGGGAACGGTGGGACGAGGGCCTCATGCAGGGTCTGGGTGGACTCCCACGGAGCCTGTCTCGGCCTCCTGTGCGGCTCCGGCAAGGGCAGCAGGTGGTGGGCGTGGGGGAGGGGCTCAGCGCGAGGAGCGGTTTCCAGTAACCCTCCTGCGCCCACCTTTGGCCAGGTGCTCATCGGATCCTGACTTCACGCTCAGTCGACTCCCTGTTGTTGGAATTGCCTGCATCAGGAATAAGCCCTTTGTTCCATCTTTTCTCTGCGCATGTGACAGCCAGATTGCAGCTTCTCTACTGCTCAGTGTGAGAGCAGTCACACTGAGCTTGCTTTCAGGCGGGGTGCCTGGGCTGGGTGGGGGGCGGGGGGCGGATCGGCCCTGGGGTGGGTGTTAGTGCCCAGCGGGCTTAAAGCAGCCTTCCGTTTCTCTGGTGGGGAGGCCGTGGGAAGGCTCTTTGGGGTCCCCGGACAGCACGTGGCTCCGAGCAAGGCAGAATTTTGGTGATCTCTGTGAGAGACTCGGGGACATAAGGCTTTCGTGATGCTTGGCCGCCGGACTGGTTTTCACGTGCTTGAGAGCCTGCAACGCGTTCCGGGGTTTGACCGCCCGCCCGTGTGAAGCCTTCAGTTCTTTTGAAGTGAGCCTCCTTTGAATGACCCCGATTGACCCGGTCTCTCGTGCTGGTGGCAGAGGGGAGAGTCATCTGACCTGGGTCCCGGCCAGGCCGGACGGGCAGCACCGCTCCCCGGCAGCCGGCTTCAGACCCTGAGCCCGCTGGCCCCCTCAGCTCCATGCGGGATGGACCTGGGGGCAGGACAGCTCTGAGCCCTGGGACGGTCTCCCCTCCCACCTCCACCCGAGTAGACGCTCAGGCTGAGAACATAGCCCCCTCATACCCCCTCCCAGCCTGATGCTGACCCACTGGACCAATGAGGAAATAAACACCAGAAGGACAGACTGGCCTATTCACGTGACACAGGGCCTTGGGGCAAAAGCCAGTCCTCAGGTAGGTCTGTACCCCCCCCCCCCACCCCGCCGCCATGTGTTTAGGCTGAGGGCAATTTTAAAGCCCAGTTTTGAGAACATTCCCTTTTGAGAGCCAAGAAATGAAGCATCTCTGCCCAGAAGCCAAAAGAAATTGCTTTTCTTCTTCTAGTTGCCTGATGCCCACTGTGTTTCTCCTCAGGAGGAGGCTGGTCCTGGGGGCTCTGGTGAGGGCGGCCACCGCATATGAAGCCTGGAGTTGTGGGCAGGCTAGGGTAGAAAGGATGAAGGGGCCCTGTAGAAGGTGCCTGCCCAGGGGCCCCGTGAGGAAGCTCATGCCTGTGTAGGTTCCGGGAAGGGCAGGGAAGCCCGTGGGTTGGGCTCAGAGTTGGAGGAGTCTGGGAAGGGCTTAGTCTTCTCTGCTCTGTCTCAGCTGGTGAATGGACCCTGGATGCCTTGCAGCCTCAAGAATTTACTGCCCCCAGATGGCTTTGGTTGTATTTGGAAAGGGTCGCCCTGGAAATTTTCTAGCAATCTCCTATTGCTGGGTCTCCATTATATCTCTAGACCCACAGACGTGATGCCAGCTCGGGGTCACTTTCTTCCAGGTGTGGGCACAAGAAAGGGAAGCCCTTTCAACAGTACGCCCCCATCTTTCCAAAGTGCTTTCTGGTCTCGTGTCCTCTCTTGCCCCGCCCCCACCCTGCCCCAGCTCTCTCCGAAACTCTCAGCCATAACAGAATGGCTGAGAGAGCTGGCCTCGGTGATAAACCCGCCTGCGACTGCGGGTCTTGCTTTGACGCCCCCTTGGACTCCCTCCCCATCGTTACCTCCTGCTGACTGGGCAACTTAGGGTTTTTGCCGTGCGCTGCTCGGGCACATTGGACGGTGTCCAGGACGGAGGCTGGCACAGCTTTCAGGACACTAGAGAGAAGGGCTCCTGGCGAAGGAAGCTGTACCGAAGGGTCTGAAGGAAAGATCCCCATTGGCTCCTCCCAAAAGCAACCACCACAATAGGCCAACAAGCAGAGGCCCCCCCAGCCCCGCCCCCAGCCCCGCCCCCGACTCTTGCAGGTGTGACGTGGTTTAGTCTCAGTGTGTAGGTGTGTGCCCCGCTCTGCTCCCGTCTTCTGGGGTGCTCCTTTCTCCTGTGTCAAGTCTCCCTCCTGTGGCTCCCGAAGTGGAGGGTGCTGTGATGCTTCCGCCCTCTCTGTGGGATGTATCACGAGCCCTCCTGTTTCAGTAGGGGAAGTAGGCCGCGCCCCATCTCCCACTGTCCGAAGGGGCCCCGCGGGTTCTGCGACTTCCCAGAGAGCCGGTGTGCTGTGCAAGTCTCCAGGAGGATCTCCAGGTTGGAAACAGCCCACATCCTGATTTTTAGGCCCACCGGGAGGCCGAGGCAACTGCTTTGTTCCGGAAGGCTGCCTGGAGGGGCTGCCCAGGACCCAGGACCCCTCCCTCTCTTCCTGCCTTCGCTCCTATCCCCAGGGGGTTCTGGCAGGAGGGCCTTGGAGAGGTCAAGACCTGGAGCCAACATCATGTGGGCCTCAAGCAGTCTTTATCTTGGGGACCCCTGGATATCCCAGCCCCTCTGCGGAGCCCTTGCACGCTCACAAGGACTGAGTCACAGGCCCCGTCCCTTCTTTCCTGTGGTTAGTATCTTGTTCTGTGGTTGGTTAGCTGTGTTGATGAGCTATGTAGCAAATCTCTTTTGTCTCCAATTTAGAGAATGTGTAAACAAATAAAAGGCTTTAAAACGCTTGGGAACTTTTGGTTATTTCCCCCCTCTGACCCACTCCCCACCCCAGTCTTCAAAAAATCAACTGGAAACACAGGGATCCTGTGGCAGTAGGGCCCTTTCATGCTGAGGTATACAGTGGGACTACATGTGTGCACCCAGTGTGCGTGGGCTTGTTTGCATAGGGATGTATGATGTGTGTCGGGCTCCAGAGAAACCGCGGTGCTTCCATGTTTGCGAGGAGACTCCCAGTCCGGGTCTCAGTTGTTGCTGGTGAGGGACTTCTGGCCACCCCCCCCCCAAGCTCCGGGGAAGCCTCAGTCCCTAAAGCTTTTGTGGGCACAGCAAGCACCTAGAGCTTCGCTGAGGAAGAGACCCCCATGAGAGGCCAGGACATTCTGAAGAGAAACCCCTGGAACTTCTGGGGGAGGGGAGGTGGATGATTCCTAGATGACTCACAGCTGAGATGGGGAACGTGCTGGGGCAAAGAGAGACCTCAAGCTCAGGACCCATCTAGAAGCCCGCTGAGTCATTGCTCCTCCCCTCTCAGGTCAGAAACGCCTTCCATAAAAGGCAGCGAGATGGCTGCCTTGAGCAAGGAGCAGGAGGCTTTGCAGAAGACACATCTGCCCTGAGAGTCTCCCGAGCCTGCTTAGCAACCGCCTTAAAGGGACAGTGGGACTCGGGACCATGCGGCCAGGGGTATCCTAAGGCCGTGGGCTGGGAGTCAGTCTTCCAAAAACACGCTGAAGATAAATCAGCAAATAAAGCCTCTCCCATGTATCAGGCCCTGGGGGTCCAGCAGGGAAGACAAGGCCCTCCCTCTCCCCCCGTTTACAAGCCAGACAGGTAATAACACAACACATGACGACCAGGGTCGAGGGGGAAGCGGGAGGAGGGGCTAGAACCTGAGAAGGGACTTCTGTCTCAGTCCATCAGTGGCCTTCTAGTTGGAGTCTGCTGGGGCTTTCCAGGAAGACACGGGCGGACTGGCAGCAGGGAAGAGCAGGTATCTCTGGGTCCCTCTGCTGGGGCAGTGCTCTCCTGTCCTGAAGACGGTGTGCCTTCGGCCTTTCCTTTCCAAGCGGAGTCTGGGCTGGTTCTTTCTAGCCCACGAGCCACTGCTGTTGCTGCAGACGCCTGCTGTCCAGCAGGTTGCCGGAGACAACGTGTGTGGGGACATCTCTACAGAGGGAGCGATGTCCCCTTGCAGGGTTTGGAGCGGAAAGGCAGGGCCTCCTCCCAGAGTGATCTTGGGAGCCACTGATGCTGGCCGTGGAGAGATGGCCCAGGTACTCGGGCACGGGCCTCTCATCTGCACAGACGGCGATGAGGTTTCTGCTCGGACCCCAGGGAACCCAGCTTCGCCTCCCAGGCGCATTGCACCAGTTGCTGAGAGAGGCACGTGGTCAGCTGGGCCTGGGGAAGTCCTCGAACACATCCCAGATGCTGATGTTGCTCTCAGGGGTTGCAGGGATGGTGGAGGGAGGAAGAACCTGGAGGGAACCACGTTATGTTCAAGCAATGTCTGAGCAGAATGGATCTCTTTTGTTCTTTCCTTGGAGAGAGGGGAAAGCACGGGATGTGTGTGGAGCCAGGCAGGGGACTAAGAAGAAGGGACCAAGGGGATAGCACCCTATGTTAGAGCCCAAGGCTGTGGACCTGGGACAGAGCTATAATGGGGTTTCCCCGTCTTGGAGCAGAGGGAACACTGGGAGAGGAGTCAGCAGCTCTAGGTCCTTTGTTGTCTAGCCGGCTGATTGGTGACTTTTGTAGACACGAGCACGAACTTCTATGAGCTCAGCAGGCTTGGAGAAGGAGATAGCAGGCCAGGTGGATAGGCACGCCCAGGCTCCACACCTGTGGGACAGGCACTCTGTGGTGGCCGACATAGCCTGTCCCCATGCAGCCCCGAGGAAGGGCAGGGTGAAGGCCAGACGCAATGAAGCCAGAGGTTGAGCTCACTCTGCAACGCGGGTCTTCCAAGTGAATTCTGCAGAGGCCTGGGCTTCTGGAAGGGACTTTGGGGGTGCCCAGGGCCCTCAGACGGCAGGGGTGGGAAAAACGATCCTGAGCCCCAACCTTCCCTTCAAGCCACTGACCAGCACCGCCCGGATGTCATCTAGTTCCTAGGTTGCTGGCTCACTGCTTAAAAAACCCCATAGTTTGAAAGCATCTTTGGGGCTACATGGTAGGGGCCAAGGGGGGTGTCCCCTGAGGCTGCAGAAGGCGGCGTGATGACGGGAGGCCATTTGTCAAGTATAAACAGATACGGTCTCTGCTCCCAGCTTTCTCCGAAGGGGGCCCGACCTCCGCCGGGGGCTTCTCCCTTGGGTTCTTCTCAAGCAGAGCAGAGGAACGTGGGTCTCATGACTCGGCCTCACTTCCTCCCGTCTTGGGGTCCCTGCAGCCTGCAGCACTCGCTACCCTCCCTCCCCCACTCCGCCTCTGACGCTGCTGCTCTGGCCCTACCTGGGGTCTGCTGTCCCCTCCTCGTCCCCACGCTGGACCAGAACAACAGTGAGCTCCGAGGCGGTGGTTGAGAATGTTCGGGCCTAAACTGGAGGTAATTAGCATTGTTAATGCCCGTTCTGTGATACCACAGCTGTGAGCCTCATTAAAGTGCTCTCCAGGGGGAGGCAAGCCGAGATTCAGGTGTGGGCTCTGCTCTTCTGCACAGCGCCCGCCTGCCATCTCCAAGCCTCTGTTCAGAGACCCGGTGCGCTCCCGGCCCTCCTGGGCTCCCGCTCCCCGTCTGCTGGCATCTGGGCCCCCGCCTCCCTCCAGCAGAGAGCTCCCTCCCTTCCACTCCACAGAGAAACGCCAGGGAGCAGGAGGGTGGCTGATGTCCTCACAGCCCCAACTCAGCTTTGAGAGAAAGGGTTCTCGCCCTGGCGGGGAGCCGAGCCCGTCCTGGGAGCACCGGGGCATTTTATCTGGGGCCTCCCCTCTTTCTCTTCCTGCCCCCTCCGCAGAGAAAACCCAGGGCCTGGTGCCCCCACCCCACCTCCTGGCTGGACCTCCGCGCTCTTCTCACATCTGCTGCCGAGGCCCCCTCCTCAGAAAGAAACCAGAGTCCCTCCGGTTTTAATTTCTGGGATTCCTGATGCCTGGGAAGGGAGGGAGGGGACAGACTGTTTGCCAAACAGAGAAATATGAAACGCCCTTCAACCCCCTTGAAACCTTGAGGAAAATAATGCCGGCCCCACCGGGGACTACACAGGGCTCAACCCCAGAGGCAAGACACGATTCCAGAGAGGCTCCCTGGGGTCTGGGGGTGCTCAGGAGGGCCTGGCGGTCTCCCCTTTTCTGCTCCCCTTGCAGCCCTGGGTTCTCCGTGTCCACAGAGGTGCTCGGAAGGGTCATCTAAGACCCAGACAAAACTTGACTGTCTTTATGAGCTACAGACTTGGAGGACACAGAGCTCAGTATCAGCGAGAACCTCTCAGTGGGAACAAGGGCTCAAGCGAGGGGACAGACACATGCACAAGTGACTTGAGTTCAGGATGAGATGACAGAGGTATGGTCCTCCTCCATGAAGAGACATGGAAGGGGCGGGGGAGAACATAGTCAGAAGGGCTAGGCACCTTGGAGCCGAACCCTGAGGGAGGCGTGCGACTTCCATAGCAGTGATTTGGAATTGGGGGTTGTGCTTTCCAAGTGAAGAGAGAAATGAGAGCAAAGGCCTCCTTTCACCTAGGGACAATGGGCTAGCCTGGGATCTGTGTCTTAGGCCCTGGGACCCAGGCTGCCTCCCAAATCTGGGAGAAACTCTTCCATGGAACTCTAGTTGACAAAGGGCTGCACAGACAGCCTCTTCTGAAGCTGAGAGCTGGCGCTGGAGGCTCTCCGAGCTCTGAACCTGTGGGGGATGAGCAACTCTTTTGCCATTTTGTTTGACGTGTGGGCTTGGATCTTTGCAACCCCCACTCCCTCTGCCCACCCTCTACACATCCTCCCCAAGGATAGCTCCTCAAGCTAGTCTTAGTTCTTGAAGCTTCGTCTGGATCTTTTTAGGTGGGTTTTCACAATCCTCCTTTCCCACAACTACTCAGAACTGCTCCAACCTTCCATTAGGTCTTTCGTCAATGTGTCCGAGTTGTGTTCTGTCTAGAAGGCCACCATCCATGCTCCAGGCTCCCACCGTCTTGCCCTTCTACTCTCTCCACCTATAACGACCTTGAAGGCTCAACTCAGCCCTCTCTCCTGGGGAAGCCTCTTTTGACTTGTCCAGGGAGGAACTGCTCCTTCGATGGAGCCCCACTGTGTTTGGTACCTACCTCTTCCATAGCACCTGGCACTCCCGGATCCCCTTGTCAGCTTTCTTGCTGGCATCCCCCATCAGACTGAGCTTTTGGGGGGCACAGACTGTGACTTGTTGAGTGCTGGGTCCCAGCTTCCCTGGTACCTGTTCAGTAAATGGAGGGATGGCTGGCTGGCTGGATTCATGAGCAAGTGAGGAAATGAGCGAGCAAGTCAGAGGAAATGGGGTGGGGCCTGGAGATTCGGGTCTCTTCCCCTGTGGGGCAAGGCCCTGGCCGAACCGGCAGCAGGTCCCGTACCGTGGGTCCCGGCCCCTGTGAGGGAGGTGCCTCTGTTAGGTGGGAAGGACCGGGGGGGGGGGGG
>CM052797.1:100499460-100516911 GCA_028533885.1 Nasua narica | reverse complement strand
TAAACAGCTCAGAAACGACCCTGAAAAAATACATTAGATTAATCCCCAAATAGCCGACCAGAGGCTAAAGCCATTTGTGAAGAGCACCTGAAAGGACGGGGTTTAAAACCAGTGGTTTATAACCATCTTTTGGTTTTAAAGGGCTCGGTAAGAATCATGGCTGGTCTTCCTCCAACCAGGCTCGAACGATGGAGGGGGTGAAATGCAGCCTCTGGGAGAGATCTTGGAGTGGTGCTTTTGTTGTGCCATGAAATCATTAGTTTTCCTCTAGTTACACCATTTCAAGAACGTATACTGTACTCCTGTATGCTTTTAATTATGTCTTGAGGCCGAAATAATTGCCCCTGGGAATACAGTTCCAATCATCGAAGGCAGCAAAAAAATATATATTTCAATTACAAAAGTCACTGGACTCTCACACTTGGGGACCTATTTGTGGACTGGAAGGAGGCAGCAGGAGAGCTCATCCCTGCCTCAAGGCACACTGAGAAGCTGCTGGTTTGGGGGGCTTGGGGGCCTGAAAAGGCCGGGAGGGAAGGCCAGCGCTGCTCCTCGTGGTCACTGCCGGTGAGCGTTGTAACCCGCCCTCCAGGAGCCTTAGCGTCCTCATCTGTAACATGGGCATAAGGTTCCACATTTACACCGATTTCGTACAGAGCCGTAAAGATGAAAGACAGTCACACGTGCATAGTTCTCCTTCGATCTTCTCCTTCCGCCATCCCTTCCACCATTTAATCACGGATGTGGCAATAGCTTCGATCTAGAAGAAAAGGTGAATAAGATCCTGCCCTCAGGACAGGAGGAGTTCCCTCAAGAAATTTAGGCACAAAAGGTCGAGGAAAGCACATGAGTTGGGAATCAGACAGAGGCGGCTTTGCCCCTTTGTCTCTGACTAGAGAGAATCGCATCTGCCTTATGTCTTGCATTTGTATGAAGAGGAAATGGGACAACTCAGGTAAAGCTCTTGGCTCCCTACTTGGCACACAAGAGGTGTGCACTAAATAGTTGTATGGTCTTAACTGTGGAGTTTATCCTCAGAAATGAGGGGAACATGGCCAAGGTCACAGTAGCTGTCAGATAATGAGAGTCCAGCCAGGAGAGGACTTCCAACTAGAGAGAAAGCTAGGAAGGCTTCCGAGAAGAGGTGGCATTTTAGGTAATTTGGACATTAGGTGATGGGAAGAGCAGCGAGAGAGAGAGAGAGAGACAGAGAACTCCAGGCACATGGGTGGACATGAGAAAATATGGCTAGTAGTTTAGGCTGGTCTGTGTGGACAGAGTTTCAGGAGCTGAGGCAGGAATGCCTGGGCCTGGGGTGTGACCTGGAAAACCATCAGGGAGGGGAGTTGGGAGCTTCCCATGGAGAGGGGCTAAAGGTTCCTGAGTAGGGGAGGCATGGTGAGCTGTGCAGAGCAGGCTGGATTGGAGGACCAGGGCCTTGTCCCGCAGAGCCTTCCGCTAATGACAGGAGGGCAGACTAGCTGGGCCAAGGTCAGATGCCAAGTGCGGGCTGTAGTTCCCAGGCTAAGGTTTTAGGGGCTGAGAAGGAGGGACCAGAGGCTGCAGCCCCTTTGCTCTCTGCCCTGTCCCCTGAGCGGCCCAGTCCCCTCTCCACCTGTTTCCCAGGGGTCTGGAGGTGTGCTAAGGAGGGCAGGGGGAAGCTGCGCAGGGGTCCCCACCCTTCTGTGAGACCTCTGGCATTTCCAGTCCAGGGCATGAGGAGATCCAGCTAGCATGGTGTGGAGGGGCTGGGCCCAGGGTCCGAGACTCAGAACTCGAGCACAGATAAGACCCCTGGATAGCCTTTCTCTAGTTCATGGGTGGGCTTCCAAACCGTCTGTAAAATTTTATGTGGGGTATGTGTGGATGTGTGTGCCTGGTTTTGCTCAGATTCTCACAGGGATCTGTGACATCTCCCAAGTTGAAACACCCCTTGTCAACATAATCCTTTCTTTCTCCGAATGAAGAAACTAAGGCCTAGAGAGGGAGAGTGACTCCCTGAGTCCCACAGCTAGGGAACCGCTATTGGCAAACTACCTTTTCTTCTGAAAAGGATGTCTGTCAGGAGAACAGGGTGATGGGAGCTGGACCAGGAGTGGAAACAGAGAGGAGAGAGGGAAGGGGGGGGGTGGGGGAGAAGAGGAAAGGAACGCCCAGAATTGCCCAGGGATTAACCATCTGTGTGTCTTGTAGGGGCCGGTCCCCCCAGGATACCTGATCCCCTTCTCCAGGTATTGTTCAAATACTTTCCCAGGGCTGGGCTGGGCTGGCAAGTGGGGGTGGGGCAGAAGGGGGAGAGGAGAGGGAGAGATTGAAGGCGGTAACAAGCTGGGGGTGGACAGAGAGAGAGAGAGAGAGGAAGTGAGCGCATGATTGAGGACCTAGAAGGTCAGCAAGCCCTCCTCTGCTGCCCTCAGAGGGGAGTTCACTGGACTCAGGCCGTCCTCCCCAAGGCCTTGGGGCCAGGATGGATGTAGAGGGAGGTGGAAAGCCTCCACTAGGATTTTCCAGAAGGCAGTTCCACAAATATGAACTTAAGGGCTGAGTGTATATCAACCCACAAGTTTGCTGGCTGTGCTTGAGTCTTGCCATTAGTTTAAAATCCTTTTTCACTCCCCCTCAGCCCCACCTTACCCACTTCTCAGGCCGCCATTACTGGCTTTGAAACCACAGACTCTGGCAGCAGGAAGAGACCTTCGGGACCAGTGAGCCCAATGGTTTTCACACTGTACTCTGCTGGGCCTCAGGGGCTCCATGAGCTCAGCAAGTGGGGGAGAGGCTGACTGACCTCCTTTCCCTCCCAGAGCTGTGGCAACCTGGCAGCACAGCTCTACTGATCAGTGGTCCCTCTAAGATTTCGTTGGGGGAAGGAGTTCCTTGGCTGAAAACATGATTCTAAGCTCCCTGCCCCACCCTCAAATTTATAGAAGGGGAAACTGAGGCTAAGACTTGCTGGGGGTGATAGGGAATCTAGGGGCTGAGCTGGGTTTCGGGTCGGGCCTCCCCACCCCCAGGCCAATTGTCTGGTCTCTTCTTTCTCCCTGGGCTCAGCAAGGGAAGCGCAGGGAAGGTCTTGCAGAGAGGGAAGAGACTGGGTGGAGTTGAGGCCAGGAAAAGGGGATGTGGGAACCCCAGAAAGGGGCAGGTCTCCTGATGCTAAAGTGTGGGGAAGTCCTCCCCCCAGTGCCCTGGCTAGAATCCTGGCTCTTGGGCCTGGCCTTCAGCTCCTGCCCAGCAGGGAAGCAGCTGCAGGGTAGGGGTGAGGAGTGGGCCGTGGAATGATGAGGGAGACCCCAATTTCATGCTCCAGAGGTTTGAGCTCTCTACACCTCCAGTGCAGGGGTGTTGGGATGACTCCGTGTCCCTATCAGCTTGGTGGGAAGCTCCGGCAAGCGTGTCTCCTTCTTCCAAGGCTCAGTAGACAGATGAAACCAGGCCCCAGCCGCTGAGCGGGGGTGCTCCAAGCAGAGGTGGCTTCTGGACAGCTGTGGAAGGCCTCGTTTGCATATATGCAGATGAGCGCCTGGCTCCTTTCTTTCCCAGCATCATCCAGGCAGACCCAGGTGCTGTTGGAAGAGTCCCAGAGCCTGCATCAAAATTAGCCTCTTGAATGGGTTTTTGGTCTCCCAATGTGACATTTCCTTTGAACTCCTTCCCAAACTCTGGGAACCTTCCCAGTCCCCAGCTCTGCCTCCCTTCCAGTTACGGTGGCTCCTCAAACCCTCGGAATTAGAGCTGAAGAGAAAGATTTGGAGACAACCAGGGACAGAGGGCAGGCCAGTCAAGCCGTTCTAGACGCTGGCCTTGGTGTCGCGTGGTTTCAGTGTTGCCTGGGGTCAACCACCTAACCTCTGGGCTCCGCGGCCTCCCCGATGGGTAAACAAAGAGAGGGGCTGAAGGTCCCTTCTAGCTCCAACAATCTGCAAATGTTTGTGAACACTGTGCCTTAGAGCTCCGTGGGGGTAAATAACAGATCCACTTCAAGGGCACTAAACTAAAGCGGAGGGAGGATGACACAGGCTGTCTCAAGAGGGGCAATGGGGTTGGTTCAGAAGGGGAGGGTGGAGAGCTCTTTGGCCCTCCCTCTCTCGTCTCCTTTCTTGGCAACTACTTTAATCCCCTTTCTCTCTCTCTCCTCTTTTTTTAGAGAGAGAGAGAGAGCAGGGGAGGAGCAGCAGGAGAGGGAGAGAGAGAATCCCAAGCAGGCTTCACGCCAGCCCAGAGCCCCACAGGGCTCAGTCTCATAACCCTGAGATTATGACCTGAGCCGAAATCAAGAGTCCACACCTAACCAACGAGCCACCCAGGCACGCCTAATACCCTTCCGCTCTTAAGACTGACATTTCTCACTTCTTCAGTGCACACGGTGAAAAATGAATGCCCTCCAAAACCGGGTCCTGGGAAAGTGACCCCCCAGAGACTGAGTCAAACGTCTGGCGGGGGTCTGATTCCAGATTCCCCGTAGAGATCGCCTATTGACTTGGCTTGAGTCAGGTGACCACCATGGGATCTCCATGGCCGGGAGGTCAGGGACACAGGAGAAACGGGACGGCCTGAGGCCCAGAGCCGGATGCTGAGAGAAGGTATCTGGGCGCTGGGCAGACACCCAAGGAGTGTCTACTACATCCCGTGTGGTATAAGGTGCTGAACTACAGTGCGAGGTCCTGAGCCTTTACAGTGAGACAGGCACCGGGCTGGTCGTGTTTCATACAAGATTGAAAAACCAGTGAATGAGATGCTACTATTATCACATTTGGCCCTTATCACTTTCCCTCGAGGTGGCTTATTCTACCCACTTTATGTATGGGAATCTGAGTCTCTCCCAGCATCAGACTTACCTTCTCTAAAATAGTAACTTCTATTTAGTAGGACTCTTGTCAGGAATAAGCGATGTAAAGTATGATGAGGGGTTAGCAGAGATCTTGGCATGTAGGAACTGCTTATTCAGGATGAAGTGGCCCTTTGGCCTTTTCCTGAAGCCCTATAGCCCTGTAGGAACTGGGGTTTCAGTGGAAGGTAGTTCCACTTCTAGGTATCTCTGACTATTGAAAAGGTCTTTGTTTCCTGAACTTTTAGACTGGACAGAAATTGGACACTCAGTAACTTCTATCTACTGATCCTAACCCTCCCAGTTAGGGGCTGCAGTAGGCAGAAGCGTGGCGCCGTGAAGATTTCCACATCCTTGACCTCAGAATATGTTATGCTGCACGACAAGGGGGCATTAAGGTTGCAGATGGAATCAAGATTGTTCATCAGCTGACCTTAAAATAGGGAGATTCATCTGGGTTATACAGATGGGTCTGACATAAAAGGGTCTTTTAAAGATAGAGGACGGAGATGGAAGAGTTAGCTTCAGAATCAGGCGTTGTGAGAAGGACTAGAGCCGCCATTGCTGCCTTTCAGGATGGAGGGAGGGGCCTTGAGTCAAGGCATGTGGGCGGCCTCTAGAAACTGGAAAAGGCAAGACAGCAGATCCTCCCCTGGGGCGTCCAGAAAGAATCCAGTCTTGCTGACTCCTTGATTTCAGGACCTCTGAATCTCAGGACCAAAAGATAATGAATTTGTGTTATTTTAAGGCACTTGGTTTCTGATAGCAATGATAAAACAAACAAAAACAAAAACCAGAACTAAGAGAGGGGCATTCCAAGCAAACCAGACCCCTCAAACCAGTACCTTCTTCGTTTGAGTGTCTTCTCCAAGCTGTAAACCCTGGTCCTTCGAGCGTTGCTCACGTGCATGTTTCAAAGAGGGCGGGCCACGTCAGAACCAAGAAAAGAACCATACGCTTAGCAAGGATCGGCTCGCTGGTGACTTTGCACAGAGGCGAGCCCCGCAGGCGGCACAGACTGGGTGGAGGGTAGGCCGCCCCAGTTTGCGGTGATGGCCCTGGTGATGGAGAAGAGTAAATGCAGGCGTAATTTATCACATCTCGGCCCCTTTCCACACCCTGCTAAATATCAGAGTAACCTTTAAAGAAGGCAGAGACCATCAATTAAATAAACAGATGCCTTGATGGAGAATAGAAGTGTAAACACAGGCACCATTTCATAATTTACTGATGGTAAATCAGCTTTGTTCTCTCAGTGGGCTGTTCTCCAACCGCACGAAAGAAAAAGGAGGCAATCCATCAGGACAGGGCGAGGACCTTCACGAGACCCGCTAACCAACAAAATGGATTACAGAGAAAGCTTTGACATCTTCTTCCTGGGGTTGAGAGTTTTTAAAATTTTTTAAACAAGGGTTTGCATATGAGTTTCTCTGGACGTTTCAGGCGGTGCCTTTGGCGATGCGGGATTGTGGTTGAAACGACTTTTGGATGGTTCATCTCGCCTTTTTAATTCCAGTAGCCAAAGGTTGGGATTTGCGCCTGCACATTCACACTCATGATTAAACCATATACACAGGTTACTTAATACAGCTAGAAAAACACACCGAACCATAGTTCTGGTGACCTGAGGATGCGTATGACATATTCAGCAAAATTGGGCCGGGAATTAATTTTGCTAAGGTCAGTGTGGTCGCTTTGGGCACACAAGGGGAAATCTTTCATGAGGGTTCACCACTCTTCGGTATCTTAGTTCATCTGTAATGGACTGGCAGAGAGAGATGATTATTAGAAAAATAAAATGCACTTAGAGTACCCCCATGAATCATTTATGGAAGATACCGGGCTTCCAGAGACCATGAAAATACGGCTGTTAAGGGCAACTCAGTCACTATTTCTGGATGGCTTTCAAGCGTGACTACAGACCAGAGAAGTGGGCCTGGACACACTGGAAAGATCTAAGCGTTCAAGTGGAAGGGAGGATGCATAGACAGAGGTGAGCTCAAGGGGGCGGCCTTCACAAGCCACCACATGATGATACCCATACTGTGAGGGGTCCCCTCGCAGGAGAAGGTGCCCCTGGTCTCACTCTCCTTCCTGTTCCCACTACACGCCAGAGGAGGAGAGGTCAGCTGAAGTGGCAATTAATTCAACAGGACTGAGGTTTAGGCAATTAACTTCTAAATATGCAAGCAGTTCAGAAGAGGGAGGAAGTGGTTTCCTCCTAGCGCGACTGGTGAAAGATGGTGCGATGTTATCGAGGCCTTTGGGTAACCAGCAGAAGTGTTTTAATCCCCACTCTACCCACACTCAGAATATCAGAGCCGCGATAGCCTAATGACGGGGGCCTCAGGAGCCGAAGAAGGAAAGAATCGGTGCTCTGTGGGTCAACTATAAATAGAACTTAAGATCTTTCTAGAAGGCTGGGGGAAGCAATCAGCTAACCAAAGAACTGTGCGGGAGTTTACCCAAGGGTGCAGTTTGACCTAGGCTTTCTGTTTCTTTTCCAGTCGATAAGTGAGGAGAAATGTCTTTGCTTCTCGCAGGTGTGTCTGAATCACAGCGGACCTCCTGCTAGAGAGGAAGTGGAGGCTGCACCTTCCTTTGAATCTTGGCTCTATCATGTTTGAGTTGTGGGATCCTCAATAAGTCACTGTACCTGCTCTGGGCTCCCCTGTAAAGCCGGGGTCCAAATACTCACCTTATAAAATCCTACCCTGTTAGGAGGATTAATAGATGGTTAATAAACATGCACTACTTTCTAGGGCTACGGGGAGACAAACTGCTGGCCCAGGGGGTTAGACTTTGGTTCTTCTAACCTCCGCCAGCAGCCCATTCCCTTATCACAGAACAAGGGGGGCACACCGGGTGCCTCCGTACTCGCTGGGCGACTCAGCTTCCCCGGCCCCTGTCCTGGAGGTTCTGGTTCAGAAGGGGTAGGTTAGGGCTAGGAATTCATTTCTTAGCCCTGGAGATGTTTGAGAAAACTGGAGAGCTTATTTTCTTTTGTGAACATCTCAGATCATAAGGGTTATAGTCATAGGGTACAGGGAAAAAAAATGCAGACTTCCAGCACCTCTAGCAAGGAGGGCTAGAAAGTTAAATTTTTGTTTTTTTAAACATTTTATTATTTATTTATTAATTTATTATTTATTTTAGAGAGAGAGAGTGTGCAAGAGTGAGCTTGAGGAGGGGAGGAGGACCAGAGGGGGACGGAAGGAGAAGAATCCCTCATAGACTCCCTGGGGAGCATGGAGCCAGATGTGGGGCTTGATCTCATGACCCTCAGATCACAACCAGAGCTGAAACAAAGAGTTGGACACAAAACTGAATGAGCTACCCAGGCACCCCTGGAAAGCTGCATTTTTTTTTTTAAGAATTTATTTACTTATTTTAGAGACAGAGAGAGATTGAGAGAGCGTGCGAGAGCTGGGCAGAAGGAGAGAAAAAATCCTGAAGCAGACTTCGCACTAAGCATGGAGCCCAACGCAGGGCTCAATCCCAGGACCCTGAGATCATGACCTCAGCAGAAACCAAGAGCTGGCCCCTTAACTGACTGTACCACCCAGGCACCCCAGAAAGTTGCATTTTTAACCAGCATATCAGGTGACTCATGTGAACAGGAACATTTGGCAAAGCTAATCGAAGTGATCTTTAGGGTTGAAGTCTATGGTCAGCTAAGGTGCATGCGTCTGGCCGTATTGTGTGTCAAAACAGGAAGCTCTTCCCTCCAGTTGGTAAATGGCTGCTGGCCCCACCTCTCCGTAGAGTCGGGCTCTAGGATCCCCCCCGTCTGAGGACCCTCTCCCATCTCTGTGCAACCCAGTCATTAAAGGGTAAACACCGACGCGGCGTGGGTCTCATTGCCGTGGGCCAGCATCTCTTCAGACAGATGAGTCCCTGGGCCCCCCCACTGTAAACTGTCTCAGCATTACTCCTGCTTACCTCCTTAAAGTAGTCATCAATCCCAGGCTGCCAAACGTTGTGGGAGGAGGCAGAAACCAAGAACATGGATTTCCTAACTTTTCCCAGCTTTGATTTGGCTTTCGTAGCTAGCTCTTCTTTTTTTGGTGCTGGTGCCTTTTCTCCCTTCCGGGAATGTGTGTGTTAGATTCTTGATTGCAAGGAGTGGCCCTCCTCAGCTCATCTCAACATGGCGAAACATCACTTACTGGCAATGATGTCCCTACCAGTGATCACAGCCTCTGAGAAGTTCCCGGGACTATTGAGTGCCCTTGGTTCAGCTCTGCCCACATCTTGGGGACTGGAGGGTCAGCAAGTCACCCACTGCGGTCACAGCCTGGAGGTCCAGCCCATCGCGTGCACGCTGCCCCACCGCAAGTGCTTCTTGGATATTATTCTGGGTAAAAATGTTAACAGAAATCCTTTTAGAACTATCTTTAAAAAAAAAAAGTCCCAGGTGTACACATGCTTGTACTCTAACTGGGTGTCGATGGTGAAGGGATACAGAGTACATAATGGCGGGATGACCGTCGAGCTTTGGAAGTTAAAGAATAGACTCCAAAGTCAGGCTGCCGGGTTTGAATTCTCCTTTAGCACTTATGACCTGGAGAGAATTGTTCCTTAGCCTTCCTAAGTGTCTGTTTCCTCATCTGTAAAATTTGAGTAATGAGAGGACTGGATTCATCTCACAGGGGTTTTGTGAGTGCTAAGCGAGATTTTGCAAGCAAAGCATTGAGAACAGTGTCCGGCATATAGAAAGAGTTCAATAAAGAGCGTTACCTGAAGGCAATCTTGTCCCGTAAAGAATTGGACAATAAATATACCAGGTTTTATGCATTATACAGTCTCTGTCATGACTACTCAGCATTGTCTCTCTGATGTGAAAGCAGCCCTAAATAATATTGTAATGACTGGGCATGGCTGGGTTACAATAAAACTTTATTTACAATAACAAATGGCAGGCTAGATGGACCCACGGCCATACTTTGCTGATGCTTGTGTTAAAGGAAGACAGATATCTTATGGGAAAGCAAGAACAGCTAAATCACCAGGCCACCTGGACATTAGAATATAGTTCAGGTTCCGGGAGGCTCTCCAGTTCCCCTGTGATTCTCTTTATAATTGTGTAAGCCAATTTCTTAAATCTCTCTCTCTCTCTCTATATATATATATAAACTCTTACTGGTTCTGTCTCTCTGGGGGAACTCTGACTGAGACAAGATTCCTTCCTGCATCCTGTGGTCATATACAGGCGGGAGGCCTTGGGTCAGTCGGCACCATGGGTGGGGATGAGGCACTGGGTGTCTAGGATCTGCTTCTCTTAGCAAAGGGCTATGGAAGGGAGTCCCTTGGAAGGGCCTGAATTCTGGGGCGTGGCCCACCTAGCACACTGGCTTCCTATACTGGTTCTTTTGGTGTCACTCATAGAGCTATCAGCTAAGCCTCCCATAGCTCTTGGCATTACATTGCCCCTTAGAGTCCCAATCTAAATACGTACAGCATAGAGAGGCAGCCCAATATGGAGCAATTCACTTAACTTCTATAAGTCCTCATGTCCCCTCTGCAAAGTGGGGATAATGGTGTTTCCTTGCATGACAGTGACAAAAATTAGATGAGATGACATGTGTAAAAGTTACTAGTACATGTGAAGTGGATGCCACTTCTTTCCTTCTCTTCCCCTACCCCTACCCCGAATCATAATTCCATCCATGGTTATGTCCTTTTGGTGCTGCTGGTAGAGCTGGTAGAACTTTCTGGACCTCCTGTTTTGATACTGCAGAATAGCCAGGTTCTGAGAACAGTAATGGTGACTTGAGCAGCTGTACCCCTTTCTTTGTAGGGTTTCCTGCATTCACGATGTTCCTCACTTTGGATCGCCTCTTCTATCTTTTTGAATATTTTCATTGGCCGAGCTATAGCTCCATCTAAAGGACTGGAACTGGGTTCAGCTGTGGGAGAGAGCGCTCCTTGGTTCTGGAGAGCAGTGGATTCCGTGGCAGAGGGAATGATGTGGACTTTGAACAATCAGAACCCTTGAGAGGTAAGTATAAAACAATGCTGTTTTCTTTCTTTCTTTCTTTCTTTCTTTCTTTCTTTCTTTCTTTCTTTCTTTCTTTCTTTCTCTCTCTCTCTCTCTCTCTCTTACTCCTTCCTTCCTTCCTTCCTTCCTTCCTTCCTTCCTTCCTTCCTTCCTTCCTTCCTTCCTTCCTTCCTTCTTTTGATTTATTTATGAGAGAGAGAGAGAGAGAGCATGCACACCTGAGTAGTGGGAAGGGGCAGAGGGAGAGAATCTTTAAGTGGACTCCCCACTGAGCCTGGAGCCCACTATGGGGCTCATCCCACAATCCATGAGCTCATGACCTCAGCCAAAACCAAGACTGAGCCACCCACGTGCCCCAGCAATGTTATTTTCATTTCTGTTGTCTTTTTCAATGTATTCATGGAGGATAGTTCTTCCTCCCCATTGGAAGGAAACTCATGCCATTTCATGCCTTTTCAGCTCCCTCTTACAAAATAAAAGTCCTGCAGTCATGCTAAGTCACCAGACACTGTCTCAGCCCAGAAATCAGAATGCCCAGGCCCATGTAACACAGCTCTACAGCTCATCAATATGGCTACTTGCAGGCAGGAAGCCTGTGGTTGGTGAAGGGGTGGGGACTGTAGGTTTCTCTTTCCTCTCTCAGTTCCCCTCCTGGGCAATCGTTCTCCTCTAGCTCATTACAACACTTCCCATGCTCATAGGAACTGAAGGTCATTTCGGCTTCTTCTTACATGATTGTTAACCCCTCAAGAAGGCCCTTCTTGGGCAGTGCCCAACCTGACCACAACTGCTCTCTCTTGCATCACTGGCTCACATCCCGTTCAGGTGTCCCTGCCCAGGCATACACTGGGATTTATAGGTCAGTCGCTAAGCTGCAGAAATATCTCCTTCCATCCATGATGGCAGAAGCCAGTCAGCCCATCTCTTCCTACCTTTTAGATGTCCAGCCTGGAATCCATCATGGGTCCACTGTGTCCCTCCAGTCCCAGGGGACATGTACTGAGCTTTCTCAAGTCCCTTTCATGAGATTTGAGATAAGAAATAGGCACCTCCCACTCTCCCTCTTGGAAGGATCGAAACTTACAGCACATCAATATGTTTTTTTTCAAAGAAATCTTCTCTACAGATCCTCTCCCTTAATCTCTAAAAGCCAGACCACTTCATGCCCTCAGTGTGAGTGTCAGTGAGAAGTTCGAGTTTGGGAACAAATTTTTGGATCTTACCTTGAAAATGTGCGTCTTCTTCAGGCACCACGTTAGCATGTTATGGCTATCCTGATGCCTCGGGGAAAACTTAACATCTTGCTGTATTTACTTTGGTCTTGATGCAATTGCAGGTGAAGACGGGAGAGCCAAGGGACTTCTGATGCTTGGAATAGAGATCACTATGCATCCGTGCCCATGCCGTGGATTTCTTATTGCCTTGTCGTTGACAGTCTCTTGGGAACCAGCAAATTTGGCTGGGATCACCGGAGAGTCTTGTGGATGCCCTTTGCCAGAGAACACACTGGGTACTTCTCAGCTTGGAGAGCATTTTTAGAGAGAGCTCAGTGAATTTTTTATTATTTTTGCTTCTTATTGTCTTCTTTACTTCTCCATAGGAAGACCGATTAAGCCTAGCTCCCCTGGAGTCAAGTGTGGTTGAGTGGTAAAGAATACCAGGTGTTTTTTGCTTTCCATTCTTGTCTCAGACATTTGGAGGACTCTTGCTTCCTGGGGCTGGGGAGGAGGAGGAGAACTGGCTTCCCAGGGCCTCTCTTGGTTTTAGGTGGCAGAAGGGGAAGTAGGCATTGTCAGGAGAAGCAGGAGGGGAGAGAAGAGACGGCCCTTGAGGATTCCACCACCAAGGATTTCCAAGGCGGGGGTGCTGGCCTAGATGTACCCATTTACTGTAGCTATGGGCAAATTTTGTACCTGTTTTACATGTGGGTATTTCTCCTCTTCTGCAGACTGGTCTGCTACCTGGCAAGATGAGGGTCGGCCAGCACCCTATGCGTCCTGCACCCACCCCTCCCACAGGTCTCTGGACACAGTAGGCACCAGGTAAATGCTGAGATGCTGAGGCCCACTGGCTTAGTCAAGAAGCAGAAACCAGAGAACCTTCTTTACATTTAGTTCCGTTAATGCCGCAAGTGCTCATCTGGGGCCTTCTAGGTGTCAGCACCACACAGAGGCTTTGAATAATTATTTTGGTCTGAAGCCAATGAAAAGATGAAATTTACTTGTCCAGCCAAACCTGGCTTAATATGCTTATTATGAAAAATATATATTGGGGGAAAAAAAGGAACGATAAGATGAGAAAAATCACCCATAACGCTACCGCCAAGATAATTACTGTCAATATTTTCTTAAATATCTCTACTTTCGTACCTATTGTTTTAAGCAATTGAATTCACCTTTATATTCAATTTTGTTTCCTTCATTTCCAGTATCATGTAAAACTGGTTTCTAAACATCGTTTTGATTTTTTTATACAACTTTTTTTTCTGTTTCTAAAAATAATGGATGCTTATGATAAGAAATTTGGGAAAATGGGAGAGTAGAAAGAAGCTAAATAACATAACACAATTTCCACTGAGATACAGCTACTGTATTTCCTTCAAGTCTTCTTTCTATGAATTTATTTGTGCATATTTTGGAATATAATATAAAACCGTATGCTATTTACAGTTCTTTTTTTTAAATTAACATATAATGTATTATTTGCCCCAGGATACATGTCCGTGAGTCATCAGGCTTACACATTTCACAGCACTCACCATAGCACATACCCTCCCCAATGTCCATAACCCTACCCCCCCACCTCCCAGCCACCCTTAGTTTGTTTCGTGAGTTTAGGAGTCTCTAATGGTTTGTCTCCTTCCCCATCCCATCTTGTTTCATTTCTCTCCCCCACCTGTTTACAGTTCTTTTAAGTGTTTTTTAAAAATTAGTGAAGTAATATGTACACATGATTAAATAAATATGGCAAGTAGAGGAGAGTTTAGGATGAAGAGCAGTCCCACTGTCGACCTCCTCCCATCCCTAGTCCTGATCTTCAGGGGCAGCTGCTTTGAGCCCTTCTGGTATTTTCTTCTGGTGGTTATGTCAGCCTCTGTCTCCAGTTGACATGGGTCTACCACTATTTCCGGCTTATCAGTGTTAGACATTATCCCCTAGACTTCCTGCTCTCATGATGTGGCTTCTCTGTCCCCATCTCCTCCACGGTGATAATTCCCCTACTGGTTACTTTTCACTACAAGCAACAAACTCACATATTTTTCATCTTGTTCTATCAACTCTACAGTTATTTTGACCCTCCCTGTTCTACAGGGAGGGTAGGTTAACACCCCCAGCAGCCCGCCCTTTCTCAGGTCCCCTTCCCAGATTCCATGGATCAAAGGCACAGTTTGCAGTAGGTTAGCTTTTTCATAGTGTTCCACATGCAACCATTTAGTTTTCCATCTTTCCTGAAGGTTCTTCTGGAAAATGGAGAATCAGTAAACAGTGCTTATGACATTGTGGCTATGTCACCATGGCTCCTGCAGAGCTGAGCCGTAACCCAATGGCGCATTTACTGTTTGAACGGCTCGGCTTTTTCCTTGTCTATCTGCTTTATCTTTATCAGATTTTCTCTTTTACCCCAACTTTTTCTGGTAGGCCAGTGAGTATGTTGCTTTCCAGAGGCTCTTCATCCGGCTTCTCTGTTTGCTCTGATCTATACTGAGTATAGATCAATATCTTCTAGGTTTCTGTTTGGTTGCAGCCCATTAAGTAACTTCCAGAAACTTGATGTGAAGAAGGTAAATTTTTTGAGTCCTCAAATATTCCGCTGTAACACCTGATTGGTGCTTTTGTCAGGTGTGGAATTCTAAATTCAGGGCAGTTTGCTCTCAGAACAATGAAATCATCACCCTCATTGCTTATGAGAAACCTAAGGCCAGCCTGATTCTGATTCCTTTGCAGATGACTTCTTTTTTACGTCCTGGAAACTTTCAGGATTTTATCTTCATCCCTAGGATTCTGAAATTTTCAATCATGTACCAAGTACAGGTGGTTTTCCAGTCATTGTGTTAGGCATTTGGGGGTCCTTTTATTCCGGAGGCTCATGTCCTTCAGCTCTGGAAAATTTTGTGGTATTATTTCTTTGATACTTTCTTCCCTGTATTTTCTCTGTTCTCCCTTGGAACCCTACTATGTGAATATAATAGTCTTCTATAATTTTGATTTACTTTCTTGGAGGGTTCCTATGATCTTGGTCTTCTGTATCGACATATATGTGTGTATGTGTGCGTGTGTGGGTATGTGTTTAAGAGTAGAACACACAGACTGTCCCATCTACAGATATTCAGTGAATCCTTCTGCAGTCACTCCCTGGTCTCACTCCTGCCCAGATTCCCCCCTGACATTTCTGAGGACCCAGTCTTCTTCCTTTGGCCAAATCACCCAGTGAATGTGTTCTAGGCGGAGGGACTCATCACCCCACTGGGTCAGTTACCACTTGTCCATCCAATTTCCAACCTGGCCACGTTTTTTGAAGTTGAGCCCCCTTACTTGCTCTTTTTTTTCCTTCACTATGATTTAGTGGGGTCTTAAAGAGAGATGTATGTAGTTAATGTGCTATTTTTTACTGGAAGTCTCTGTAACATATTTTTGAACAAAAAAAACTTTATTGAGAGAAAATAAAATAAAATGCACCCCTTTTAGGTGTATAGAGACGGGGTTTGAACAAGCACTTCACAGTCAAGATGTAGTACATTTCCATCTCGAAAATGTTCCTTTGTTCCCCTCCTGTCAATCCTTACATCTCCTTCCTCAGCCCCAAGGAACTACTAGTCTTGCCTGTCCCAGGATTTTATACACATGGAACACGCAGTATGTATACTTTGTGTCTGGCTTCTTTTTCCTGGAATAATGTCTTTGAGATTTTTCCAGATTGTTGTATAAATAATGTCTTTGAGATTCTTCCAGATTGTTGTATAAATCACCAGTTTGTTCTGTTTATTGCCAAGTAATATTCTGTTACTTACAGGAGCCACAGTTTGGTTATTCATTCACCTGCTGGCAAGCAGTTGGGTTGTTGCCCATTTTGATGCAGTGATGATGAGTGTTCATATTCAAGCATTTTTTGTGGACATATACGTTTATTTTTCTTGGTTAAATACCTAGGAGTGGGGTTGCTGGGTTGTGTGGTAAGAGTATGTTTAACTTTATGAGAACCTGCCAAACCATCCTCTAAAGTTGTAGAACTATTTTCAACCCTCACCAGCAGTAAACCAGAGTTTCCATTTGCTCCGAGTCTTTGTAATACTTAGTATTTATTTCCCCTTTTTGATTGCAGGCATTCTGGTAAGTGTGTAGTTACCATTGGTTTCTTTTGGATTTCTCTGATGACTACTGATGTGGATCATCTTTTCATGGGCTTTGGTGACTTGCATGCTTTTTTTGGGTGAACTATCTTTAAATCTTTAGCTCACTTTTTTTTTTTTTTTAAGATTTTATTTATTTACTTGTCAGAGAGAGAGGGAGCACAAGCAGGGGGAGTGAGAGAGGGAGAAGCAGGCTTCCCGGTGAGCAGGGAGCCCAATGTGGGACTCGATCCAAGGACCCTGGGATTATGACCTGAGCTGAAGGCATGCGCCTAACTGACTGAGCCACTCAGGCATCCCTTTAGCTCACTTTTAAAATCTTTTAAAATATTTATTTATTTATTTATTTATTTATTTTCCTTTAGCTCACTTTTTAACCAGATTATCATCTTATTTTGTTGAAGAGTTCTTTTATATTTTGGAGTCAGGTCTTTTGGTCTGGTAGTCCCTCTGTGTCTTTTTTTTTTTCAGTGGGGGGACACCTGTATTGAGAGTCCAGCCTCTGTGTCTTTAAACCTTGTGCTTCCCCCACTCATTCTTGTGTTATAAGAAGTTTCATCATGCAATTGCTTTGTTTGAAAACATGATATTTAACAGTTCTTAATATTCTTCCATATACATGTGCCATTATTGATTTATTAGTTTTTGCTGTTGAACATTTATGTTTCCACTTTTGTTTTGTGATTGCTCTCATAACAGCACTGTGCATGTCCCCTTGCAGAAATCTGGTTTGTTCCTTGAGGCAGATTCCTAGAAGCAGAGTAACAAGGTCTAAGGGTAGAACATATTAAGGGCTTTTGATATGGACTGCCAGATGGCTTCCCAAGAAGTCTGTACCAATTTAAAGCATCACTAGTAGAAGATAAACCTCCCCATGTTTTTACACCACTATAGCTGGCATTGGGTATCCTTATTTGAAAAAAAAGTTTTCATATCAGAGCGATCATGTGATAATTGTCTTTCTCTGACTGACTTATTTCGCTTAGCATAATACCCTCTAGTTCCATCCACGTTGTTGCAAATGGCAAGTTGAAGAATTTGAGAGGCAGGTCAGGGGGTTATGGGGGGGTGGGAAAGAGACAAACCATAAGAGACTCCTAAACTCACAAAACAAACTAAGGGTTGCTGGGAGGTGGGGGGGTGGATAGGGATATGGACACTGGGGAGGGTATGTGCTATGGCAAATGCTGTGAAATGTGTAAGCCTGATGATTCACAGACTTGTACCCTGGGGTAAATAATACATTATATGTTAATAAAAAAATTAAAAAAAAAA
>CM052797.1:100459664-100498960 GCA_028533885.1 Nasua narica | reverse complement strand
GACAAACCATAAGAGACTCCTAAACTCACAAAACAAACTAAGGGTTGCTGGGAGGTGGGGGGGTGGATAGGGATATGGACACTGGGGAGGGTATGTGCTATGGCAAATGCTGTGAAATGTGTAAGCCTGATGATTCACAGACTTGTACCCTGGGGTAAATAATACATTATATGTTAATAAAAAAATTAAAAAAAAAAAGTTTTGCTAATTTAATGGGTGGACATGGTAGCTGGTTTAAAGCAGCATTTCTTAAATTATTAGTGTGGTTGGGCACCTTTTCAAGGGTTCAGTAGTCATTTATTTTTCCTCCTCTGTGAACTGTTTATTCATATCTTTTGTTCTCAGATGAGTTTCTGAGGCACGTTTCCCAACTCTGCAAAGACGTTGCAGTGGGCGGAAGTGCTCAGCGTTGGAGGTAGGGGAGGAGAGAAGCAGGCTGGCAGCTGACTAGCAAGCAGGGTGGTGGCTTGGCGGGGCACCCTGGGACATCCGGGGACCCTGCATGCTCCTTTCTTCACACAGGCCAAATGGTTCCTGAAAGCTCCTGTTCCTTTCTGTGACTAGCAAGAGGGCAATACGGGGGGTGAGGGGGGTCCCAAAGAAGGAGGGACAGAACTTGCCTTCAGAGAGTTAAATTGTGACTTTGTTGCCTCACAGAGCAGTTGATAAGCAAGGTCACCAGACAGGGTCAAAATGGCTCCCAGGCCCACAAGTTTTGATAGTGACCTCAACAAAAGAATTGCCAGACCTAAATAATAAGCTTGTCTCTCAGGAGGGGGGATGGCGTGCAATGCTCAGTAACCAAAATGAATGTGAAAATGCCCCCAGGCCTGTGGGGAAAAAGAAGGTCACATGAGTTGTAATCCTTAAATTTCACTGGATTTCGCCTCAATTTGGTCATGCAGAATGCCCCCTGGAATATTTTGAGCCCAGGAGTGCCTCATTCACTCTCCTAGCAAGTACTCCAGTATAGAGGTGGAAGTCCTCCGAGGTATCTCTCATACGTTTATCAATCATGGTCTTTGCCTGGTCCTTCTGGGAGTCCTAAGGGCATGTCTCCCACATGTTCTTGACAACATTTGTGGGGCTCCATGAGAAACCCCATATATAAGCCCGCCACCGAGTCTTCCCCATGGGAACTCCCAGGGGGCTCACAGTTGAAGGTTCCCCCAGTATTGCTGGGGTCCCCAAATAGTGTCTCACACCTGTACTTCAACATGTTCCTCTGCCCAGATATTTTGAGAGAACCCAGGGAGAGATCACAAACAAGGCCTCCCCTTTCTAGTGTAACCACTGCTCCAGCTGTGGGCTCCCCTGGTTCTCGTGTCTCCCACTGGTCATCTGACCAGGCACTGCTAGCTCTTGGGGGGGATGATGTCCCCTCTCATGGAAGCCTTTGGGATGCCATAGCTGGAGAATAATTTGAAGCCAAGTGGGGCAGAATCTATCTTCTCACTCTGTCGGAGAGGGAGTGGCCAAGCAGGGGTGGCCATGACTCAGTGTTTTACATAGTGTTAGTTGACAGTTCTTTCTATTTTTACTGACAGTTCTCCTGTTCTTAATGGGATTCCGATAGGAGTCTCTGTGGGCTGGGCCAGGAGATGCATGTGAATGACAGAATTATCCTTCTGATGATGACAGAGGCTCTGCTGCTGGGTTAAGTTCATCACAGATGGCTGCTTTTCCCCCCAGAATGAACCCTTTCTAATCCAGAGGCCTCCTTATAATGGATGTACTGTTCAAATCCTAGTTTAAGGATAAATGGATTTATTATAAGGTATGGGGTTGGTGTGACCAAAGGTCAGGGGACCAGCAAGGAGAAATGCCTGACTGCTGGAGCAGAAGCCCACGGCTGGGCCCGCCTGCATCCATGTCATGATTTCTGAGGCAGGGCCCCAGCAGTACAATTTCTACCACAGTTCCTACCAAGACCCAAACAGCTCTGTCCCCAGTTCTGATCTGGTGGCACATGGCTGCCATCTCACGTTACTCATTTCCACTTTCTACCTGATGGGTGTGTCTGCTTGGTAGAAAGTAGGTCACAGGAGGTCTGGAAATGGATGTGGTTTCCTGTTCTCAGTCTCTAAAGTGGAGGAAGGCATGTAAGAAGGGGGTTGGCATGAGTATTAGGTGAGTCACGGTGGGCTTCTGAAGGGCATGTCAGCAGCTTACCAGAAATGCACAGACATGGCAGACCCAGGTTATGTTAGAACCCTGCTCAGGGATACAGGGTTGTTATGGTTGCACACAGGCCTTACATTCTGTGGAGGCTGTTGCCCTGGTATGAGGATTCACGCTCTCCATTCCTTGTGGCTATTACATCCCTATTGGGTGGATGAACTACTTGGGAGTACTTCATTTTGGTATTAAATAGTTAGACAGGGGCGCCTAAGTGGCTCAGTTGGATAAACATCTGCCTTTGGCTTAGGTCATGATCCCAGGGTCCTGGTATCGAGCCCCATGTCGGGCTCCCTGCTCAGTGGGGAGGCTGCTTCTCCCTCTCCTCCCTGCTCATGCTCTCCCTCGCTATCTCTGTCTCTCTTTCAAATAATAAACAAAGTCTTAAAAAAAAAAAAACCCAGACAACATTACTAACTTCTTTTATTCTCATTGGTTGACTAATTGATTCATTCATCAAATATTTACTGAGTACCCATTATGTGTCATGCACTGTGATGGTATTTGGGATATTATAAAGAATATGATATAGTCTCTTAGGGATCTTGCTGAATCACAGGCAAGAGAGACAAGGCATCGGGTTATTATGAGAGAACTGTGATGCTGGGCTAGAGGCAAGGCCAAGATCACCTGGTGGGGCCGGGGTAGTTGGGTGGATGGTTATATTGTTTTAGGATTGAGCACTGCAATGAGCCCCAAAAGTCAGAGAGGATGGAGGTTGGAAAGCCTTTCCTGGCCAAAGGAAAACTTAGGTAACGCAGGACTCAGAACACAGGAAGGCCAAAGCACAGAGTCTGGGGTGGGAGTGGGGACAGATAAGGACAGAGGCATCGACGGGGTCAGGTCATGAAGGATCTGAAATTCTGTGACCTGAAATTTAGATTTCATCCTGAAGAGAATTCAGATTTTATTCCGAAGATAGCTTCCGAAGAGTTTTAAACAGTAGAGTAGTGGACTTAGATTTATGTCTTAGAAAAATAAGATAGCTATGTGGCAACCGTGTGGAGTATAGACTGGAGGGGCCCAGGGAGAGCAGGTTGAAGAGCTAGTTCAGATGAGAAATTTTGAGACTTGAACTAGTGCAGGGTGGAAGGGGAGGACAGAAGAGGTGGGAGAGATGTATAAAAGTTAAACTCCCTCTACCGCCAACACCCAGGACAGGTCTCATCTCTATAGGATGGTGGGAATGAAGCAAAGGGAAAAGTAGATGTTTTGAGAAGTAGATGTTTTGAGGTGCTACCTGGAATCCCTCAGGACTAAAGGACTTACACCTCCAGCCCCTGGGAGAATTGCCCTCAGCTGAGGACTGTTACCTTGTCCAAGGCCACACCACCCTCATGGACAGCTTACATTCAGTGTTGGGTTGACATTAGGGTATGAAATCCACATCCCAGGCCCCCTGTCCTGCCTTGACACAACTTTGAGGGCCATCAAAGATTCAGAGCCCCCTTGGGGTTGGCTGAAGCCTTGGTTGACTCTTCACTGCAGCTCAACATGTTCTTTTTCCAATCCTGCTTTCTTCCTTTACTTTCCACAGGTGGGCAGCCCAAAAACACTTTCTAGCACATCTCCTTATGCTAAACTTCATCTAAAAGGCTGCTTCATGGGAAACCCAAACCTGCAGTGGATGACGTCCAACCCCTTGGTTTATGAGCAGCGTGGATAGAGACATCATTCACTGATATGTAGAATACAGAGAGTGGAGGTGGTTTGGGAGGGAGACCATGAGTTCACCTTTGGAAAAGTTGAGCTTGAACTTCCTGAGACTCCAGGGAGTGAGACTAAATTTCAAAATCAATGTGTAGGCTGCAAGTGTAAATTTGGGAGTCATTAGTGTTCTGGGGTTAGCTGAGCATCAATCTGTCTCACCTCGGGCTTTTGCATTTGTTATTCCCTTGATGCCTGTGTGGTTAGCTGGTTCCTCCTTGTCGTTCAGACTGTAGCTTCAAATGTCGGCTTTTCCAAAAGGACCTCTTAGTCACCCAACCTAAAGTGCCACCCACTTCTTTGTTATCACATCATTCTATTTTACCTTTCTGCATAGCACTTAGTGCTGACGTATTCTTATTTGTATCTCTGTCCTCCCACAAATGGAATGCAAGTCTCTAAAATGGAGGGTCCTTGTGGAAACTGCTCACCCTCCTGCCCCTAGCATCCATGAGAGTGTCTGGCACATGTTAAGTGTTCAGTAAACATTGAACAATTGGCTGAATGAATCTGTTCTTTGTTTGCTGTGGACACTTACTAGATGGAGTTTGTTAGACTAAGCACCCCCAGATATTGTATCAACTTTAATTAGATCTGAGGTCCCTGAATCCTTTGTCTCCAAATTTCTGGCATTCTCTGAAACAAAGCCTGCCTGAAGTATGGCCATTTATGCTATGTGAATCCAGACCATCCCTTCCTTGGCCACCAGTCATTTCACCTCTCAGGTGATGATTCTTTCTCATTTTGTTTTCCCCCGCACCACTGGCTTGATTGGTGGTGATTAGCAGAGGGTAGTCCATTTATGTGAAACACCTGCTTCCCACCTGTGTCCCCATGAGCAGTCAGCTTTGGACCTAGTGCAGGAAGCTAGTGGGTGTCCTTCATAGCTGAGTGGGCTTCCAGAATTTTCTCCAGGAGTCAGATCCAGACTGGCACCATATGGTTAACCATCTGGATGTCATTTTGCCAGCATTGCATCAAACACATCTGCTGGCTTGCGAAAGAGACCAGGGAAGGGTTGGGGGACCAAGGAGGATTGACAGAAAAACTGGCCCAAGAAGAAGGCCGAGCCAGACAGAGCAGTTTCCACTTTGTGAATCGGGTTGTAATTCAACTGGACTCCCTTCACGTGTTCATGAAACTAGCAAACATCAGCACAGAAGGGTGTGTTCTTTCATTGCTCCTATCTACCCACTCCAAAGAGAGCAGATAAGCATGTCAAAAGTTATTTTACCTAACCCAGGATGAAAAAGCACACCCCGGTACATCAGAGTTCCCATGGTAGGGGAACTAGACAAGATGGCGGCTGTGCTTGTTGAGTTATAGTCAAGGATTATAGTCCTTGAATTATAGCCGAGTCATTCGTCCAACACCTAGTCAGGCCATGCTATGGGCCAATTACAATTGTTGTTCCTTGGGTCATGGATAAGACTCACAGAACCAAGAGTCAGCACATTTGGTTGGACAGGACTGGGGGGATTACACCTGTCCAAAGTGCAGGGAAATCTCTGAGGTGAAGCTGAGGGTACTTCACCTGAAAACATCCCCTAGTTCTGCATGTGTGATTCGCACACGTGGTTCTGCTATCTCAACCCCCAGTTACTCCACAAGCTATTGTCCCGTGGGGTCACTGGGGTGCTTTGAAGCCTCTTCCATTATGTTATTTGTTCTTTTATGACTTCAACTCTGTGATCCCTTTGAAATGTTTTTTAACTGTTAGGTGCTATAATGGGCATAGGGGATCCGAAGTTGACTATGACAGCATCCTTGCCTGAAAGGAACCCAGATGGGCAGAGGAGATAGATGTATAGATAATATACTGTACGAAGCCCATAAGAAGGGGGCCCTTGTCCCAAACTTGGGGGCAAGAGGGATCGGAGGAGGCTTCTGGAGAGGGGTAGAACCTGAGCCAAGCTCCGAAGCAGGAGTCGGGTTTAGTGAGGCGGGAGGAGAAGGGAGAGCAGTCCAGGCAGAGGCAGCTGCACGTGTGAAGCCGCCGGTTCGAGAAAGCAGAGCTCCCGGAATACCGTGAGCGGTCTCCGTCTGCCCCTGGCACTGGAGCAAGATGGGGCGGACCAGGCGTGGGGACACTGCCCGAAGCACAAGGAGAGCTCTGAAAGGATAGACCGGAGGCGGTAGAGGGTCAGACCTGAAATCCGTGGGACGTGATCCCAGCCGAATTGCACAGAGACGGCCCGGTTAGGCTGTGGCTGTGGGAAACAACCAGAATGGAGTGGGAGGGAGGAGGGTGGCCGAAGTGATCCAAAGACAGAATTTGTCCCTGATTGGTTGTGGGGGGGGGGGTGTTTGAAGGAAAGGATAAGAGTCTTGCTTTAGGCTGGAGGAAATGGATGGCTGGGGGTGCCTCCCTGAGGCACCTCAGGGAGGAGCAGGTGGGATGACCCTTTCCCCTTCTTCAGCCTCAGAAGGAGGCCTGGGTTGACTCTGTGGCTACGAAGGAGTTGGGCAAGAGGTTCTTCTACAGCGCTCTGAAGACCGTTCTCTCAGCAAGGAGCTGCTCTTAGAAATGGGGCCGCTCACAGACCTGTGCCCCTGAAGCACGTAATACATTATATGTTAATAACATCTCTTAAATCAAAAAAAAAAAAAAAGAAAGAAAGAAAGAAAGAAAAGAAATGAGACCACTGTTGAATCCCCTTGGGAAGCCTGAAGGGGAGAGAATGGCCACACGGGGCACAGGCGGGTAGACACTGCCCACACTGGGGCGCAGAAGGAGGCCCCCTGCCTGTGAACCAAAGGAAGTATTTATGCTCTGGACGCGGACTGGGAGTGTGAGAAGGGGACGCAGGGCCTGCGCCTGCTCTCACGGGGGCGCGGGTGAAACAGGTAGAGGGCAGGGCTCTGGCTGGCACGCTCTGGAACACCCTGATCCCTTCGAGGGCCAGAGCGGGGGCCGGTTCTGACTGTGGTTAGCTGGAGACCCGAGTCCCAGCTCCTTGGTCGTGTAGGCAGTGGAAGAGCCACTCGAAAGAGATCACGTGCATAGATTATACCAACACAGACCCCGCTTTCTCTGGAAAGCAATTTCAAAACCACTTCATTCTCCACCTGCATTTGGCTAATGGCCTGATTATAGCCACACTAATAACCTTCAAACACGCTCAGGAGCGGCCTTGGCTCTGAAAGTTCCGCCTCCCTTCCTCCTTGCCCTATTTCATGCTTCTCCGGGACTGCAGTGACAACAGCTGTTTATTTCTCCCAGGGCCCGAGTTACTTGGAGGGGAGGCAGATGGCTGCGGGCTAATTCCTGAAGTGCACTTCTGGGGTCCATCAGCTCCGGCTCCCAGGCCGGCATCCCACACAGGGCTATAGGTCAGAGCACGAACGATTACCATGAATATGGATGCCGCGGACGGAGACTGATTGCTTCGGTCCTGGAGGGCAAAACTGTCGCCTTGGGTAGGGATGACATTTTTGCTGAGATACAGAGTCGGGGGAAGGGTTGTCCCCTGAGTCCCAAGGCAAAATGTTTTAAGATTTAGGATACTGGCCTCTCAGAGAAAGGTGTTCCTGCCCGGAGAGGGAGCACGGAGCAGGATTTGTGTCTGCCGGACAGTCTTTCTATTCAATTCTTTTCTCTTGCCCTGACAGCACCCAGCTGGTGACGAGCCTGGGTGGTCGGGGCTGCAGGAGGGTTTTTGTGATGGCTAAGAATCTGGACGGACGAGCAGCAAGTTGTTATTTTCCAATTCTAAGGCCCCAGGTGTCTGGGTTCCAGGAGTCAGCTGACAGTGCTCCCCCAGCATGTTCCTTGCCCCCCACCTTAGAGTCCAGACCTCACCCAAGCTCCGTGGTTCAGCTGATGCCCCACCTGCCTGCTCCTTGGACCTGTCTCTGACGAGTCCGGTCCCCACGGCGCTGACTTTTACTCTCCGAGGGGCTGCATCTGAGGGGCCGCATCACTCTACCGGCCGCAGTTGGCCACGTCATTGCGGGCTGCTTGCTGGCTCTGCATGGGTCTCACCTGGGCCCCGAGACCATGAGGACTCTGTGGTCAGAGAGGGCCCGACTGTACCTTGTTGGTCTCAGGTGGCCCTCGGTTAGTGCTGAGCAACCAGCATACTAAGTGATGAGTCTCTAGGACCTCAGTGGGGCTGGTCACTGTCACCGGATATCATTACCCCGGGGCTGTGGGAAAGCCTACCCAAGACAGACACCACTGAAGACGGGTCCATCTGCTTCCCCAGGGTGTCTCTGGGCATCAGGGATGGACATTTCCTCCTCCTCTTGTCCTTTCGTAGCTGCTTAGTGCGTCTGTAGGCTACGTTTTGCATTGGGTTTGTTATTAGGATGACTGACAGGATGACTGACTTCCCACCTGGTGCTGGAACAAGCCAGGGTGCTGCACTCTGGCCTGATTTTGATGGTCTGCTAGAGACGGTACATGTGGCACAGGAGAGTGACGGCCGGGGACAGCAGTTACCTGCTCAGGAGCCCTGTCCACTCAGGGACTTCTATAGTCCTGTGCTTTTGCCCACATCATTCCTTTCCTGAAAGATCCCTCCAGCATCCCTTTCGTTAGTGTCCCCCTTGACAGATGCCTATTTACCCCTTAAGCCTCAGTCCAAATATCACCAATCTTCTGTAGTTTCTCCCAACCTCTGGCCCCCAGAATTCCAAAATAGTTTATACTTCCTTCCACTTTAGCGCTTTTCACATGAAGCCATATTCATCTACGTATCCATCTCCCCCCGCACCCCTGCCCCGACCCGGCAGACTCCTGGGAACTGTCCAAGGGCACAGACTCTACCTTGGACGCCTTTCCATCCTCGACACTAGCCTGACTGTATCATGAATGTGTAACCCACACTGTGCGAGGGGGCCGAGTGAATTCGGTTGCAACAGGGAGACCCTGGGATGTTTCAAGCAGAAAATGGATATACGTCGGTAGGGCTTTTTGAAAGGAGACAGGATGTTACTGCAAACAGTCAAGGTCAAGCTCTGCGTCTCAGCTAAGGCAGAGGCAGTAAGGACGGAGAGGAGCAGAGCTGACAGGATTGGATGAGCAGTGGGGCTGGAGGCTGAAGGAGGAGCAGTCAACGTTGGCTGCAGGTTGTTGGGCGGTGGGGCCGTGGAGAATCACCAAGGGAGGCAGCCATTTGGGAAGACAAAGAGAAGGACGTGGCTGTGTCCCAGAAGCTCGTGAAGGACTTCCCAAACCAAAGAAAAACTCAGAGCATTTTTCCCCCCAAGTAAGTACGATGAGGACCTCTCAAATGAGCAGAACGAAATTGTAATGGTGAGAGCAGGTAGATTGGGTTTGTGTCCTGGGTGGAAGGGAGAAGCACACAAGCCCCGAGTGAGCGTCCAGGTGGAAGGTGTAGCTACTTTCAACTGCTCGCCGTGAGGGCCAAGGCAGTGGGGAGCGCACGAACACCTGGGGGGAGAGGACAGGAGTTCGTAAAGCCTCCATGCGTGCCCTGAAGGTGACACACTCCCACTTCTCCCTCTATAGAAAGCGAGATGCGATTCGGGTTTTGAAAGCAATGTCCATCTGTTACCAGGGCTGATGGCCTGGGTTAGATAGCCACTAATCTGAGCTGTTCCCTTGTCCCTCAGATCTGGAAATAGCAGCTCAGTGACATGAGGAAGCAGCTTTCCGCGGTGGGGGCTGTGCCGGGCTTCTTTCAAGGACACTGGGAGACGTAAGTCACCTTTCAGACTTGAGTGGGACGTGATATTTCTGGTCGGCACGTGTACCCGGGGCTCTAGCATCACGGTTCAGGCAGGTGTGTGGCATGGAAACACATCTCCTTGGGTGTGTTTTTATTACGTTCGTGACCAAACGAACCCAGCTTTCTCTAAACTGTAATGATGTTTCCTGGTGACATCTCAACGATTGCCTTGACATCATGAGAAATGGGGCTGTGTTAATGTGTGTGCTTTTCAGAGGCAGGCTCCAAAGGGGTCAATGATGGAGGCAGGAGAGGTGGGAGAGAGAGCTGAGAGGTGAGTGCTGAGAGCTGGCCAACGCTCCAGGACTGTAGAACCTGGGCCCTGTCTCCTCGCAGAGAACTGTTTCTTCTTTAAGAGACGGTGCTCAGATGTCCAGCATCTAGGCACTCTAGACCTCCCTTAACAGATGGCATTGCAAATTTTCAGTGTATTTGTTCTGAAAAATTTCATAGAGGGATGAATTTCATATGGATATGAATTTAGAATTCTGGACAAGAGAAAATTATCCATAGCTCTGATACTGCCCCTGAGTTAGAGACAGTGTAGGGCTCCATCATTGGCATTAATAATATCCCTGCCTATTACAGCCCCCCTTTGGGAGCATCAGGGCAGGTGTTCTTGAAGATGACTTTAATAAACAAAATGGGGGGTTCAGCCTTGTGAGCTTGGGGACCCTCTGCCAGAAGCCTGACTCTGCAGATGGCACCAATGGTTCCAGAAAGAAGAGGGAAGAGGTCTCTGCAACAGAGGTCAATGCTGTTACAAAGCTCTTGTATTTATTTCACCTGAACGACCTGCAGAAGGTGTCTCAGAGCCTTGAACTCTCAAACCAGACCTCAGATGCAGAATTTGGTGCAAATTAGTATTACTAATGAAATTTGCATGATTTTAGAGCTCCTCTGAAGATCATTCATCCTTCCCAAGGGACAGTGGAGCAGGTTAGGAGCACTGAGGGCCTGGAAGAGGGCGACCTTCGATCCAGCGTGCTGAGAACCTCCGACTGACAGATTCCTACTCTCCAAGGCTGCGTGCGTCCTGGGACCACCGCATGGCTCTCGCGACCTCACTGTATCACACAGCTATGTCATTAGGGATACTCATTTTGCTGACATTTCTGCAAATAGTTCTGTTGCAAATGGTTAAAACCAACAAAAGTGTTTATGCTTCAAGGTGCAGAAAACACTCTAAAATTACAGCTCTGTCCTAGCCCGTCTGCTGCTTTAATGGTATACTAAAGGAATGACCTTATTGTCTTGGGGACCTGGGTCCTTCTGCTACAGATCATTTTTTATTTTATTTCTATTATAGATTCCAGGATGACGCTGTCTGATGAGGGCTCAGTATGCACTTTTTGGGGAAGAGAAGAACAGGATCTCTCTTTGTTCTTGGGAACTCCGTATGTGGCCGGCCCATGTGTGTAGGTGCCCACCTTTATGTGGCCAAACGGAGACATATCTACACGGGTTTTATGGGATTTGGAGGATATGCTGTGAAAAGAAAAGCAGGGAGAATAAAATCTGTACTGCTTGTGTGAAAAGGAAAGCGAAAAGGTGACAGGAGAGTCACAAACAAAGGCAAACTTTCCTTAGCTGTGTTCGATGGAGACGGGAATCTGGCAAGACCCAGTTCACCTGGAACCCCACAGAGGGGTCTGATGACTAAAGAATTAAAGGAATCCTGTGCTCAGACTGCTTTCCAGAGAGGCACTGCCACCGGATGGCCCTTGAGGACCAGGAGGGGACGCTTCCAGCCATCTTAGACCCCTTTCCCGCAGTGGAAAATGAGGTGTGAAAGCAGAAGTCATCTGGCCTGGGGTTCAGGTCTATGCAGAGCACCACACACAGCCTTGGCTTCCAAATGGGACTGGCTTTTATTTCCAGAAGTGATGGAGGTGGTGGAGGATGTTTCATTCCAGTTGTACTTCTGAGGGCAATCTGGATGAAGCTGGAGGGAGGCGGGCCCATCCCAGCTCACTGCTGTCTTTAGGCCTAACCAGGGAGTGGCCTCGTGGATATTGTGTCTGTTCATGTGTGTGGACGTTGCCAGCCACTGAGCATGTCCAGAGAGCTAGTAACACAGTGGAACTAGAGGATGAGCCGTTGATTCAATTCATAAATTATTGTTTGGTTTGATCTCAATGTTTTCCCTTTGTTTCTGACCTGATGGATCCATCTGCAGGCTCAGTGGGTTCATGTTGGCAATGTCTTGCACACATAGCATTTAACTACTCCATAGATTATCTCCTGGTCATGCGTGTGTGTGTGTGTGTGTGTGTGTGTGTGTGCACGTGCGTGCGTGCGCATGTGTGCATACATGAAGCCTCCTTGACCCCCAGGTGAGGGGCCTTTCTTCCAGAAGGGGAACCCAGGCTTGGTATCTTTGTGAGGGTGACAAGCAGAGAACCAGTGGAAGGGGCTAGAATTGATTTAAAGAAATTCTGGGTGTTGCTAGGCTGCAACACAGGCCTTTACCCTCCATTGTTGGTTGGAGAAGTAGACAGGAATTACATGTCTTTTCTGAACTTTAATCAAGCCCTCTTCCCATACACTTCTCAGGATGAAAGGCCCATAGGAAGCAACTAGTCCAGTGGCTCACATCTGGCTGTGTTATCAGGATCACCTAAGATTACGTTTTCTCCAGTTTTATTGAAATCTAATTAACATATCACATTGTATTAGCTTTAGGTGTACAACATAATGATCTGATATATGATCTGATATTTTGTGAAATGACCACCACAGTAAGTTTAGTTACTATCCTAGCAAATTTCAAATATATAGTATAGTATCGTTAACTATAGTCTCCATGCTATACAGTAGATTCCCCAGAATTTATTTTTCCTATAACTGGAAGTTTGTACCTTTTGACCACCTTTATCTCCCATCCCTGCCTCTGGCAGTCACCAATCTGTTCTCTGTTTCTGTGAGTTTGTTTTGCTTTGTTTTGTTTTTTTAGATTACACATATAAGTGAGATCATACAGTAGTTGTCTTTTCTGTTGACTTATTCCACTTAGCATAATATCTTCAAGGTCCATCCATGTTGTCTCAAATGACAAGATTTTCTTCTTTTTTATGGCTGAATAATATTTTATTTATATTTTCTTTATTATATTATTATTTATTATAATAATAAATTTTCTTTCCACATTTTCTTTTTCTGTTCATTCATTTAATGGACACATAGGTTGTTTCCTTGTCTCAGGTGTTGTGAATAATGCTGCAATGAACATGGAGGTGTAGATGTCTCTTCAAACAATGATTTCATTTCCTTTGGATATACCCTGAAGTGGAATTGCTGGATCATATACGAGTTCTATTTTCAATTTCTTGAGGTAGACCTATACTGTTTTTCATGGTGGCTGCACCAATTTACATTCCCACCAACAGTGCACAAGGGTTCCTTTTTCTCCACATCCTCACCAACTTTTGTTATCTCTTATCTTTTTGATAATAGCCATTCTAACAAGTGTGAGATGGTATCTGGAGGTTTTGATTTGCATTTCCCCACAATTAGCGATCTGAGCAGTTTTTCATGTACTCGTTGCCCATTTGCATATCTTCTTTGGAAAAATGCCTATTCAGTTCCTCTGTCCATTTTTAAATTGGATCTTTTTGTTGTTGCTGTTGTTATTGAGTTATGTGAGTTCTTTATATATTTTGGATATAACCTTTTATGGTTTGCAAATATCTTTGTCCATTCAGTATGTTCCCTTTTCATTTTGTTTATGGTTTCCTTTGATGTCCAGATAGGGTTACTTACTAAAAATGGAGATTCCTGGGGTCCTGCTCAAACTACCTGATTTGGAACCTCTGGAGGTGGGGCTTGCCATTCTTTATTTTCAACATTTGCCTCAGGTGGCCTGAGGTACAGTGAGCTGCCTAAGGCCACACAGCTAATGGTGGCAGATCCAAGACTAGAGCCAGAGCTTTGTGACTCCATCAAGGGCATTTTCTCTAGGTAGGATTTCAAAGTCCTCTGTGTCTACCTCCACTCACACTCTCTGGGGACCAGCCCTGCTCTTTTGGTGACTTAGAAAAATAGGCTTGGATTTCTTTCTGGTCTATAGCTGTCTCATCTCCCATCCTTCCTCCCTCCCTCTGTCCTTTTCTCCTCCACTTTGTCCTCCTTCTCTCATCCCTTCTCTCCTACCCCCTCCTCCTCTCCGATTTTCTCTCTCTTCTTTACTGGAATGTGATCCAGATATCATGCGATTTACTCATTTAAAGTGTACAAATCAATGTTTTTTAGCATATTCATAGAGTAGTGCAATATCGCCACACTCAGTTTTAAAACATTTTCATCACCCCTCAAAGAAATCCCATAGCCATTAGCAATGACTTTTCTGCCCCCTCTTCCAGCCTACCCTACCTAGCCCTAGGCAATCACTAATCCACTTCCTGTATCTATAGATTGGCTTTTTCTGCACGTTGCAAATAAAGGGAATCATACAGTAGATGGTCCTTTGTGACCAGCTTCTTTCACTTAGTATGTTTTCAAGGCTCATCTATGTTGTACTATGTATCAGTGCTTCATTCCTCTTTATGGTCAAATAATATTCCATTATATGGATATGTCATATTTTGCTTATGCATTTATCAGTTGATAGACATTTGGGTTATTTCCATTTTTGGTTATTATGAATAATGCTATAAATATCAGTGTCCAATTTTTGTATGGTCATATGTTTTCATTTTTTCTGGGTGTATACTTAGGAGTGAAATACCTGGGTCATATGGCAATTCCATGTTTAACCTTTTGAAGGAATGCCAAAATGTTTTCCAAAGTGGTTGCACCATTTTACATCACCACCAGTGGTGTATGAGAACTCCAGTTTCTCCACATCTTCACCAACACTGTTATTATCTGTCTCTTCGGTTATAGCCTACCCAGTGAGTGTGAAGTGGTAGCTAATTGTGTTTTTGATTTGCATTTCCCTGACGATTTATGGTGTCGAACATCTTTTCATGCGCTTGTTGGACATATTTTCTTTGAAGAAATGTCTATATAAATTCTTTTCCCATCTTTTAATTGTGTTGTCTTTTTATTATTGAGTTTTAAGAGATATATACTATCGATACAAGCACCTGTCAATTTGAGAATTATATAATTTGAGAATTTTATAATTCTCAAATATTTTCTCCCAATCTAGGGATTGTCTTTTCACTTACTTGATGGTACCCTCTGAAGCACAAAAGTTTTTAATTTTGATGAAGCCCAATTTCTTAGTTGTTGTTATTTGTATTTTTGGTGTTATATATAAGAAACGATTGCCTATCCCAAGGTTATGAAGGTTTGTCTCTATATTTTCTTCTAAGAATTTTGCAGTATTAATATCTTTGATCCATTTTGAATTCATTTTTATATGGCGCGATTCAGGGGTCCAACTGCATTCTTCAACTTTATTTAGTTGTTCCAGCACCATTTTTTGAAAAGACAATTCTTTCCCCCACTGAATTATTTTGGTAATCTTATTACAAATCAATTGACCATAATATATAGATCTATTTTTAGACTCTTAATTCTATTCCATTGACCTATATGTCTATCCTTATACCAGTACCACACTGTATTGATTACTGTAGCTTTATAGTAAGTTTTGAAATTGGATACATCGACTTTCTACATCTACTTTTCAGCACATGCAGCAAAGGCTGGGATGTGGCCTGAGTGGAAGGGCTTGAGTGGATGGGTTGAGGGCATGTAAGGAGAGGTAGGTCTATGGGAAGCACAAAGGATCAAGATTCTGGAGGCTAGTTTTTTAATCCATAGCCCTGTGTCACCTTATGTAAGTTCTTTCATATTTCTGGGCCTCTGTTTCTTTTTCTGTAAAATGAAGACTCCAGGCTAGTTGATTGTTAAGGGAATTTTTAATTCTAATAGTTGGGAGGCATGGGAGACTGTTTCCATAGACAAAATCTACCACAGGACCCCCTAACATTATGGCCAAGCATTTGTTAGACATTCATTTACGTGGAACTTAGGTATGAGACAGGAAATGTACAAGATGATTCTGGATTATTTTGCCATATCATATGGTAATGCAGCTATCAAAGACCTCCAAGGTCATATCTAAAGGACTCGGGAGCCAACTTGAAGAAGCTCTTACCCCAAATGGGAAACTTTGGATATCAATATCAATAAAGATAATGAATGAGATAGATTGATATACATCAAAAGTATTTAAATTCATGAATTCATAATGATGCTTATAAACCTTCAATTACTTGGAACTTTTGGATTTTGAGGTCTCTAACCAAGAGAACCCCAGGTCATCTCTTCCTTGTGGTCTGGGTTTCATAACTGTACCACTCTACCCTAGATCCCTATGTCCCTGGGGTCTGTCCCACACTTTGCTTTCAGGTATAGCTTTTAACTTCATTATTCTATGTTAATCTATTTGGAAAAGTACTGGGAAAGCTCCAGAGTTATTGGTAGGGGTCTACAAAGCACTACTTGCTAAGTGAATAAATAAAGATTCACTCTGATATGCACCATTGCTTCCCTCGGCTTCCAAGTGAGTAGCTTCCGATAGATGAATAACTGTGTAGCCTCTTCAGTGTGCAGGTTTTGCTGTCATGTGCTCTCTCAGACAGGAGCTCGTGGATGTGGGGGGGCTTAAAAATGACTGTGTCCTGCAGAGGTTGTGGCCAACGAGCCTGGGGGGTGGCTGGGAGTGGGGACCTGGACTCCAGGCCCTGCTCCTTGATGTCCTCTCTGCCTTCCCCCGCTGGGCCTGTTTCTTTATGCTTAAAAACAAAACACCAAGGAAAGTTCTACTGATGTATGCAACAGTGTACATTGTGCTAAGTGAGGGGAGCTGAACACAGAGGGCCACATACTGTATGATTCCCATTCTGTGGCTTTCGGAAAAAGGCACAACCGAGGGGTCAGAAAACAGATCCACAGTTGTCAGGAGCGGATGAATGAAGAGAGGGAATTAGCTACGAAGAGCCACAAGGGAACTTTTCTGGGTGACAGAATTACTCCATATCTTGATTTTTGATGGTAGTTACATCACCCCATAAGTTGGTCAAAATTTATAATGCCGTATCTAAAAAGAGCGAATTTTTCTGTATGTAAATTATACTTCAATAAACACAAAAATGCAGGACACCTGGGGGGCTCAGTCAATCAAATGACTGCCTTCAGCTCAGGTCATGATCCTGGGGTCCCGGAAGCCTGCTTCTCCTTCTCTTTGTGCCCCTTCCCCATTCCCCACTTGTACTCTCGCACACTCTCTTTCTCTCTCCAATAAATCATCTTTAAAAAATCCCACTAAACTGTGAACTTCGTGCACACACACACTCAACTATGTAATTTGAGAATCTCTGAGGTCCCCCTCAGTGCCAGGATTCCCTGGTTTTCCACCGAAGGTCCACTTGCAGGCAGCAGGAAGAGATGCCTGGGTCTCATCTCATTTTAAAACTTCCTTCTTCCCCAACTTGAAACAGTCTTTCTGTGATGTAATGGGCAACGGAGGAAAAACGGGCTTCATTTGTTTGGTTGGCCAGTTTAGGGACAAGGCCAGTCCCTCCACGGATGTGCGTGTGTCCGTGGGCACGCCAACCCTCCTAGAGGACAGGCTTCGGCCGGCCAGACGTGCCTCCCGGGCCTGAGCTCTGAATCGCTGGTCTGAAATGGCGTACTTCTGAAGAAGAGCTCAGAATCCAAATCCTAATGAAACAGCCACGGAGGCCTGGGAGGCGGGTGGGAGTCTCGATGGAGAAGGTGGGCTTCTGCTTCCATTTTCCATCCAGGGTCTGAGGGAGGAGCCCCCAGCCCTCTGCTCTGCTCCTCACGGAGGCCTCACGTGGGATCGCTGAGACCATCCAAGTGGCACATGGAGAGGGAACCAGGGCCCAGGGAGGAAAAGGAGAGCAAGGGGCTCGACCCAGGCAGGGCTGCATGGCTGACGCGCAGGCCAAGAAGCCACAGCCTCCCTGCTGGCAGGAAGCGCCAAGTATCCGTCTGTCCGTCTGTCCAGAGCTGGGCTGTAGGGAAAGCTGCCTGGGAGGGATTAGCAAACGTGTTCCGCCTCCGCCGCCTCTCGGTGCCTCTGTCAGATGCAGCGATAGCTAACACCAGCCCCGTTTCTTGGGCACTTACTATGTGCCAGGCGCATCTCATTCACGACAGCTGTAAGATTCTAAAATTCTTTTTTTTTTTTTTAAAGATTTTATTTATTTATTTGACAGAGAGCACAAGCAGGGGGAGCGTCAGGCAGAGGGAAACGCAGGCTCCCTGTTGAGCATCGAGTCTGGGCTCGATCTGGGGCTCGATCCCAGGATCATGACCTGAGCTGAGGGCAGACGCTTAACCGACGGAGCCACCCAGGTGTTCCAAGACTTCAAAATTCTTATCCCTGTTTGACAAAAGAGGGAACTGACCCTCAGACCAAGGATGTGTGGCTCAGCCTCGGCAATCGGGGGCTGTTTCTCTCTTTTGCCCGCTGAAATAAGCCAGGCCTGACCAGGCTACCTCCAGGGCCCTGGGGGGACGAGCCCACACTTTAAGGGAGCAGGAGCGTAACTGAGAGCTCTTTCCTGATGGAGCTCATGTCAAGCTACACCCCCCGCCCTGAGCCCCTTTAGAACAAGTCACCCCCTGTAGCTTCTCCTTGGCCAGAGAGCCCTGCTCCTTGGTGTACGGGGTCAGGGACAGGCCCCGTAACCCCATGGCGGGTGCCAATGGGCTGGGTACAGGGAAGGGGGTCCAGGTTCATGCACAGGAAATCCCAGTAAGGGAAGCCAGGAGATCAGGTCATGTGGACGCTTCTGCTCAGAAAGGCAGACTGAGGGAAAGTATGCCATCAGAACTCTGGAGCCCAGTGGGGACATGCCCCTCAGAGGGCCTTCTGGTTGCTTCTCCAACCCACAGAGTTTGGAGGCTCCCACATCCCAGAGAAGGTCTTAAGAGATGGGTGTCGAGCCCCTGGAAACTGGGACTAATGAGCAATTGGAGGCTGGCACCAAGGGAAGGGACAGCCTCATGCCTTTTGCATCAGAGGTCCCCAAAGGGGGGTGGAGACGAGAGGATTGCAGTGGGATCACAGACATTCTTGGTGGGCACAGCTCTCTGTGTTCTAGTTGGCAGCCCCAGTCCCCCCCCTCCACCCTGGACCTGAGCAGATCTCTGCTCTTGGTGGTCAGTAGGATACCTAGACGGTGATTGCTTGTTAAAGGAAGATTCTGGAAGTAAGCCAGATGGCTCCGCCGGGCAGGAGGAGTTCTGGGTTCCCTGGAGGTGGTGGCCTTGATCCAGGAGGACAGGAAAGCAAGGTTTTCTTGCGGTGGGTCAAGACCTGACAGCAGACTCTCCTACAGACTTCACAGTTCAGGCGCTGTGGCTGGTGTGACCTTGGTCTTGACTGTGGGCGGCAGGAAGTCCTCCTCTGGGAGGCGACCCAGGGGTTGGGAGACCAGCTGATTTCTATGCAAGTGTGACAGAGGACCCATTCCCGAGCCTTTAAGATTGCTGCTACTTTCAGAAGCAAGGTTTCTGCCACGGAAGCGAGCTGCTAGGTACCAGCCTTGTTGTTAATGGAGAGATTGCAGCCATGTGTGGCTTCTTTTCCTCTCATTCTTGTCCTCCTCTTGTCAGCCTGACTTCCAGGCTCTCAGAACCCTGCTGCTTCAATACTAGTGGGAGAAGGGATTGTTTGTCGCTTAGGAAACCGAGGCTCCCCGGAAGGAGCGCCATCTGTATGCAGCAGACCTCAATCTTGGGACTTTATTTAAGGGCATCAGAGTGATGTCTGTCCAGTGCTGGTGTTCGTCAGGCCACTGGGTTTTGTGGCTGAGCACAAACAAGGGGGCACAGAAGCCACACGACCAAAGAGAACTTGGCAGAGTCAGGGGCTCCAGCCTTCTCCTGACACCCTTTTCCCAACCTGCCAGCTTGAGTCCTACACCCCAGAGATCTGGCTTTCCTGAGCTTTCTGCTAGGGCGTGAGGGGGGAAACAGACTGTGCATGCACGCGCGAGTGTGTGTGTGTGTGTGAGAGAGAGAGAGAGAGAGAGAGAGAGAGAGAGATTAATGGGGCTGGGTGGGGAGTGAGGAAGGAAGAGAGGCAGTACAGTTTTTTTCCTAGCAGTAAATCCTGCCCAATAAACCCCCAAACCAAGGAGCCACACAGAGTTAGCCGGATTAGAGTGGGTTCAAGTCATTTATTTTTAGACTGTACCAGCATGTTTGGTTCTGGGGTCCAATCCCCAAATTCCAGAAAAATAAACTACTGAGAACCACATGCACTATGAGAAGGCCATTCCGACGTGTCCACGATCATGCTGCGAGTGGGCGGAGTGTACAGATGGGAGCCCTCCCTGGCTCGCTGGCAGCAGCGGGCTCGGAGCCCTCCGTGGGCCTGGAGAGAGGGCCAAGACCGGATCATTTGGACCCTATCCCTTTAAGGCCTCGAGCCCCTTATTGCTACATTTGCTACTTTGCTACTTGATGGCCCCTGGGTGGTGACCAGGGGAGGCCTTGTCACTGGGTGATACTAATGAATAGGCTGCTGGCTGTTGTCCTTCCATTGAGACCATAGCACAGAACTCTTTTCAGAGGGTCCCGGGCTGAGTAGTTGTGGGGGATTCATGTGACCACTATTCAACGGTGCCACATAGGGTCCGTGCTACATACTCAGCTTGGCCAGCCCTGCTGGAGGCTGGTGACCCATTACCCACCCCCGGGGCTTTCCAGCTCCCAGACCTCGTTGGAACACCTCCCTCCGACATACTCTGCAAGGTCCAAGACCAACAGCCTGCTATTCTTTCCAGCGTGGGGCAAGGCTTCTTAGTGGTGGCTTTTGAAGCCCATGCACTTGGAGCACAAGGGGAAGGGTGCATTTTAGGAGAAACATCAACTCCCACCGATAGCCAAAAGGCCGGCTGGGCGGCCGGCTCCTGGTTCAGTGTCCTGTTGGTGAGGTAGTTTGAGCACACCAGCCATCCTGCCGGGAAGAGCGCGCCTGGAGCACGTCCCCACACGTTCGCCGGTCTCAGCAACAACTTGGAGTGGTGAGCGGGGCCTCGGGGGGCTGGCCTGGACCCCGACCCCTCGGCCCTGATGGGCTGGGGGGTGCCGCTCAGCTGACTGCCCCAGCGGGCCGGGCCCCACTGTGCTCCTGGGGGACAGCCACACCTGACAGTAGAGCGAAGCGTCACCTTCTGGAAGGGAAGGAGCCCTCTCCCCAGCGAGAGCATTCCTGCTGCTGGGGCTGAGCCCTCTGGCTGCTGCAGGGTACTTTGCATGACCGGCCTTAGGGTTTTCTTCTTCCCACGAGGCAAGGGTGATCTCTCTCAGTCCGGCGTCTGGGGCCTGGCACCCGTATGTCTCACTTGCTGGCTGGGTGGTCGCTTCCGTGGCTGCCAACACGATCTGTGTCCTGGGAGCTCTCAACGGGAAGAGTCCCAGGTCCAGAGACAGTGCCCAACCAGGGGGGCTAAGGAAGTTTCTGGAGGCAGGGGAACCTACTTTGCTATGGAACTGCCTTCAAAAGTCTACTCTGGGTTGAAGTTTGGGCTGCGTAGACCAGGCCAACGGGAAACTGGCCGGGACCATATTTTCCAAGTGTGCTTGCATTCTAAGGTCTGCACAGTAGACTGACCTTGGACGGGCCAACTGGGCAGAGCAACCGCACCCCCCAACCCCCTGCACTGCTTGGCTTGATCTACTGGGGAGCACGTGGTCGTCACAAGACCCAGCACACCTGGTTGGGAGATGGGGTAATGATAGGGTTTATTGCTCTGGATCTGAATGCATCTGGAGCACCCTTACCTCTTTTGAGCCTGTCGGCCCGTCCTTCCCTCCGATGTCCCCAGGGATGTTTGGAAACCTGCAGCTTGTGCCCTCTCAGAGGTACAGTCCACCTGGCTCTGGGTGGGCCCTCTGGGGACGTCCGGGGCCGGCCAAGTCTCAGCCAGCATCGCTCAGGAGCAGAGGCCGGGAAGACTGGGGGAGCCAGCCCTGCCCTGTCCACAGCCCATGGGGAAGGGCAGGAAGCAGCCAGGAATTCGCCCTGGTAACTGAGGGCACAGAGGCATCAGCTGTTCTAGAACTTCCCCCGTCCACACACCCTGTGCCTTGATGTCAATGCAGCTCGGGGACCCTTGACAGGGACGGGCTTATTTGGGGCTATGTTGGGTGTAGAAAAACTTGGGCTGCATTTTGGTTCCGAGAAAGAAGCCCAGTGTGAAAAGCAAGGAGATAAAAAAACGGGTGGAACCAGGAAAGGAGTCCAAAGACGCCATTACATGGAATAGGGCTTCCTTTCACTCACTTACTCCTCAAGTAGTTACCGAGGACCTTCAAGCAGGACCCCTGCTGAGGTTGTGCGGAACCAGGGCGTGGGAGTGCCTTACGGGAACCCGGGTCTGTGTTGCCCCCGCTGGCGACAACCTCAGGATCCAACCCATGTTGTCTCTCTACTGTCTGCTGTACCTGGCAGAGACAGCAACTACTGCCAGTGGGGGAAACTGAGGCATGGTGGTCAAGAACCCACAAGGGTACAACCGTAGCCAAGTCTCCTAATGCCCAGTGGCCCTGCTATGAGGGATGGAAGCCCTGGGGACAGGGCCCCATGGAATCAGACAGACGATGGCATGGACTTGGGGCTGCAGAGACAGTCATGGAAGCACCCAGAAGGCGGGGTCTGCAAACAAGCTTATGAGCCTTTGGTCACCAGCTGGTGCATTTGCCTACGTGAGTAAAGAAATACCAGCGATCGCTTTTTTTTTTTTTTTTTTTGCTACTATGTTGGCTGTTTTTACACTCCCCAGGGAAAATTTTCACCTATGGCCAAAAATAGATCGAAGGAGGCTAGTTCTAGCAGGTGAAGTGAGTGTCTGAGTTCAAAAATACGTTAACAGCGCTCCATCTGAGGGCTCACGGGCGTCACAATGGTGACAGTGACAATGAGGAGAGTAATAGCTACCGTTTGCTGAGCACCTACTATGCACCAGGCACCTGACTCAGTGCTTTCCATATATTACCTCCCAGCCCATTGGCAGATAGTCATCCTGACATACACACGAAGGGAGTACAAGTGGGTTTTTTGCAGGTTTCTGCAGGTTCGGCTTTTTCCCTTGAGGACCAACTCTGCTTAGCAGGTGCCTTTGCTGGGCTGTCAGAGGAGCATCCGGCACTGGCCTAGGCCCTCTGCTGCAGGTTCAGCCCCAGCTTTAGCCCCAGCTGAGACCTGGCCCAGCAGGGGCCCGGCCATGCCCGGCAGGATGCCACAGTGTCGGGCCTGCCAGCTATGTGAACCAGCCACCTCCCCCCACCCCGGGCCGGGAACTCTCCCAGCTTCCACCGGGGCTGCCGGAGGGGAGGATCCCAGTGGCCCCTGAGTTCATGGCCATGTTTATTTTGAGTAAAACAGGAGGGAACAAGCCAAAGAGAAGGGGCAAAACCGGAATAAGTTAGGAAATAATAAATCTTTTAAAAGATGGTCAGAACCTCCACGGCTGTCAAGCCATAAGCTCTTGCATGGACACGCGTGCTTCCTCTGCTGTGGGACCCTTGAGGCATGGGACGGGGCCAAGGGCAGCCCGTGGGGGCCTCGTGCAGAGCGGGCCTCCAGGGGGGCCGAAAGGACTGGTGGTGGGGCAATCCGCGAGTCTGCTCGCCACTGTGGCCGCGGCGGGAACGTGTCGCGTGGGGGGCCTTACACAGACACGGGGCGAGGCGGGGGGCCGTCGGGACACAGTGGCTGTCACTACGGGGGGTGCGGCGGGTGCCCCAGAGCCGGTGGGGAGGCGGGGCGTAATACTGAATGTGTTCAGGGCCAGCCGGTCCCCCTCGCGGCTGCCGGAAGGCGCGCTCCCTCCCGACAGAGGGAAGAGTGGCGGTAATAAGGTTATAATCTCAAGTGATAGTCACGACAGGAGCCCCACGAAGTGGCGCACCCCCAACGAGTTAGGGCCCGGGACCCCCTCGAGAGCGGGGTGCCGGCGCACAACTGTACAAGGAGGAGAGGGTTGTAAACGGGGGCCTCTGCAGGGCCGAGTCTAGGCTCCATGGACTCGTTCTCTATGGTGGCCCCGGTCACCCACCGAGTGTCCCCTCTGCTGCCCGTCCTCGCCCTCACTCTTTCTCTTTCACAGTGACCAGGTCCCCGCGGAGGGAGACTCTGTCCGCGGAGGTGGAGCGCCGCCGCCTGCCCGCGGGGTCGTCGGGCCCGGGCCCCGCGGTGGGCACCGTCAGGAGGACTGCATCAGGCCGGTGAGCCGCTTGCCCGCCAGCGACTTTCCCTGCAGAGACAGGCGACAGAGTTGGCACGCACGGGCGCGCAGGGGCACACGCACACGCACACAGGGACAGAGACAGAGAGCCAGACAGGTGAATTAACTGCTGCACGAGCCACAGAGGCCTAAGGACTTAGCTAGCCAACCCGGTTGATCTCTCGGTTTGGGAGCCCTGACTGCAGACAGCTGGAAGCACCAGGCCTCTGGGAGGCAGGGTGGGGAGTGAAGGTACTCTTTTTGGGGTGTGGGAATTTTACCTACCCCAAAAGGAGGCATGTTCACTCGTAGGTAGAGTGTCTCCTAATGCTTGTGGGCTGACCCTGCACCTGATTTGACTGAAGCGAGGAAGGAAAGTGGACCCCGAAGTAAGATCGGGGAGGTGGGCTGACCCACACAGGTGGTGGTTGGGTCTGGGTGACCAGAAGCTGTGAGTGAACCAGTCTTAAGAATGCAGGACATGTGGGAATGCAGAAGGACGCAGAAGACCTGGCCTGTGTTTCTGGCTCCCTGTGTGGGGTACCCAGGGGCAGAGTTTGATGACTCCCCATCGGGACGTCTGCAAGCCCTTCACTTGCCACCCGTGTAACAGTTCTTGAAAAGAAACAAACTGAATGGGACTGAGTCCGGGTGCATGAGGCACTGAGATCCCGGCAGAGGCCAGTGACTCGTGGGCCTGGGAGGAAGTGACCGAGGAGCCTCTGACATAGGATCGGACACCACGAGGATGGACGAGGGGGATGACCGAGTCTCCATCCTTCTGCTTGTTCCCCTTGACCCAGCCTGTGCCCGCTCCCTGCTCATCCTCTACAGGAATCCAGCACATCGGACAGGGGTCCAGAGGAGAGTGTGGCTGGATCTGGGCAGACCGATCACTGAGAAAATACTCAAAACCCGTGCTATTATTGATGGCCAGTCGGCGACACTATCGCCATCTGTGAAGGGGAGCACGTGGTCCTCATCAGCATGGGCTGCGGTGTTTGGTTCGGAGAGACCGCAAGGGCCAGCGGCCCCTCATGTTCATTTCCAAGTGGGGTGTGAGGGCTCATCTCGTTTACTGGGCTTGGCTGCGGGCAAGCTGGATGTAATTAAAAGAAATTGATCAGGTTTGTGAAGCCTGGTAGAGTGCTCAATAAACCAGCTGATTGATGAATTGATGGATAATGGGTAGACCTAGTAAATGAACAAGGGCTGTGAGTTTGCTGGATGCAAGACAACGTGCCGTCTGGCTTAGCTCTCCGTAGAGGCACACGCCAGCTTGACTTTGAGAATTCCAGTGGCATGCATGGGAAATGGAACTGCCCTCAGGAGCTGTCGGAAACTCTGCGCCGACGTCCCCTTGCTCTTGTTCCCCTTTAATTTCACTCCTCATTTTCACTACTGAGACCAAACTTCATTTCTTCTCCCCTATTTTAAACACACACACACACACACACACACACAAAATCTCCCCAACAGCAACCTTCCCTGAATCTTCAAATACACTAAACTTAGCCTGCAGCAGGATACATTGATATCAGGGTAAGGATTTTTTTAATCAGATTTTTTTAATCCTAGAGGGTTACAGTGCTAGTCTTTGCAAATCACTAAAAGCAAGATGGCTATTCCTCTGTAGAGAGTGGGTTAGGTAGGACAATAGCTCGCAGCTGGCAGAGGCTGACCTTCAGGGACTTTCTCCAGCCCTGGACTGTAAGGCACAGACATGGCTGGTGCTCTCTTTGACTGCCCTTTCTTAGATGGAGCTGGAGCATTTGGATTCCTGTTGGTTCACCTGGGATTGTGCCTTTTTGGGGCAGGCCTGAAGGCGAGAAGTGTGGGGATGTGTGTGTGAGGTCCTCTCGGGGGAAATGTGGAGCTGATGAGTCTAGGGGCCTCCCGGTCCGAGAGTTCTAACCAACCTCCGCCGGCCCCCTTCACCCATGTCCATCCTTGCTCGTGTGAAAGGCACTGCGGGATTTTGCTCGCCTCTCTGTGCCCCTTATTTCTGCAGTCACCGCGTGCCAAATCCTAGCTCCTCCCCTTCTCCTTCTGCCCCTTTTCCACCAGGGCAACAAATGACATTTTGTGTTGCCCAATATATATGTTTTGACTTTGCCATGCATGGTATTCGGGTCTGACTGAGCTGGCGGATGTGAAAAAGAAAATCACTAAAGCCCCTGAATAGCAGTCTATTGCGAGTGTGTATGTGAAGAGCCCAGAAACAAAGAAGGTGAGGTTTACCAGGCATCCAAACCCGCATTACGGCTTCTTCCTCATTAGGGAGGTCATTTTGGCTGGAGAGGGCACTGTAGGATGAGGAAGGTTGAAGGTTCTATATCTGGATTATTGTGGGACTGCCTATCTGTTTTAGGTGCCTCTGGCCCCAAGGTCCCCACCCCCACCCCTCCCTGTTCTGTAGAAGGGGCTGGGCTTGGAGGCGCTAATTAATCTCCTCCTGCTTGAGTCCTGGAGCTCAGCCTCTCAGCTCTGACTTCGCGGACCTGTGGCCAGCAGTCAATGCCTTCCCCTCCCCTTCCCCCCAGCTGCTTCCATTTCTCAGGACTTCAGAGGCCAGCCTAGAGCACTTGCCCTGAGATTGTTCCCAGCCTCTCAGCAATCCAGGTGGTGTTCCTTGGCATTTCTGTCTCCCTCCCCCCCACCGCTGCACACACACATTTTTCAAATGCCAGTTCTGCTGCTAAAGGAGGTCGTGAGATTTCAGGTCTGCTCAGGGGGCAGCTCAGTCCGACTGCAATCTGTCCGCTACTCAGTGACCTCCTGGGTGGGGCTGGGAGGTGGTTATTCATGCAGGACGCAGACATGGCTAGATGCCTGGCCTCGGGCTTTGGGGAAGAAATCCTGCAATCACACTGGCTCAGCAGCTGCCTCTCTTCTGAAGAGCTGAGGCTCCTGTAATTTTCAGGGATCAAAGAGAAATCTGACAGCAGAGGCTACCTGTGTTCAGAGACGAGCTGCCCCAAGGTCTGTGCTGCTAGGGGCTTGGTAGGAGCCCCTGAGTTCCCCGCTCTGTCCAGACAGAAGAGAGCTCCTGCCCTGCACCCCCTTGGGCTCTTTCCTCCCTCTTCTTCACCCCCTTCTCTGCCTCAATTGGACGATCCTGTCGGAAACAGGAAGGGAAGTGGAAATTCTACTTCCACCCGGCATCTTGCACAGTTACAGGGGAAGCCATTTTTTTCAGGGTGTGAATGTGTGATGTTCCCGCTGCCGGTCCGTTGGGAACGGATTGGGGTACCGGGGAACTGCAGCCAGCTCCACCTGAAGCCTTGGCGTAGCCGAGTGAAGCAGCTGAAGGTGGTTGAAAAAAAATGCTATTAGCAGGCAGCCTTTGTCCAAGTGAAAAAATACACAGTGATTAAGAACTGAACTGCAGAAGGTACATTCCAGAGACACCAAAGCTTTGTATACAGACAAAGTGCTTTTCACCTTTGAGATGTTTGGCAAAGTTAATCCAAGAGAATCAGGATCCTTCAGTTTCATGGACTGGGTTCACAAACATCCACCCTCCACCCTGACTAATCACTTCAGCTCTGTGGCCATCTTGATGGCTAAAAGCCTTGAAGAAGGTGGTCATGGAATCCTTTGTTTCTAAAAGGAAATGCACAAAAGGAATGGCTCCCTTTTGTGCAGTGCTTTAAGAGAAATCAACATGCTGCTTGACATGCTGTGGCTCTGTGCATTGCACTTCCAGATATTAATCAACAAAGCATGCACGATCCAGGGTACCAAGAGCTTTTGCCACTTACTTACCTGGGACACTGATGCTACACTCTTTGGCTGGGTGTAGGGCTGTGGCTCAGAGAGTAACCCTGGGGAGTAGGTGGCATTTGGGGGGCAGCAGAGCCAAGCGCTAGGGATTCAGGCAGGACCCTTTTCAATTCTAAGGGAGTAAAGATATCTGAGGTGCTGATGGGATTCTCAGGCTGATTTGCCCAGATGACCTAAGACCAAAGTTACAGATCTCAGGTCCACCCAGTCTAAATCTATGTTACTATGGGGATAGAGATCAACTGTGGTTGCCTCTGGAGGAGGAGGGAATTGATCAGAAAGAGGCATGAGGGAACTTTCCAGGGTCATGGGGTGTAGGTGACACTGGTGCACAGACTCTTTAAATTCACTGAACCACGCACTTCAGATCTGTTCATTCTGCTATCTGTAATTACCGTCAAGAGAAAAAGAAAAGATTGGGGGAAAAAATCCAGCTATCACATCTCTCCTTTGAAGTTTCCCACTCCTTACTCTTTTTCAGTGGCTGGCCCCGTGACTTTGCCTTTTGGCTCAATCCAATGCTTCCTCCTCCAGTGTAGGAGAAACCCAGTTCCTCTGCGAGAGGAACTGGAACTTGCAATAGAACCAGTTTGGAACACTGTGTCTAGTGCATTGATCCAAATGGATCACCTTGTTGAGTTACAGGCAGTTTTCATCCTCGCTAGTGAAAATTGGGTTTTGCTGAATGGAGCTCACCAAATGACCTCAGTAGGCAAGAAGTGGGAGGCTCCAGAGATGAGCCGTCCTCTCAAGGAGACTGAAGGTCACCCATGTAGATGATGCTCGGGTTCGTAAATGATGAGTGAGCATGTGATCACAGGCCTGGGGTGGGGGCGGGGGGCTTTGCTGAGGAGAACAGTCAGGAGCCTAAGAGCCAGGTGGGGAGGTAAGGGCCCTGGCTTGGGTTTGGCAGGAGGGGAGAGGTCAAGAACTTGCCTGAGTTCATTGGGTGACTTCTCTGGAGGTTGGTGCCCCCTGGCGCCCCTTCTCCACTGAGCAAAACAAAAGGAATGATTTCAAAAGGGCCTATAATAAGGAATTCTGTGACCTCTCCTTTCTCAATGGTGTTTCAAGCCGGAGAGAGAGTGACTACTTGCTTGGGGTAGTGTAGGGGTTTTTGAAGTTGGGAGATCATCGACAGGAAGATCCATACTTAAGACAGAAGAGTTTCAAAAATCTTCTCACCTCTCCATCTCTCATCAACTCACCCTCTGTCGAACTTCATGGCAAGGTGGGGCAGGTGAAAGGGGAAAACCTGGTCTTGGGACTAGCCGAGGACCACACACTGCTAGTTCACGGCAGGACTGGGCCAGAGCCGCACAGGGAGGAGGGGAGGGGGTTTCTGGCTTTCTCACCCCTCAGTAGTGGGGGGCGGGAGCCTGTGGCAAAATCCACTCCTGGCATCTGTATTGCTCCTGGGTCCTTGCGAAGGTCCTTTCTGATCTCTCTCAGGAGCTGAAGGGCATTTTATTTGGCTTTAAAATATTCTATTTGACTTTTAAAAATAAGATACCACAATACTACAATACTCAAACAAAAAAAATCAAGAAATAGGTGAAAATTGAATAATAAAAAAAGTCCACTGGCTGAAGAATTAATATTCATTCTTGTACATTTAAACCTGTTAAAAAATAACGAATATGATCATAATAAAAATAACGGATTCTTTTGAAACAGGTCACTATCGTAGGTCCAGCAGTATAAACAACTGGATTTTGCCATGGAAATGGTGGGTCTATGGAATCTACCAGTAGTCATATCTTCTTGAAAGCCATTCCCATAAGTGGTCACTGGGACTATAAGCAGTTTCAGCAACCTTACTCTAGCCTATATTGACTACCAGTGTTTTTTTTTTCCCTTAATTTTTTTTTTAAATTTAGAAAAGGTGAGTTTCCAGTGCTCCTAACTGTACTAAATGTGAAAGGACCAACCTATCCCATGATCTCTCTCCTAGGGGCTTTCTCTGTGAATTTCTTATCCCTGCTCAATGGGCTGGCATCAATATCCCAGGTACGCTCCTTTCTCAAGGACCTTCCTCTTCAATTAGCGCAGACCTTGAGCGTGACCGGGTCGGGATGGGTCCATTACCAGGGGTATGGGTTAGCTACTGAGGACAGTTGCTAACGGCCGCTTTTCGACTGAACAGTGAACAACTATTGTGTGTCAAACACACCAGGCATTGCCCAGACACTTGTGTTAATGTCCACACCCTCCTCGCCAATGTAAAGTCTTGGGACATCTAAGGTTAAAGTCTTAAGATACATTATGTCAGGACAGATGAAGAAACAGGCTCAAATAGAGTTTGAGTCCCTTGTCAGTGGCAGAGCGAAGTGGGTCAGCCTTCATGAGCCATACACTTTCTACTTTGTATGTGGCCATCACTCTCAAGGAAGGAGGCAGATGGAGATGCTCAGAGACAGGTGACTCCTCCGTGCCCACCTCCACTAGGCAATCTCTTTGCGCAGCCCAGGGAGATTTTCTCAACCTCACTGAGAAAGAAGCTTCCACCCCTGGACATGCCTGAGACCATCTCAAGCACTTCTGCTCTGCCTGACGTTCTTCCCTTCATCACATTAGGGACTCCTGAGAGAGAAGGCGCCACCTTCTGGCTGGCAAGCCTGGCAAAGCGAGCCTGGCTACTGCACAGAGCCCGGGCACCCATCGCCACTGCCTGGGGCACACGGCTTTAAGGTGCACCTGCTGGACAGGCCAGGTGAGGCTACCCCTTCTCTTTGTGCTCTCATGTGATGGGTGCTGCTGCCTCTAGGATCTCCACAGCAACTGTCCCAGGGAGGAGAGAAGCAGGTGTAATGTTTACCTTTCTAAGGCGAGGCAGGCAGAGCTGCCTTTAGAACCCATTCCAATTAGAACCAAGTGCCTAAATCAGGGTGTCCCAGCCAGGCTGGGGAAGCCCTCTGTGGGTGGTGTTCCTAGCCCTCTGACTCCTGCCCTCCATCAGGCCCATCACTTCTGGGGCTCCTGGCAACGGCCAGCCTCTGCCTGTTAATTTTGGTGGGTGATGGGAGAGCTTCCTTCGCGGTCTCCCAGCTATGCAGGGACAAATCTAGAACCAGGCAGTCATGCCAGCAATGACAAGGGGAGAACAGCTGTGCCCTCCTCGGTGGCCCACTGCCCAGGCACTGAACCCCCAGCTTCCTTCCCAAGCCGTGCATTTCCACCTTGCCTGTGTTCTTCCTGTGCAGGGGAAATGCCCCCCCTTTCATATCAGATCTCCATCCGTCCTTCTTCTGGTTCTGACTGAACAACCATGGTGCTCTCTGTAGACTCAGCTTGTAGGGAAGCTCTTGAGGGGTTCAGGAGTGGAGTGGAGGTGGGCATTTCACCTGCGAGACCCCTCAGTAGTATGCCTTCCTTTAGCCCATGCAATGCCTTCCTCTTCCCCTGTTCCTCCCTCTCCTCTCCCCCAGATGCACTTGAGGATCTTAGTTCTCGTTCATTCCAAATTAGGCAACGGTCAAAAGACTTGAGGAAACAGGGACATGGCTGTGTTGCTACTAGCAACAACATGATGCTTTTTTCCAAGTAGGACGTTCAAGTGACCCTCGGCCATGGCTCCAGGGGAGAGTGCCACTGAAGTTTAGTGGAAGAGACAGCAGGAGGAATCATTTGCCTGGCACTGTGTGACTCTCCTGCAGAACCACGGGACTCTAACTCCGCCTCCTAAGGGCACCTCTCCTCTCCTACGCACACGGTCACCCAAAACTCATCCATAGGTTGGGGCCTGTGGTTAAGCCAGCTGTGAAAGCAGAGTCTAGAAGGCACAGGCAGTCAACATGAGGACCGCCTCCCCACCCCCACCGCCCCAAAGCATAATCTTTCCATGAATGTCCATGTCCATTTGGACACAAATGCAAAGGAGGGTGCTTAGTTCTCTTTCTTCCCTACCACCAGGAACGAGCAGCAGCGGGCATTTATCACACATGTATTTCTAACCTGAAAAAGTGCATCAGGGGATGGGTCAAGCAGCATTCTCAGAGATCTCTTGATAGAAACTTGGGTCAATGGATGGGACTCTTCTTCCCTACGGACCCTTTTTATGTGTTGCTGTAATGCTTTTTGTGCCCGTGGAACAGAGGATAGGTGCCCGCCCAGCCTTGTTCTCCCCTGATGGTGTAGTATGTAGAAACGTGAGATTTGCAAGTTTCCTGCAGCACGTGGCCCTGGACCACAGAGGAAGGGTTATGGAAACTGTAAGCCTAAGGATGCTCCTATTGGATTTAAAAGCATCGTCAAAGGTAGTGAGCATTTCAGTCCCGTTTTGCTAGGGGCCCACGAGAAACAATCAGGACCTAAAGACATTATTTGCACACTGTCTCTGGGACAAAGGACTTACATCTTAGCATCATTTCTGGACCCCTGGCTCCTTGCCTCTCACGAAGAAAAAACTATGGGTGCAAAAAAATGGGCAGAAAAATGGGGACCCCCAAAACTAGGTGCTGCTGACTGTTCATGGAACGAGGGCATGGGAACGAGAGTGATGGGCAGAGACAAGGCCACGCACAAACACATCATCTCTTCCGGATTTTGGAGCCTTCTGTGGAGAAGGATCCCCAAAAAGGTTAGAGTGTGGACGCCGGGATCACTCACCCACTGCTGGAAGGAAGCCACCTCGGGGGTGAAATGCAGCGGCCATTCTGACTCTGCGCCAGCAGCACTAGGCAATTGTGTTTTTAGGAAGGGAAGTGAAGAATAACTTATCCAGCTGAAACCATGAATACCTGCGGCTTTCGGGGTGGCCCCTGCCCAGACATGCGCACAGCTGCAGCGGGCATGCAACGCATGCGCAGAGGCACATGCAAGGCTGCAGCGTATGTTCCTCACGTCCCATACACTGAATGCAGAGGCCCGGGCCAGGCGGACCACGCAGGCACCTGCGCGGACAGCCGGCACACATTCGTGTGCGTGTTTGCGGCACAGGCGCTCACAGAAGCATCTCATGCAAGCTGCATAAGCAACCATGTGAGTGGCTGCAGAGCTTTCTGTCGGGCTCCTAAAACGCCAATCTTTGACAAACACTGCAAAATTCAAGCAGTTACTTTAAGATACATATATAAAACCCGGATTCTCCCCCGGAAGAAGCCATTCGTGTCAGTGGAAACGGCCTCCTCGCTTCGGTTTCTGTTGATAACTACAAGCAGGAGAAGCACGTACCCCAGGGATCTGGCTTAGGAGGGATTGCAAAGCATCCCCTGCCACTTGCTTCTGACTCCTCCGACAACCCCACTTTGTGGTATGTGGCTGAAAAAATCCAAGCCTTTGTTTATCTGGCGGATGGAGCGACCAGACCCGGTGAGGTTGTGTCGCTCGCGGTGGCCACAGGCGGGCAGACAGCGGAGAGGTGAGTTGAGCGGAGCGCTACATCTGGAGGACTGCATTTCCCGCCCTCATCATGGGGAGAACCACTCCTGATCTGTGTCTGGCGGCGGGAGGTGTCTTGGGGTTGTGCTCCTCGGGAAGGGGGGGTTATGGGGGGGTGGTAAGTGCTAGGTCCTGACAATGGATGCAACATTTTCTAGGTGGCTCTCCCCACTCCCAGGACCACACAGCTCTCACCGCCTCCTGGCAAGTGCTTGGGGCCCCCAAGAAACTGACTACAGGACAGAAGCTGCCTTGCCAGTCACCTCGGTCCCTCCGTTCCCAGGGAAAGCAGAGAAACTGGTTCTGGACTTTAAAAATAAGCCTATAATAAAAGCTCCCATCTATCGAGTCATTCTGTGAGCTGGTCACTGTGGCAATTGGATGTGCCTTGCACACACTGTCATATGAGATACACATCCTTGACTGCAAAATAAATATAATGATACCTACTTCGGAGGATACTCTGGGAAATTAAGTAAGGTAATACGAGCTAAGCGCTAAGCATGGGGGGGGGCAAACAAAAACGTAACAATGAAAATAGTAATACAAAGAGTCCCACTTGAGCACATATACTACAAACACTGCTAAGCACCGAGTGTATTTTTTCCCCCACTTAATCACTTACTTTTATCCCCCTTTACAGATGGGGAAACTGAGGCTTAGAGAAGCTGCTAAGCGGTAGAGCTGATGTAGAATGAAAGTCCCTTACTGGCTGGGCTCAGCATGTTCCAGGCACCCACCGTAGAGCACCGGGAGCCCCCAAGAAATGGCAGGAACCATTATTATGCCCTCAGTCAGTGCTGTGCAGTACTGGGACTGTGTTACACCTGGCCGAGTGAGCGGCTCCCCTGGGGTCTTCAGCCAATGTCAGGCGGGCAGACAGGAACCAGCCCGGGCTGTCCATCTCTAACCCAGCCTGCCTGCCTCTCCGCATTCCGGGAGGCACCAAAGGGACATTGTTCTCAGCGCAAAGCGAACAGGTGGTCGCAGTTGGAAATGTCGCTGCCAAGTTTTAACAACATTTGGCCCTGGGTGGCTGTCGCTGCTTGGGCACAGCCCAGACGTATCTACCTGCTATGGTCAGGGTAAGGAATGGTCTGGACGGCTCCGGGCAGTCAGCTGCGAGGAGCCTCTCAGAGCAGGCGGGGGCAAGGGGCACCTCACTGTGGTTATTCATGCAGTCCTGGGGAGGGTGGAGAGGAAGAAGACCTTGACACTAAACCCGGGCAAAGCTGCCAAAGGGCAATTTGCGGGTTCTGGGGGCCACCACCCCACTGGCACTCCTTCCTGGTGACCCTTCCCATAACATCCTACAGATCTAGAAACAATTTAGGAGAAACTACCATTGAGAGGTAGCAAATGATGGGCTCTGGAGCTGTGTCATTACCAAGGAAACCGCTATCAAGTACAGGATCCCTGCGTTGCAATCCTCACAGATGCTGATGATTGACTCCTTTACATATTTAGAAAAATGGATGCCCCAGAACCTTCCAGTATCATCCAGGACAGAAAATCCATCAGGATTTCCTCTCCACTTTTGCTGCAGATTATAAGTTTGGATTGAATTTTGTATTGGCTGCTCTAGCTCTATGTTCTAACTTAATCTGTTATGATCTGAAGGCCAGGCCCTCTACCTTTGTTTGATGGTCCCACTGGCCATGGGGGTTCAGATGCACCCTGTTCTTGGTGCAAATGAGAAAGGTCAGGGGCATGACGTGGAATGGTACGCCAGCCCTGTGAAAAAGCGTGGGTGCCTTCCAGATCCTTCTACCTTTCCCTCCCCACCTCTTATATTCAGGCCCCACTGGTGCCTGACAGAGTTTTAAAGGACTGTCTTAGGGAACATAGTACCAATCAACTCTAAGTGGGTTTTCTTTAGCTTTAAAAAATGTCTTATTAAAACTTTGCTGACTTTATGGGGATCGCCATGTTTAATGAGAGGCCTCAAAGACTCTGAAAGCAAGAGATGAGGAGAGGAAAAAAGCCATAAGCTGTAATCACCATAATTATACAATCCCATGATGAGTTGAAAGCAGCCCCGATAAAGCCTGGGAGAAGAGGGAGTGTCCTCTGCAATCGTGCCGGTCTTCAGGACAGCTGGAAAGAATGTGACATGAGAGCCCTTCCTTCCCCTGAGTTGGGCTGAAGAGAAGTCCTCCAGGCAGAGCCCAGGAGGAGGCGGCCCCAGAAGGGCAGTTTCTCCCTGGTCTAAGGGCTCGGGGAGCGTGTTCTGCTCCCGGCCATGTGGAGATGGGCTGGAGCCAGCTTGCCCACCTGAAATCTGCTACTGGCGTTGGGTGAAAGGCACCTGGCTTTCTCCTCTTTGCTGCTTTCAAAAAAGCGCTCTTTCGGGATGGGAAGGAGGACAGGCCCAGCTCTCTCCAACTCAGAGCCAGGGTGTCCCACGCAGAAGCCCACCCTGGCTGTGCTTGGCCCGACCGCGCCACCGCCGCTCAGCTGCCCGGGGCCAGCGGGCGCCTGTGTCCTCTGCTCGATGACCTCCTTTCAGGCATTCAGGGCGAGAGCCCTCTTGCCAGAGCTCAGCTGCTGCAGCAGCGATTGGCTTAAAAAAAAAAAACACACATACACACACACACAGCGAAACCACCCAACAAAAGGCAAGGATGACATGTGAAGGGCAGTAATTCCACTCCTTGACAGTTTCCCTTGCTTGGCCTGTGTCATCGTCTGGCTTTTTCTCCCTCAAGGCCTCTAGAGGCTAATCTGACTCTTGGATCCCTCTCCTCCGATCTCAGCAAACTCCCTCCATATGATCCACTCTCCTTTTCTAAGGCTTATTTAGAAACCATTGAATAAATTGCAGTAGGATCCATTTAACAAATACTTAATGCATCAGAGGATTCCAGCTAAAAGAGAGGCTAGAGGGGTGCTTGGGTGACTCGGTTGGCTGAGCAGCCGATTCTTGATTTCGGCTCAGGTTGTGATCTCATGGTTGTGAGATCGAGCCCCGCATGGGGCTCCAACACTTTGGGCATGGAGGCCACGTAAGAATCTCTCCCTCCCTCTCCTTCCACTCGTCCCCCACATTTCTCCCTCTCTCTCTCTCAAAAAAAAAAAAAAAAAACAACCAAAAAACCACCACCACCACCACCACCACCACCACCACCACCAAAAAACCTCCAATGTAGAAGCCTGCTCTACAATACCCTTGGCCATTCAGCTTCTGAACATTTCCAGGGAGCTCGGAGATCCTCAAGGCGACATACCCCCACTGTTGGGAAGTTGCTACTATTATTCTCCAGCAGAGAATGGCTGGCTTTCTGGAAGATACTCTTCCAACAGAATTCTGTTGTCTACCGAATGAATGACACCTTGCAGGTGTGGATCTGTGAATAGCACTGATGCGTTTTCTCTTCATCTGAGTTCTCCAAAGTGATGTCCGTAGGGTAGGGCTATGTGGCCTGCCACTGGAACCCGACTTTCCGGTTGACACAGTTCTATGAATTCACCCTCTTACCAGCCATTAAGATGCTATGAATACACTTGCTTTACCCAATCCTGGGCAAACCCAGAGAGAGCGGAGGGGGAGGGGGGCAGGAATGGCTGTTGGTTTCAACCCTATTGCGTTAACAGCAGCTCATGGATGAATATTCTCCGGAGCAGGGGGCTGTAGTGATCGCTGTCATCTTTCTACCATCAGCCAGGCGGGCAAGGGGGCCGTGGAAAGTTCCTGCCACATAGAATGACAATAAGAACCATTCCTGTTGGGGCCGTGGTGCTCCAAGGATTCGGCGGTGATTGGGGAGAGTGGAAGGATCACTCGCTTCAGGGCCCTGCCCCTGCTGGGGAGGGTCCACGCCCCCAGCCCTGCCTCACCTTCCTATCTGCTAGGGAGCCACCGAAGGGTCCTTCTCTCGTGGGCCTGCAGGGAATGCTGAGATTCCCAAATGTGACTCGAACCAAAGACACTCACTTGCTGCTGTACAAAAGGGAAGACCCCCGAGTCACTTTCACCGGGAGCTCCTATGGGGGAGAGGTTTTACTTCTTGGCCTTCAAGGTCCTCAGACCTTGAGCTCTCTGACTTCTAACTTTCCAGTCTGGACACAGGCAGGCTTGGGTCTCTTCTCCTTGACCCTGCCATTGGCAACTTTGTCCCCTTCCTAGGTTTCTGCTATTCCAAAGCCTGACTCACCCCTGGGGGTTTCTCTCTCTGGCCCCTTGGTCCCCCTGGCAGGACAGAGTTGGATTCCTTTGCAGAAGTGGGTGTCCTACCCTTGCTGCGCCCTCTGCATTTCCGGCTGTGCCTCCCACTGAGGGCCCTGCGGTCACCTTCACCCTCTGCCTTCTCGCTGGACAGATGGGAGCCCACGGCTGTTCCCACGTGGCTGCCCGGGGACGGGTGCCAAAAGTCTGACCATGTAAGTGACAAGGAACAGGATGAAATCCCACAGCCCCACCAGCCGCTGTTAGAGTGAGAGCTCCTTCTAGAAGGACGTCTTTCCTGAGTGGGGGGTGAGAGGAAGGCTCTGATATGGCAAAGGGCTGCAGGTCACTTCCCGAAATAGACTCCCGCCTGGCACATACAGACACAGTTGGCCCCAGCCTGCCTTGCGGGAGACTGGCAGGGTATGCGATTTGGATCTGAGTCAGTGGCTGTAAACACACAGCTGTGCCTTTCTGCCTCAGAGGAGTTCGATTTGCACTTGACTGCTCGGCACGCTGGGGTCTGGGGAAAGCGAAAGAGGGCCTGGGTGGTGGGGAGGGAGGGCTGGCGAGAGGAAGGGCGAGTGGCTTTGCAGAGCCTGGCCGGTGTGCCCCATATGCCCCCTGTGTAGGGACACTGAGTCACTGCTGGGCTTTCTCTCCGGCAGGGGTGGGGGGGGGAGGGGGGAGACACTCCGTGGGGGAGGGTTTGACTGCTTTGGGTTGACAGGTTGAATCATCACCTGCAACAGCTGGAGGTCCCTCCTTCTGAAAGGAGCAGCAGGATGGGACATAACGCTGAGCTTCTCCAAACTGACAACATCTGACCCTTCGTGATACACAGAAATCTCACTCTTCCCCAGAGTTTCGGAAGACCCAAGCCCGTCCGCTGCCATCGGGAATCCCTGGACCACTGTTCCTTTTCTGCCTCCCGGCAGCCAAGCTGATTTGGTCGTCCTACATGTTATAGCGTGTGTATAAAAAAAATAGACTTTTACATTTGCCTGTTCCAGCTACAACCCGATACTATTAAATATGCTTTGTGGAGCTTTACTTGGAGCCACGATGGAGAGAGAGGGACAGAGGAGGCTTCGCTGACCACTGGCTGTGACCAGTAGAGCACAGAGTCAGGTAATCTCCTTTTGCCCATCTCTAAGAGAGGACAGTGGCCAGCTGGCCCAGAGTTCTCCAGGGACCCAGGAAGTGTAGGAGCAGGTGAGCCACAGAGTGATGCTCAGGGCCCCCAATGCTCACCTTGCATTCCTTCCCAAACCCTACAAGGCACGAGGGGTGCCACGGCACCCACTCTGGAGCCTGTCCTTCTGCCCGGAGGACCTCACCCCTTACCTCCCCCTACACACCCAGCTGGGTGTCCCTCTGGAAAGGGCAGGGGCTGCAGAACTGGCAGGTGTATTGCTTACCACGTTTCTGGGGAGCCCTCCCTCCCTGCCCTCCAGCAGTCACATGGGGTGTGAGCCCTGGGGATCCGAGCAGGCCTATGGCTTAGGGAGCCCGTGGCACTCTTAGTTCTGCTGGTGCTGTATCCTCACAGCCTTGCCCTGGGCTTTTAAATACAGGTCCAACTCAGTGCTATCCACGGTTTCTGTCCTCGTCTCCAAGAATGGCAGCCGCCTTCCAATCAGGAAGGCAGCTAGCTCCTTGCTTATTCTGAGAGATGATTCGTGCCACTCAGGAGTCTTAGCCTAGAAAGAAGCCCAGACCTATGGACACTCCCAGCTGGAAAAGTCTGTAGAGATTATTTAGTCCAAGCCATTGTATTTAGAAGGAAAACAGGGTTCAGAGAAGGCTAGCGATTTGCCTGAGGCTGCCCAGCTAGCAAGCTGCAGCGGGAAGCAGGAGCCACCCCGCATGGGGCTGCTGCCGAGTTCCACAGGGTCCCAGAAGTCCTCACTGCCCCGGGGGGCAGGAGTCTATGCTCTCCCTCCCAAATAGCACCGTGAAAGTCCACTTCCATCTCTAGGCTGCCACGTTGCGCTATTGCTGGGCCTCAGGGCTCGGACGTGGGAGAGCCTAGAATGACAGTCCGACCCAGTGGTTCCAGAGGGACCCTAGGACTGTCTGCAATCAAAACCAACCCCATGGAAAGATTTTTAGCCAAGAGTCCTTTGCTGGAGGCCCCAAAGGGCTTTTTTTTTTTTTTTT
>CM052797.1:100442661-100459164 GCA_028533885.1 Nasua narica | reverse complement strand
ATTATTGGCCTATTTTACTTATTTTTGGACTAAGACTGAAATCTGGAGTCTGTTTTAGACATGCAGCTCATCTCAATAAGGATGCTTGATTTTCATTGGAAGTAATCTGTGTTTAGATTTCATAAAATTTGTAGATTCATATACTCGGATTTTCCAGACATCCTTTTTCAAAGCTTTCGAATAACTGAGTTGAGTGTCACTTTTAAAAATATAATGTAATTTAATACTCCTTGGGCACAGTAGCCACATTTCAAGTGCTCAGTAGCCTACATGTGGCCAGTGCAAGTATAAACAGACGGGTCAGGAGGAAGTGTCTCCCAGCCTTCTTCACACTTTGCTAGATGAGGAAGTGATATCTGCCTTATTCCTTTATACTCCGCCTCCATCCTCACCTTGAAAATCATGCTTTTTTGTTGCCTCTCTTATTTTTAATCTGTTGCCTGGAGAGCCCGTCTCCTTAACCCCACCATGCCGTGTGATGCTGGACCCTTTGTGGGAGGACGCTGACTGCCCCAGCTCATGCCACAGGAACTAGCCTGGGATTTCCTAGTTGTCAAGCTTGTTTGGGGACCCAGCACACTGCTTTATAAACTGCAAACACGGGCCTTCTGTAAACCCAATAGAACATACCAGTTTGGAACATCACCAAAAGAAATCACAAGAAACTCAAGTAGTGATCTTTTCCCTATTGTAAACTTTAGGTGTATTAATTACCCTCAGTCCCTCTCAAACCAAGATGGGCATGTTTCCTGGGGTGTGTGGTGACGTTGGGAGATGTTTAAAGTCCCAGAACAGATAGGGCAACTTTCTGGTAATTAATGCTTAGGAGAAAGTGTGTGAAGGGGTTCCTGTTCTCATGAAAATAAATGTATTATGAGGCGCCTGGATGGCTCAGTTGGTTAAGCGCTGACTCTTGATTTCAGCTCAGGTGTGATCTCAGGGTCCTGGGATCAAGCCCCTTGTTGGACTCAACGCTCAGCTGGGAGTCTGCTTTGGATTTTCTCCCTCTCTCTCCCTTTGCCCCTCCCCTGGTTCAAGTGCATGCATGCGCTCGCTCTCTCTTTCTCTAAAGTAAGTAATCTTTAGGGGAAAAAAAAGAAAAAGAAAATAAATGTATTATGAAGCAGAATAGAAAATTTGTATCAACTTTAAGATAAAACATGGGTCTTCCAAAGAATTTCTTTACCTGTGAGTTTTTCGTACCCCAGCCACTCCCCAGACTACTAGGGATATGTATTTATGGGCCTCTTTTATTAGATGTACTTTGGTAGAAAAGTTTAGGGCTGCATTGATCATACTAAATAAGATTTAAGTTTAATTTAACTCTCTCTCTCAATGATACATTGATTGGATGCATTGAATCCAATTGGATTCATTGAAAATGAATTGGATACATTGAAAATCTCTTGTTCTGAACTTTCTGCCCTATGATCACTCACATTTATTTATTGACGTCTACTTGGTGCCTGTACTGAGAAACGTGCAAAAGTTGTTTTCTTAGAGGAACTTCTTGCTGTAATCGGATAGGAAGGTGTGGAGTCAGTACAGGCTGAAGCTAAAGGAACATTTAACTGAGAAAATGGGGTTTGGCATGTGGTTTGAAGCACAGATGGATGAAATTCAGTGGGAAAAAAAGAGAAGCAGTTCTAGGAGTGGCCAGCGTTACGTGCAGAAGCGTGGACACAGGGAAGGGTGTGGAAGGTACAGTGAGAAGGCTGCTACGGTAGATGGGGTTCCTGGGCGGTGGAGGCCCTTGGCGTGCTAGGCTGTCTAGTAGCACAGTATAAATAGAATTCTAGGGAAGTTCACCCAGTGTCGCCATGCAAGATAATTTGTATACAAAAAGGCAAATTTGGAGCTCATTGCTGCTGTTCATTGATTTTTTTTTTTTTTTTTTTTTTTGCCTGTTCTTTACAGCCGTTATCATATACATGCTAGGCACTATTCTAGGTCCTGGAATGCAAGTGGTAAACCAAGAGCGAAAAATCCCTATGGTGGATATGGAGAAGAGGGTCCTGGAATAATGTGTGTTATCGCCCTGGGGACTGAAAAGTTTATAATAGGAAAAACTGACTATTTCAAACTAATTCCAGAGGCCAGTTAGCTTTGAACAGTAGACATAGCCAAGAACTCAGAAATGAATCACTAAGTCTGTACTATGCCCATACCTGTTAAGAGAGCCCTCTGGTCTCTTTATTTTGTTTGGTATCATTGTACTGAGCTTAATTGTCTGGTTCCACTTGATAGAGCAGGTTAGAAGCAATAAATCAAAAAGATGAGGAACTGTTCAGTGGCAAGAATGCACTGAAAACATCGATAAGTGATTACCAATAAGAGAGATGCAGAAAACTATTTCCATCAGTGATACGAAGGCAATAAGCATGGCAGTCTGGGCTCATTTGGTTTGGGAGCAAAGGACCAAGTATATTTCATTCACCCCTCGAGGCCTCACTTTGTAAAAACTCAGTATAAAATTCTTTCAACACTTTTTTAGCAACCAATGAATTAGGAGAACTAGGCATTGATCTTCAGAGGTTGCAGATAGCACACAAAGGGACAAATGTGTCTCATAAAGGAAGGACACAACCCCACTTATGAATTAGTCCTGCTCCCTACTGCCCCCCCAAAATTGAACCTGAATCTGATCAAACTTCTGGAGAAGCCAATGTATAGGAAGTACAAAGGACAGAAGAACATGCCCATATTCAGCAAAATTCAGGCACTATGCAACTCTATGTGACAAGCAGCCTAATTTCCTCAACCCATAAATGTAAGAAAAGAGAAAGTGAGAGAAGTGGAAAGGAATGAACAGATAAAAAAAAATTAAGATAAAATTAATTAAAATATGTGAGTCTTACTTGGATTCATTTTAGATAAAAAGATTTTTAAAATTTTAAAACATATTCAACAGCTGAAAATTGGAACATTGACTCACTATTTGATAAAATTAAATAATTATTATTAATTTTAAAACTGGTATAGTAATAAGTGGTTATATAATAACAGAGTCTTCAAAACAAGTATTAAATTGTGGTCAGTAATATGTTTAGAAAGGTAGAAATGTGTGTTTCTTCTCTGAGAAAGATTTCTATATCCAGAGGTTAAAATATAATTGTTAAAAGGAGGTAGTATGATATAATGCCAAAAGCACTTGGAATCAGACCAGATTGATTCTTAAATTTTCCCTTCTATCCAGTGGAAGGTTGCTTGACATCTACTTAAAGTCCCATAAGTAAAGTATCTAGTGTAGGCAGGGAGTGTGGTGTGTGCATAGTAAATGTGCACGCCCTTCTTTCCTTGAATAAAAATAAATATGCAAGCTTCAGCTAGGAAGAAAAACTCAAAGTGGGTCAAGTGGTAGACATTTCTTTCAGAAAGTCTATTCCAAGCCTAATCAGCATCCCTATTGTCCAGTGTAGCTGACCTTTTTAAGACAAAAATCTGAATATGTCACTCTTGGTGCTTCAGACCATTTGGGAGAAGTTCAGACTCCCTAGCGTACAGCCTCCTGCATGACGTCCTTCGGGCCTGGCCTTTCCACTCACAGCCTCCACTGGGGCCTCTGCCGATTCTCCTCCGTACCCCTAGCCCTGGAGCCACGTGGAGCTCTGCCCCGCTTCTCTGCACATGCTGCTCTCCAGGCAGAAAGGCCTCTTCTTACGCACCCCTGGCCCTCCTTCAGCTGATGAATTCCTGCTTTTTTCTCGGGGAGGGCTCCCCTGACCTCCCGGGACTAGGTAAATTGCCCTTCCTAAGTGTTTCCAGTAGCACCCCACACCTCCCACGAGCGCAGTCAAACCTCTGGATGTAGCCCCTTGAGACCCAGAGCTTCTGGGGGGCTGAGCCTGTGACAGCTCATCCTTGATCCTTAGCACGAGCAAGTGCCTGATGCACAGTAGGTGCTCAGTGAACGTTGGTGAATGAGTTTTACTAAAGGTCAAGAGCACCCCCCAGGGAGAGAACGATGGGCACACATTTGTTCTGTCACTGATCTTTCCTGTCTTTTGCCCTGCTCTGCTTTCTCAGAATGCCCCCCAAGCTGGCAGTGTGAACCAGCCCCCGGGAAGGGGAAGTCTCCCTCTTCCGTTCTGATGCCGAGTCCCCTTCTCTCTAAATTTGGGGTTGGAATTGTTTGTTACCGTTTCCATGGTGCTTCAGAAATTCAGGCATCGTTGTCCTCTCACTTTTTTTTCCCATTGAGACGTCTGTTCCAGCGTCTCTGGAATGTTCCCATGTATCAACTTGAAATTGGCTTTGGGTGTCAAGATCTGCTCCTTTACCCAAGGTCACGATGCCATCAAATGCTACAAAGCCCAGTCTAACGGTGGTCTCTTCAGCTGTGTGACACCTGTGGATGGCGCCTTGTGTAAGCACCTCAAGAGTGGGAGGTTCAAAAATGTTCCTTCAGAAGGAACAGTGTGGTCTTGTCATAGAGCACGCTGCTGGCCATCCAGAAGCTCAGGTTCCAGTCCTGGCTCTCTGTAGCAGGCTCTGGGCGTATCCTTGTACTTCTCAGAGGCTGTTTCCTGGAGAAGTGTAGAATTCCTACCAGCCGTTCAAGCGGAGGTTCAGGGCTATGCCAGATGTCAGTAAGGCAGGACACTTTCCTAGTCTTTAAGTTGTATTCCCAAGATTTGGGAGACAGAACGTGTTTTTATGTTAAAATGAGCACAAATACTCCTCAGTAGAATGCAAAATCAAGATGACTTAAGAAGAAACTCAAGCTTTTATTGGCAGAGTTGAGTTGAATTCTCCATATTCTCTTCTGGTGCTGACTTTCCATAATTGCTTCAGCCTCTGAGCGTCCGTCTGCTGGATAACTCTCCTGGTAGAGCATCCAATCCTCAAGACTGCTGAGTACGTGAGGCATGGCTAGGATTAGAAAGAATGTATAATTTCTCAGGAGATACAGTATTGCATATGAGGCTAACAGAAGTGTGTCTAAGCAGAAGCCCTTTGGAATCTGCTTTTAAAAATAGCAAGAACCATTTATAATTAATACATCTTTAAGGATCTATATATAGCAAACTGAAGTTCTAGAAAGGCTTCTTATAAGGCAAAAATATTCACTTTTCTGAGCTTAAAGCAGGCATTATTATCAGGAGTTCAGAATCTGTGGCATCTGAATCAATGAGCTTTTAACCTTGTAGGAAACCTTGAAGTTAGATTGACCCAAAACAAGACCTTTTGTTTGAAAAAAGCGTCCCAGGGCCACCTCTTTTTCTGCAAGGGTTCTATTTCTAATGATGCAAAACTGGTTTTAGCATCTGTATCATTTACCTCCCTACCATGATGAATCATTGATAATTATATGTTGAGGATTCACTTCTTTCCCTCATAGTTCATTCTAGAGGCTTCTAATTATTGTTGCGTTTTCAGTATATGTTTGTCTAAAGTTCTAACAGTTAATAAATAGATCTGTAGAAAGCCAGTGAGTTTAAGGGGCAAGTGGATAGATGGTGCTCATCTTGGCACTCCCTGGTAAGCATTTTCCTCTCCTATTTAAAAGAAAACCACAGCTGCTTCTTGAGAAAGAATAATAATTTGAAGTGAAATTAGCAAGAAAAGGAATTGCCAATTTAAAAATGAGTGTTTCTGGATCCTTACAGGATTCCTCTTTAGAAAAGCTAGCATATCTGGATTTTAGCATCTTTTGCTTGACTTTTTAGGAAAAAAAAAAGATCAAATTAAAATTATACAGCTGTCAGCATTCAAGCCAGACAGTTCACAATAGACAAGAAAAATTGCCTTTCTAATACTGGTATAATTAGGCTGTAATGCATGCGGAGGTTTCTGTGAATTCTCATCTCCAGTTAGAAAAATGAAGTGTTGCTTGCCACCTTTCTTCATCATGAAGCCAACTAGATGGTCTTTTTTTTTTTTTTTTAATAAACTTGTGAAAACCAACAAATAGGCCATTCTATGGCATCTTCAGACAAAATAGGTAACTTCTGACCTGGGTTTCCCAATTTTTATTTATCCTGTTTTCATGACAAATAATCCATTTTTGTAAAGCAAAGCTGAATATCTTAAACCCTTCTTAAAACAGAACAAAAATAGTAATGAAATAGAGCTCTTCAATTTATTTTGAAAGATATACACTCTCTGATTGACTTTTCCACTCTGGAAATTCAGAAAAATATTTTGTATTGCTTCCCTAATATTTAGCACAATTGCATAATGGACTCATTTTTAAATAATTAGATAATTTGAAAAGAGGGACATTCAGTCTGTTAGAATCATCATTTCCAGCCCTCTCAAACTTCACTGAGGTCCTAGAATGAGGTCTTAGAACATGATAGAAAATGCACAACTTTTCTGTTTCCCATTTAACTTTTGTTGTTACTGTGTTAGGAAAAACTTTATTTTGGTTTTTGTTTTTTTTTTTAAGATTTATTTATTTATTTGATGGGGGGGATCATAAGTAGGCAGAGAGGCAGGCAGAGAGAGAGGGGGAAGCAGGCTCCCTGCTGAGCAGAGAGGCCGATGCGGGGCTTGATCCCAGGATCTGAGACCATGACCTGAACCAAAGGCAGAGGCTTTAACCCACTGAGCCACCCAGGTGCCCCTGTTTTTCTTTTTTGAGATGAAAAATAACAGGTTATTACAGATACTCATATGGTCCTTATCTTAGGCCCAGTTTTAACAATATTACGCAGAAAAAGTGACTGGGCAGGCTTTCTCAAATAAATCTTGCTTGGAGGAATAGGAAAAGGGAAATATTCCTTCACAAATAAATTGTCAGAATCAAATACCAAATGTAGAGAATGTGGATCAAAGAATAGCTCAGTTTAATAATATTTTAAAGCACTATTGCTATTACTATAAAAATCAATCATTTTAATACTGTAATTTCAATTTTCATTTTAAAATTATCCTTTTTGGTCTGGTTACATAGGCCAATAAATATTGATTTAACCTTTAAAAAATATTTAATCCATAGCTTTTATGTCAGTGCATCTTTGGATATTTTCATTATAAGCTGTGTGCACATAGGCATCATATCTAAAATGGAGACCACATTTGTGTTCTTACAAAAATCTATGCTTGTTCTGGAAGGTTATAGCGATTATAGTAACCCCTGCTTCTAAATAATCAGTAGGTATTTAAAGGTGGAATATTACAGTACACTTTTTTTCCCCACAAAGTTATGGTTGGTTTACTATCCATTAATGTAAGGAAAGTTTTTACTTTTAAGCCTTTTGGGGTTTTTTGAACTAGAAAAAAATTTGTGTTCTATAAATAGACATTTCTATTATTTCTTGTGGGACACATCTTTTTCTTTGAGAATGTGTATTTTATTCTTGTGCCGTGAAACTGAGAAGTCCTGACGCTCCTCTCTTTCACCTTTGCTTTGTCTCGTAGTGTGGCTGCCACCAGGTCCAGAGATGTGCCTTCCTTTGGACCTCCCATCCCCAAAGGGGTCACTTTCCCTAAGTCAAATGTGTTCAGGGACTTCCTTTTGGCCAAAGTGATTAACGCAGAAAATGCTGCTCATAAATCAGAAAAGTTTCGGGCCATGGCCACTCGGACCCGCCAGGAATACCTGAAAGATCTGGCAGAGAAGAATGTCACCAACACTCCTATTGACCCGTCTGGCAAGTTCCCATTCATCTCTCTGGCCTCCAAGAAGAAAGAGAAGTCCAAGCCATATCCAGGAGCGGAGCTCAGTAGCATGGGGGCCATTGTGTGGGCTGTCCGGGCCAAGGACTACAACAAGGCCATGGAAATGGACTGCCTGTTGGGGGTTTCCAACGAGTTCATCGTCCTCATTGAGCAGGAACCCCGGAGTGTGGTTTTCAACTGTTCCTGCAGGGATGTCATAGGGTGGACCTCAACTGACACCAGCCTCAAAATCTTCTACGAGCGAGGAGAATGCATTTCGGTGGAGAGTTTAATTAATAACGAGGACATCAAAGAGATTGTCAAAAGGTTGCAGGTGAGTGTTTTCCTCCCACTTACCCACATTCCATTTCCCTTTCCTGAAGCTTTCAGTACAGACGAGAAGCAAGTTACTGAAGTCAGTGCGATTTTATCAGCTCCTCCGAAAACTCCCTTGATGATGTGAAGCAACCCAGAGTTTACATCACACTCGTTTTCCGTCCTTTTCCGGAAGGAAAAGCAGAGCAAGTGGGAGAAGACACGCTGGCCGCGCGTGTGCGCTGGAGACCATTCGCATGTGACCCGATCCGACTGCCCTGATGGCCAATGAGGTGGCCCAGCCGGTCTGCTCTGGCTGTTGAGGAGAATTGTTCGACTGAGCAGCTGCTGCCTTGAATTTTCTAAGGGCAAGCGAGTAGCAGAATGCGGTCTCTGTTGGCTGCCAGCTCCCCGTAGGTTCTCTGTTAGAGGTTTCCTTGTAAGCGCAGCAAAGCCATTGAGTCTTTGGACACAACAAGTATGTTCTTTTTGGCCCGATGAATGGAGGTTAGCGAAGGGGAAGTAACCAGACGCTCGTCAGCTGGCGGCAGGGTATTCGGCAGTGACCCCGCGTGCGGTGTTTCTCTAGTTCCCTGTCCAGCACTCAACACCCCACGGCGCTAAGCCCTGCTACCTTTTGTTCCCTTGTCCAGTTTGTGTCCAAAGGTTGCGAATCGGTGGAGATGACCCTGCGGAGGAACGGGCTGGGGCAGCTCGGCTTCCACGTCAACTACGAGGGCATCGTGGCAGATGTGGAGCCCTACGGCTATGCCTGGCAGGCGGGGCTGAGGCAGGGCAGCCGGCTGGTGGAGATCTGCAAGGTGGCCGTGGCCACCCTGAGCCACGAGCAGATGATCGATCTCCTGAGAACGTCCGTCACGGTGAAGGTCGTCATCATCCCCCCACACGATGACTGCACCCCACGGAGGTAGGTCTGAGCTGGCAGCTGGGAACCGGGCCATCTGAGCCCCGGTTTGTGCGCCATATAGAACATCTCCTGCTGGGCAGGGGAGACGGGTGCCGGGCGGCGTGCCGGATCCCACGCGGTGCTCAGAGTTCGATCCCTGGAAAGCCTGACTCGGGACGTAGCTCCCTTTTGGTCTGTGACAAGAGCAACTGGAAAGAGTGACTGGCTTGGGCTCTTCCAGGATTTACATCTGTGGATTTATAAAGTCGCCAGTACAGATAGAGAAGTCTGCTAACACCTGTCTTGAGGATCTTGTGCCGGTAGCTGAGAAGCACCGAGTGCTTAGTATTAGAAGACACTTAGCAACACAGACTGTCAGGCTTCACGACACTCCCATTCGTCTTCCTGTCCGAAATTCAGAGTGCCCTTCTGACCCCTGCTCTCTCATCAGAAGTCCTGGACGTGGCTTAGCAAGCATTCTCTTAACTGCATCTGCTTGTGTGTCAGGAATTGGCTTCAAATGAGCTGGCTGGTCCCACTTGTGCTGCTCGGCGGTTGGGTCTGCAGCCTTTTCGCAGAGGGAAGCCCGGGAGCTCCCTGGCCCTCCTAGCTCCTGCCAAGCCAGCAGCACGCTTGAAAATTTAATTTCTTGGTCTCTGGGGAGGTTTCTTGATGGAACAAATTTAATCAACTGTTTCTTTTCTCCTTCGGGCATGTCCATGCTATTTTTACTAGCTTTTTTCCAATCTGTTAATTCGCTTTCAGCCCATTATTTCTTAAGAGTTTCTCTTAAGCTTTGGCAACTAATTCTTAGGCCTTCTAAAGCCAAAACATCCTTAACCTGTGTTTTCCCCCCCAAAACATGACCTGTCCTGCACCTGAGCTCCTGCAGCGTCATGAACAGTGGATGGGAGAACGTATAAACTGTTATAATGGGTTATTTGTGTCCTTTGAAAAGTGCGCAGCAATGACAGTGCATGTGTACTTCAGTCCTTCCGACCAAATGCTGCAGAACAGACTGCGCGCGAGGTAGTGTTTCGGGACGCTGCTTACTGCCGGGACCGCCCAGAGACTAGGTGCCTAGGTCGCAATATGGTGACCTCCCCCCGTCTAATAGCTTCAAGACATGCTCCCTTTTGGATGACTGGATTTTCCTGGAAACCAAAATGTGTATCTAGAACTTTTTATTACTTCAGCTATTTTGGAGGTTGGGGGGGTATATTCTGAAATTGCCTTGCACACGACCCTGCCTTAGTTAACCGAGTGTTTTCTGGTTTCCTCAAGCACATCGTCATTAATGTTAAACATTTTGCTGAACGGGGATTCAGGAATGACTCTGGTGACGGATCACAGAGGTGGTTAGGTCATTACAGCACTCTCTAGCTGCTCTGTGCTCCTCCTCTGGTCCTTCTGTCTTCTGTCCCTTGGTCTCTCCTTCACATCGTCTCCTCGATTGTTTCTAAATAGGCGGCTACAAACTGGAGAAGATGACCAAGCTTCGTAACTTGTCAGCCTTAATTACACACAGTACAGAATTAAAGACGCTGGTCTAAGGACTAATGGTCTGAGAATGAGTCTGTAGATGGTGTGATGCCATCTTGTCTGCTCAGAGACCTTTCCCCTGGCTTCATAGGCTCCCCAGATTACGTGGGGGAGGGGAGGGGAATAGGTATGCTTGAGTGGGAATGTGTGACAAATGGATGGGCAGCATTACTGACATTGAATCGTGCATGGTTCTTACTGGAAAGGTGGGTCACAAGGCCTGACTCTGGATAGATAGTTCTGTGGCAGGAGGTGGTTTATCTATAGCAATATACTAAGCCAGATATGCCTTCTGTGGTGTGCCGGTAAAAACAACCAACTTTTGCTGAGGATTTAATTTGCCAGGTTAGAAAAAGCACTTTTATACGGATTAGTGCTTTTAATCCTTATAACAACCTTATGAGGTAATAGTATTAATATGATTCCTATTTAAAGGAAACCAAGACTCAAGTTAGTAACTTTCCAAGCTCATCTGGCAAATTTAGGTCTCACTTGAGAATCCAAGCTCTTAACTACTACTTAGTGGGCTTGGGGCACAAATCCTTTTTTTTTTTTTTTAATACCAGCATAAGCAGGAATCTGCTGGTACGTTGGCTTTCTGCTGAAGAACAGAACCTTGATTTGTAGCATTTGCTGATGCCCATGTGTCGATACTGCTTCTGGGGTCAATTTCAAGCTCGGAGCATGACAGCGCTGAACTCAGTTGAGGTGGATGCTCACGGTCCTCTCTCGCAGGCCAGGACAGGCTGGCTCCCGCACACCCCCAAAGGAGCCAGCCGAGTTTGTCTTCATCGTCCAGCACTGCTGCCGGGATCCCCGTTGCCGCTCTCCCGGCCAGTGGCGCTGGCTGTGACGGGACAGAAAGGTGTTCGGAACCTGCCCCCATTAGGGCGTGGACTGAGAGGCTGTGATGCAGGGTTGGTGCCCGCACAGCCCCACACCTGGGACGCACACTCTGTGTCTTTCCCACGACTGTTTCCCTCTGAAAAGCCTGTCACACCTTCTGGGCAGGTGTGAAATGCTGCCTTGGGTACCTTTGGGGGACTGAAAACCCTGCTTTCCCCCTTCTCTCCTTTAGAAACAACTTCAAAGGAACAGTGGAAGCATGAACACCTTGCTGTAATTTTCAACGAATAAGATAATGCTCTTCTGTCATTTTTCTCTCCTCCACACTTCACACTCCCACTGCTGTTTTCCTAGCAACTGATTACTCTGTTCTTTGACTAGTCACTCTCTTCTTTGTCAGCTGTCCCTGCAGCTCCAGCTCGAGGGACTGGGGCCCCTGTCCCCCGGTCCCTCGGTTGCATGCTTCCTGGGGGAGGGTGGGCAGGGTCCTGAGGGGTCACACCGGATGTAAATACAAACACCCATTTGTGTTCACATGGGAGAGTCCTTGGTTTTGAAAAGGCAGGGTTTTTTTTTTTGTTTGTTTTAATGAAAAGAACAGTTTAACAGCAACGTGGGGCTTCAATCACAAAAGTGAAATTGGGCTCTTTTCCTTATTTTTGGGATATAAGCAAATCCTCTATGTATTTCTTTCATGCTAAAGTTGTTTTTAAGAGACAAAAGGACAAGGGAAGTAAAGTAAAGATTCCTGAGCCCCTGCTATGTATTGGGCAATAAAAATCAATAAATAAAATAAAGTCTTCCATTTCCATTAAAATGAGGGAGGAGGGGGAGGTGTGGAGAGTTTCTGTCTCCGCACAGCGGGGCGAGCAGGACCCCTGCTGTAGGCTATCCTGCAGAAGCTGTCTGCACTTCCCCGCAGCCTCCACCGGGAAGTTTCCTGGGGAGGGAGATGTCCATCGTCAGGAGGGGCCCCTCACCCCCGCCCAGCCCTGGCTCCAGCGTGTGGGTGCCTGCGACCTCAGAGTCCTCGGGAACCGATCTCTTGGCAGGATGGAAAACACCCCGCTCACAATTTCACCCACATTAAACCACGAGGCTCTGAGCGGTGTTGCACAGGAGTGGACCTTTCTTCTGTTGAGGGCCACTAGCCTACAGCTTCTGAAGAAAGCAATCAGGGACCATTCAGAGGAAGAGCTAAAAACAAACAGTTACATAAAAGGACCAAATTACTTTGTAAGTAGAGCAGATCACTTCATTTTAAAACACAAGTATTCAAAATGCAAAAGCATACTGCTTTGGAACCAGAAGGGCTGTAAAGAGTTCATTGGTTCAGATCACTCATCCTTTCAGGCAAAGAGCTTGGGTGCAAATAAGTTGGGTATTTTTTCCAAACCCAAATCACATGTCCTGGTAGGGGCCCAGCCGTCCTCAGACATCGGAGTCGGCGGATTCAGGAGTCCGGTGTCGAGATGCTCTGTTGGGTGTGCCATTCAGTGACTCCTCTATCTGTATTCCTAGAGTTGGGAGGAGAAAGGAGAGAGCGATGGATCATCAGAACCTAAAGGAGGAAGAATAAGGCTGAGAAAGAGACTGGGGGGCTTCAGGGTGTAGCCATGTGTCTCTTGGGCCTGAAATCCTGAAATTATAGTTCCTGTTCCCCATCGCTCTTCAAAGACTGTGAGTTTTCCAGTGTGTCGTCGGCTAGGCCGAGTAAAGTGAGTGGTCGCTGGAAACGAAGAGGGGTGAGGACTTGGAGTAGATGTATTCTTCAGTTAGTGATGAAGACTAACGTCCATGTAGGTTAATTGTGTGAGTTCAGATCCTGGCTGTGCTGTCTCGGGCAGATTAACCCCTCCAGGCCTCTGTTTCCTCACCGAAGAAAGGGGGGATAACGAAAGCGCCTACTTCAGAGCCACCGTGGTGCCGTGAGATTAGCGCCTGGCCCGTCAGGGTTCATTGCTATTCAACGCCGCATTTTCTTGAATGACATAATAAAAATTCTTCTATGAATTTTCATGTGTGTCACTAGAAACCAGCCCTTATCTTTGTTCTTCAGTGTACAGCCCGCTTCCTGGCTCCACGTATCATTCTTACATTTTCGGAGCTAAGTTGGCGACGGGAAGCTGGTGGGTGGGCTGTCCCATCTCGGACGGCAGCACGACCTGGAGAGTTCGCTGAGGTTCAGCACTGCAGACCCGCTGTTTCTCCTTCTCTACGAATGACTCTTCTTCCTCCTTAGGCTTCCTCATACTGCATCCTGTTATCGTCGACTGTGCAGGAGGTTTCTTGCTACACGTTAGAGGTGGTGGAAATGAGATACAGACCAAGAGAAGATCAAGTCTTGGGCTACTGGAGTCTTTTAACCGGGTTTAGTATGAAATGTTACGTAGCTTAAAAGACTATTTCAAAGAGTTTTTGAACTAGAAGAGAGTCCAGTGATTACCAGTTCCAAATCTTTCATTTCCCAAAGAAGCTAAGACCCCAAGGATGAAAGCAGCTTGTCTGTTTCAAAATACATTATATTTGTTTCTATTATCATTATCTATTTATTACTCTCTGCCATGAGGCAGCCTGTGCCTGTAAGGTGCATGTAGAGTACTGGGGAGTTAAAACCCAGCGAGAGAATTGTCAGAGTGTGGGGTGTGCTGAAGGGAAGACACGGCCCACGGGAACATTTTTTGGAAAAGTTGGTGCCCAAAATACACAATAGCAATCTTCTGTATGTGTGCTGGTTGCTGGCACCCAACAGAAAGATAGAAGATATGTACATCGTTGCTGTGTAAGCGATACGACCCACCAGATCTACAAGTTCAGGCAGACCACTGTGGAGGGGAAGCAAAAGCTAGTGCTGATTTTGAGGTGGAGGGAAATTTTCCCACGGATTATTGCAAGTTTTTATTACTGCCCCTTTTGCAAGCTGCAACATTCTTGCTTTATATTTATAGACCCGGAGCACAAGTTACTGTATAATACGCCGCACTTGGTCAGAAATGGAGGACTTCAAACCATACTACAGTGATCTCTATTAAGAACCAAAAAAGTATTGCAGCTTTTTTGTCAGAACAATCAGAATCAAAGCTAGAAATTATGTCAAAGCCTGAGGTGACAGTCTCTTCTATCAGAGGAAAGGTTTATTACATAAGAAGTCATTAGCGGCTAAACGTCATGTCAGATGTGCGGTAAAGCAGTGTTTTATAAACTGCAGGTTGTAACTCCAAAGTAGATCATGAAATCCACTTAGGAAGCTGCATTCAGTGTTTCTTTAATGAATCGGATTAACACCGAATACAGCAGAATGGAAGTGTGTGTGTGTGTGTGTATGTGTGTATGTGTGTCTGGGCTGCATTACAGTGTAAAATGTATTTCTTACTGGCCTGATGGTCCCAAAAGTTTGAAGACCACTTATCATTAATGCTTCTAAGGGGTACAGCAGAGGCTTGGGCGGAGTGTCAGATTAAAGTTGACTAAGGCTTTTAGGGAATCAGGAGGAGTGGTAAGAAAACTCTAAGAAAAAGTGCCTGTTGGAGGCTGGGGCTGAGGCTGAGCAGGCAAGGACCCCAGCAAGTGCACGCACCTCAGAAGCGGCCCTTCTCAAAAGCCGCATGTCTCACGGAGGTGCGGGAGAGGGCGCGCGGTGGCCTTCACGCCGGAAGCACCAGGAGCCCTACCTGAGACGGGCTGCCCTCCACCGTGCTCACTCTCCCACCAACACAAGTCCGGGCCCTTGTCGCGGGGCTGGTCCGAAGTGAGAAGCGCAGTACGTGTACAATACACACCAAATTTAGATGCATGCACATCATCTCCTTGTTAAGTTTTTATGTTGATTTCTTGATTACATGTTCAGATGACAGCATCTTAGATATATTAGACTAAATAAAATATTAAGTTAATTTCACCGTTCCCTTTGACTTTTCTCACGTGGCTGCTAGCTCGCCTTGTCTCTAGCGGACAGCACTGTCTGGCCTCTCCTTCCTCTGTCTCTGAAGTCTGCATAATCATTCTTAACCCTTCCTTTCCTACCTGCTGCTCAGTCTTTGAAATTCCTTTAAGCAAGGCAGTAATTTTTTTTTGCTTAGTAATGAAATCCAGGGGCACAATTTGAGTTAATGCTTTAGTGGGCATAGGTTTTTCTCAGTAATTCATCTCTCAGTCGAGTTAATAATAGACTGAACCTCCTTTGGTTGTTTGAGTAAAGGGAATGGAGAGTGGGCTCCACATTTCCTAAGGTTTGGAGGTCGGAACAGTAGCACCAAAAAAGGGGCTAAAGCAACAGAAGGACATTTGGGCCTGACAGCAGTTTCACTCAGGCTGCTACCTGGGGCCAACCCTGCTGTGGGAGATTTCTGGCTTGGGGGGGTCGGGGGGTGGTGAGGGGAGTCTGATTTCAGGTTATGCTTTGTTCCTCGGTGCTTTGATAATTGCAGAATTTCTATAATTGGGTTTTTGTTTTCTCCTTCTGAGCTAAATTTGGGTCTCATTCTGAACTTCAAAATTTATCCCCTCCCTTAATTTTTTGACTATTAAGGTCCCAAACAACAAATTCAATACCTTTTTTAGATCTCCAGTCACGACACTCAGTGAAGGGTACATAGAACCGACTGCTTGCTTCCTCTGAGGCCCGGTCTTAGGGTTCTGCTGCCCTGCCGGCCTGGCGACTCTCCCTCCTCAGGCCTCAGGACTGACTCTGTTCCTCCCGGCCCCCTCCGCTCACCGGGGTGACTCGGGGTCTCACTGTTTTTTCAAGACTCCGTAGTTGAGCCTGAGCAAGGGAAAATAGACCAGTGTAATACTTCTGGGGTTCTGGTCTTTGGAAGGACGGAAATTAGAGGGCCCAGTGATTAAGAGGCAGTTTGAAACAAAGGCTGAGGTGTTTGATCCGCTTGAAGTGTTAATGACAGTCACACTGTGGTTCCACCCCCAAGAAAAACAGTATTAATTTTTCTTCTTTCTGTGCCCTCACTAGGAGTTGCTCGGAAACCTACCGCATGCCGGTGATGGAATACAAGATGAACGAAGGCGTTTCCTACGAATTCAAGTTTCCCTTCCGAAATAATAACAAATGGCAGAGGAATGCCAACAAGGGGCCTCATTCACCTCAAGTCCCCTCCCAGGTGCAGAGTCCCATGACCTCGAGGCTGAATGCTGGGAAAGGAGACGGGAAGATGCCTCCTCCAGAAAGAGCCGCCAACATCCCTCGAAGCATCTCCAGTGACGGACGCCCACTGGAGAGGCGGTGAGTGTGCCTTCAGAGGTTCGCTCTGCTTCTCGGCCCCAGATTTAAAGAG
>CM052797.1:100425767-100442161 GCA_028533885.1 Nasua narica | reverse complement strand
TGTCATTGATGCTTACCCTGTGGCAAAAGAAACATGTTTACCTTAGAAAGTCCTAATTCCAGCTAGAACAAACCCAGAGAGCTGGGTAAAATTGACAATTTTCCATCCTAACTAATCACGTCTATCCATTGGGACACTCGCATAGTCATAGTCCTATTTGTTTCCCAAAAAATCCACTTCCGATGGCTCAGGATGATCTTGTGTCCACACTTCCAGGGAGTATCTACAGGAGACTTCCTGCAAATACAGATAGTGATGACGTCCCCGAGACAGGCTAGGTGAAGTTTTACCACACCTGGCTCCCGGGATATTTCCTGAGGCAGGAGGCCTTTTCAGCTCCCTACCCAAACTGACAAGGGCTGACCAACACAGATGACCTCACAGGTCCCTAAAAACAAAAACAAAAACAAAAAACAACAAAAAACAAAAACATAAAACTAATTTTTTCTGGCATGGACCTATTTTAAAAGAAAACGCCCCTGTTTCTGGGGAGAAACGTCTACGTGTTCACCAAAACCTATTTCCCCTATTCCTTGAGTCACTAGATTACATTTTTAGACTTCTCTGCTATTGGGTATAGATTGAGTTCTTACAATGGAATATGGCTAGAAATGATGTATACCACTTCTAGGCTTGGACCATAAAAATTCTCATGTGACCCTACATAGCCTTCATTCCCTATCTGCCGGCTGAATGGAGAGAACCCCAAGAACCCAGGGGACGACAGAGCTGCAAAGTGGAAGGAGCCTGGGCTCCTGAACAACCATAAAAATTGATGCCCATTTTGGGCTCCGACTTGATTAAAAAATAAACTGTGGAGGCTTCTGCGTGGCTCAGTTGGTTAAGCGGCTGCCTTTGGCTCAGGTCATGATCCCAGGGTCCTGGGATTGAGCTCTGCATCCGGCTCTCTGCTCAGCAGGGAGCCTGCTTCTCCCTCTCCCTCTGCCTGGTGCTCTGCCTACTTGTGCTCACTCGCTCTCCATCTCTGTCAAATAAATAAATAAATCTTTAAAAAAACACAACAAAAAAACCTGTGTTGTGTTAAACCCCAGAAGTTGGGATTTATCTGTTTTGATATCGAGTACTACCTTAACTAATACAAAATTGTAAGAGTTGGAAGGGATTTTTAAAGCTTATCTACTCCAACCCTAGCCAATACCAGAACCACATCTATAATACCCTGGACAGGAGGTGCCATAATCTCACTGGGAAAAACCCTAGTACCTGGGAATCACAGATTCCCCCCTAGGCAGTCTGGTCTATTTAAATTATCTTTGATTTCTCTGAATAGAAACTTAACCCTTTTTGAATTCCTCTCTTTGGACTTAGTTTTGCCCTCTAAAGAACTCCTCCAACTCAATACTCAAAAAATAGATAATCACATCAAAAAATGGGCAGAAGACATGAACAGACACTTCTCCAAAGAAGACACACAAATGGCTACAGACACATGAAAAATGGTTGGAGATCACTAGCTGTCAGGGAAATTCAAATCAAAACCACATTGAGATACCACCTTACACCAGTTAGAATGGCCAAAATCAACAAGACAGTAAACAACAAGTGTTGGAAAGGATGTAGAAAAAGGGGAACCCTCATACACTGTTGGTGGGAATGCAAGTTGGTGCAGTCATTTTGGAAAACAGTGTGGAGATTCCTCAAGAAATTAAAAATAGAGCTATCCTACTACTGCAATTGCATTACTGGGTATTTACTCCAAAGATACAGATGTAGTGAGTACCATAAGTACCCCAATATTCACAGCAGCAATGGCCACAATTGCCAAACTGTGGAAAGAGCCAAGATGCCCTTCAACAGACAAATGGATAAAGAAGATGTGATCCATACATACAATGGAATATTATGCCTCCATCAGAAAGGATGAATACCCAACTTTTGCATCCACATGGACAGGACTGGAGGAGATTATACTGAGTGAAATAAGTCAAGCAGAGAAAGTCAATTATCCTATGGTTTCTCTTACGTGTGGAGCATAAGGAAAAGCATGGAGGACATTAGGAGAAGGAAAGGAAAAGTGAACTGGGGGAAATCGGAGGTGGAGACGAACCAGGAGAGACTGTGGACTCTGAGAAACAAACTGAGGGTTTTGGAGAGGAGGGGACTGGGGGGTTGGGTGAGCCTGGTGGTAGGCATTAAGGAGGGCACGTATTACATGGAGCACTGGATATGGTGCATAAACAATGAATCTTGGAACAATGAATTCAAAACAATGAATTTTGGAATCCAAAAATATTGGATATTTTTATCCCAATAAAAAAAAAAAAAAAGAAAAACGAAATCAAATCTTCTTGCTCTGGAGAGAGTCCATTGATACACTATCAACATTCTTCCTGAGTTTTCCTGCCTTGAAGTGAAACATGCCTAGATCCCTCAGCTATTTCCTTCCATGACATGATCTAGAGCCCCTCCCCATTTTGGTCGTAGGTCTCTGAATATGTTTCCTTTTGTTTGCTTCCCTTTGAAGATATCACACCTAGAGCCAACGTGGGAGTAGAGAAGTCCAAATTTCTAGAAAGTTCTGAACTTCTGGCTAATTCACCTTTGTCCCTCAACCATCTCACTTGAAACCAGTGCAAACCTTCAAACGTGGCTTTGCCACCTCAGGATGGAATGTTTGATGGAAAGTAGCCTGAAAACGGCAACATTTCTAGATGTCTGAATCCTGTCATGCGTGGGTCTGAGGGTTGGTGTGAGAGAGAAGGTCTCCCCATAGCTCTCCTGGAACAAAGTCCTAGCTGAAAACCTTGAGCAAGCATTGCTCTTTTCCCAGAAATAAAGTTTCCCAGACACCTGACTGGTTTCCAGACGTGAGAGCAGCACAGGCCTGTTTCTCTCCGGCTCTCTGGCGGGGGAATGAACCTTGTGCAGTAGACGACCAGGGCCCCATCCTGTGCTCCCCCAGGACCAGCCTCCATTGACACAGCCTTGCAAGTTTCCCCCATTTCAACCTCCGAAGCAGAACTTGTAAGCTTTTCCCCACTCTCGCTCCTGGATGGCATCTATGAGCTGAACTTTGGATCAAAAACCCTCCTACTCATTCACATTCTTTGAGTGAAAGGAGAGTATGTCTGTGTGCTTGTGCATGTGTGTGCGTGTGTGTGCGTGTGTGTCCATCTCCTCCAAATTATACAAGTTCAACATTTGTCCTAGGAAATGAAGAACAAAGCAGAAATCAAATAAGAACTGTAATCCCAAGTTGGGGGTAGGGGAGAGACTCTAACCTGTTTTTTCCTCCAAAGAAAAATAGTTCTTTTTTGTGGGTTGCCTGGAAACGGATAGGTTTCCTGCATTAGCAACAGCTCTCCCCCGGGCAGGCGGATTATCTTTCTGCTGAGCTTGCTGAACCATTATTTATCACCTGCCAAGATTGATTACTCACCCTGGGACAATGACAGCCCTTCCTTTCCCCTGTTAATTACTGTCATCATTAATATCCATGTCACTAATTAGTATTCATTCACATTGAAACTCCTTCCTTGCTATCATATCCGTTCCCCCTCCACCCCACCCGAGACTTCAGCACCATTGTCTAGCTTTCGACCCCCTTCTGGTTGTCTGCGCTCCGTGTCTGGCCTAATTGCTCTCTCCAGTCCACCAGGCCCTGGTTTACATTCACAGAGCTGAAAGATCACATTTAAGCCTTCCTTCCCCCATCTTTTTTTTTTTTTTTTGGTTAGGAAGGGAAAGTCACAAAAGCCTCTTGCCTTTTTACCTAGGGATGTGGGGACCACAGACCTGGATTTCTTGTCCCTCATGCGACCATTGCGACAGTCAGGGTCTTTATCTGAGTGTTCTCGAGCACCCTTGAGGGCCGAGCAGGGCGCCCTGGCTGTACCGGGTCACTGTCCCCAGTCTGCGGCAGCAGCCGACTCCCTGCTGTCCCTCACCTACCACAGGCCTGCACGGGGGACGTCGGTGAACACGGGCGCGCCTCCCGTGGTGGACATTCTTGTTCTCTTGGGTGCGGGGTATTTTAGGCTTCCTCGGACTGACCCACGAGGGGCCAGTCTCCAGCCTCATGGCGGGAAGTAAATGTTGCATGTTCAGCCCCGGGAACAAGTAAGGGAGGGAAATCTGTCATAATATTATGTCCTTTAAAAGACCTACAATTATTACACTGCCGAGAATCAGGCGAGAATAGTGCAAACGATGGCCAGGAGAAAACATTTTTCTTCTTTTCTCTCTTCCCTTTCTTCTTTTTTTCCCCCTCCGGCCCCCAATAATTCTTTCCCTCCTATTCTAAAAAGAATTTGAAGCAGATTATTTCCCTGTTCTCTCTCAGATGAATTGTTGTCCTTTGTTACCACTGTTGGATTCGGTTCTTATCTGAGTCAAGCTGCTTTGCTAAGGACTTAAAACCAATATAGAAACATTGGGGACAAATGTAGAATAGCCATGCTTTATCCCCAGAGGTTCTAAAACACTTGGTTGAAAGTTCTCTTTTTGAGGCTAATATAGCCACATATATTCCAGGGATATCCATGAACTATATCAGAGAGCCCCGGAAACTTCTCCAAAGCATGAGTGGTTTGTTAGTAGCTTATCAATCAGAGTCCTGGTAATTGAAGCAATCGAGAAATTACTTGTCAATCCTCATCACTGGGGAAAGACACCTTCACTTGAGCAAACTCTTTCTGGAGCCCAACAACATTTATGTGCAGTAGGCTTTCTGCTTCTATATGTGTCGTATGTATGTATTCCAATTATGTCTTTTACATATATGTATGCGTGTTGGAAGGTTTTTTGGACACAATTCAAAAGTTTCAAGTTTTGGGGATTGAATAATTAATTATGGCTCATCTGTACAATATTTATAAATATTTAAGTATTTATATTTATTGAACACCTACTGTATTAAACGAAAAAGCAGATCAAGAACAGTGTGTATTGTAAAATGACATTTAAAAAATTTTATAAATGACATTTTTATAGTAGAAAATACCTATTTACATTTGTACCCTATTAATTACGTATGTCTAGATATACACAGATACTGAGAAAGAAAGTGTGGAAGAATATTTAAACTGTTGAGGTGATCGTGGAGAGATGGGAGGGTCAAATTATGGGAAATTTCTGTTCTTTCCATGCCCTTATTATTTGGAGCTCAAGAACATTAGTATGTTGTTCAGGCACCAAGAAAAATACTTTTCACTCTTAAGAGCAGAGGGGGGTGCCCGGGCCTCGGAGACTGCCGCGGACAGGCTGTGGGGAATCAGGTAGCCGACACACAGTGGCGAGGGTGAGGGGAACTCTGAGCTGCTCCCTCTGGGCCCTGGGCATGTCCTGCTCCCCAGGGAAAGGGCGGAGAGGAATGAAGGCATGACTCGCACAGCTGCCTTTTCCCTGAGGAGTAAAGAGTGGGAGGCTCACTCCTAACCCTCAAGTTGTCACTCTCTCTGGCCACTGGGCCCACTTCGGAGCCTCATGTAGACCCTAATGGGGCTGCTTATCGTAGTCCTGGACTAAGGGTGACCATTTGCATCCTTCAGTATAAACTGGATTTGAGTAAAATGGTAAGAACTTCTCATATTTTAGGGAGTTCTCTTTCTGGTTTGGGGGAGATTCTTATTATAAAAAGGTTCTACACTGAACTTTGTCTTCAGATGTTCTAAGTACCCCCCAAAGATTAAGGGATACCTGGAACTTCTTTCCAAATAAGTCAGAACCTAAGGGGCTCCTCCCCTGAAATACTTTCTCCATTCTCCCTGAAGTATTGTATCAACCTGAGCCCAAATCCGATTATGCAAACTTGAGAAAAGACTGGTTCCAGGCCCCTGCAAATTTCAAGTCATGTGAAACTTGGTAGCTTATCAATCAGAGTCCTGGTAATTGAAGCAATCGAGAAATTACTTGTTAATCCTCATCACTGGGGAAAGACACCTTCACTTGAGCAAACTCTTTCTGGAGCCCAACAAAACCCAAGATTGTTCCTGCCGCGAGTGACCTCCCGGTCCTCCTCAGTCAAGGTTATGATTCCGGCCACCCTGGGATTCTCACATACCTGCCAAGGTCTCTGCGGCACCTGTGGGTGAAGACGGCAGCTTGGTGCCACCTTATTGTGTGGGTGCCCTGTGTAGGCCAGTACTCACGAAGGAGGGAGACATTCCCGTGTGCCCACTGGGTGCCAGGGCCGGGCACCTGACGCTGTAATCACATATCATCTTGACAATAATTGTGCAAAATATAATAACTAGCATACTCATTTCACAGGTGGGGCCCAGAGAGGCCACATACCCATAAGAGCCAAGTCTGGAATCCAGGAGAAACTCATGCCCATCTCATGTCCACTACACATTCCGCCTCTCTTCTTTCTTTCTTTAAATATTTTATTTATTTATTTAACAGAGAGAGAACACCAGCAGGCAGAGAGGCAGGCAGAGGCAGAGAGAGGAGCAGGCTCCCTGCGGAGCAAGGAGCCCGATGCGGGATTCGATCCCAAGACGCTGGGATCATGACCTGAGCCAAAGGCAGCTGCTCAACCAACTGAGCCACCCAGGCGTCCCTCTGCCTCTCTTATTTCTGAATTAACTTTCCAAACAGTACTCAGAAGAATAATTGGAAAAGGGATACCCTGTACTCATTTTCTTTCCTGAAGCAGAGACATTCATTTAGTGGTAATAATAATTACTGCTAATACTAGCTATTGAGCTAATAATTCATTGAGCACTTTCTGTATTCCAGGCTTTGCAATGACCCTATTATAGTAATCCCATGGTGTAAACAGATTATTACCATCTCCATTTTGCAGATGAATGGAAGGACACACTAAGCAGGGAAGTCTTTATAGTTTTAGACCTTTATTTTTATGCCTTAGTTAAAAAAACACACACACACAGGGGCGCCTGGGTGGCTCAGTCAGTTAAGTGTCTGACTCTTAATTTCAGCTCAGGTCATAATCTCAGGGTCCTGGGACAGAGGCCGGTGTCAGGCTTCATGCTCAGCGAGGAGTCTGCTTGAGATTCTCTTTCCCTGTCCCTCTGTCCCTCCCTGCCTCAAATAAATAAATAAGCGAATCTTTAAAACACACACACACACGCACACACACACGCACACACTGCAACAGTTAGCCCGCATGGAAAGCTGAACTTACTTAAGAGATGTTAAACTGTAGGACTTGGGGGAGGGCATGATGTATGGCTGGCAGGGAAGACAGGAGAGTCACGAGGCAGAACAATGTGCCGTGAGAAGTCTAGTGACATTTTGAAGAGTAGCATTTGGTCAAGGTGCTTGAGTTTCTCCAAGGAAAAGCATGACAAATTTCACAGACATATGCTTTTTTACTGAGCATATGAAGCAATAAAGCTCGGTGTTTATAAAGTCAGACTTGAGTTCAATTCATGCTGTGTCGCTTACGAACGGTGTGACCCTGGGCCGGTCCCGGAACCACCGTCCACCCCAACCTGCATTTCTTCACGGGTCGACGGGGGCGAGGGGAGTACTGTCTACTTGGAGGGCAAAGTGAGATCACGAATTCAAGGAAGTGCTGTATGCGCCATGCAGAGTAAGCATTACTACACATTAGCTACGGACAGGGTCTGTGTCTTAGGGACCTTGTCTTGGAGCCAAGGGTCTAATCAAGTCATCTGCACACCCCCTGGGAAAGCAGCAGCAGCAGCAGCAGCAGGGAACTTCTGAGCGCGGAAGGCCCAGCATGTACCCTCACCCCATGGCAATTCAGTCCAAAATAATGAACTGAGCATCATTCTTGTTTTGGGTGCCCTGGTCCCTGACGCATCCCCACATCTGTGTCCTCTCCCTTCTCTCCTCTTCCGCTGCATAGACCGCCCTTCCACTTCCAGCCATGATCCATCCTGCGGCCGGCCTTTGCCTCAGCGATTCCCTGGGCCAGTAACGCTCTCCCCTTCCTCCACCTCTGCCCCTAGCTGACTCCTGCGTGTCCTTTGGCCCTGACTTGGTCAGGAAAGCCTTCACTGCCCTTCGAACCAGGTCCGGCCCTTCGGCTTTCACTTGCAGACAATGGGGTTCCTTCTCCGTTTGGAAGTAGACATCCGCGTTGTGATTATTTGATCCACGTCTGCCTTCCCCTCTCTGTTAGCTTTCTGGGGCTTTTGTAAGAGACTACCTCCATCGGAGCGGCTCAAACAGCAGAAATGGATTTGTTCGCCGTTCTGGGGGCCAGACCCTGTGGTCGGGGTGTTGGCTGGGTCGGCTCATCTGAGGAAGGCGGGGGAGAATCTATGCTATTCCAGGCCTCTTTCCTTGCTTCTCCAGGTTTGCTGGCAGTCTTGGTGTTCGCTGGCTGGCCCGCACATCACCCTGATCTCTGTCTTCCTCTTCACATGGCCCTCTCCCCGCGGTGTGCCTCGGCGTCCAACTTTTCCTTTCAAGGCGGCACCAGTCACAAGGGACCAGGGCCCACCCTCACTAGTTCATGTTAACTCATTCCATCTGAAATAACCCTCTGTCCAAACAAGGTCACGCTCCGAGATACTGGAGGTTAGGACTTCAACCAATGAACTTTTGGGACGACACAATTCAACTCCAGCCCTCGCTAAACTCTCACTCGGAGACAGCGGGACTTGGTCATATTGTCCTCTCTTTGGCGTGGGGCTGGGGTTTCCTAAATGCTCACCGAGCAGCCGTGATCTTCAAATAGACATCACGTAACATGTATCCACCCAGATGCACATATTCATTACATTTAGAAAGTTTCTCTCAATTTTGGGGACCCCTGAAAACCTCCTCCCAAACCAGCACCGACGGTGGATCAGCGTTTTGTGACCACTGCTCTCGAGGATAGTTTCGAGGGTTTTCACCCATTAACACGATTCTCTGTTAAAAGTCACCTCTTTCCTCGTATAAAGAAAAAAGATGAACGCTTGAAAAAATATTAAGCTGCAATCCCAAGCCTCCTTCTTTTCTTTATGCAACCCTGGCTGTCGCCGGAAGAGGACGGCGAGCACAGGAAAGGTAAGTCTTTGACTCTCTCCTTTGGGGCTGACAGCCACCGTCCCCCTCCCGCCTCTCCGCCTGTGGCTCTGCTCACTCCACCGGCTTCTTGACTGCAGAGTTCAAACTGCTTCGACTGGCTTTGATCCAGTGTGTGATTCTCCCTCCTTCACCAGCTTCTGCGGAGTCTGACTTGGTTTTGAACAGGTTGGAGGAATGAAATCCAGACATGCCAAATATAATTTTGAACCCAGTGGGACCCACGCATCACCATCGCATCCACTCCTAAACCGGCGCCTGGCGGGGCCGCCTCCCTGGGGTTTTCTTCCAGGCCTGGCAAATTGGCTTGCCGACCTCCGTGGGCTTGTGGGCGCTGCGCCGCTCAGCGACCCAGGGCCCACACGGCAGGAAGGGGGACAGGCTGCGGACGGGGGGGGAACCCCCCTGGTAGGCCTCCCCCCCCATGCCCAGCCTCCCCGGCTCAGATCTGCATTTCCCCATTCTCTGAAATTTAAAGCTTCCCTGTGCATTATGAAAAATAATAGGGGGCAGGAGACCAGGCGAGGTTATTACCAACTCATAAATCAACCAGGAGCCTCGGAGGGTTGCGGCGAGGTGTCTGAGACGGGCCCCCCAGTTTGTTATCTCACCCAAGCCCCCACGATTGATTCATAACCTCATAACCCTCCTGCGTCCCAGTGCCAGGCCTTCCATCTAATTGCCAGCAGCGAGTACATGATTTGCAAGCGGATGGGGTGGCGGCAGGCGCGGGGGCGGAGGAGAGATTAGTTTTGTCAATCAGAAGCATCCAGGGGAGGTTGGGGAGCACTCAGGATTGAGCTTCACAATCAGCTTATTAAAGAGAAGGCTGAACATGGTTACACGGATTGGGCCTCGGTGCAGGGGGATGGAGGACGCGGCCCCTGGGGGTGTAGCCTCTGTCCCGGAGGGTGGCGGCCATGGGGGCCCACCTTCCACTCAGTCCAAAGGCAGGAAGGATGGGCTAGCAGACTGGGGGCTCCTGGGGAGAAGGGAGCTAACGCCCGGCCTCCAGCAGCTCTCATCACAGAGCACTCTGAAGGCGGCTGAGCGTTCCAGGGAGGGTCCGCGGAGGCCCGGAGGGGACTCTGTAGCTGGCGGGCATCAGGGCTATATTGCCTCCTAGCATTGTCTGAGGGTCATCTCCTTTATGCAAATTCTGGATCTGAAACGAGGTTCACGAGCACAGGCATGGATACTGAAGTTAGTCTGTGGGGCTAAGGCTCTCTTGAGGGGAGCGGGAGGAAAGAGCCTTTATGATGCCCAGGTCTGCGCGCTGTGGTCCCTTCTCCGGAACGGGACCCATCCATCTGTGCTAGTACACGATTATACTCATCGCGCTCCACAGCTGCCTTAATGCTTCAGGTCTGCGAAGTGCGCCGGACATCTGCCACCACCGTGGGATGGGCGAGGCGTGCCCAGCGGGGCGTGTGAGCAAGCCAGGGTTCAAGCAGAGTCTGGCACCCACCGGCTTGTGAGCAAAGATTTGATCGGTTTTGCACCAGTTCCAGCTCCATTCCCGGGAGCCTGCCTCTCGGCTTTGTCAGAGAACGGCTCCAGCATGGTGCAGCGAATTTTTGCCATCGGACGGACCAGGGTTCAAAGCCTGGCTTTGCCCCTTGCTAGAGCGTCCCTTCGGATGAGTTCCCCCCCCCAACACGGAGCCCCAGCGGACCCACCTGCGAAGTGGAGTCCGTCACAGAAGCTCCCTCACATTCTCTTATGATTATTAAAATGAGGTGATAGACACCACCTGAGTCTACTTTCCACCCACAACCCATGTGGATCCCTCCATCTGCCCGAACTGGAATCTGAGCTGCTTTCCCAGGGAAAGACCCCCCCCCCCGCCCCCCGCCCGGAATCCAGCCTTTCGCCACTCTCCCCAGGCCCATGCCACAGGCCCTCCAGGGAGCTCACTGCCAGTCCAATCGGCTCTTCCCAGCTTCTCTGTTCCCTTTTGTTCAGATGGATGAGCCCATCCTTTTTGTTTTTTTTTTTTTTAAGAATATTTATTTATTTGTTTATTTCAGAGACAGAGAGAGAGAACGCACACAAGGCAGGGAAGGGAGGAGGGGCAGAGAGAGGGGGAGAAGCAGACTCCCCACTGAGCAGGGACCCGATGCAGGGCTGGGTCCCAGGACCCTGGGATTATGACCTGAGCTGAAGGCAGACGCTTAACCGACTGAACCACCCAGGCGCCCTGAGCCCATCCTTTCAAACTCGGTCTGGGGTCTTCTCTATCAGGGGGAGATTTACTCCCAGATCCACTTTCAGTTTTTGAGACAAAACACCGGGTGGACCCCTCCGAGACCCCTACCCCAGCTACAGCTCAGCCTAGACTGGCTTCTCCCACAGGAGCAGCGAGGAGGCCCGTGGCCTGGGCGTGAATCCAGGGGCCCCCTTCCACCGGCGCTGTGACCTTGGGGATATGTTTTGCCCTTTGTAAGTTTCAGTTTCTATAAGATATGAAAAAGCACAGTGTGAGAGGGTAGACATGGGTCGATGTGTCCTTCGACACACAGCTGATGGTGAGTACGTGTTCCTTTATGATTATTGTCGCTCTTGCTGTGACTGGAACATCTCACGCAGCCCCCTGCAGTGATGACTAAAACGGCTCTGTCCTTGGGCAGAAAGGTGCACCAGTGGGCTGCAGGGACTCTGACGGGAGGATCTGTGGGGTGCTCTGTGGTGCGGGCCCAGGGTCAGAAGCAGTTGTTTGGGATGAGTGGGAAACGCCGAGAAGGGCCTGGCTGAGGGGGAGCAGAAGACGTGAGCCAAGGGCTCTCCCCGAGCAGCCCAAAGCAACCACGTCGGTGCCGTCTGGGCCAGCTAACATCGAGGTCAGGGTGGATTCACAGCAAGCCTCCGCGAAAGGGGAGAGTCCTAGGTGGGCATGAAGTCGGCAGCACACGCGGGCATCTCTTCTGCGCAAAGCACTGTAGCTCGACAGCAGGGGCTGAGATTCAAGCGTGAATGCGAAAAGGAAGCAGGCTTAAGAGCCAAAGGGGAATGATCTCAGAGCTGCTGAGGAACGAGCTCATGTTTCCCCAGCAAAACCGTGCTGGCCTTTCCCTCCGTTCTGTTCTCAACCCGAGCCTCATGGGCTCTGCCAGCATTGCTGGGAGCCCCACGGGTCCGTCTGCAGCCCCTCTACCTCTGCCGGTGAGGGCCCCCCAAACCCAGAGAGTGGCATCCCCCCCTACTGTTTCTCTGCCTTCCCCGCCTTTCGGGGGAGGGTCAGAGGCTTTGGGTTCTCTGGGGCCCACGGCCATCTTGCTTCCCCAGGACTCCTCTCCCTCGACTCCACCAGGATCGACAGCCTCGAGTGCTGAAGGCTGAGAGCTGGGCTGTCTGAGGGTGGGGAGGTGTCGGCCCAAAACACAAGCAGTGGCCGGAGCGACAGAAGCTGGTAAGGCCTGCGTGTCCTGCCCGAGCTGAGGACAGGCCAGGGCCCTGGAGAACCAGGAGACAGAGTGGCACTCACGGCCCGGTCATCCGTGCGACACCAGGGCTGGGCCCAGAGGGGAGCGGGCGGCAGCCAAGCCACACCACCCACCTTCCCCATCCCGCTCTTTGCTCCTGAAATGCCTCACTCCTTTTCTTCTTCAGGCAGAGAGGTAAGGCGCCAGGGCCTGGCTTTGGAGGACTTGAGGGAAAAGGGAAGCGGCCCCTGAATAAGGGGAGTTTTGAAAGTCTACAATTCAGACCTCTCTTCCCTGCCTTTTCTGGTTTCAGCAGGCCGGGCTCTTAGATCGGTCACCTACCCACGTGTGGGGACAGGGAAGGACCCCAAGGGCGGGGACTGAGGTCCCGGAGGCTTGCAGGTCCTGGCTCCCTCCTCTTCACGCCCTCAGTCTCTCATTTCAGCTTTTCTCCCTCCCGTCCCCTCACAATGACTGTATCTGCCCTGTTAGTACACGTGCACCCACGCACGCCCAGAGCCGAGGAAAGAAGGGTTTCTGTCTGTTAGAAGCCTCAGTAGTGCAAAGTACAGATCAAAGGTCAGTACACACCCCATGGTCAGCGGCCGAGAGTCCCCTTGCTGGGACTAACCCCGACTGTCCCCATGCAGTAGCTGCAGAGGGAAACAGAGGGGCCGAACCCAGCTCGGTGCAGGAGGGAGAAATCACTGCATTCATTTCCAAGATGTCGAACACGGATCGACAGCTTTCTTTTAAGCTTCTAGGTGATCCGGGTCCTCCCTGGTTAAGGGGCAGCCTTGGCGCTGCGGGCAGGGGGTTGGGATATCACACGGGAAAGGGAAGGCCAGAAAGGAAAGCGTAAGAGCCACCGCCGCAAGCAGGCAGGCTTAGCGTAGAAAGCACGGTCATACGACGCTGTGTCAGTGAGGTCCCGGAGGGGAGCAGGGGGCCCCCCGTAAACACCACGGTTGGGGAGCACACAATGAGGGCGCTGTAGACAAAGGTGTGGTCTCGTTTAGGGATGATGAAGCTGTCTAGAGCTGGAGCATCAGCTAGAGAAGTTTCTAGCACTAGGTCCAACAAGATCAAATGCTGTGACCTCTCCTCTACACTGACGTCCTGCTGGTGTCACCCAGGGGCTGGATCTGCTGTCGCCAGGGGGCAAGGGGACCCCCATTAGTGCAGCCCACAGCGGGAGCCTCTGAGGTTGCGGAGCGGGGTGGGAACGGTGGAGGGGGGGGCTCTGGAGGGACACAGGGAGAGAACCCAGCACAGAAGGGGAGGAGAGAAAGCATTTATCATAAGGCCTATCCATAAAGCGTGATTCAGGCGTGTTTATTCTTTAGCACACTCTACTTTAGCGGAAGGCGGGGCTGGAGGATTTTGCTCTGATGTCCGGGTTCTCCCAGGACCGATACTTTACAGCTCTAAGGAGATGTGGGGCTCAAAGGGGCTGCACACATGCCACGCCTAAGTCATCAGCATATGCCCCTGAGCCCTCACTCAGATGCTCCCACTTTACAGATGGGGAAACGGAGGCTCAGAGCCTAATGGCTTCTTCTTTCTTTCATTCCGTTGCGCTCCTGCTATGCCCCCTGCTGTTTTTCGCCTGGAGGTGTTGACTGCCTCTCCAAGCTCACGACTTTGTGGAGAAGTCAGGCAATTAAGGTGCAAGCCACGCGAAGACAATGACAGCAACCATCCAGTGCAATAGTGAAAATGGGGTGACAGGAGAGAGGGAGACTGCACGCTGTGGAGGCTGGGAGGTGAGCGGATGGCGCTTACCCGAGGGCCTGAGCAGCGGGAAGGACGGGTTGTATGAGTACTTGGAGGAAGAGCAGAGATGCCAAGACCCACGGTAGGACCGGGGACGCAGGTCAGGCTGGATGAGACGGGAGAGGGAGGGGCCGTAGCACCCAGGGAAGCCTCTGGAGGGCTCAGAGAAGGGGAAGGGCCTGGGCTGGGCTTTCATTTCTTTTAGGTATTTATGTATTTATTTTGAAGTTTTTTACCTGAGTGTAGTTGATACACAATGCGATGTTAGTTTCAGGCATACAACATAGTGATTCCACAAGTCCATACGTGACGCCGTGCTCATCACAAGTGTAGCCATTTCTGCCCCCAAACAATGCCATTGACTGTATTCCCTATGCTGTGCCTTACGTTGCTGTGCCTTACGTTCCTGTGCCCTCTTCCTTCCATAACGGTAAGCCTGTACTTCCCACAAACAGTGTGGAGCTTCCTCAAAAAAAACTAAAAACAGAAATACCATATGATCCGATAGCTCTACTATTGGGTATTTACCCAAAGAAAATGAAAACACTCATTTGAAAAGATACACGTGCCCCGTATGTTTATTGCAGTGTTATTTACAACAGCCAGGACAGGGGAGTGTCTGTCCATAAACGGATAAGGAAGATGGAGTATGTACACACAAGGGGCTACTAAGCAGCCGTCAAAAGGGATGGGCTCTTGCCACGGGGCATGATTTTCAAAGATGGCTTTGGCTGCTGGAGGGGGGATTGCAAAAGGACGGGAGCAGACGCTGGGAGACCAGGCAGCTGTCATTTTCAGCGGGTTGGGGGAATCTGATGCTGGCTAGGCTCCGTGGTGTCGGCGGGTTGAGAGAAGCAGGTAGAGTCCAGGCTACCTTGGAGGCAGGGCTCCCAGTCCTCCCTAATGGATGCGACACAGAGTCTCAGAACAAGAGGAGTCAGGACTAACTCCCAGGTTTCTAGCTGAACTAATCAAATGCGTAGGGGAACTTTGACTAACTGAGCTATAAAAGCAGGTTGGGGAGGAAGCCTGGGCTCTTTTGTTGGCAGTGCCTTGTCTGAGGTTTATGCCTAGTAGCCACCAGAGTGGAGGTGTCAGGTTGACCATTGGACAAAGGAGTCTGGAGTTTTTGGAGGAGGACAGGCTGGGGATACTACCTGGGAGTGGCTGGCATGTTGGAATGTGCCACAGGCTGGGGCGCTGGGTGAGGTCAGTCATGGAGAAAATGTAGACGAGAAGACAACCACATTGGAAGGAAGTCCTTGGCTTGTAAATGGCGTGCTGGCAGGGGACACAAGGCTGTCCTTCCTCAGTCTGAAATGCCTTCCATCACTCTGAATGCCCAGGCTTCTCTCTTCTGTGATTTCTCCCGTGATGACCACACTCCAGCAGGAGAAATGCATCCCACACTGGATCTTTCTGCCAGGCTCCACCAGAAGGAGCCGTTAGAGCTGTGAGAGCTCTAGCTCAGGTTCCATTGGGGGAAAATCCATACTGCCACCATTTACAGCCCCTGACAGCTCTGCCCAGTGACCAAGCCAAAGAGATAGTTAGGATTTTGGTGTTCTTGTCTGATTTATGACAAGTTAAAACATGTTTTCTGGCTTTTCTGACACTAAAAGATAGCTGACTCCCTGAGAGCATCTTGTGTGACTCTGGAGCCGGCCTGTGGCCCAGCATGGCTGTGTGAATGCTGGACACAGTCACTTAGCCTGGGAGGTGACTTCAAGCTCCAGATCCCACCCGTGTTAGAAGATGTGGGGGCGGAAAGTGTCAGGAGTCAGTTGTCTCTCTGACGTGCCACCCTCATTTCAAAGCGATCAACACCAGACTGAGAGAAGCTGGCTTTTGTCTAAGGAAGATGCTGAGAATATTCTCAAATGAAGAAACCTTTGATAACTAGGAAAGAATTAGTATAAAACCCAACATAAGTTTATTCTTTCTGGCCCCATTGTTCTCATCATCACTCCTGTCCCAAGTGCTGGATACTTCCAAAATGGAATAGGGTTATGGTGGTGAATAATTCAGGATATTGCTGAAATTAATAAAGAGAATACAACAGGATCCAAACGATGAATGGGGAGAGTTATATGAGGAACCCCAAGCCAAGGAGAGCGGCTGTAAGTGATCACAGAATTTAGCTTATGATCCCTGGAAATAATAAAACGATAAAGTCAATTGAACTCATTTCTTGGGTCTGTCTTCTCCCCTGGTGCATATGAGGGT
>CM052797.1:100406704-100425267 GCA_028533885.1 Nasua narica | reverse complement strand
CACACACACAAAAGGTCTTCAGAACAACTAGAGAGAAAGGACAGATTATTTATCCAAAAGATGACTTTTCCTGCAGTAATTTCTCATATGTCAAAATAGAAACTACAGGGCAATGAAAGAAAATCTTCAAAATGCTTAGGGAAAGTAATAATCAACTTAAAGTTCTGCCTGCATGCAGTGAAACTGTTTTTCAGTAAGAGCAGAACTAACATATAAAACTAAAGGGAATGTGTTATTAACATACATTTACCAAAGGAATTTCTATAGAACATATCACAGGAAGAAGGAAAATTATTCAAGGAAGAAGGAAAATTATCCCAGGGAAAGTCTGAGAATGGTAAGGAACATGATAAGTAGGGATTAATCTAAGCAAACATGGACTACTTAAAGTAAAACCAATAATCTCCAGTGTGAAGAGTGAGTAAAAAAAATACTTCTAAATACTAGAAAATAAAAGCATGCAAACTGGGAGGGAGTTATTCAGTTAACATGTATAAAGGTCCCATAGTGCTTAGAAACAGGATAAAGATACTTAGTAGTTCTAGACTGACACTAATGTGGTGGCCACGGGACACATAGGGCTTTTCAAATTAAAATTAAAGTTAAAATATAAAAATTCAGTTCCTTAGTTGTACTAGTTTCATTCTAAGTACTCAATAGCCACCTGTGGCTAGTGGCTACCATATGATTGGACAGAAATAGAACATTCCCATAATTGCAGAAATGTCTATTGGAGAGCCCTGTTCTAGACTTTAAGATTTATATGTGTGTATTAGTTTCCCATTACTGCTGTAACAGGTGACCTACCACGAAGAGTGGCTAATCAACACAGATTTATTATCTTGCAGTTTCAAGTGTCAGAAGTCTGAAATGGGTCTTAATGAGTCTAAAATTAAGGTATTGGCAGGACTGTGTTCCTTCTAGAGGCTCTAGGGGAGAATGTGTTTCTTGTCTGTTTCAGCTTCTAGAGGCTGCCCACATTCCTTGCCTCATAACCAACACCACCTTGCTGAAGCTTTTTAGGCTTCATGGCTCTAGCACTGAATCTTCTGCCTCTCTCCTCCACATTAAAGAGCCCTTGTAACAATGTTGGGTCCACCCAGATTATCCAAGATAATCTCATCCATCTCAAGCTCCTTAATTACATCTGCCAAGTCACTTTTGTCATGTAAGTTAATATATTCACAGTTTCCAGAAGAAGTGTGTGATACCTTGAGGGACCATTATTCTACCTAGCACAATCTGTACTAAAATTTCTAGGGACTATAAAACAAGTCTCAACAAATTTTAAAGATTCGGTATCAAATAGACTGTATTCTCTTACAGTAATACAATTAACCTTGTAATAATAATAATAATATAAGTAACAACTAAGATTAGAAATTTAAAGCATACTTCTCGATGCCTCAGATCAGAGAAAAATAATGATAGAAATTAATAAAGCCCTAAAACTAAATGAAAATGAAAACACTTCGTTTGCAAACTTGTAAAATCTGGATAAAGTGATACTTAGAGGGAAATTAATAGCTGAAAACAAAGGAATTATGATTCTAATTTGAGAAGTATAAAAACAAGAGAGTAAACCATAGAAAATAGACACAGAAATTAAAGATGGTAAATTTTTAGACAGTAAATTTTTAGATATGTAAATTAGATAGCGAAATCTATCTAAAAGGCCCAAATCATCTTTGAGAAGATTGATCCAGTTGACAAATCTTAGGCAAGATCAATGTGAGAAAGACAGAAAGATGTTTATCAGAACAAATAAATATCAGAATGAAAAGAACATATAACCACAGATGTAGAAGAGATCAAAAGATGTTCAGAGTATATATTAAACAAGTTTATGCCCCAAACTGAGAATTTATGTGAAATGCACAAATGTTTAGAAAAATATAAATTTCCAAAAATGACTCAAAAATTCTTTACGATTATTCCTATAATTTTTTTTTTATTCCTATAATTTTTAATGAATGTTTTAAAATATCCCTACAAATGTAATACTAGTTCCAGGTTCTTACATATAGGTTCTGCAGACATTCAAGAAACAAATAAGTTCACTCAACTCTTAGAAACAATAGAAAAAGACAGATCATTCCTTCCCTCATTATACACTATTATTCTACTTTGATATCTAAACTAGACAAGGCCAGTATGGCAAAGGGAAATTACAGCCCAATTTCTTTTGTGAACATAGAGGGGGGAAATCATAAGTAAAATAATAGAAACTAAATCTAGAAAACTGAAAAAGGAAAAAGTGATCATAGCTTTCATGGGGTCGAGAAAATAGAAACCTGAAGAGAGAGAGAGTAGCTCTTGTAGAAAGCGAGAAATATGGGGATGGAGGCACATGGGATGACAAACAGATTGGTATCACTTGCTTGCTTTTACTGGGTGCTGGGTGCATAGGTTGTTGTTTGATTATCATTGTGCATTTAACACCAGCATTGTTTAGAATAGAATGGTAAAGTCTATAACTCTATCTATACTTTATACCTTTTACGTGCATACATGGGTGTGTATTTTTTTGAGATGTAATTGACATATAACATTATATTAGTTTCAGGTGGGCAACATAATGATTTGGTTTTTGCACATATTGTGAAAGGATGACTACCACAATAAGTCTAGTTAATGTCTATCACCACGCATAATTATAACACTTTTTTTCTTGTGACGAGAGCTTTGAAGATCTATTCTCTCAACAACTTTTCAAATATATAATACTGTATTATTAATATTAGTCACCTTTCTGTACATGATATCCCATGACTTATTTATTCATTACTGGAAGTTTGTACCTTCTGTATACCTTTTGACCCCCTTCACCCACCACCTCTGGCAACTACCAATCTGTTGTCTGTATCTATGAGTTCAATTTTTGGTTTGCTTGCTTGCTTGCTTGCTTGCTTGCTTGCTTCTCAGAATCCACCTGTAAGAAAGATTGTATGGTATTTTTCATTCTCTGTTTTACTTATCTGACTTAATATAATGCCCTCTAGGTCCACCCATGTTGTTGCAAATGACAAGATTTCCTTCTTTTTTGTGGCCAAATAATATTCCATTGTGTATGTCTACCATATCTTTATTCATTCATCCGTCAGTTGATGTTTCTTTTATGTATATATTGTCGATGTATTTTTCTATATGTATACACCACAATTACACCATGCAAAAATCATGTCTACATATGCACTGGTGGGCGTGAAAGGGTAAGAAAGAGAGATTGAGGTTGAGATTTTAAAGAAACATAAAATAAAATCATATCATAAGATGGAAATAAACAAACACATTTACTTTTAGAAGATGAACTTGACCCTGCTGTGCTTTTGGATTATATCCAGCCTCATAATCCGACTTCGGGCTTTTAGCGGACAAGAGACCATTGAAAACTGTTCAAACTTGCGTATTTTCAAACAGGCCATTTTACTTTGGGTGTTGTGTGTTTAACCCACACTATCAAGTTTTGTAAACAAATCTGCAACATGATCCATCTGACTGCTCCCTGGTTATTATCCAATTATCACCCGTTCTGCTTAGTAATAGCCCTAAGCAGACAATATTCCTCCATGGAGCTGACACCCTCCCTTGATGGGTCACATGCCCAGCTCTATTCACAATCGTGAAGGGGAAGAAGCAGAGAACTTCATCTTCGGTGTGGAGTTCTCTCCCTTAATTCCTTCTGGTTTACTCTTTCCTGAGGATGGTCACCTATCCTCCAGTGGGGAACCCAGAGCAGGGCTGTGGGAACCTCCATTCCAAAGGCAGATACTAAGTACTAAGAGTAGAGACATTATCGGTAGAGAATTTTAACATAATAATTAAAAGGAATAAAAATCATTCTTTATGTTATCACCATACAAGTCTAAATAATATTGGTATTAAAATATTCCTCTCCCTGGGACTCTTGGGTAGCTCAGTTGGTTGAGCATCTAACTCTTGGTTTCTGCTCAGGTGGTGATCTCAGGTTTGTGAGATCGAGCCTCAGGTCGGGCTCCATGCTGAGTGTGGAGTCTGCTTCAGATTCTCTCTCCCCCTCCCTCTGCTTTTCCCCCCACTTGTACTTTCTCTCTGGAATGAATGAATGAACGAATAAATGAATGAATGAATGAATGAATGAATGAAATCTTTTTAAAAAATACTCCTCTCCCTAAAATTATTTTGTTGGTCTAAGAGTTCTTAATTGCTACAGTTACTACTGAGATATAATGGTATATATGTGTGTTTCAACTGAGCACATTGTAATTACCTGTCCTTAATAACCTCCTATTCTTCATGGAAGCTAACTCAGAGAACCAATAGTTACCGGGGACTCCCAATACAATTAACAAGACATGCACTCATATGCAAATGCATAACAGTTTGGAATTAGGCACAGATCATGTCTCAAACCTCTATGGCACTATTTAAATAGTCTCAATGGATTAAAATAAACACTGATAGCACAAGGAAACAGATATAAGCTATTTCAATTCTGTCATTCTGTGTGACCACTTGGAGTTTATACTTGAATTTAAATTTTGTATTTGAAATTGAAAACAGTGCAAAATGCAAGGGGTAATATTTTGTGTGGTAAGCATAAGTTTCAGTCTGTGCATGAAATATTAACTGAATTTTAGAAATAGCTATAAAAGTGAAATTTATTCTTTTGGTCATTTTGAGGATTTAAAAGTAAGAAAAAAATCAAGGAAGTGACATATTATGTTACTCAGCAGTATGATTTGGTAGTACTTAAATTGTGCTTTTTACAAATATTTCTGTTTTATTCAAGGTCACTTGTTGGTTATTGTCAGTAAGGAGAGGATGTCCCAGGTGTCAGATACATAGGTGCACCCTGGAATCCTCTTTTCCTTTTAGTTCCCCAGGCTGTCAGTGGGAAATCTAGAGCTAAGGGCAAGTGGAAGAGGAGTCTTTTAACTGAAGCTTTGGATGACTTCCACATATTTCCCTAAATTTGGTCTTTTGGAGAACGAGACTTGCTTGCCATTTTGGTCCTGTGGCAGTCCTTTTTCATAAACTGAATGATTCGAGTCTCTGAGGTTTTGTCAAAAATATATTTAAAGCGTGGGTATTATAGACCTTGCACCTGAAATTACATCCTTGTGGCCGTTTTAACATCGTTTTAAATGTTTAGATGTAATGTTAAAATATGTAAGAGGGTTCCTAGTTTCTCAGTATTCTTTTGGGGATAACGTGAGGAAATGTCTGAAGACTACTGCTGTGCAACAGTGTTAGCAAGTAGGGTGCACATGGAGGGGGATTTCAACAGTCAGCAGGCAAGCGTCCTCAGTGTTGCTTCCAGAGAATTCTTAAGATGAAAGGTTTGGACAATTGGGATGTATTCCTTAAGTCACATAGTAAGGAGCTGTGCTATTGGAAGTTTGTTTGCTACTGGTTAACAAGTACTTAATACACATTTTCTTATTTAATACTCCAAACAACGAAGTGAAACACCACCCCATAGGGCTCTTTTGATAAAGGTGAACCTGACTCACCCCACTGAGGGAGCCCCAGGGTTGGTTGGCAATCGGAGGCTGGGATTTTCCCCCAGCCACCATGGGCCTCCCCTCACCTCCCCTGTCTTGTGTTTAGGGCTGGCTTTGATCTTCAGTGTCATGCTGAACTAAGAATCCAAAGGAACAAGTGGGGAAGGTGGCATACTTCCTGAACTGTGCTTTAATTTGTAAACATGGCCAAAATCTATTTTCAGTCTGGAACACTTTTAGTCATGAAGGAGGATAGAGAAAATCTCTCCCAAGTTGACCTTTCATTTTGCCTCTGAGGAGCTCCCCTTGGGTGTTGTGAGAGAGAATTCACTCTTGCTGGGGGGCTTGGCAAAGCTGAGGAACTTCATGCTGTTGGGTAAGCATCTCTCCTCCTCAGAGAACGGTCCCCAGGGCTTTCTAACTCGGGGCTACTGGCAAGTGCAGGACGCGGACCAAAGGGAGAGAACTGGCATCTTGGGCAGCTGGGCTTTCCTGACTTCTCTTCCAGTCCGGGCACTTATGGCGTCCCTCATCTCTTTGTCCCACTTCCTCCCATCTGAAAATGCTTACAGAATCCTATCTGATGGCAGCCTACCCTAATAGTAAATAATATTGGGGGGATTTTCTCAGAGTGTTGGGAAGCATTTGCACATCAGTGAAATCAATGAGCAAGGAGCCAACGCCGTAGAATCAGAGCAGAAGCTCAGATTCCAGCTGCGCTGGGGTGGCTCTGCCTCTCGTTGACTCTCTGCCTGTGTGATCCTATTTCCTCTCCTGCAAGAGGGAGGCAGGAAAATCTACTGTGTAGTATTGTTATGAAGAGTAAATGAGAAAATGCCCACAGGTGTTTACTGAGGGCTGCTTCCTCAGGCATTGACATCAAGATCACCATCATTTTGAAAGGAGCTGGAGCCATCTATTTCTCTTTACAGGAAATGGAATGGCTCCCACCAGGATCTCCCTCTAGGACAGAGTCATGAGAAGCCACCCTCACAGCCCAAAGACCCAACATCTGGGTCACTCCTGACCCAAACTAAGACATTCTTCCAACCCCAAGCTGTTTCCATGTTGTCCCCTTTTCCCCCTGACATGTATAATTCATTTTTGTCTCATAATTGGCCTACTTTAAAACCCTAAACTGTAAAGTGACTCTTCATTTGTGACATTAGTTTTGAATCCCAATATGTCCTGGCCTCTTAGGGCATGTCTTGTGAATAGCAAGTACGAGGTGCCATTTGTGATGTCCAACAATGGCAGAGGAAGAGGACCGATTTAAGTCCTTGGGACATGATGAATGTAAAGAGAACAGACCTACTGTTTACTGAGCCAACTGTGGACGTGCATCAAGCAGGACCTATTTCACAGGAGTGCTGGAAGGATTAAGTGAGTTAATATATAAAAACATTAAAAATAGTGTCTGCCCTATAGCAAGAGCTATCTATATTCCATATATGTTTCTCCATATCCTAAAAACATCTATGACAAGCCCACAGCGAATATCATTCTCAATGGGGAAAGACTGAGAGCTTTCCTCTTAAGGTCAGGAACACAACAAGGATGCCCACTCTTGCCATTACTGTTTAGCACAGTACTAGAAGTCTTAGCCTCAGCAATCAGACAACAAAAAGAAATAAATAGCATTCAAATTGGCAAAGAAGTCAAACTCTCTGTCTTCACAGATGACATGATACTTTATGTAGAAAACCCAAAAGACTCCATCCCCAAATTATTAGAACTCATATAGCAATTTATCAATGTGGCAGTTTACAAAATCAATGCACAGAAATCTGCTGCATTTCTATACACTAACAATGTAACTGTGGAAAGAAATTAAAGAGCCAGTCCCATTTATAATAGCACCAAAAACCATAAGATACTTGGGAATAAACTGAACCAAAGAGGTAAAGGATCTATACTCTAAAAACTACAGAACATTTATGAAAGAGATTGAGGAAGACACAAAGAGATGGAAAAATATTCTGTGCTCACGGATTGGAAGAATAAACATTGTTAAAATGTCTATGCTGCCCAGAGCAATCTACACTCTCAATGGCATCCCTATTTAAATACCGTTGGCATTTTTCACAGAGCTGGAACAAACAATCCTAAATCTGTATGGAACCAGAAAAGACCCTGAATCACCAGGGGAATGTTAAAAAAGAAAACCAAAGCTGGGAGCATCATGTTTCCTGATTTCAAGCTCTATTACAAAGCCGTGATCATCAGGACAGTGTGGTGCTGGCACAAAAACAGACACATAGACCAATGGAACAGAATAGGGACCCCAGAAATGGACTCTCAACTCTATGGTCAACTAATCTTCAACAAATCAGGAAAAAATATCCAATGGAAAAAAAGACAATCTCTTCAGTAAATGGTGCTGGGAAAATTGGACAGCCACATGCAGAAGAATGAAACTGAACCATTCTCTTACAACATACACAAAGATAAACTCAAAATGGATGAAAGACCTAAATGTGAGACAGGAATGCATCAAAATCCTAGAGGAGAACACAGGCAGAAACCTCTTCGACACTGGCCACAGCAACTTCTTTCAAGACACGTCTCCAAAGACAAGGGAAACAAAAGCAAAAATGAACTTTGGGGACTTCATCAAGACAAAAAGCTCCTGCACAGCAAAGGAAACAGTCCATAAAACTAAGAGGCAACCCACGGAATGGGAGAAGATATTTGCAAATGACATTACAGAGAAAGGGCCAGTATGTTTCTTATCATTAGTATTAGTAGTAGTGTTCTTCTCTTTCATGTGCTTCATCAGTGCTTTTTTTGGAAGCACATAAAATCCTCAGTTTACCCCTCTTAGCTGTGGAAAATTCTGCTGGGCCTCTCAGGCCCATCTGCTAAACACATTATTTCTGCTCCCACACCAGGCTGGGATTATTAGATACCAGTTGTGGGGCTGAGGTGGAGAGATGTAGGACCTTGCAGACTCCCTCTGTTTCCCTTGGGACGTGGAGGGGTGCAGATTGTCTGTATCCCAGATGCCCAAATCTTTGTTCTATCAACTGTGCAACTGAGTACCCAGGCCTCTCAGGGGTGCCTGGACCCTCAGCTTCCTTTCCTTCTCTCCTTTACCACCATTCATCCCATACGCTGCTTTTCCTAGAAGGCCCTAAAAACTTAAATGGGCTTTCTGGACTCACATGCAGAGGACAGACTCCTTGTCTGCCTGGTCACTCCCTCCCAAGACAGGGAGATCTCCCTGGATGCTGCCTGGTGCAAAAGGCAGGACACAAGTGGGTGATGGAAGTGTGATGGGGGAAAATCACTTGAATTAACTTACTGAAGTATTCTCCAACAACGCCAGAGAAACTTTAGAAAGGCCCTTCCAAAATCCAAGAGTGAGACTGTGTCACCTGTCCCATCACCAGTCCCGGGGGCCTGAGGCATGGTCTAGGAAATATTTGGAAACTAATTGTCATGAGCAAGAACCTCCACAGAGGTATAATTGTTTACTTCCCAAGATCCACCAATATCTGGTTAGTTTGTTTTCATGTCATTCAGACACAAGCTGTTTTTGAAGACTCAGAGGAAGAAAAAAATACCACAATAAAACTGTTCGGAGAACTCATATTCAAGTTTGAATACTTTGTATAAATTAGTAAAGTTGAAGTCTATCCCATGTGAATAAAAGTCTTGGAATCACATTAATTAAATGAGTCCACCAAATTAATTTTCATAGATTTTTCTGATTCCATTGCACATCCTCAAATTGACAATTAAAGTCAAACTAGAATTTAAAGTCCAAGGAGAGCACATGCTAAATAAACAGACTTGTGTAGTTAAAGACTCAACAACAGATGGTAGGAACAGCAAAATGTAGGAAAACTGCAAAAAAAAAAAAAAAAAGAAAGAAAGAAAGAAAGAAAAAAAAGAAAATCTTCAAAAAAAATAAATGGGTTCTTAAAATAGCTGAATGCCAAATAAAAGAGAAGAGTATAAAGAGCCATAGTTTTAGTTGAAAGTGAAGCCTTTCACATCAGCTATTGTGGTGGCCTGGAAAATTCCTAACTACGGATGCTAGAGAAAGTCTAATAGGGGAAGAAAAGGAAAAACATTGGGACAGTTATGAAAAATTTTAATCATAAACCATTATTTTCATGAGAAATAAAATTATGGGATACTTCTCATGCAAAAAAATGCTATACTCAGATTTAAAGTGTTTATGTGGAAACGTTCAGAGGTAAAATGTTTTAAGGGAAAAACGGAACAAAGCTCGTGATTAAGCAATTTCATAAATTTCACGATTACACAATCTCCCCAAAAGTCATTTTGTATCTGTTTGATAAGAGCCATTTATCATGATTTCTGTCAGAAAGGGTAAACCTTAGAATCATAATATCCCAGAGTTTAAAGGTTCTTTGTGATCCTCTGGTCCAACTGACTCATTTTACAAGCAAGGAAGAAGAGAGAGATGCCAGTTAAGTGAGCTCTTTCTTGGCTAGATAGTGGTGGAATCAAAAACGAAAACCATGGGCGCCTGGGTGGCTCAGTTGGTTGAGCGACTGCCTTCAGCTCAGGTCATGATCCTTGAGTTCCGGGATTGAGTCCCACATCGGGCTCCCAGCTCCACGGGGAGTCTGCTTCTTCCTCTAACCTTCTCTCCTCTCATGCTCTCTCTCACTTTCTCTGTCTCTCAAATAAATAAAGAAAATCTTAAAACACACACACACACAACGAAAACCAGATTTCCTGGCTCTTATTCCAGGTCTGAAATCTAGAGACATGATCCTTCCAGGTTGCTGGCTACTTCCTTTTTGGGACCACAGATAAGTGCTGGTCTTCTAGAACCTTCCATTCAGACTTCATGCTCCAGCATTGTGTCCAGAGTTAAGTAGGATGTTGTGCTAGGCTAGAAGCAGAACATGTTGGCAAATGCAAGCACATGGATAAATCATCTAAAATCAGGGCAGAAAGCTTTTCTTATATAAATTACTGTTGGAAAGAATGGTAAAAACTTACCCATAATCTATGAACGTGTTAATTGTTTCCTTTCTTCTGCAGACACTCACTAATTTATTCTGAAGGGAATGATACTTTTCCAAATTCTACTTTTACTTTAAAGAAATTCAAACTTCAAGGGGAAAAAAAATTGACTGTATTGTGATTGCTTCAATAGTTAAGAATATCAGCTGTCATGACTTTGAAAAATCATTAGCAAAAATTGGCCATGGAGAAGGGAAATCTATCTAGTTCCCAACAAGCATTTATCTTATATGATTAAGTAATTCCTAATCTCTTGCTGGAGAGAAACACAGCACCTAACTGCGTGCTTTCCGGACCAGCTCCCCTACCCCTCCATGGCTATCCCCAAGGGACCCCTAAGCCTGGCTGAGCTCCAAGCCTTGGCTGCCCGCACACCTCATCCCCTTCGTGTTTTCCTGCTGCTCCTCCTCCTCCTCCTTCATCTGTCTAGCATCCTTTATTTATTCATTTATTCCACTGGTATTTCTTGTGCCAGGAAGAAAAGTTAATCGTGTGCCAAGCAAGGTACTGGGTATGTAGGGAAAATACCATGGAAAGCAAAAATAGACAGCCCTCTCTGCCCTTCCAGAGCTTAGAATCCAAGGGAGGACATAAACGTTAAGCAAGACATGCTACAGTTAAATGAACAGCATGAGCGAGGACACTCAAAGGAGACGTACACGGTGACGGAGGAGATGAGCACAGGATTTGAGTAGGCTGACATCAGGTATGACAGACAGACTTGTGTGAGCCAGATAGAGATGGCTAAAAAGACACAAGTGGACAGAGGGAACAGCATGTGCAAAATCCCCACCATTTTGTGCGGAAGCACATCAAGTACAGAAAAGATGATCATGGTGGCAGGGCAGAGAGAAGGCTGCGGGCATGGCGTGGTGTCAGGCTGGAAGGACAGGCAGGGACTTTGGTCTCCAGAGCAGTGGGAGCCTCTAAAGTTTTCAAATAGCAGTGGCATCGGATATGAAGATGGAAAAGGTCGTTCGGTCCGATCAGAAGAGCAGAACCACTAAGAGGTAGCATTGAATGTCATTACAAGTCTAGATATGAGTGTATGTATTTATAACAGGGATTGGATGTTATGTAATTGTGGTTGTTGTGCAGTCTCTGTAAGGCTGCTGTCTTCACCTCAGGTCCTCTGATGTTGGAGCCTAGAGTCCAGAGGCCAGGCAGTCAGCCGTGAAGATGGGTGTTAAGCAGGGATCACAAGGACAAGCTGGGACCCACACTGGAACCCATAAAGACTGACTAAGATGCATGTCAGTTCTCATTGCTTCCCATGATAATGTCACTGTCCTGCAGCACAGACTGACTCCCAGCATCACAGAGATAATAAACAGGCACCCGGCCCAGGAGTCAGAGAAGCTAAAGGAAAATCCAGGGGAAGGCGGGGAAGTTGCAAGGCTGGTGCTGCCCCGCCCCAAGGAAGGGAGCCCGCTTGATAAGGGACATGGTGTAAGTTGTGCTCCATTCCCACAAGGAATGTCCCTTGTGGCACCCCGTAACTGGAAACACTGGGGAAAGGGAACTTGGGGAAGGTGCTTCAGCCTAGCCTGATGCTTTACAAAGCTACCCAGGCAGTCTGGACACAATGGGTGTGCAAAGCCTTCCACATTCCTCTCTGGCCGCTCCCACATTAGTCTCCTGGGTCGGTGTGCCCTTTCAAGGACATAGCCCACTCTGCAAGAAGTCGTACTTGGGGAAAGATTTGGAGTGCCCAGAGGAGCTACCAATAGACAAAGGTAGGGAAGCAGTAGCTAATAACATTATAAGTCCATTTGGCAGTGATGCAAACCTCCACCATCACAAGTAGGATGAGTGTAGGGAAAAGAGGCTCTCTTAATAGCCAAATCAAGTAAAGAGTTGCAGGCTTCTGAAGATAATGCTGAACCCTGCATGATATGCCCATGGAACAAAGAGTCTGAGGTCATTCCATCTTTGGTATGTCTGCTTAGGTAGATAGAGTGTTTTCTGTCTCCTCCTACCTGAGGATCTCTAAGCCATACAGAAGAGGGTCTGATACAGTTTGGCCACCACTTTTCTCAGGGTTGGGGGACCAGAACCATGCCTGTCATGAGACATTCTGTGATGTAAAATGGGATTTGAGAAAAAGGGTAGTTGGGTGACCAGTAGCTCAGCGGTCCTTCAAATTGGCTATACCTTAGAATCACTTGCAGAGTTTTATAGTCTGTCCAACTCCAAGTCCCCCACAGCTTGGGGTGAGGATAAGACGTTACTAGTTCATAAAGATCCCAGGGTGACTCTGATGTGGAACCAGGGTTGAGAAACAGGGATCCAGTCTAACCCTTCTGTTTCTAGGTAATGAAGCTAAGCCATCGAGCAGTTAGGTGTGTTGCCCAGCAGTGCCTACAAGGAATGGGATCCCAGTGTCCTCACTCTTAAACTGGGGCACTTCCCATTGCGTATCCTACGATATCTCCTGTTGAAACAAAGAAACATAAATTAGAGCCACTGTGTTCTAAGTAGAAAATATTATTTATAGAAGACAGCCTTGCGGCTGACAATTCGGTCATTCACTCAAACTTCTGAAGTGTGTACTCAAACCCACGTGACTCTACAGTTTCCATGCTTCCCAGCAGTCTGCCTCGGGGTACCTTGTCCCTGGCATGAGAAAGAGAAAAGAAAGTAGGTGAGTCTAGGAATCCATTGTTCCATGAAAAGCATTTTAGAATGATTCTAGAAATGATAGGAGAGCTTAATAGCCAATCATTAGGCCTCCTAAAAATGGAACCGTCTTAGCCAGCTTATGGTCACAGGCTCAGTCTAGAATAGAACCAGGAGCCTCTGTGACAGTCTGCTTTAAAAAGAAAAACAATAGAGAGAAGGAATTGGTGAATTGGATTAAGAAAACTTTTGTAAATGAGCAAAGCAACATCAACCTGCAGTCTGTCCTCATAATTATCATTAATTATTTTTAATAGAAACAAAATCGAATGATCAGACATTTTTAATCTGTGGTGATCACGTAATATACCAATATCTATTTTTACTATCTTCTTACTTTATTTTAAAAATTTTAAGTATCAATTACATGCTCATGTTACAGCAAAATATCCAGCGGTAGGGAATATTTATGACATTCACATTTATGGTGTAAATAGCTGCCGTGTTTTTGTTTTGTTTTTTTCAGTTCAAGTATAATTGACATGCCATTATTCTATCAGTTTCGGGTGTATAACACAGTGATTTGACAAGTCCATACGTTACTCAGTGCTCACCACGATATGTTGTATGGGGACAAATGGTGACTATCTTTATAAAATTTTGAAGGAAAAATTGCAATATTGTTTCTATTAAAATCATACATTCTCATTTCAAAGAATTCAAGAGTTGCAGACAAGTACAAGGAAAAAAAAGTAAAATAATCTTGCAGATTGCACCATCCAAAAATAACAGTGTTGAGTATCAGGTAGACCTCGGTTTAGATTCTTTCAAACACTGGCTAGATAGACAAACTGTATAACGAGGATCGTACCCAAAGGCGTTTTTTTTTTAATTAAAAAACATTACATTTAGGTGAATTTTACTTATATACAAAAGTAAAAGAAACTGAAATAACACTGGAGGAATTCTGAACCTCACGTAAATGTTTACTGTGCAACTATATTGCTTCCGTAAAGAAGCCTGAAAAAAAAAGAGATTATAAAAGGGATTGGAGTCATAATATTTGTATTGACCACATGGTTCAATTTTAGATCAATCCACTCCCTGCTGGGAAAAATATATGTTAAAACTTCCTCCCATTTCTCTTTCCTCCAGCTCCCCATTTCAGCAGTTCATTCTGAACTGTCAACAAATGTTAACCCGAGGTCAACTTCGAGCGAGGCACTTCCAAGGTGCTGGGCCCACCGCTACAAGGCTGCAGGCAGAGCTTACAAAACTCTCACCTGCCGCGGTTCTCGAATTTTAACAGAGAGAAAAAATAAAGGACAGTTTTGCCATTGTGCTGATTCTGTTCCCTAAGCCTCACCACTCCTCGGTGTTGTTGCTATAATTGAACTCGTTCCGTGCGTATCCCGAAGTAGAGGTTTGGCAGACTAGAGAGAGAGCCAGACACACTTAATGAAAATGGAAGGATGTTTGAAAGCCCCCTCCATCGCTGAAAGTCAGCCCATCCCAGACTTACCTTCTTACCTTCATTTGTCCCCACATCCCTCGCCACTCTGCCTCTTTAAGAGAAGGAAAAGCTCTCTCCTTGCCAGATCCACAGACAGAGGCTCCCCATTCTGCTCCCTCCCCGGTTTGCCTTTGAGGAGCCTGGACCCAGCTGAAGGTGGTAGTTAAAGGCTGAGCCTTCCTCCCCTGATAATCTGCAGAATTTCCTTGACTGCAATTTTGCATGTGAGTGGTGTTAGGTTATGAGGTCTCTTTCCCTCTTTCAGTTGCTGGGGGTAACATTTTTATTTGGTTTTCACTATTTCGATGTTATAATTGCTCCTTTTATTGACTGTCACTAAGTTAGAAAAATGTCATGATCAGCATTTGCGATCTTACCTTCTTTACTTGAAAGTACCATTATGAACACGAATCCCTGATACAAAATCAGACCATCATGTGTTTCCTGGAGGGGTAGAGAGGTATGTTAACTGGATTTTCCTCGTCTGCCGCCTCATGTTGGATTGGTTCCTAAAGAATAATTTCTACTCTGTCTCTTTTAAGCCTTCCCAGCCCTGGCTTATTCCCCTGAAGGGCTTCAAAGCAGATGGGAGAATCTTTGATAATTGGCTGGGTTCACAAGACTCACTGTTGCAACACATTCCATCACTTATGAGGGCATCACAGCTACTTTGTTCCTGGAAATAAAGAGCAGAATTCACAAATGACTTCTTATCTGTGAGATGTTGCTCAAGTGAGGGGATACTCAATGGGGAGACTCGGACGACATGACCTCCCAGGTCCCTTCCAACCTTGCAATTCTGTGGCAGTTTGGGATTTCCAAGTGATTTTGATGAGCAAGAAAAAAGAAGTCTCTAAATACATTTTTTAAAATTTAAAATTTTAAATAAATGTTTTAAAGCTACATAGGAAGCTTTCCGTAGGGCTTAGATTATAAAAAGATGCATGTAACAAAGCAAAGAAGCGGAGGAGAAAAACAAAGTATCCAAAGGTGAACAAATCCTATTCAGATAGGCTAACGCTGAGAAAGGTTGGAGTCTTGTGAAACATCCGGAGGTCGGCCACAACAACAAAAGGACAGATTCGGAGTCACAAGAAGGATGAGGGAAGGTCTCAGAGGAAGCAGATGACTCACTGATGATATTTGAGGATATTCTAATAAAAAGACTTTGACACGTATGAGAAGAGTACAGAAAGTAACAAGAGATGAAGCAAGTCAGCACCTGGGGAGAGTAATTCTTTGGGAAGGCTCACAAGACAGAAGGCTCCCAGCGGTGGACCCCGGCCAACCCAGAGAATCACGCAGCGGTGAGCTGACCCCACTGTCTTTCCCTTCTCGCTCACCCCTCAGGGAAACCCTGTCACCAGCCCTTCTGCTGCCGGCCAGCATGCTGTGGGAGCTGTCCCAGGGACACAGAGAATCTGTGTGGCCGCACAGAGCAAGCATGACAAATAGGCTAAAGGACCGTGTTTTAAGGGACCTCAACTGATGGATCAAATGAAATGTTCCGTAATGGGATTTGTCTTATGCTGAAGATGGGCCAAAGCGAAGGTTGAGGGACAGGCCCACTACCGCAATCACTGACACGAGTGGAATTACAGTGAATTAGGACAGGTGACATAGCAAGACAACATCAGAAGAGAACAAGGACAAATCTCAGTTTCTCGCTAGGACAGTGACCCGCAGGGTGATGAGGCTGGAAAATCCATCAGCAGGAAGGAACACACAGGCAAGTGGGGACCCCGGAGAAAAGAAAAAGTCAAAGGGATTCACAAGAAGTTGAAGAAGGCAAAACTGAGCAAGAGGAGGTTGCAGGGAGAGTGATTTAAAGATCAGTGTAAGGGGGAAATTTCTCGACAATCAGAGGTGTTTCAAATGGAATCAGTCACATTTTGAGACAGGGCCCCTGGAGCTAGAAGGTGAGGAGAGGGCTGGGTGACACCTGTCAGAGAGGCTGGACTTTATCCCTCCAAGTCCCTCCCTGCCTTCCCAACCTGTCGTTCATGAGCCTGAACCTCACGGAAGACGGTGGAAGGCAGCGTGGTGGAAAAGAGGGGGAAGAGGACCTTTTCACAGTATTTCTCGTCCCCCTTTTCCCCCCAGAAAGTGACTCGTTGGTGTACCCCGAGCAGCATAGCGACCTGACCCCAAATGACCATGATATGATGGCAATAATCCCTTACATTTTCTTAACTGTTTAAACTCCCGAAAGGACATTTTTAACAAAGCGAGGAGTAAAGAACTCATTTTTAGAAGAAGGAGGTTCAGGGTCTGGCCCCACTGATGACTGACTGTGTCACCCTGGGCAGTCCCCTGAGCCTCAGCTGCCTTCCCGGGAAAGCTCTGCTGCCCACCCAGGCTGGCTGTGGGGAGCCTGGACGCGATGGCGTAGACGGTGTCTATATGCGCACGCACGCAAATGTCACCACCTGTCACCCCCGCAGCCTCACATTACCACACCTGTCATGAGGCACCCGGCAGTCAGAGTTTGGGGGAGACACAGGCCTTACCCCTGCCCCTGGGTCTCCATGCTTGCCCCTCTCAGCTGAAGGGGTCACTGCCAGGGACTCCCTATGGTGACCGGGATTTCATCTTCCACTTCCTGAACTGTAATCAGCGACCACGTCCCACTGTGGTCCCTGCCTTGTACCTTCTTTGGGAAATCAGAATGTCACTTCAGCTTCTCGGGGCTGCTGATTTCTGTATGGAACGTGGCCCTCTCCTCTGCAAGGTGTCCTCAGGTTATCTGAGGGATCTCTGAATCCAGATGTTCACGTTACTGTAGCCAATAAATGGGAGGGAGTTTAAGGGGGTGTTTAAATGTCACCCAGGAGCCTGGGCAGGTGGTTCTCGGCTATAAAGGAAAATGCCACTTAGCAAAACATCCCCCGAGCACTCGTGCCATCTGCATGTGGAATGCTGTGAACGGAAGGTAGAGGCAGCTGTGTGCCGGAAGAGGTGACTGGCCCCGGGGACAGCACAGAGCCTGTCAAGTGTGTGGGAGGGGAGGACGGGGTTGGGGGGGTGGGTGGGAGGGGGGCGGAAGGGAGCGCTAATTTCTATCACTGGCTCTCAGACTTATCCCAGAGACGAGCGAAGGCCATCGGTAGTGACAGGCTCCGGTCTGGTATTGTCTCTGTGCTTGGCAAAGTCTATAGTTGACGTGTACCCAGACAGGTGTGTCCACCTGGGGATTCCAGAGCCCAGACTCACGAGGCAACCACTCCACCAAGGATGGTTACATGTAATAGACCCAGGGAACCCGGCCTCCTGAAGGCTGTATTTGGTAAGAAGGGTGGAGGGAGGGCAGCAGCCTGCTGTGGGCTTTGGTTTTGCCCACTGTGGGCATCCAGGCTTGATGCTGTAGTTGGGTTGGTACACGTGGTTGAGGTATTGCATGTAACATTAACTCAGACTCCATGAAAGTAACTCACGAGAAGGCCTGAGGCCACATTTGGTAATGAAAATGGCGTGTACGTGACCCTTGAACAAAGCAGGGGTGGGGGCACCAGCCCCTCCTACCCTTCACCCCTGCATGCTTGAAAATCCGCGCATCACCTTGACTTCCCCAGAACTTAATAGTCTACTGCTGACTGGAAGCCTTAGAACATAAAGAGTCAACACCTCCAGATGCCTGGGTGGCTCAGGCAGTTAAGCGTCTGTGTCCAGCGCATGATCCCAGCGTCCTGGGATCGAGTCCTGCATCAGGCTCCTTGCTCAGTGGGGAGCCGGCTTCTCCCTCTGCTTGCTGCTCCCCCTGCTTATGCTTGTGCTCTCTCTCTCACACACACAAATAAATAAATAAATCTTTAAAAAAGAGTCAACATCTATTTTGTACATCATATGTATTACTGTATTCTTACAATAAAGTAAGCTAGAGAAAAGAAAATGTTAAGAAAATATGTTTACACTACAGATTTATATTTATTGAAAAAATA